>VMRM01000018.1:9397778-10078849 GCA_010277075.1 Poeciliopsis retropinna
TTAAAGATTTTTTGTATAGATTTTTTTTGTTCACACAAATGTTTTAGATCAAGCAAATTTCAACATTAAAGAAAATATAAAACAGAAGTGTATTAAACAAATGTCATTCATTGATGGATTTTTTTTTTTCAATGAGTTTTATGAGTCTGTGGAGAAAGTTTGGCCCATTCTTTGCAGAAATGTTTCAATAGCCACAATGGAAGGCAAAGTCCAGGCTTTGACTGTGAAATTTCAAAACTTTTAGTCTTAGATTTTTATTTGAGCTGATCAAAATACTTAAGAGCATTGTATACGTTCCACTTCTATTGTTGAATTACTAAAATCTTCTAATTTAGAGTTGCACCAGTATTATAAACAGGCTAATCGATGCAATGTCTCACTCATTGTCAACATATTTCCTGATCCCAGGTCTTGTTCATGAGCTCTATCCTCGCAAGCCTCAGATGGTGGAGCAAAAAGTCTTGCCCTTACTGTGGCACCTTCTGGGTACCTCCACCCACAGCGGCAGCATCCACGGCAGGAGTGGCAGCGTTCGGACCGCAACGGCCAAGCTGTGCCAAGCCCTTCTCACCCAAATGGGGTCGAGCCTGAACGAGTGCGCTGCCTCCCAGCCTACTAATGTCCAGAAAGGTTTAAACGAGCTTCTGAAGACCTTAAAATAAAGGAAACGCAAGATCCAAATGTTGAAAAAGAACATCAAGACTGATCTTACTTGAAACAAAAGAAATGTTCTACGTTTCTTATAGTGCCTGCACTTTTATATCAATATAAAAAAAAAATAACATCTTAGGTTGTTCCAGTTGTTTCATCAGTGATATTTACATCGGTACAGAAATGTTAACATACTGATATCAGGTCTTATTCCTTCTCAACCTGCTCTCTCTGCACTTTGAAAAGTAGCTGATCATCAAAGTTTCCTCCATTACGCACTGTTGACAAATCAGAGACACTATCACAGAATGTAAAACAGAAATGCACAAGGTTAAGAAGACAGGGAGCCCAGAGCTGTATATTTTTGATGTTTTATCAAAGTTGATGTGATATTTTTTGAAATGTCATGCAGATGATTTGAAGATTTGTGACAGGAGATTTAAAAAATGGTATGAAATACTTTTGTACAGCTCTGTTGTGTATTTGCACAGTATTAGCTTAATGTTTAAGTAAGATGTAAATTGATGGTTATAATTTATCTAATGTATAATGGTCTGAAAATCATTAATGATGTGTTGAGTTTGTACTCTGTTTTCTTTGTTTGCATGACCAAGACTTAAACAAAATCAACCTTGTATAATCTCTGTGGGAGGAGGGGGAGGGTGTACACAGAAACCTAAAAGGTTGGGAAAAAGTTGTTTTTACACCTGTGACTGCCTGAGAAACAGCAAGAAGTCAGCTCTGTTTCCGTCTCTGTATCGTGCCAGTCTTCAAGTAGCCTTTTAACTGAAATGGTGATTTATATTTAACTGATTTGTGAACTAAAGAAAAGAGATATAAGAATAAACGGTTTATTTCCCTAATACTAAACTTCACTTTTTCTTTCAGGGACTACATAATATTTAGAAAAAGATCAAGAAACATTCTGGATTCAGTTCAGAAAGTTAATAAGGGCTGTTTTGAATTCCAGTTAGTCAGGTATGACGAATTTAAATATAAATTTAAAGGACACACAAATTTTAAAGTTACATCATTTATTCTGGATGAAGTTGCTGGAGAGTTCCATGGCTTTTTATTTTTATTTTTTAAACAGTATACATTTTAATTATGACCCCTAAATGCAAAATGGCAAACATCTTAATTGAAGAATCTGAGTAACTTAAAAGTTATGCTGGAAAGGACAACTGGAGACCCACAGCCCTGACATTAGTTTGTAAAAGGGATTGCAATAAATTAACATGTCCAAGTTTTCAATTAAAGAAAATATAAAGAGACACCTGGTTATACTGTTAAAAAAAAAAAAAAGATTCAATTAAAAGCAAACTCATATACAGAAGGAAATATTTCAAGTATAACCTAAGATACACAATTATAGGGAAGAACACTGACTTGACATCTGTCCACCAGTTATTGTCATCCTTCACAACAATTAAGGATGCCTCTTTGTCCACAAAAAAAAAATATATATATATATATATATATATATCATTGCTAAAGTTGGCTATTCAGAATGCTGCATAAAACCATACTAATGGAAAGCTAAGTGGAAGTTAAAAAACAACACAAGCAACAGAAACAACCCTACAAGCTTTACAGACATGGTTTCATTTTTCAGAAGTTGGCACTTAACACGGTTAACAGTGCCGCTACCTTGTTTAATAATTTTGGTACCACTGTGCTTGATTGGCCAACAAACTCAACAAATTTATAAACATTAAAACACACTAGAGCCACAGATGAAAGCAATGTGAAGCAACTCATAAGAGCTGTGAGTGCATAGACTACATTAGCATACTTTTCACTGGGTCAACATTCATTGATTCAAATCCGTTTTGTTTTAAATCCTCAAATTATCACAATGTAATAGATCTAAAAGAAAAAAAAAGAGCTTAACCTTTTCAATTCAACTACTGCAGTTGAATTGAAAACTGTAACAATTATGTTATAATTAACTGACATGCACCTGCAATGTTCAATACATTTTGCACAATGTAGCTGCCACTTTGAAATGGCACTGTACAAAGAGTACATACTTTCAATGAGGTTTTCTTGTATGCAACAAAGATTTTAGCAAATTTTACATTTTGAAATATTACCTTAGCAATATATATAAAAAACAAACATTTTGTGCAGTAGATCTCCAAAGTTTAGCTTAAATCACATCAGTTTTCCAGCAAAGATAAAAAATTGTGGGAGACATTGACACAGACAGCAAAGCTACCTTAAACCCTCTGCTGCAGTCAACATGCTGCTGTTTAAAGGGTCAAATATGTTTTCCAGTTAAACACTGGTACAAATGCACCGTCTGAAACGAAGCAACATGCACTGAATGGCATACAAGTGCCGGTGTAAATTCACAGCTCATGGAATGTGCTTCTTTTGTCACAGAAAATTTTTATTTTTATTTTAGTCAAACCCACTTTTGCCAAGAAAATGTTCAAAACCTAAATGCATTTTTTTTTTTTCCCCCCCAACATTCCAGTTCAGACTAGTTTGCGGTCATGTCTCTGTGCTATGAATGAACCGTTGAATTTTTTTATTTATTTATTTTTTTGGTTGCGCTCTAATTTAATGCTCTGCTGCATCCAGTCATTGGAATATCCTCTCAGCTCCACTGACTGAGTGGAAAAATGGCCTCCTCCCTCTCCTTTGGACCTTCCTGCTCCCGTTTCTAAGGCAACTAGTTTACTGCCATGGTAACCTGTTCTTTTTGATATTTTTATCTTTTTGTGATGTTCAGAAAAGATCAGCACGTCATCAACGTTCTGAGCACCTTGCTCTGTCAGGGACCAGATGTCTTGGGCAGGTCCTGATTCTCGGCCAAGTGGAGCTTTTGTCTGAGCAAAGACGCATTAAGGATTCACACAGAGTCGCTTTGAAGTGGAAACATAATTAAAATACACTTTCCAATGTAAGGGGTGCTGGTGATGCCATTAATATACAAGCTTTCAGTAAGGAAAAGGATACATTGAGGTGCTGAGCTCCTCCAGCTGTGAAAAAAAAAAAAAAAAAGTAAATAGATTAAACGAGAATTAAACAATCAAAACAGCTAAAAATAGAACATTATATTGTAGTTCAGGGCCGTCCTTTCTAAATCTGATCAGATTACATAACAGCCTGCACTTTGTAAAGCAATGTTTCCACTGAACTTCTGTTACCTGATCAGCGTTCACAAAAGCATATGATCTTCCTTTATCGACACAAATCCACTCAACAGCCCATCAGCTACAGCCAAAAATACTCCTCTAAGGCAAGGCAATTTGTCATAATAAGCTTCATAGAAGTAAATTTCTTCAACAAAATGGAAAAGTCACTTGACCTACACTCAGTTTGTAATAAACTTTCTGCTCCAGGTGCCCACAGCAGCCTTCTTCCTCATCTAAAATGTCTTGTATATAGCTTTAAAAAAAAAAAAAACATTCAGCAGAAAATAGAAATAAAATTTACATCTCCAAGATGGTACATTTTGGATATTGTAGTGTCTGACCACACAGGAGAATTAGCAATGCAGTCAGGTCAAGGGTCAAAAGACATTAAGCTTGGGAAAAAGAAAAAAAAAAAAAAAAAAAGTATATCCGATGCCAGGACCTGAAAGAAGACGTGAACATGAAATATATACATGTGATGGTTTGTTTACTTTGGGGAATATGTGTCAGGCAGAGCCCTCTAAAAAGTTACACTGCCCAGACATCAGGATTGCTACGATTTAGCCAAGATTTCCTTGCAATTCGGGATAAAGTATTTTTGAACTCATTATCCAAATTTCGTAATTTTATTTTTATTCTATACAATTCTTAACTGAATACATTCCTAATTTCAGTTCTTTAGTTAAAGTAAAGTTTGAACAGAGAGAAAAAAAAAAAACATTTTCAAAAAAATAACTCAATTCCAGTCTGGGATTACATATCCAAACAGAGGTTGTAAAACCATTTAGATTTTTTTTTTAAATCAGATAAAAAAATATATATTTTTTTTTTTTAAATTGGTTTTATATCTCTTGGTGATCAGGAAGACAGACAAGTCAGTCTTAGCTGGCAGGCTGTCTCTTCCCCATTCCATAAAGTGTTGAGACATAGCTTTCTGATTCTTGCATCTGAACATTAGAGATAATCAGCTTCCCAGCTGCTTTTGGAAGAATGCGCTTTGCTTCAAGTGCTTACACCGCCTGAAACTTCTAAAAGGGTTAGCAATATGCAAATTACTCCACATATTTATGTTCTATGTTGACCACTAAGCAACTATTTCACATGCTACTTATTTTATGCATTTATATAACTTAAGCAACTTTTCACAAAGCAATAAATCAGTTGATGTATAGCTGCTGCATAGACTAAAAGAATGGGCGTTTTGTGATAAATCGGCACAGAATATACCTAAATAGGAAGTTGAAGGAACCTTGCCTTGCACTTCTCCCAACCAGTCTGCTGTTCTCACTGATGTTTTCTAAAACTTTTTCCAATCCATTTCACAATGATGCTTTACTTTGTGTTGTTCAAATAAAATCGTAACAAAAGTACTTGGATTTTGTAGTTCCCTTCCAAGTTTTAATTTGGTTTATTGCTGGGCTGATAATCCACTAGACTCCATTCTAGTCTACATTAGATACAAAATGTAACAAATTGCATTAGTTACAAAATGTAACAAATTACATTCGTTACATATTCAGCTGGTGCCGTCTGATTTCAGACTGCACTAAGTCAAACGATGCAAACCAACTTAAGAGCCTCTTTACCGTCTTACTGCATCAAGAAATACGGAACAACAAAAACATAAATAAATAAATAAATAAATACATGAGTGCAACTTCCCTCTTCAAAAAATACAAACAATAGAGTAGTGTCAGATTTAAGCACTTGCAGGATTTCTCTTTTGTGTTCGGTAAACACTACAATCCATTGCTCCTACTCTGGTTGTATTATACCCTGCGTTACAGTCCACTTCCTGTTTTCTAGTTTGTTTGCATCCTCATATGAATTAGAACTGCACCCGAGTTCACATGAATTGAACAGAGACCCAGGTTTTTAGACTGGCCAGCGATTGCTTTTTACTAGTTTGGATCAGAGTTCGATTGCACAGTCACATCTCCTCAAACGAAGCAAACTTTCTATATAAATAGACTAGAGTTCTATTAAAATAGACTACACAGGGCTGGTGCGAGACCTGGTTCAGATGGAAGCGAAAGTAAAAGCTGTGGATTATGTTTCCTGAGTTTGATTTTTAAGGGAAAAAAATATCAGAATTGACTGAACTAACTTGGGTCTCCTTGCTTTTCCAATTCAAGCTTTGCTCAATTGGCTTTCTAAACACACATCTCGGTTTGAAACTGAATTCCAGAACTCTCTGCTGATCTGATTTATGCTTACGTTGCACAGCAGGTGTTCCAGGTTGAGATCGGAAGCACCCTTCCTCTGATCCTCGGAAAGCTCCTCCACGTGGCTGTCGAGGCTGAAGTGCAGCCGTGCCAGCTTCTCCTGCATCTCCCGTACATGTTCCAGCTGCTCAAAGGAGCAAACCTTTCCTAGAAATTGAACAGAGACTCAGCTTGACCTCTTATTTGTAGCAAAGTCAGAAGTATTTCCATGACAGGAGATTATTTAAGTAGCCACACAGCTTCTTCTTGATTACAGCCTGATTCAGGTGACAAAGCTGTTATTTTTAAGCCTGTAACAGAATATTCCCCGAATGGGCTCCCACATGGCGGTTATCTTACCAAAAGCCTGTAATTTGCCTGAGTGGAAGTCATTGAGGAGGTTCAGGAGGCCTCCTTCCATCTCTCTCACATCCGAGACATCTGTAAGAAAGGAGTGCTGCAGGGGGGGAGACTGGACCACTTTACTGGGCCCTGCCGGCTGCGGAGCCTTGGGTTTCTCCCTGTGTGGTCTAATGGACAAAAACAACCAACAAAAAAAAAGTCATTTTCTCAGATTCCAAAGTTGGGTGTAACTGGTTAAGCAATAAGATGCAAACCGTGTCGTCTTTGGCGGGGCTACTACAGGCGTGAACGCCTCTTTTGGCTGTCCCGGCACTCCTATTGATCTCTTAAACTTGCTCCTGTTCTTGGGGGAGGGAGGCTGTGGCAGACCGAGGGAGAAGGTGGCACTTTTGCTGGCAGGAAGGACGGAGAGCTTGCGGGGATTGATGGGTGGCGGAGGAGGCTGAGGGAGGGACACCTTTGGGCTGCGTTTCTTACGCTTGTCTTCCATGACAGCTCATTTATGTTTGCTGCTTCCAGTGCAGGTAACACACAGCTCAGCTGGTGTGCAGGATGTCCTGAAACAACAAAAGTAGGAAGCTGAAGAGCAGCAGTTCTCCTTCCCCCTTCCCTGTAGGAAGGACTTAGACTGTGCCAAAATTAGTACTGCAGAAGAAGAATCTACCTCTGCACATTAGGGGATAATTTAATTATCCAAGAGTAAAGCATTCCAGCAAATCTCAAATCACATTTAGGCAAAAAAATAAGGGCTCTGTTGATGCCATTTATTATTATTTCTTTACTTACAAAGAAAATAATCCTCCAAGAATTTTTATGTTTTCATAATAAATGGCAACAAATAGAGCAAAATCTCTAAAAGCTAAACTGCAGCAGTAGTAATTTTTTAATGCAACCATCTGGTTGCAGCACTGGATACTTTAAAGAGCCTCTAACATGATCAATAGAGATAAGACTTAATGGGATCTGGATGATGCATAAGAGCATTTTGTGTTTTTTTACATAAACAGGTTAAACTCCATCTGAACACAGACAAGTTAAGGTTTTGTGTTGCACTACATGGGTTGTGATGTTAATCCAACTACCAAACCTCGCCACAGCTCCAAATTCATCTTAATTAAAAGCGTTAAAAGCAGAAAGGTACCAATATTTTCCTGACTGGCTTTGATTGTAAATTGGCAGGTCAACTACCTAGGAAAAACAAAAAGGTTTAAGTTTTATTAGTACTCCCCCCACATCAAAAATTAGGAACCCCCACTATTCCCATTAATAAACCACAATGCATTTTCTCTGTGCTTCTTAAAATATGCTTTGATGTTTAATTAAAGATGTGATTCAAGACTACAAAGTCTTGTTTTCTGTTTTCTCCACAGGAAAACCATCTGAGTCACCATGTCAGAACTCAAAGAAAACCAGTATGTATTATAAACATATTTGTTATGTTTTATATGAAATTAGGAGCTGGGATATAAACAGTGGCTGACAAGAAACTAAAAGTAATCAAACAGAGGGCTCCTTAAGAAAAAGCAATGCTCCTGTTAGTCTTAGGCTTTTGTGGGCCCCCTGCTGGTGGGGGAGCTCTAC
The DNA here is from genome assembly GCA_010277075.1 of Poeciliopsis retropinna. Lineage (NCBI taxonomy): Eukaryota > Metazoa > Chordata > Actinopteri > Cyprinodontiformes > Poeciliidae > Poeciliopsis > Poeciliopsis retropinna. The sequence goes on from VMRM01000018.1 coordinate 9,405,724, forward strand.
ACAGCTGCTTTGCTCACTTCTGCCTTTGGCCGGCTTCAAATGATAGTTGTAACTTCTAATATTTATGTCTTAAAGTCTGAGATGATATTCTAATTTAATTCATGTTCAAAACAGCGTGCTTTTTAAAAACAGGACCACATTACTGGGATTGTGAGCCGACCACGCACCGCGTATTTAATCACAGCAGATGATAACAGTGTCAGGTCGCCTTCAAGTGCGGTCCAAAGATGGCCACTAGTAATAAACAAAGGCAACTTTATGCGCTGAAATTCTCATTTCTATGCGGTACATCTGGAATATAAAAATAATAAATAAGAAACGATGTATGAACAGCAGAGTGAGTCGCGTGCTGGTAAGTTCTGTGTGGCAGAAGACGCGTAAACAGGTTTATGATCCACAGACTGACACAAATAAGACTTACCGAATCAATTACGAACCTGCCGGCTGGGCTCGGTGTCGCATTTCTCCTCCTCTGCGACTGAAACCGTCTAAGCACACTTTGTACTAATTAACCTCTTGAAATCACGATGGAGGTAAATGATCTGTCCAGCAGCTGTGAAGTGTGAAATTACTGATGAGATGCAATGCGCGACATCGTCGACGCGGAGCCGGGGAGCTGCTGTCTATATCCGTCTTAAAGGGCCAGCACGCCCCGGTGTGGCACGGAATTCTGCGACCGTCTCAAGGTGACTCAAGAGGGCGCTGTTCTTTCTCTCACCTGTTCCCAAAACTCCACTGATACACAGTAGCTTGGAAAAATGATCATACACTTAAACGTTTTGCACATTTTGTGACGTTTCAACCGGAAGCTTTAAACATTGTACTGGGATTTTATGTGATGTCTGAAACAAAGAAATGAAAAATGTAACGTGTAGACACATTTTATACAAATGAAGCAAAATATAAATGTCAATAAGATTTTAAAACTGTACAATTCCATACAGCATGTTAACCCACTTTTGCTGAGAAAACCATAGATGAAATCTAGGGCAACTCACCAATTACCTGAGAAATAGTCACTCTGTTTGGCATAATGTCAGTATAGGCTTCAGGCATTTTCTAGAACACTATGGGCACTCTGGTCAAATTGAACCAAACTGAGCTTATTGTCCTATGTACAAAAATCTACAGCTTATAGAATATTTTCCTTGTACAGACAATCTCCAAAATGAGTCATGGTGATTGCAGTATCATGATGTTGGACTGTTTTTCTTCAGCCCAACCGAGCTAGTCACAGTTGATGGGAAGACGGATGGAGCTAAACATGGGGCAATTCTGGAAGAAAACCTGCTAGATCATGCAAAATACTTGAGGATGGGACAGAGATCCATTTTCTAGGAGGAATCAGATCTATAACACCATGGCTTAGATTGAAGCTTATTCATGTATTAAAATGGCCTAAAATTTGGACATAATACAGTTTAGAATCTGTGACATGATTTTAAAATTGCTGATCACAGTTCTCCTGTTTAGGACTAATCAGATTGAGTGAGTTTGGATTATTTGCTAAAACCTAACAGGCCCAAAGATGTCTTTCTTAAAATCTACAAAGCTGGTAGAGGCACATCTCAATATGCAGATATTTTTTAGAGTAATTTGTAAAGAAAACCATGGCAAAAATTTAACCATGTCAATTTTCAAGCGCTGAGAGGCTTTAAAAATTGTTAATAAACCCAGATGATCTTCAACAATGTCCTTAAAATCAGAGGAACTTCATCTGTTTCTGTCTCCACTTTGTTCCATTAATGCTGTTCAATCTACTCTTCAATAATTTCATGTTACGTTAACCATCGAGGAAAAGGAGGATGTTTCCGACATGAATTATTAATGTGCAGCATACCAACAGTCTGAAAACTCAATGCTGCTATCAAAATTGGTTGTTAATAATTGCATTGCACCCGTGTTGCAGTCAACTTTTTCTGATTTAAGTTAAAATCTGCACAACCTATGAACAATTCAAGAACATCAGCTTTTCCTGCAAGAAGTTTTAAAGTCGGGAATTAATAAATATAAAACACTTTTTAAAGTAATACAAAAATATTTATTTTTCTTATGGCAATTCAGAACAAAACTGACACAAATCTGGCTTGTAGAAAAAATACAGAACTCTTAGGCATGTTTATCTTGTTCCAAAGTAAGCATGACCAACGACAACTGGAGTTTTAGCTGACTTTCTGGTCCGATGAGCTGTTTGAGAACGAGTATGCCTTTCCTAGGACTATTCTGTCTCTGAGGAGCTTGAAGAAGGCGTAGTAGTTGCTGAAGAGAATCAGGGCCAGCGATATTGTCTGATGCCACTTTTCCGAGCAAATGAGCGAGTAGAGCTGGTAAAAAATCATGGCACCTTCGAGGATGATGAGTATGTTTAATATTCGTAAAGGCTTGTTGAAGAAAAACTAGGGGGGAAAAAATGAGACAGCTTAGAGTTGAAATGTGTAAATTCACATTGTCACATTTAGCCTCAAACATCTACATATTTTATGGCAGTTTTACATGGTACACCAACAGGAAGTTGCAGATAATTGCAGATAATCTGTTAAATCAAAGGAACATTCTGCAACATTTTTTATGTGAGAGGGACAGGGAAGCAGGTCAGAGTTGGCACAAACATTGATAAAGATAACAGAGAATAATCACAAGGGGAAAACATGTTAGAAGCTGCAAAAGACTTGAGCTTGAACAGCAGCAAAGGTTCTACTTCCAGCAACACATTGACTCAACACACAATCAAATCTACATTTTTATGTTAGAATAGCCTAATCAAAACTCATACCTAAATCTAATTGAGAATCAGTTAAAAATATTTGGAAGTTGTTGTTCAGACACTGTCCAATTAAATTAACCTTCAGCAAGTTTGTGAAAAGAAAAACTGTAAAAATTTCGGACTCTTGTCCTGATGGCACTGATGTAGAGCATATGCATATTTTTGCAAGGTAATGTGGTTTCTTATTAAAAATAAATTAATGCAATGTAAAATCTCTTTCTTCAGCAAGACTCACATAGAAGCGATAGTGGGAAACATCTGAAGGGACTGCAACATTATAGTGACCCATGGCTTTATAGACATTCTTATTATGTTTCACTAGGACTCCCTGTGGCCACATGTACTCTTCAGTCCATCTGTAAAAGGAAAGTAAAACACAGCATTACTCATTAGTCTAGAAAGGAGTCTGAATTGAGGTAAAAACAAACAGAAGTACGCACATGTGCTGAAGGACGTTGGAGCAGAGAGAGGGGTCAACTTTCTGCCAGCAGCCCAGGTGGCCGGCAGCTTTGTGAAGGAGGTCACAATATCGAGGCGGCAACAAGTGTCTCATGAGGATGACTGACGTGCTGACTGATACCAGTATGAAGAGCTCACAGGACCACCGCTTGTCTACATACTGAGTGCTCTAGAGAACCATACACACAAAGAAATATATCAATATTCTTGTGCCCAAGAAGCTGTATTTAAAAATATACCGAGATTGAACAGAATCTTACCTTTACAAACCAAACGGGTACAAACGCCACATAGTACGCGCTGAGCATGGAGCTGACCAGCACTTCCTTCATCCTCCAGTTGAAGTCCATCTTCAGATACTCCACCTCTTTACGTATGAGGTCGGGTGACAGACAGCAGGCGTGAGTGGGCATGGCCTGGACTCCGTACAGCTGGCTGGTGTGCTGCTTCCACGTCTCCTTCAGCACGGTGAAGTAGTCCCTGCCGCGGCTCATGTTGCCGACCTCTTTGGAGCCTATGCTCGCGATCGGCGAGAGAGAACCCGCTCGCCGGAAATCACAGCTCAGCCGGAAGAACGGGATATACATCCCAAATCTGTGAGAACCAACACCTACCGTTAGATATTTGCAATGTTTCACAGTTTTACAGCGATAATAGTATCGCTGTAAAACGATACTATTGGTGTATGTATACTATTGGTGTATGTACCACAACATCCATATACCATATAATGTGTGGTATATGGATGTTGTGGTGTACTATTAAAGTAATTTTTTTCTTATATATTTATCTGCAATTGTTCTTGCTGTCTACAAAGCAAATTGCTCCTTGGTGACAATAAAGCTTATCTAATCTAATCTAAATCATTTTCAGTAAAATTAATGTGATAATTGTGAGACCACAGGAAAAAAATGAATAGACAGCTACAGATGAATAGTACCCAATCCATCAGTGAACACCACTGTCAAATAAATCAACTGTATTAACACATCAAGTATGGAATCCTAAGATAATTTCCAGCCATCTAAATGAAGATAAAAACTTAGTCATTGATATTGAGTTCTGCTATTCTGTCCCTGTTTAATTCGCTTTTTAGCAACATTTAACATGACAATATGAGTTGTTGTTATAGCAACATTAGCTCTCAGAGTTATTCTGGCCAGAAGCTAAATATGTCAGAAAATATTTCCAAACACTGAAAAGGTAATCGAAAGTAATAAAGATCCATCAAAAATGCAAGGAGCTATCTGTTAAATCATTCAGCATCTATTTCAAATTTCATCAAGCTATCAATATTTAACTCATTCTTTTCAATAATTTACATGAAGAAATTCAATATGATACTTAGGAGATAATAACAAACACTGTAGGGAAACAAAGCTTGAAAGCCAATACTTGCCCCCTCAAATCACCCCGAAACATTTTGGGTGAATTGGAGTTACTTAATAGTTACATGGATTAATGACAGGAAACAGCAGCTGGAGCATCAATGGGGAAAACGTAGAACTCAACGTATTGCTTCAGATGAACACAGAGTCAAGGAACACAGGGAAACTGTTAAGTCATAGCCTTCACTCATATTAGACTCTAACTGTCCTACAGGTCTAAAATTTGAAGTTTAAAAGAATACTTACGGGTAGCAAAGGAAAAGCAGGCTGAGGACAGAGTAGGTTCTGAACAGATAAATGAGGGAGCGACAAAGACTCCAGCCTGTCAGAGTTAGCACTGCAAACCGGGCCATCACTAAAAATATTGATTGGGGGAAGGAGAGTTTCCCACTCTGTGACGCCTGGAGGAAAAAAAACCATGGTCAGACATAAGCAGAGTTATGCTCAGATGAAAATAATGTTTGTACAACAGCAGCTATTAACCACATAAATGCCAATATGGACACTGTCATCAGCCGCCACCAAACAACAAACTTACCTCTTTTACAATTGCTCCAATCAGCCTTCTTGCCAGTATGATGATTGTGAACACCAGCATGTTATAATCAATAAGATGAAAATTCTGCAAATGACAACATTGATTAATTATTATCATTAAACTACTTGTTTTTTTGTTTTTCTACAATTTCATTTTTAAGTTTAGAGGTTATACATTTCTTGCACAAGTCAAAATGGAAATTCTTCTGGTTAATTTGTGATCTCGAGAAGGTAATTTGTGCATACTGACCAGAGATGTGTGTGAGGGAGGGTGTGATGGTGGATACCACCACACAGTCTTGTAGATGTTGACATAGTGGACAAACAGGGCGATCAGGTGGCAGAAGAAGAGGTGAAGCTCAAACAACACGTTTCGATCCATGGACAGCTCGGGGATCTTGCAGTGCTTGAGGGGAACAACAGTCTGAGCGGCAAGCGGGGGGCTGGACATGCAGGTCCCAGAACCGTTTCTGCAGGCAAAACCTGAGCGTTACAAAGTATTCATACCACTTGAACACCTGGACTGCATCCTGCGTTTGTATTCAGCAGCCCTCGGTCAATGTTTTATCGAACCAGCGTTCACTGCTTTTGTAGATTTGAGGGCTTTTCTCTACCAGGAACTATAATTATACTGAAGTGTCTGTGAAAACATGTACCTCAGATTCGTAAAACGATTTAAATCTGGACTTTGACTGGGCCATTTCAGCACAATAATATGCTGAGCCATTCAAAGTACATCTGGCTGCGTGTTTAGGGTCATGGTCTGGCTGAAAGGTAAACCTCCTTCCCAGTCTCAAATCTTTAGCAACCTCTAACAGATTTACTATGTTTTTACCTCTGTTCGTCTTCCCACAGTCTGACCAACTACCGAGTCGCTCCTGTGAATATAATCCCTGCAACGTAATGCTTCTACCCTCATGTTGAAGTATGCAGATCTTTTTTTTTTTCTTAAGATGATGAAGGAGCGTAAAGTAGCTTTGAAATAATGGAAGGATCAATGTGGATTTTGCCTTTAAATAAGTAAACAATGGTAACTGTAACCCCTTTATGCATTGCAGCTAACTGGAAACCTGACTTCCTATTGACTTTCCTTCAATTTCTTCTTGCCACTTTTGTTAAGTGAACAACTACACGTCAACCTATCAACAAATTCTCCAACCTGAGTGGTAGTTCTCTGCAGCTCATTCAGATGTATCATTGATCTTTTGGCTCTAATTAATATTCTCCTTCCCCAAACTTGTCTGTCAAGCTGGAAAGTTGTTGCTTGGACAGCTGAAGTTGAGCCACAGTCTTTCCATTAAATATGATCGCTTTAAAAAGTGATACTGAAAGCTTGAGATCTGATCCCTACCTTAAACTTCTCCATAACTTCTTCCCTGAGCTGGCTGCTGAGCTTTTTGGTCTGCATGATGCTGCTTGTTTACTAGTGTTCGCAACCAAACCTCGAAGTCCTTCACCGAATAGGCGGATTTACAGAGAGAGTGAATGTGAACTATATTCTCTAATATGTGACATCCGAAGCACACTAAAAATCATTTAATGGTATCAGAGTACATACAGGACACACTTCTCCCAAAAATGATCCTTTACTTTAAAAGTATATGCTTCTCAGAGTTAAATCTCACATCCTAATAAAGTGCATTAAACTTTGCTTTTGTAACGTACAAACGCTTTTGCAAAGCAGTGTGTAGTTTTTCAGTTGGCAGGCGCTGAACCGTGCAGCATAGATGAGGTGAGAAGATAAAACAGGAGACTTGCCTTGCACGGTTTCGCACCCCCGTGACTGGAGAGCTGGTGGTGTGATTGCCATTGCTGACGGAGCCTGGATCACTGCTTAACGGAGGTCTGCAGTAGGTGGTCCGATTCGTCCCTCTCCTTCCACCGGCCATCGCAAAGACACTCACTGCTCACCTTTATGCTTCCCGTCTATCTGCGTGAACTCTCCCTCTCTTTTCTTGCACCTTGTTTACATTAAGGCAGTGAATCAGTAGTAGTACACTGAAAGGAATCAATCGTGCAGTATATGCAGCTTATACATTTTTTTAAATCATACATTTATTTTTAATTGTGTGCGTACATTCTACAAGAAATCCACAATTTCCTTGTAAAACATTGTTCAGGGTTGCATCAAAAGGAGCCAAAAACCAACACAACCTTACAACCTAAAAGGGGCTGAAAATATCCAGCAAAACTAAATGACAAGAAATATTTCATGCAAAATAAGCATGCATGGAGCCCCATGTTAGTGGTGAAAAACAAGTTTATTCAAGCTGCAAATAACATCCCAAATTTGGCTGCAGCTTTTGCGGAAGTTGTCATTACAAGTTAGCAACGCAGCTACAACTGCTGTCTTTCTGCTTTGAAACTATACCACGGGTCGTTTGCATTTGAGATCCTTAGATCAAGAGGGGGGAACAACATGGATCACAACAATGAGATCCCCTGCCTTTCCGCCAAGAGCACGCTTGATTAAATGTCAAGATTCAGGCCTAAGCTAACAGAAAGCTAACTGGCTAGCAGGCTACTATCCAGGTAAACAGACCACGGAGGAAAATATGCGCTTACCGCTGCGGGTGGTCTGTAGGAAGCTCGTCTGTTTAACTGATAACGGATTAAATTGTCAGAAGATTTATCAAAACAGTGGCTGTTTTTGCACTGAAACCAGCCAAGACACTCATTGTTGATGTGAAGCAGTCGCTGGTGGGTGGGGGGCGGATATTGAATGTGGGAGGAGAGTTATTTAAAGGGACATTCAGACACTTATCTGTCTCTCTCGGAAATTTAATGCAACGACAATGTGTGCCAATTAAAATGTCAAATATTAGAAAATAAGTTATTTCAGTAATACATAGATACATGGCCAATTATAGATACCACCTGAAATAATGCTGTTTTATGTTGCTGTGCTTTCCACCTTTATGCCAGAAACACTAGAGCAGGAAATATTGTTTTCCCTGAAGTGAGCCTTTTCAGTGATGAGCTTTTGGATTCTTTCCATCCAGTTTTCCAACAAATTCTTATACTTTGTAGAAGAATTTGTTTCTACATTTACCAGTTTTTGCAACATTCTTGACATTTTGAGAGCAAAGCAGTAACTTCGTTGCTTTTTTTTAGATTCTTTCTACCCAGGTTTCCAACAAATTCTCATACTTTGCAGAATTGTTTCTAAATTTATACCAGTTTTTGCAACGTTCTTGACATTTTGAGAACAGTAACTTGGTTGGCTTGAATTATCTGCACTTTTCAAATAATGCTGAATTTGGTTTAGTTTTCCAATCAGTACATGCACATGGTATCAGGGAAAAGCTGACATTGTTGTAATGAACTGCAGCTTTAACACAACCAGTTTGGCTTAATAAACTCAGGAATAAAAATCTGAAAAGGGATTCAGCTTAGAAATTAAAAATCTCCCTGCTTCCATATTTGTTCTTTTTTTTTTCTATACCTGAAAAATACTTTCAAGACCTATGAGCCCTCTAAAAACTAATCACACCAAGGTATAAGTGTACAACGCTGGGAAAATGGACTCCTTTACATGTCTTTTTGCTTTTCATACTTGAGATAACCTGAATAGAGCAATTTTCAATTGACGGTTTCAAAATCAGACCACTATCCAACCAAATTTGACACCGTGCTGAAAATAGACCAACTGCCTGTTGTCTCATCCTTTGCAGAAACCACCAGAAGGAATTTGTAATGGTTGTCAAAAACATTACTGTAGAATAATTTCAGCCACATTATAATGTTTCCATGCATGAAAAAATAGACAGTATTCAAATTAGAGAATAGTCTGAACTTCGACTATACCACTCCAGAAGTGAGCTTGCTGGTGTTATGAACTCATTGCTTATGCTGCCAGCTAGAAAATTGAATAATGCGTCTGATACGGAGATGTTTTCACATCCTAAGCATTTCTGTGACAAAATGGAGAAAAAGAAAAGGCAAATACTCTCACAACTGACATGTAGCTATCAAAGAGACTTTAAAGAAAACACGACTGATAAATAAAAAAACTGTTTATTTTCAGATTTTTATATATATATACATATATATATACAAAACACAATTAAATGAGTTGTAAAACATTTTAAAAAGTTTAAAAAGTTGTCCCCCAGAGTTTGGATTCAAATATAACATTTAAAAAAGCCACTCCAAGCTTCATCAACACTTCTTCAAGCACCTCATTCAGAGAAGAGGTGAAATTCGGCCATCAAACCAGACTCATTCACCTGGACAGCTTTTGGTCAGAGTAGCCCTTCACAGGAACCCCGCACGGTCTCAGTTTGCAGGGAATTTCAAAGGGACCTGCTGAGCATAGCAACAACAGTCAGCAAACTTCATTAAACATCAAAACCTGATTTCGTTCTTTTCCAACTGACCTTACAGGCCTGAGCTGCTGGAGATGAATCTAACAACTGCACCAACACAGTTCTGATAACCTAAGAGGAGAAAAAGAAATGAGACCCAGAATGCACAAATGTCCAAATACACCAAGTGAGCAACAAAACATGCAAAACTAATATTATACTAAATAAAAAGTATCATGCAACTCGAGCTGAAGAGTTTTTGCCCATTAATGGAATGTTTTAAGGCTTTGAGTGCAGCTACTCATTTTCATTAAACTACATTCTACAGAAATAACCAAGATGGATATAAGTATTGAGTGGAATGAAACAATTATTGGTTTTATTTGAGCAAGAGTTGCATCACAACCACATGATTGTTTTGTGCGTCTTAATTTTGCTCGGAATAAACTACTAAATATCACAGCATAATTTTGTACTTTAATGGTTTTGATGTTTTGGATGACTTGCATTACTTAAACATGTTTTGCACAGAAAATAAAATAAAAACAGAACAAATAAATCTAATAAATGAGTGTTGGGGTTAGTTTTACCTTCTTGTGGCGACCTTTAGGCTTTTAGAATCCTCTCCTCTGCGATATTTTTCTTTTATAAAAAGCAGCCAGCATGACTTTGCATCAAAGTCAAGTAAGATCCCTGCAAGCTTGATTTGGGGAATACTGTTGAAATTCAGTCATTTTCAAGTGGCTGGAGATACATTGCGCTCTTGAGAGCTCAGAGATACACTAACTAAAGATTAATGACAATACATGTTAAAGCACTGCATCATTGTCAAGTCAAACATGAATTTGGCAGCACATAATCTCAAGTAATGAGCTTTATTACGTTTTTTTTTTTTTTAAGGTGACATTACAAGTGTCATTTAGTTTGGATAAACAGACGAAGAGCGTAAAGTCATTGGAGGGGAAAAAAACCAACGCTGCCCCCTTTTTTTGTATTTTTCAAATTGCGATCAGGTTGAACGTGTAAACATACAAGCTTAATCAGCATTGGAGAGTCATTGAGGACCATTTTCACAAAGTGAAGATAATCCTTTGGTACAATGAAGGCAAAAATACCAAGTTTAGCTTGATTAAAATGAAACTAGAAACTTTATTGAAACACGCACTGCAGAAAAACATTTTGGGATATGTTTAGTATCCTATTTAGTCAAAAAGGTACACAAGCATTGAGCATTTTGGAGACGGCACGACTTAAACCATACACAGTTATCCTAAGGTTATGTACAAAATATTGAGGTGGCTGCAGCCTTGTATCCTTCAAACTTAACAAGAAATTATCAGTATAATTTTGCACGTTATAGAATGGCTTAATATACCAATTGTAAAGGTGGCAGAAAGACGGATTTCTATATTTTAGGAGAAAATTAGATTGGCAATGTTGAATACAATAATGAGACTTTTGGTGGAGATCAAAATAACTTAAGGCTGTGTTTAAATTTGTTTTAGGTATATATAAAATTACACTGAAGCATTAAGAGCAATTAATGTCCAGTCATGAAGGACTTTTGAGAAATGCAGCCTATATAGTAAGAGTTTAATCGCCACAATCACAGTTTAAAGTTAATCATTAACTGAAAGAGCCATCAAATATCACTTTTTCCATTTGTTAAGTTTGTGTAACTAATTCCTTACTACGCAACTGAAACATTTAAATGGAAACAGATAAACAATGGAAAAAAAACCCTCTGCTCCTCTTGTTTCTTATCTGGTACTCCAATACATCCAACAAAAGGTCTCTAAGTTTAAAAAAAAATAAACATAAAATAAACAGTTTAAAAAAGGGGAAACAAACGGGAAGGGAAATTACTTTTTGAAAAGTTAAGCCTGTTACAATCGGGAGACAGTTGCCATAGCAACTCTCTACCGGTAGTTGTTCAGTATCTGACGTATGGATGTTCCCTGTATGAACCCTTGGACTGCCGCGTCGGGGGAGCTTTGCCTCCGGCCCCGGAGCCGGACCACGAGTTATCCCATTCACCCTGACCTACAAACAGGACACACACACACCAAAGCACAGTTAACTTTCGCAGCGTCACACACAGGCACTTTGACTGTAGTGGTTCGGTAGTACAGAGAAGCATACCGTAGCTCTCGTATGATGGATCCTGAGCTTCACCGTGTCCGTAATCGTAGTATTCCGTATCGCTGAAAGTAAATTAAGAAATGAGAAAACACATTCAAGGGGGGGGGGGGGGGGGGGAAGTGTGAAAAATAAACAAAACAACAAACCCTAAACAATTTGACTTACGCTGGAACAGGCTGCTGACTGTAATAGCTATCATATCCCTCATAGGAAGGCTCTGCGTAAGATTCCTCATATGAACCCTAAATGGAAAAAAATTGTACGTTTAATAAGAGACATTGCCATCAAAATAAGTCTTTATTCACTTTGATGCTTACATATTCATCATAAGGTTCAGGTTTGGGCTGTGACCCTGAAGGACCTGCTTGATGGGACAGGGCTGCGGCGGGGAGCATCCTTTGCGCTCCACTTGCAGGCGGCCTGGAGCGGCCAGAGGACCCTCCTCTAGCTGCAGCAGAGGGTGGTCCGCCCCTACCGGTCGGAGCCCCTCTGGGTGCATTTCCTCGAGACATTCCGCCATGGGGAGTTCCTCCACGCATCCCTCCTCTGAGATTTCCACGTGGCATCCCTCGTCCCCTAGGAAATAGATTTATATTTTTGTACATTTTTGCTATATATAAAACTTGATTAATATCCTTTAACTAAAAATTTCCAAACTTCCACTCACCTTGGGCCTCCTGCACCAGGTGGTCCACCTCTGCCCCGTCCAAGGCCACCTCGTCCCCTTCCAGAACCATCTTGGGATCCATTCAGGAATTGAGGGTCCATGTAGGGGTCATGCTCACCGGGCTCCTGTAGTTAAATTAGAAAAGTTTAAGAGCTTACACAATTGTGCATTAAGAGCAGATTAAGGTTAATGGGATAAAAGATTTCACTAACCGGGATGAGGAACTTCTTGACTTCATCCATGGCGTGAGCCATGCGCAGATAGTTTTCTGGTATGGGTGCTGTAACCTCAATGAACACATGCAGCTCCATGGCCAGGTGAGCGTATTTTGACTCGCCACCCTTCCTGAGCTCTTCCTCCTGGAAAATAACACAAATAGTTTAGAAAAAAATAAATATATGACATCCTCTGAAATGAGCTGCAAAGGAAGAAGAAAAAAAAAAAGTTCTATGCAGAAACCTTATTTTTGTCTCTCATTGAGCCTTTCCCCAAAACTGAGATCTTTGCCCCCGTCTCTTCCTGGAGTCTCTTGATTGTGCTGCCCTGAGGCCCCAAAAGCTTCCCGACAAAGTTGACCTGCAGAATAACGACCACATCATTCAGCAGCATGTCAATGCAATCGTAACCTGTAAATTCTTTCTCCATTAACACAGCATTATTAAGATATAGTAACTGTAGAACTGCTCATGCAGAAACAAGACACATGCACGACATGAACACTGAAGCTGCAGTTCCAATGGAAGAGGTTATGAAAGAAGCAGAGCAGAAGGATTTATGAGATGAGATCTTAAAGACATGCTCAAGACTTTTGATCCCACTGCTTCTCTTTTCTGTCAGTAGATTTTTCAGTGTGGAAATTTAAAACAAGTAAAGCTGCAGGATGTAACGTTAATAAAAATATATTTTTTTTTGCATATTTGTTGGCGCTCTCACCATGTCGCATAACATGCCAGACCAGCACTTTTAGACTTAAGCTACTCATCTTCAGATTATTCTGACACTTGGCATCATGATAGTTACAACAGTTTAGACAACTGTAAGATATATGCTTAGTGCATTTTATTTCAATTACCCCAATATGCAACAAAAACAACAATTTTTTTTGTTTTATCCAATAAATTTTGGAAAATGGAAGCTTTTTAAATGCCTAAAGCCGAGTATCTCAATTGTATGGCCTTGCAAAGAAACCATGCACCAGCAGCTGATGCATACCCTGGGATACTGCTTGGTTGGGATGAGCACTCGCTCCTTTAGTTTCATAGTTTTGGTGGCAAAAAGGTCCAGGTAAGTCTCCTTCTCTGGTGTCTTCTTGGTTTCTCCTTTCTGGATCCTCTCAATCTCTGCAATAAAGAATAAAGGTTTTGGCATAAATTAAAATGCATACACATCTAAAATACATCCATCAATTTTCAAACACCCTTGTCCCTAGTGGGATCGGGAGGGGTGCTGGTGCCTATGAGGCGGGGTACACTCTGGACAGGTCGCCAGTCTGTCACAGGCCAACACAAAGACAGGAAGGACAAACAACGATGCACTCACACCTAAGAGAGACCAATTGACCTGACAGTCATGTTTTGGACTGTAGGAGGAAGCCGGAGTACCGGAGAGAACCCACGCGTGCACAGGGAGAAAATACAAACTCCGTGCATAAAGACCCCGGGCTGGGATTCGAACCCAGGATCTTCTTCAAGACAACAGTGCTGCCAACTGCTCCACTGTGCAGCCCCCGCCCCCACATCTAAAATACAAAATAACCTAAACCTCATATGTATAGTCTGTGAAGGGCTGTAGTGCTTATCGTGATGCAATAGTTACAATGAGCTAATCGATTCTTTCGATTGTTACACAAATGTTTTTAATCAAGTTTCATTGCATCTCATATGGCTCGCAGAAACAAGTTAAACATGTTAATCCAGAGGAGGGGTCTGACCCAAATGTCCACCAACCACGTGTTTTAATGCGCCATTGTTCAGGCCAGGGCCGCGAAACATAAGCTGGTGTCAAAATAACTAGAAAACATTTTTTTTTCCTTCAGCATAACACAAGAAATAATCACATTACCAGCAGTGATTAGCTTCATGGCGTGTGTAAACGATGAATCCAGGCTGTCCTTCTCGGCCAGGAGCTCAGGGAGGTATTTAGTGTCTTCCATTTTGATTTTCTTTCTTTGCTAAGGCTCGACTATGGCGGACTCGCTGATGCTTGGCTTTCTTGCAGTCGATGGAAGCAAAACCGACTCGCTATTTGTTTACCCAGTTAAGTGCGTTTATTTGGCTTATTTTGTCTTTGAAAATGATCTCGGTATGGAAAAATATTGGCAGACTGCGAAGCGGCAACCCCGGCCGGTATCTCTCCTCAGCAGACAAAGGAGGGATGGCGCAGCAGCATTTGAGAGAAAAGGGAGGAAGGGACGTCACAGTTAACCAGGGACATCCGCCTGCTTCCCGCTTCGTTTTTATTTAAATTTTTTATTATTTTACTTTGAGGGTTTCCCCTCCCCAAACCATTACCGAGTAACAGTGTATTTATTTTTATATTATAAATATAACAATTCCGTGAAAGGTTGATGTATACTTTTTACTTATAAGCATTTGTTTACTCGACATTTTATTTGCTGAAAATGATCAACAGAGGAGTCAAATTATTTTTATTAGATACGTTTTCAACTCTTTGTCTTCAATAAAGCTGCTGTTAAAATATTTTGGCAAGGATATTACAATAACGGAATTAAAAACCAAAATTAAAAAAGAAAGAAAGTAATAACTTAATTTAAGGCATCCATAACATTACATAAAACTACAAAACATTTATTGATACTTAGGCAGTTCATCTGTGATACGTCCAACAACTGCATTAAAATATAATTTTCAACTTTCATCACAACCCATGTCCCCATAATTCGTTTATCTAGAGATCTTTTTTCTTAATGTAAAGTTCTACATTACATTTCACAAGATAGTATCCTTTAATTAAATGAATCTTCAACAGGCCTAATTAGTAAACAGTTCATCAAAGGCAGTAAACTTGATTTTGCTAGTTAACGATCAGAGTATGAAATAAAACAAAAATCAAATTTATGTGCATATGTAGGCTGAACAGTCCCAATGAACCAGGAGTGTCTGTCCTCAGAGGTATCTTCAAATATCAATGATGGCAAATATTTCTGGTTTTACTTTATCGTGGATCTGCATTGCAGAGTATGTGATAGCTTTCACTTCGGTTCCCTTGAAAAAAAAAAAAACACAAAGAGCATCACAGGATTAATTAGGTTTATTCTAACTTTTACTGGATACATAAAAGTGATATATACATATGTAAAAATCCCCTCTCTTCTGTGTCCTACCTGTGGATGTTTTGCCAGAGAAAATTCTTCACCCCACCTTTTATTAGAGTTAGAAACAATACGAGTCAAACACACAGTACCTAGTAGTCTTCATCCAAAATCGGTAAAACCTAAGTTCTGTTTGAAATTATTGCATCGAGTTGACAAATACATGTTCGATAAGAAAAAAATACCAGACTCTTCTTAAAAAATACAAGTAAGTTGCAGTTGCTTCCATGAAAAAATAACTGACATAAAACTATGAGAAAAACTAACAATTGTATCGAAAATACGACTCATAATTTAATCAAATTTAGTCAAAACTTACCCAATGGATCGAATCTTGAAATGCATTCTGTCAATGGACACAACTTTGATTTCCTGATGAACAGACAACAGATTTAAGCACAAAACAACACAAAAAATGGCTATCAGTTTCCTTAAGCAGGATTAAAGAAATATTCTAACAGTGTACTGATCAACACCAAGAATGATTTGAAGAAAAGAAAAGAATAAATAAAAAAAAAATAATAAAGTTTCAGTAATAAATCAAATAGCAACAAGTAGCAAGCTGACCCACCCTGGGGACAAAAAAGAGTTCGGCACAAAACTTGTATAGCCAGTCATCTAAGAAATGGAAGAGAAGAGACTCCATGTCTTCACCTTTAGAAAAAGAACAATACAAACAGTGTTTAGCTTTACTGATTGCGAAACATCATGCATAAGCTGATTAAAACAGAAGTTAATATCTTTTGTTTTCTCCTTTAAATCATGTTTTTCAAACATACTTTGATTGTTAGGACATTTTGTAGAGAAATGGAACTAAAATGAAATAATATTGTCTTCCATATTGGATTAGATTGGCTGAAACCACTTATTAATGACAATAGATGCTGCCCAAAAACACCATGGTCAAAGGTGTATATAAGCTGGAGGTCTTGGAGAACTTTGGGAAACTATATGTATATAGTATAGTATATCTGCTTTATGTACATGGGTTTCTATGGCTCCTAATGTTAACCAACCTCACCTGAGACCTGTTTGATTAGAATTAGCCAGTGAGTTTCTAGGCTCAATTTCAGAACACCAGCATCAACTTTCTGCCACAACTGCCAGAAAAGCCCACAAAAAAGTTCACCTGACATACAGGACTCCATTTAAAAAATAATAAGGCATGAAAATCATTATCGCAAAAATTCAACCTTTGAAACAAAGTTATTTACAATAAACGGACTAAAATTTTATCTCATGGCCCCAATCATATTATTTTACCTTAATTTAACTGTGCAAAAAACCCCCCAAACAAACAAAAAAAACAGACCAGGAACACATTTCCTATTTATAACTGTGGCCTGGAAAAAGCTAAGATCTTTTTATGGAGAATTACACAAATTAGACAATGTGAAAACCAAAGACAAATTACAATGTAGACAGATACATATTACACACACAAAACATAACTTCATAAACGGTGGAGAAAGTCTGGTAAGGTTTTAGGTAGAAGGCGCCTTCTCGCTTATTTTATTTATTATTATTATTATTTATTTTATTTTTCTCATATTTTCAGTGAGTTGTATTCATGGTGATACTGGTGAATTCTATAGGAAACATGTTTGATTAGATTTAAATCAGAAGCACTGGAGTAGAGGCAGCCCTCCTTTGAATTTTAATTACCAAAACTAGAAAATTCCTGAAGAAATTTAACCGGGGCCTGCCAAAGTGTGCCCGTCGGATTGGACCCAGCGTGCTGATGCTAAACATTAGCATCAATGCAAAGCTTGGCTAAGAAATTACAAAGTATCATGTGGACAATCACAAGAATGTTGACTAACATGGACTTGCACCACTCAGTCTGTTAAAATAAGTGTATACGCTAAAATTAGCCAAAATGCTAATGTTAGCTTGAATACTGTCAGTAGCATGTGGGGCATCACTAGCATGTTGTCTGTAATTGACACACTCCATTCAGTATACGAAACATGGCTAATATGTTTTAGACATAGCTAATACCTTATTTAAGGTAAAATGCTAATGCTCTGCCTTGCTGTGCACTAACTTCAGGGCAATTTGGAGGCTTTTATTTTGAAATTTTCAGTATGCTTCATTTAAAATGGCCACACATATCAAATGTGTAACAGTGGTTTCATGAAACCATTCACAGAAAGGCCAAAGCACCAATCACCTTATTTAAAAAATGTCAAGACTTTTATTTTGAAATTTTCAGTGAGATTCATTTCAAAGGGCCAAACTAATCCAAAGTGTAATAGTGGGTTTGTTAAAGATGTCACATAATGCCCAAGAGAGCAATTACCTGATTCAAAAATCGTCAAGTCTTTTATTTTGAAATTTTCAGTAATCATCATTTCAAAGGGCCCAACTAATCCCATGTGTAACTGTGATTGGGTTAAATCAGTTTTGTAATTGCAAAAATAACAATTATCTGATGTAAAAATGTAAAGGCTTTTATTTTGAAATTTTCATTAAGCTTCATTTGAAATTGCCTCAGTAATCCCATGTGTAACAACGGTTTGTTAAAATCAGTAATAAAACTCCCAAAACACAAGTAGTTGTAAAGGACAGCTTAGTCCTCCTCAGTAGAAAGTGACATTTCCACCATGTTGTAGTTCTTTAATTCAGTCATTGTAGTTCTAAAGAGCAGCTCAACTGTGATGTGAGTGAGACACACAAGGAGAGACATAATTCTGTTTGAAGCAGTTAGTTTTTGTGAAAGCCCTGAGAGGAATATTCAGGCTTTTATTTTGAAATTTTCAGGAGGATTTATTTTAAAGGGATACTCTAATCCTATGAGTAACAGTGTTTGGGATAAATCAGTTATTTATTGGTCTAAACAGCAAGTAGTTCTACATATCAGTTCTGCCCTCTGTTTGAACTGATTTTTATTTAAAACTACAAATATGGAGAATTTGTAGTCCTAATCAGCTGCTCGGCCCTGCTGTGTTCTGTTGCTATCGGAATGGATTCTCTGCCAACTGCCATGTGTGTGAGACAGAAAGGTGGAGAAAGAATTCTATCTTTGTGAGACACCCAGTCAGTTTGAATGAAAAAAGCATTCCGAAAAACTCCTTCCCGTTTGGGAACCGTGACACGTATCGGAAAACGGTTTGAAGCGTATGAGAGGGCTATCTTTCGTCTCCGATAGTACCGTGATTCATATCTGTACATCACTCACAGTAATAACAGCGACGAGATAAAAATGGTTGTGCGCTGAGGTTTGACATTTTTGAGAAATACATGGAAGTCAATGTGGCTGAGCGTGTGGAAATCCTGTCGCATGACTTCGCTCTGAAGCACCTTGACAGAAAACCATAAGCCCTAGGAAAATTTCAAAAACATTTTACCGGAGCAGGCACTCGTATCGATGTCATGACCGAGTTTGATACCGATAGGGCGATATTTGTGGGCGTGACGGCGATTTCAAAATTTATTTGGGGGTCAAAATCGCTCTGCTTCCCACACTCTAAACGTCAGTTACACTCTAGTTTCGGCAGTTTCAAACTGACAAAAATTTTTGATCGTTTTTCGCTTTTTACGTCGCCATCGTAACTCCGAATCCCACCAAAAGTAATAGCTCCAATGCCGGCGCCGAGCCGCACGTTTTGAACTTTTGGGGGGACGACACCTTAAGTCAGGAGAATAAATAAGAAAATATTGGGAAAATAGGTGCTCCAGCAGCATGGGGCAGTACACTGCCGCTTATGACGGTCAGGCAGGCCAATTATAATAATAAAGAAACATTCTATTAGGTGAAGAACAATAGGTGCCTGCCATGCAATGCATGGAGAGCATTGCATTTGACTCACTGTAAGTGAGTCAAATGTAACTTTTTCACTGCAAGTGGAAAAAGTTACATTTGTCTTAAATGAATGAATTTATTTGGAAATGCTTTGATGGTTTGAAACATCTCCTTCACTAGAAAGTGTGAATCACTTCACAGCTTCTCCTGGTTACCATAGCAATAGCAACTAATGTTACGCTTCTGCCTAACTGATGATGTCACAAGGATCCCATGCTTTGTGACATAGCTTCTATGACATCAGCTCTGAAGCCTCTTAAATAGAGTTACGCGTGTTCTAGAGTCATATGTGCAGAACCCAAAACATATTTAGCGATTTTAACTGTTTTCACCTCGAGACACAAACAAAAGATGGATCACCTGCGTTTGCCAAGGAGGCTTTTCCCTCTCAGGATGCCGTTGATTACAAAGATCAAGTTGAACGGCCCTTTTCCACCAAAAGAGCAGGATTGTTCTTTGGGGACCTTTAGGTCAACCCTGGAAAAACTAAATAGTGCGTGGGACGACCACATTGAAAGTAAACGGCAGAAGACGAAGGAAACGGACAAGAACAAAAAGAAGGAGTCTCTGTCCGTGATGGAATCAAAGCGGTTGGAGGAAATTGAGAAGAGGAAGCAGGATCAGGAGAACCAGAAGAAACTTAGGAGACAGGAAAAGATTGAGAAAGTAATGAGAGAGCAAATCAGAAAACAGGAGGAAATTTGTAAGAATCCTGAAAAAAATCCTCAAAATTCTCTCGAGGAATCACAGAAGATTGTTTTTGGGAACCTCAACAACATAAAGAGAAAAGAAGCTGCCAACTTGGTTCTTGTGGAGGAGAAGCGTTTTAAAGAGAGGGCTAAGCAGCAATTAGGCCAGAAATTACAAGAGGAACAAGAAAAGGAAAAGAAAGCTGATTGGAAAAAGTGTCTGACTGACACATGGGATGCCCAAATTAAATGTAATCAACAGAAGAAGAAGGACAGAGCAGAAAATGAAAGGGAACAAATTGCTGGCATCATGGACTCAGATAGATTAGATCACATTGAAGACATTGAGAAGATGAGACAGAAAAAAGAGAAAGACCACAAATTTTTTAGACCGGTTGAGCCAAACGCAGAAGAGCAAAGGAAGACTGATTTAGATTATATATTGAGAAAAGACGCTGCTTATGACTCTCTAAGTAACAGTACGGCCAAAAAGCTAGCGAAAATGATGCGTTGCACACGTCAGCAAGAAAAAACTGCAACGGAAAAGCCTCTGACTGACGAGTTGGCAGCTCGTTTTCAAGAGAAACAGGAAGATAAGAGGAAAGAGGACAGGAATGAAAGACAAGGGGTTCTTCCTGGGTACCAAGCTGTGGAAATTGGAGACAAGAGACAGAAGGAGCCCCAGCAGAAACATAAAAAGGACGAGAGTAGAAAACATATGGACAATCATATATTTCCACAGATAATTCAGAGGGAAATAAATCACAGTGTTCCTGACCAAGGAAGACGTATTCAGCAGAAATCGGGCTTTCGAGATCATGAGATTGACTGCGACATTTCTGATAAGGACAGAAGTCGTGAAATACGCAAAAAAATTGTATATGACCAACTGTCACAAATAAAGATGGAAGAAGCATACAAAAGGTGTTTTGTGGAGGATAACATATTGAAAGAAAGGAAACATCGGGAGGTTGCAGAGCAAAAGCGCGAAAAAGTGGAGAAAGAGAAAAAAGCTGCAGCTTTCAAGACTCTGACTGATATGTGGGATTCCCAGATTGAACATAAACAGCAGGAGAAAAACGAACTTCGTGAAATCGAAAAGAAAAACATGACGTTCTTACTTGAATCGGAAACAGTGTGTGGAGGTGCAACTGGTAAGATAAGCCAGCTTACTCAACACAAACAGCCTGTTCAGAAGACTCTGCCAGCAGTGCAACCAGAGAAACTCTGTACCAGGTCCTGTGCAAGAAAAATAGTGGCTTCTGCTGACAAACATGAAGAACCAAAAATGAGCAAAGGTTCCAGACGTATACTGAGTCGTCCGAAAGTCAACAATACCACAACAATAATGCTCGTCAAACTTCCCCCTCTGAACTACAAAGCTCTGCAGGTCCCTGAGGATTGCCAACAGAATTCTGAAACTGTAAAACTCCCACCCATTGTCTCTACAGATGACAACTATGTTTCTCAGATGGAATCTGATTACTTTTCGCCCTGTAAGAAGAAGGAGCCAAGTGGCTTAGGAGAGTCAAGTCTGGGAAGCCTGGGAAGTCTGGAAGTCTGGGAAGCTTGGGAAGTCTGGGAAGCTTGGGAAGTCTGGGAAGCCTGGGAAGTCTGGGAAGTCAGGGAAGCCTGGGAAATCAGGGAAGTCAGGGAAGCCTGGGAAGTCTGGGAAGTCTGGGAAGCCTTGGAAGTCTGGGAAGCCTGGGAAGTCTGGGAAGTCTGGGAAGTCCTACAAAGACTGCCACCCCCACGACCTGAGATAGATAGATGGATGGATGGATAGATATTCTTAGATAGAAGTTTTCTCCGGGTGCTCCGGTTTCCCTACAAAAAGGGTAGGTGGGTAGGTCAGTTTCTTTATTAGTAAAATTAGGCAGTCCGACTTTAAATAGACCTTTTCTCAGGGTGCTCCAGTTTCTCTGAAAACACAAGTGACAGACACTGTAATTTGCTCTGTTAGTAAAATCAACTAATCTTGCTTTAAACAAAGGTTTTCTCCGGGTGCTCCGGTTTCCCTACAAAAAGGATAGGTGGGTAGGTCGGTTTCTTTATCAGTAAAATTAGGAAATCCTACTTTAAATAGAAGTTTTCTCTGGGTGCTCCAGTTTCTCTGAAAACACAAATGACAGACAGACAGATATCGCATGTAATTTTGTCTATTAATTCTACTTTGAACATAAGTTCTCTGTGGCGTTTGTGGAGGCTGTGGTGCCTGATGGATGGATAAATATTTTCTGTAATATTCTCTATTATTAAAATTAAATAAACCTATGTTTTACATAAGTTCCCTCCGGGGGCTCCGGATGATACTACATAGGTTAGCTAGCTATAAATAGATAGCTAACCTATCAATAGATACCTATATCAATAGATACCTATATCAACTGATACCTATATCAATTGATACCTGTATCAACTGATACCTATATCAATTGATACCTGTATCAATTGATACCTGTATCAATTGATACCTGTATCAATTGATACCTGTATCAATTGATACCTGTATCAATTGACACCTATCAATTGATACCTATATCAATTGACACCTATCAATTGATACCTATATCAATTGACACCTATCAATTGATACATATATCAATTGACACCTATCAATTGATACATATATCAATTGACACCTATCAATTGATACCTATATCAATTGACACCTATCAATTGATACCTATATCAATTGACACCTATCAATTGATACCTATATCAATTGATACCTATCAATTGATACCTATATCAATTGATACCTATCAATTGATACCTATCAATAACTATCAATTGAGACATATCAATAACCATCAACTGATACCTATCAATTGATACCTATCAATATCTATCAATTGATACCTATCAATACCTATCAATTGATACCTATCAATACCTATCAATTGATACCTATCAATACCTATCAGTTGATACCTATCAATTGATACCTATCAATAACTATCAATTGATACCTATGAATTGATACCTATCAATAACCATCAACTGATACCTATCAATTGATCCCTATCAATAACTATCAACATCCCCGCCCCTCCCGATAAAAAACCGTTTATCTAAATTTCCAAAGGCTATAGCAGCTGGATTGGTTTCCGCCATATGGTCCTGGCTGTTGTTCGGACAGCACTCGATTTCACCAGTCCGTCACGACCTGGAAACGGTTCAATTCTCCCCAGCTTCCAGTTCTGCCTCGGAGTCTTGTCCTCTCCAATGAGCACTATGTCCCCCACCTGCAGCTTCGATGGCGTCGGGGTGTCACAACGATGCGCTGATCTTAAATCCAACAAGTATTCCTTCCTCCATCG
Organism: Poeciliopsis retropinna; assembly: GCA_010277075.1. Taxonomy (NCBI): domain Eukaryota; kingdom Metazoa; phylum Chordata; class Actinopteri; order Cyprinodontiformes; family Poeciliidae; genus Poeciliopsis; species Poeciliopsis retropinna. The sequence continues at coordinate 9,429,136 of VMRM01000018.1, forward strand.
ATTCCAGAAGTTGGTCATTAGTCTTTGCCTGTACCGCCATCTCAAGAAGAGTCATCTCTTCTTTGGTTGCTGTTGGATTCTTGGCATCAGCTGAGAATACTCTTGAGACAAACTAGTGAGTCTTTGACCTACTAAGAAGTGTGCTGGTGTCAGAGGCTGTGGCTCATCCACATCATTGTGAATGTAGGTTAGGGGTCTGGAATTTATTATAGCCTCTGCTTCAGTAAGAGTTGTCCACATTTCTTCAAAACTTAGTTTTGCTCTGCCGAGTACCTTTCGTAGGATCACTTTTACTGACCTGACGAGTCTCTCCCAGAATCCTCCCCACCAAGATGCTCGTTCAGCAATGAATCTCCAGGTGATGCCCTTCTCAGAGAAGAAGTTTTGCAGATGTGGATCTTTTATGCTCTCCCAGAGCTTCTTTAAATCCTGTTCAGTTCTCTTGAATGTCATGGCGTTATCTGAATAGACCACTTTACACAAACCTCTTCTTGAGGTGAATCTTTTTAGAGCCAGCAGAAAGTTTTTTGTGGAGAGATCTGAAACCAGCTCCAAGTGCACTGCTCTAGTTACAGCACAGGTAAACAGTGCAACATATGACTTTCTCATGGAGCCTCGCTCCTTTGCATAGAGCGGCCCAGCAACGTCCACACCTGTGACCTCGAAGGGTGGGGATTCTGTTATTCTGTTTTTTGGCAGTGGTGCAGTTGTTTGTTGTCCTGCCTTGGCGTTGGATTTCTTACAAAATGTGCATCTTGACACAACCTTCTTGACTACTTGGCGCGCTCTCACAATCCAACATCTTTCTCTAGTTTGCACTAAAGTGTCTCGTATACCTGCATGCATCATTTTCTCATGTTGACACTGCACCAACATTTCTGTGTATCTGTGATGACCAGGTAAAATCCATGGGGGTCTTTCCCTGTATGAAAGTTTGGATTGTTGCAGCCTTCCTCCAACAGAAAGCAGCTCATCTTCATCTAGAAATGGTTTCAGTTTCTAGATGAAGATCTAGAAACTTAGAGTCAGTGTTGAGACTTTTATCTTGCTTCAACACATCAATTTCTAACTTGAAACATTGAATCTGAGTCACCTTCATCCAGTGTTTTTCTGCCTTTTCCAACTCTTCTGTTGTCAGCTCACCACTGATTTTTGCTCTTGAGCGGGCATTTGTGATAAATCTCCTTACCCAGGCTGTCACTCTGAGCACTGTTCTTAGTTTGCTGTATTTTTCCAGATCTAATATTGGTTTTAGATACTCTGCATCTTGATTGACCAGGTGTACTGCAACCTGGTGTTTGGATCTCATTTCAGATCTCACCTCATCCTCCTGAACAGGTTCCTGGATGCGTTCTGACTGATCAGGTAATGTTAGTCTGCAAGGTCCATGCCGCCACAATGTGCTTTGGATCAGTTCTTGGACAGACAACCCTCTGGTGGGAAGATCAGCTGGATTGATTTTCCCTTGGCAATGCGACCATGCCTGTGGATCAGTTAGAGACTGGATTTCTGTAACTCTGTTGGAAACAAACTGCTTCCACCTGGTGGCGGAGCTTCGAATCCAATGCAGCACTATCATAGAGTCCATCCATAAAATTAGCTGGGTTTGGTCTAGATGAAGAGCTTTAATGAGCGTGTTCCCAAACCTGGCAGCTATTACGGCTCCCATTAGCTCCAGCCGTGGAAGTGTCATCCTTTTAAGTGGAGCCACCCTGGACTTGGATGCCACCAGACTCATTTTCATTTCCCCTTCCTTCGTTTTTCCTTGCAAATAGGCGACCGCACTGTAGGCTCCTTCACTTGAGTCACAAAACACATGTAACTTTACTTTCTGACTGTTCAGTTGTTGCATGTCCATTTTGTACCATCGTGGGTTTGTCAACTGGTGAAGTTGAGGGAGCTCTGAACACCACTGCTGCCACTTCTTGGATAAATCAGGTGGCACAGAAAGTTCAGGTTTATCGTCTCCAGCGAAATCTGCAAGTTGGAGAACCGTGACACGTATCGGAAAATGGTTTGAAGCGTATGAGAGGGCTATCTTTCGTCTCCGATAGTACCTTGATTCATATCTGTACATCACTCACAGTAATAACAGCGACGAGATAAAAATGGTGTGCACTGAGGTTTGGCATTTTTGAGAAATACATGGAAGTCAATCTGGCTGAGCGTGTGGAAATCCTGTCGCATGACTTCGCTCTGAAGCACCTTGACAGAAAACCGTAAGCCCTAGGAAAATTTCGAAAACATTTTACCGGAGCAGGCACTCGTATTGATGTCATGACCGAGTTTGATACCGATAGGGCGATATTTGTGGGCGTGACGGCGATTTCAAAATTTATTTGGGGGTCAAAATCGCTCTGCTTCCCACACTCTAAACGTCAGTTACACTCTAGTTTCGGCAGTTTCAAACTGACAAAAATTTTTTGATCGTTTTTCGCTTTTTACGTCGCCATCGTAACTCCGAATCCCACCAAAAGTAATAGCTCCAATGCCGGCGCCGAGCCGCACGTTTTGATACCACTTTTGTGGGTGGGCTCGCAGCGGTACGAGCCGCATTAACGGTCACGGAAGACGTTATAATAATAAAGAAACATTCTATTAGGTGAAGAACAATAGGTGCCTGCCATGCAATGCATGGAGCATGGAGGCAGTGACTCACTGCTCTCCTTATGCATTGCTATGGGCAGGCCCCAATAATAATAATAAAGAAACATTCTATTAGGTGAAGAACAATAGGTGCCTGCCATGCAATGCATGGAGGCAGTGACTCACTGCTCTCGTTATGCATTGCTATGGGCAGGCCCCAATAATAGTGAATACCACATATCAATTTCTGTCCCAATGAAACATTTATTTCATGGAACATATATCTTTTTTCATTTTATGAAACAGTTTTTCACTATTTTGCGTTGGTATACCAAATTAAACTCAAGGAACAACAAGCTTTCTGCTGATTTCTGACCTTCTGACTCCACTTCAACAGTATCAATGGGTTCCACAGTTTCTGTGTCCGTCATGTAGCCAAACATTCCCATCGCACACTGCTCAAAAGCTTCCTCCAAGGAGTCTCCCCAGGAGTGAATTCTGGAAAAATATAATTACATAGACCAATCAAACTGCTCAGTGCACACAAGGCAGACACTCATTTATTAGCGCAGGAGACAAAACACTCACTGCACATCTGCCGTATGATCCAGATCTGAAATAAAACATGAGGTATGAGTTTAATGAACTGCAGTTGACCAGGGTACGCAGTTGTAATGACAGCTGTTTCACGGGATGTATGTTAATACCTCGTTAAGGTAACATGCTTACTGTAATATGTTTTAACACTCATTTTTTGTATCTAAATCCAGTGTAAATTACTACAAACAAAAATTGGTTTATTTACCTCATGGAAAAAGCTAAGCTACCAACATTTTTCGTGATTATTCCTTACTTACATTCATATTTCTTGTTGATAGGAGGATATTTTGATTTAATAGCTTTCTGTTCCTCTGTCAGGTCTAGCTGACGGTCATCCATTGAAGCTGGAAGTTGATTTAAACGTAAAAAGTATAATTATTTCTAGCCAACATGTCAAAAGAGCTAAAACAGAGAGTGTTGCATTCAATGTCTGAACCATTCGTCTCGTAAATTTATGCAGCGCACAAACAGTTGAAAATAAATCGGAGAAAACAAACGATGATCATCAGATATACTGTACTGCAGTTAATCCCAATATGAAAATCATATTACGATTTAGTAAAAGCAGAAAAAGAGCACATTATCTGAAAAATACTTAGAATTTGTTGATTATGGGAAGATAGGACTTCGAAAGATTTAGGTTACTGTTCATTGTTGCTTCTAGATGTTGTAAAGTTATGCTTTATGGTGATGTTCGGAAGACTTATTATGGGTAACACTTTAAAAACTAGACCGTTTGTGTATTTTCTAAACACGATTTTATAATTTCCGAGTATCCGTGTTGCATTTTGGGATCTTCCGGATCTAATGTCACAAGGACTTCCTGTCGGCTTCGCACTATTCTGATTGGCTGATGGTGTTCTGTGGAGTTGGCGCCATTGCGGAGCTCCGTGCTGTATTCTGTGCGCTCTCCCGAAAAATACTTATTTTCACCTGACTTGTGTGTGTAGTTAAGACGAAATGGCCGATAAAGACGGTAAGAATGCCACTGGTTCAGGACTAGCAGTTTATTTTTGAATGTTCATAGCTTTTAATGATTTAAAGCCCGAGAACTATCGGACCGGCGGCTGTTGGCGCTTCAGCCAGCATCTCCTTTCATTGTTACGGAGCAGCATGCTAGGTGTTAGCTGCTAGCTCGCTGGTAACAAGGGGACTTTTAATGAAATAATATATATTATGTATTGGTGAATGTGGGACTGTGTGTTACGTACACGTGTTCCTACAGTTATCTTGCTAGAAATTACCGTGTTATAGTCGTTTATAATACAGGAAATAACCTAAAATCATTACCATAGTTCTGGTATATTAATAACAAGTAGGTAGTTGACATAGTCTAAAAGCCACATGGTTATTCTCAGATGTCTTCTAGTTTGCTAAGCTACTGTGAGGTTTGTAGTTGTTTCATAACAGCATTGTGGATTGTTTGTGTTTTTGCAGCTGCATTTGATGATGCCGTGGAGGAAAGGGTGATCAATGAAGAGTACAAGATCTGGAAGAAGAATACCCCTTTCCTCTATGATCTGGTCATGACTCACGCCCTGGAGTGGCCCAGCCTGACCGCTCAGTGGCTTCCAGATGTCACCAGGTGAGCATGAAATGAGGTATACCTTCACAAATATCAATACAGAAACAGATGGTCCAAAGTTGGATGGGGCCTTAAGCAGGATTTGATTAGAGGAGCTTCCATTTCTGAGCTCAACCAATTTCCAACATCATTTATATTTGAATGTGAATCCATTACAAAGTTCACTTTGTCAAATATTGTTTGCAACTTGAGAGTAATAAAATGATTTCCCTAGGCTACTGTATCTCTGTGTCAGTCACATGCTCGTTTAGAATAGAGATTTCCTTATTGTCCCACAATGAAGAAATTCAGGTGCACTATCAACAAGTTAAATGGAAATAGAAGCATGCATGCTCAAAATAAGGTGGTGAGGCTTGGGGACTGAAAAATAAGAATAAGAGATGGAGATAAGGGCAAATATACAATGTAAGTTAACAGTATTGTATAGTTATTAAAAATGATCACTAATGTTATAGACAAAGCGTTTTTGTCATTGTTTGATCAACTACCCTTTTTCCAGATGTGAGGAAAAAAAGAAAACAATGAAAATAATACAGCAAATCTAGAATTATGACTGAAATTATAATCAATTTCATTTGAGAATCTAAACTAAAAATCTACTTGCTGACTTTTGTTGATTAAATTCGAGATGACTATGTAGGGCTGGACTATAAATCAATCTATTTATGCTTATGAAGGTCTAATTTTGGGAAAATTTGGAGTTTATTTCCACCAATGCACCTCTAGGGCTTTCACAATTCAGAGTGATGTCACCAGCTTGTATTTAGTTGGAGATTGAATTCAAGTCAAATCCTAGAAGGGATAACTTCTAGCATGTTTTCTCTGATTTTGTATTTTATTTTGAAAAACAAATAAACAGGAAATACAATTTGGTATGGAAAAAAAGTTATTTTTGAGCCATATTGCCCAGTCGTACTTAATTGTGTTTATTTTGTGGTCATGTTCTTCACAGACCCGAGGGAAAGGACTACAGCGTGCATAGACTGGTTTTGGGGACACACACCTCTGACGAGCAGAATCACCTTGTTATTGCCAGTGTTCAGCTTCCAAATGATGATGCCCAGTTTGATGCGTCACACTATGACAGTGAGAAAGGAGGTGAGCAATATCCAGTGACACTATGTTATAACAAAGTCTTTTTGCACCAATTGAAGGTCGTTAAAATAAAGGTTTTTTTTTTTGTTTTTTTTTTCAGAGTTTGGAGGCTTTGGCTCTGTTAGTGGAAAAATAGAGATTGAGATCAAGATCAACCATGAGGGAGAAGTGAACAGAGCGCGCTATATGCCTCAGAATCCCTGTATTATTGCCACCAAAACCCCCACCAGTGATGTGCTGGTCTTTGATTACACAAAGCACCCCTCCAAACCTGGTAAGGGCCCTTCTGAAACAATTTAGAGTTTTGTACGACAGTTTCCTTCTGAAACTTTGCAGATTTATTTAACATTAGTTTAATTTTCTATAATAGATCCTTCTGGAGAATGCACCCCAGACCTGCGACTCAGGGGACACCAGAAGGAAGGCTATGGCCTCTCCTGGAACCCAAACCTCAGCGGATGCCTCCTCAGTGCTTCTGATGACCATGTAAGAGACTCGACTAAAGACTTTGTAACTTTACTAATCTGTTTAATTACTTTCACTTCTATTTCACAATCAGACTCTGTAACATTCTTTACGGTTAAACAAATATTTTCACTTTTTTTGTCTTCTTTAGACTATATGCCTCTGGGATATCAGCACGGTGCCAAAGGAGGGGAAGATCGTAGATGCCAAAACAATCTTCACAGGCCACACTGCTGTGGTGGAGGACGTTTCCTGGCATCTTCTCCATGAATCCCTCTTCGGATCTGTGGCAGACGACCAGAAACTCATGATGTATGTGACCTTCTCAGAACAAAATCAGCTATTCTGGGTTTTTGTCTGAACATCAGTTCATTTTGTCTTTGGAACAGCTGGGACACACGGTCAAACAACACCTCCAAACCGAGCCATGCAGTGGACGCTCACACTGCTGAAGTCAATTGCCTGTCTTTTAATCCCTACAGTGAGTTCATTTTGGCCACTGGCTCTGCTGACAAGGTGGGATGAGATTCTGGTGAACTCTTAAATGAAATCTTGATCTTTTCAGTCCTGTTTCAATTGAATCAATTTGCTTGTGTTCTGTTTTATATATTTGCAGACTGTGGCTCTTTGGGACTTGAGGAACCTGAAGCTGAAACTCCATTCATTTGAGTCTCACAAGGATGAGATCTTCCAGGTAAGATCTACACTTATTTTATTTAAAAAAATTTTTTTATTCTTAAGAAATGAAAACATCTTAAACACAATCGTGCTGGATTTCTAAACTTATTTTGTGGATGAGGAACGTATGTGAAAACTAATATTGGTTAGCGTTAATTCAAAAAAATAAATGGCATTAAATGTGTTTTAAATAAATGCACACTGACTAAGGGAATGTGAAAAAAATATTTGTAGATTTAAGAAAAAAAAAGTTTCTGTTTTGTCATATTAAACGTTGCGTACGCAGTATTTGAAAGAGGCTTTTTTTTTCCCCCTCTCCTGTCTTATACTCACAGGTTCAGTGGTCTCCTCATAATGAGACGATCCTAGCCTCCAGTGGCACCGACAGGCGGCTCAACGTCTGGGATCTGAGTAAGATCGGAGAGGAGCAGTCGCCAGAGGACGCTGAGGATGGCCCTCCCGAGTTGCTGGTGAGCGGCCATTCACAGATTTTGGATTTAGTTGAATGGTGGGTGGTGTGCTAATCACTGCTGCTCTCATTCTCAGTTCATCCATGGCGGACACACAGCTAAAATCTCAGACTTTTCCTGGAACCCCAATGAGCCGTGGGTCATCTGTTCGGTGTCAGAGGACAACATCATGCAAGTGTGGCAGATGGTAAGCCCTGACTGACGGTTACGTCACATCCTGAGTTATTCAGCGTTCCTGCACAAAAGATTTAAACATTTAACAGCACTGGAAAAGCATTTGAATTCCAGATTTAGTTTACTTAGAATATCCTGTTCCGTTTGCATCCATCCAGTTGTAAATCTATACCCATCCATTTGTCAATTGTATATTTGTATCAATCTGTTTGTTCATCTATGCTTGTTCCTAATATCAAGCATGGATAATGTGTAGGAAGTCTGGAAAATATCACTGTCCTCAATAAAAATACTATACATGACCACCTGGGCGGTAGTACATTGGTGAAATTTGATGGTTGCAGCACAGAAAGTTGTTTCAATGCAGAAACAGCAGAAACTATCAATAAGATGTGGGAATAAAACATCTGGTTTTTATCCAATGGCTTGGTAGACGGCTTACTATCTGAGGTGTTTCCTATGAAACTATAGCAGAAACATATTAACATATAATTGGTTTACTTATCACAAGTGATATTATTGCATGTTTTTTTTTATCTTTGTTTAAAATGTGGAGACTTTAGTAAAACTTGGAATGAAATTTAATACATTATTGTCTCAGCTAGTAAATTTTAGCTTATCACATTTATTATAAAGAGTAAATGTAGTAAATTTGTGTGAATTGTCTTGCACAGGCTGAAAACATCTACAACGATGAAGACCCAGAGGGTGCTGCAGATTCAGAGGTCCAGGCATGAGTCCAGTTCTGAACTCACTTCTTTTGACCTGTTTGTTAAAAATGGATCACTTTCTCAGATCTGCTTCCGTGAGCAGCAAAACATTTTCAAATCCATCTCAGAGAAAGATGGACTTTAAAAGAGTTTCTGCACCATTAACGTGTTGTGATGCATTTCAAATTCCACCGGTTTCAGTCTGACTTCTAGATGCCATTTAGTTTTTCCAAGATCATCTGTGGTTTGTAATAAAACCCCCACTGATCAGTCTGTTGTTGTCAGTTTTATTTCTTGTCATTAGCTGTGCAGAAAACATTTTCACAATGATCCATTTTTAATACAATTGTACATACTGTAGGGTTTTCCTTTTTATTTGCTTGGTATTTGTAGGTGAATTTTCCAGCTTGTGTCGTCACTTGTTTGTGTTTTGTTTTCTTCTGCATTTTGTTTCTGTGCTGCACCTGAGCTTTTGTGTATCTAAGAATATTCATAATAAAAATATTTACAGAAATTTGTGAATTTTACTTCTGTTTTTTTTTTTTTGGAGGCAAGACTTAATGTTCTGTAAATTGGGAATTATGTTAATGTTTGCATTATGCTGCAGTTTCTGTCAGCATAATGCAGAAACTGCAGCATTTTTGCAACACAAAATTTTCTTTTGTGCTGCAAAAGAAAATTTAATAAAAACCAGTGTTTGTTTTTTATTAAATTCTCCTGGTGTTGAAGTTAAGAGTACAAACTTTAAACTACCTAAACTTGTTCAATTCTGAGAAGCATAGTCGGGTAAAATTCTGACTGCTTATATTGGGGAAAATCGCAACAGATTGAGTTCAAAGTTGTGGAAGCAGTTTTTGCTTTTAAAAGCCACTGAAGTTGTTTCTTGTAGATCAGTCCACAGGAAGGTTTACATGCATCCTTAAAGTAACATGATCTGCAAGACCATGATGTAAACTTTTAAGGTGTTCTGGGGTTTGATCTGATGTCAGCCTCTGGAAATGGATAACTGTTCTTCCTCTTCAGAGATGTTACGCAGTTCATCGTTTCCTCTGCGAGACAAAACAGTTTTCAGTCACTTGTCACAGAGATTCTCAATTATATCAAAATAGATTAATGTAAATTTACCTTAAAAATGTGAGCTCTGTTTTCAGGCCCTCTGTGAGCTGCTCCAAATCAGTCCTGAAGGTTTTTTGAATCTCAAACTCCAATTTTAATTCTCTGAGTGTCTCTTGTAGTTCTTCCACTGTTTCCTGTACAAACAATACAATTTCCTTAAGGTTTACTGCATTCTAAACATCAATGTTTCTCTAGAGACAAGTCCTACCTTGTGATGTGCTGTCCTCTCCTCCCTCTCTATCTCCATAAGATTGATCCGTTTCAGCAGACAGGATCTCTGCACCTCCAGCCTCCGAGTGTCTCCTCTCAGAGGAGCCAGGCTGGCTCTCAGGTCCATCGCCTGCTCCTTGCAGTTTCTCAGAGCTTCCTCCCCAGCCTGCCTTCTCCTCAGCAGGGCTACCATGCGTGGCTCGTACCAGCCCTCCAGTGCCGTTACGCTGCCGCTGAGCCTCCGCTGCAGCCTAATGGAAGCCTGCCGACACTGACTGACATCACTCATGGTCTTTGACCGGCGTGGTCGAGAGGCTTGATCTCTGAGGGAGTTGAGCTGGTTCTGGTGGTCATCCTGCAGCTGGTGCAACTCATGGGACAGATCATGGAGACTGGCCTTCAGTTCCTCCTATCAATAAACAGAGCATGATGATGAGCAGATAAACGGTAAGTTTTTTCACAAATAGTGCCTTGCAGAAATATTCACACATTTTGAATTTGTTTCACACTTGGCTACATAAAGACCACAAATGTATATGTTTTACAAGTCTTCTGGGGAACGTCTCTACCAGCTTTGCACATTTAGAGACTTAAATTTGTTAATATTCTTTACAAAATAGCTTAAACTCTGTCAGATGAGTTCCTAATGCAGTTACTTGCCTTATATTTTTTTCAGATGTACCAGAGTGAAGTGCTTAGAATACACACGTACGTCACACTTTTCAGATTTCCTTCCACTTCACAATTACTACTTTCTGTTTGTCAGATAGAATGCAATAAAACCTGTTCTTGTAATGTGACTGGATACTTCTGCAAGGTGCCGAATGCAAACTGGTGAGCACAATTATTATTATGGCCAAAACAGGACCTAAAATATAATAAAATAAAATGTCTAATTTCAGCAACATGACAATGGCATCAAAAAACGTGTGAGCACAAGGAGTTTACTTAGATAAAAATTAAAGAAAAATGACAGTAATCTTCACTTATTTATTACTTTAGTTGAAGATTTTACAAAATGTAAAGTAAATTATACATACCTATATTGTTTTATCTCCCAAAATAGACATGATTGTGCACAGAACAAGTGTTGTGGCAATTGTTTGTCAAACCAAACATCGCATAAAAGTTCAATCTATAAGCCAATGTCCAAAATTTTACGTTTGCTTTTTAGATTGTATTTTTTCTCCCAGTTGGCAAGCAAATAATAAATATTAAACTATTCATTGTTTCCTGCTGCTTCTCCTGCTCGGGTAAAAAAAATAAAATAAAAAAATCATTGGCCCCAATCCAGTGTATGCTGGTCCATTTATAGAAAATTCACCCACAGTTCTCCCTGTCGAGCTTGGGAAATAATAAAATAAAAAACCCAACAGAAAATAATAAAATAAACAATTACTAACCTGCAATTATATTCTGCATATAATAAAAACAAAAAAGAAAAAAGTATACTGAGAATAAATGTGAAAAAAATTAAAAGTAGTAAAAATAAAGAATAAATAGTTCCAAAAAAATGTTTTTTTTTTTTTAGTTTTGTTGTTTGTTTTGTTGAGAAAAAATAATGAAACATAAACAAGAATGATTAAAAACTGTGAATAAGAGAAACATTTCAGGGACAGTGAACAGGATGTGCACAGACCTGTGTCAGACCAGACTGAGCCACTTCGTACTCCTGTCCAGCCAGCGTCACCTGACTCTGGATGCAGTCTCTGGCTGCGGTGAACAGTTTCCTCTTCACCTGCTCCACTTCCTCGTGCATGGAGACATAATCCAGCTGAGCCAGAGCGAGGAGCCTCCTTGCCGCCATCAGCTTTTCTCTGAGGTGCTCCACAACCTGCAGCATAGGTTCGATCAGAGTGAGAAGCTCCTGGATCAGCTCGTCCCTCTGCCTCTCCAGGCCTGACACTTGCTGAATCCAGTACTCAAAAAGTTCCCCCAGAGCTTTCATGCCCATCTGGTTCATCTTTAGTGTGTTGAGCAGTGTAGTTTCACACAGGGCTGTTTCAGAGTCAGTGTGTACATCATGTTTTGAAATATCCTCATTGTGTAATTCCTCAGTGAATGTTGTGTTGCTGCCATCCTCCACTTGCTGTTTTCTGCTCATGACAAACTGAAGAAGGAAACAACTTTACAGTCATGAACTGAGAAATAATCAACATTAAATCACATCAGTGGTTTTAATAATCACTTTTTAAATAGGTAGTTTAACATCCTTAAATATCTTGACAACCGCTGTTATCCCAGTAAAGACTCTACTCATGATCAAATTATGGAGATGATTAACAACACAAATTAAGTCTACTTTACTCACTGTTTGGAGATGCCAGCCCCAGTGTTTCAAAACCTTTGAGTGTTCTTTCACGCTAAGTAGTTCTTTGCTCTCTGCATGTCTCCAGGAAAACACAGGATCACTTTGTATTTATTAATAACACAGGAGGCATGGAGGGGAAACTTTATCTAGGACTCTCATGGAATCACGAACTGTGTCCGTGACGGGGGGGCAGACTGTGTCTTGACCAGCTTATGTGGCATCAAAGTCTATATTTATACACATCGGCAGCTTGTTTTTTTATGTGTGCACTTAGTTTGCCAGGAATATTGTGGTGGAAACCAACTATTTTCATTAACTTTTAACCATAAATAATTCAGGAAAGAGTTGCAATATTAGAAGAGCAGTGCAACCAGTTGCTCTGGTTGTAATATTTGCATCATTAATGAACATATTTGTTTCAGCAGTTTTGCATCCTATCTATCAAGCCTCCCTCAGAAAAATGTAAATAAGCACTAACCTGGGACACATAAAAGGATCTCATCAAGATATGAGCAGAATAAAAGGAATATTGTAGTCTTAGAAACCCCAATGCTATGGTGCCTTGCAAAACTATTCACACTTCTGCTTTTACACCCTTTTTCACATTTTGGATTTCTCAATTTACCACAAACTATACTTTACCCTGAATGCACCACAAAATATGTTAGCAGAAGTATCATGATATGAGGATGTTTTAATTTTTTAACTTAAAAAGCAACTATCCTTTTCTCTCCATGTTACCATTTCTACCTCACTGTGTTAGGCTATCAAATAAAAAAAAACAAACATTGAAGTTTCTGGTTGCAGCATGACAAAATGCGAAAAGGTTCAGAGTGTATGGATAGTTACCGAGGTGCTGCACTAGGAAATTATAAACCAATTTGAAATTACTTATTCTGAATAAATAAGTAAAAATTGAACCCATTTGTTTAATGGAACTAGATGTATTTTTTTAAGTGCTATTATGCTCTTTTTTGTTGTACTTTTATTTATTTATTTTTTTTACATTTCAATGAATTTTGCAAATCTGGACCACATTACAGATGAGTTAAAAATATTTTACAGTCTAACTAAAAAAAAAGTTAGTTTTTTTAGTTTTGTTGAGAAAAAATAATGAAACATAAATATTTTTTAATTTTCAAATGAATTATTTTTCTTTAAAATAACATTTTAGCGGTAACGTGAGGATTTGTTTTGTGTGTGTGTGTTTTTTTTTTTTTGTTATAGCTCGTCGCAGTTTTGCACGTTCACCACCAGATGTCCTCAGTTCGCCGACCGCTGCCGCTCTCCTACCTGAGCCCTGCCTCCTCCAGGTGGGATTACCAACTCCGTGGTATTTTCTTCACTCCCTTCCTATCTACCTTGGTTCATTGGAGCGTCTGCACACAGACAGACAGACAAACGGCTCATGACAGCAGGGCAAACTCTTCTGCTTTGCTTTGACGGAGTGGAGCCGAGTAAATGCTGCAGTTTCGTGAAGCGTGCTGAAGCTTTCACGGAAATGGTTCACCTGAAGTTTTCTGTCGGACAGTAAGAACAAAAAAGAAGTTTGGAGCTGGAGAGAAATGAAGCCCCTGAGAGACGCTTCATATGGAGAGTGAGTAAATAAACCCTAACCGGATTTCTAAAAGTTTGTAAAAAGGTAAGGTGCGCTCTCTTTTTTTTTTTTTTTTTTTTTTACGTTTTGACACAAACACTCCCTAATATGCTTTCATTTGTAGTTATTTGAAAACATTTGCGCTATAAACGTTACTTTAAAAATACAATTTCTGTTTTCTTGTATCCAGTTTTTAACGTTTCTGCTCTAGGATTTTTTCTTCTTCTTTTATTAAAGAGAAACCTTGTTAAGCCCAATGTTCTACTTTGTAATCAAATATAGTGCGGTGCTTTGAAGAATCCAACAGAGGTAATTTAAGACCTCTGACAATAAACCCTTTTGTCTGCTTCCTCTCAACCAGCTGGAAATGCTTCCTTACTGCATGATTCTCTCGCACTTGGTTTTTATTGTTGCCCATTTATTTGCACTGCTTGTTAGTGGACCTCTATGGGCAAGGAATTTGATCCTCTCTGTCTGGTCTGCTGAATCTCCTGAACTTTGGACAAATTAAAGATTTGGACTTGAATTTTTCTTTTTGCAGATGAGTGAGGTTTGGGATTCTGTTTCGTTTTTTTAGTTGCAATTTTTTGGTTTCATACTGAGAAGTTGAGGCCAAGATGAAGCCATTTTTGTTTAGAAAGGGTGTGTCACCTACTGGTGTTCCTTCTTCACCATATCTGCCATGCCAAGGCTTGCACCCAAGGAAATTACAGTTGTGGTATGTGAGCAATAGCAAAGAGCAAAGATTCAGCTGTAGTTCCAGATATATGTTAAAACCTAGAGGATATAACAGGAGAAAATAGAGATTTACATATTTTCTTGATACTGATGTTCTCCAATTCTTTGCAGTCTGACCGGCTTATTCCAATTTCTGTGTTTTGAAGGACAGTAATTTGAGTCAAAATGTGCTAATGCCAGAATGCTAATCCATTAGCATTCTAATACATTACTTTGCTATGAAGACTTTGCACTGTGCTAACTGGTCACTTTGCTATGTGTTCATAGGAAAGTAATAAACACATGATGAAAAGAAACTACAAAAATCACAATAAATGCAAGAAATATGCTGAAATCTCTCTTCTGAAATGACCAGGTACAGTAGTTTCTAACAAAACAATAAGGAATGCACTCAACCACACAATTTCTATGCCCATTCACTGCACAAGACTCCACTGCTGAAAAAAAAAGAAACATGGGTAAATCAGTTGATTTTGAGAAGCATGTGAAATATTGGTTGAATATTCTCTGGTCTGATTTGGCCAAAGCAATTGGTGAAAAAAATCAAGGGAAAGAGTCTAAATCCGACTCCTGCCTTGGCCAGTTGAATGTCTTTCAGAAAACCTAAAAGATGCTTCATTTTGTTGTGAAACTACTGTCGGGCTTAGGCTGAGTTGCTCAGTGGAGGAAAGGTCAAAGCCGCTTGTCCAGACAAGGCAACAGGAAGAACAATCAGTACCGTAACAGCCACATGACTGCGTGATCTGTGTGTGTCAGTATGGAAACGGATGGCTCATGAGTGAGAAACGGGGTACTGTTAACCAAAGGGATGAGTAAATTATCAGTAAGCCTTCATCAGCACTTATGTAAATTCAAGTGAGTTCACATTGTAAGGAGGCTAGCACCAGGCGGTCTGCAAATGTAAACAAACTTGTTCCCACAGTTGTCTTTCAGGCCAAAATGCTTTATTTTCTTCACTATAATCTTTTTTTTTTTCTTTTTTTTTAACCTCTGGCCATTTTTCTGCCTCTTCAGTTGAGAAAGCTTCAATTTAACCCTGAGTCCCAGCAGATACTCAGCAATGCCAGGTTGTATTTTTAAATCCCTTTGCTGTCCAGCTGTGTTTGCCCTCTTAGTGACTTGGTCAGTGCTGCTCCACGACAGCTTCTTTTTTGTTGTTGTTTTCAAGAGTGACCAGGCAGTGCCGGGGGCTATAAGCTCTGCAGTCCTAACTTGGATTCCTGGCAACCCTTGGAAGCGAAGCTAATGAGACCCTCTACATCCATTGTTTGTGTGGTCCTGTCCCACAGCCTTTGTGTTTCCCTTATGCCACACATCTATCTTACACAAATGGGTGATTTTAAGGCTTCTGCAGAACTTGATGGCATACAGAGTAGGTAATGCAGTCATTGGATTGGAGAAAAGATGCATCTAAAACACGAAGGACTGTGAGCCCTGAGGATCAGGATTGAGAATCGCTGTGCTAGAGGAATTCTGAGAGTTTAAAAACCTGATACCAGCATGTTGATTAGTCTGGGTTTCTGCTTGCACGCAAGCCTAACGTCACTGCTCAACAGATATCCTTTCCAACTTTTAAAACATTACTTTACCATGAATCCTGTTTCTAAAGGATACCCCATCCCACCCCATGAGCACTGGGGCACACCTTTAGGAAGCTTGCATAATGAGTTGCCAGCATATCCTAATAGTTCGTCACGCATGACTCAATAAGCCTACGTTTGTTGAGTAAACAGTTAATAGCCCTGCGACAGATTTTGTTTTAATCACATATTGCATATAGGAAACAGAAAATGCAGAATATGATATGTAGATGTTTAAAAATGTTACAATTTATTAACTGTGCAACTTATATTTATTCTTGTTTGAGCAGAGCAAAACTTAATAGAAGTAAGGAAGGATTAGCAAAATGTAAGTTTGAGGGCTAGGAACAAGCTATGAGAATTCCTTTAACTTGTCTTTCTTCTGAGGAAAAGTGTAAAAGCCTGATTTCAGCCACCTGTGAACTGACCAGTGGTGATGAGCTTTGTAGGCATCTCTGATGCTTCCTCTGGCATCTCTAATCGAGGACTTTTAAATCTTAGGAAGAGTTAGACTGGAAATATGAGCTATTTTTTAAAACCCTGGCACACTTTAACACCAGTAACACAATTACCAGATTAGATGATAAACAGTTAGTCCTTTTAATTGCAGAAATCTTTAGAAAAAAATTGCAGAACATTGTCCTCTTTGAATGCCGAATTTCTCTCAGTGGAAACACACAACTGCATATTATATTATTTCTAAATGACTTCCATGTGCCAGTTATTATCTGTTTTCTTCCATGTGGCCAATTGTGGCAGGGGGGCTGTAGGACGGATGTGTGACAGTGAGAGGTTGAGTACTCATAGATCTGTGTGTGTGTGTGTTGGAGAGGGAGAAAGCAAAGTTGGAGAGAAGAGTTCTTCAGTCGGTAATTATCAATCTCTCAGGAATGCTGCTGCCGCTCTTACCAGACAAGCCGCTGCATGGCTGCGACAGCTTCACAAGCTCCACCAGCTCACGTTACCCCTCCATCACAGGTTCTCCTCTTCCGACATGCACACAGAGTGCGTACAATCTGAGAAAACCTTCCAGACTATTTTTAAGGGTTTGTTTTGCCTTTATTGTCCTACAGCGCTTGTTGTTGTTTGCTTTTTGTTGTTCTTGTTACCTACATGGCTGTTTTCTGTAATCTTATCCTCCCCTCAGCAAACAAAGAGACCACAATATGTCAGAATGAGATTATCTTTCAGCTCTTTTGCCAAAGCATATTATAGAAGAAAAGCAAATGACTGGAAACTTTTGAGTCAAAGTTTGGCTCATAAAAGAAAAAAAAAGTTAACAATCTCACAAGCTTCTTTTTCTTTCTTTAGAGCATTTCCAGTTTCTTTCCTCTTACAGCAACAATCACTGTGCCGGTCCTGTATGTCAAGCTCTCGCAGTTCAGATGAGGTTACTTCAGTTTGTTCTTGAGCACCAATGCTTGTCTTTGTTTGATAAAGCCCAGAGAAGACGGCCAACGCCCTGACTGATGCCTGCAGGTGCTTCACTATAACACCAGTTTTGCTCAACACTTGCGATTTAGCAACAGTCGTAAAAGCTGAAAACTGTTATTTTCCACTCTGGGTGTTGATTTAATAAGAAAACTGGAGTGTGTCCACTCCATCCTTTCGACTTCCTATATGGGAAATATTAATCTTCTGATCTGTCATTCTGGAGGCCATGCCATGTGAAACCAGCAGCTGGTGTAGAGGTGTAGATGTGAATGGCTCCATGTATAAACTGAGATAGTCCTAATACAAACAAAGGTGGCTGTCTGTATCACAGCCACGCCCTCTTGCCTTATCCCCATGAGGTAGCACAGTCTGCTAGTCAGGCGGCTTCCCTGTGTGACTCATTGCGATTGCATTTACATTTCTTGGAACCTCCTCCTTTGTCCCCCAGGCTACTCACTACCTGTGAGATTCTTATTTGCCCTGTTTGGCTCCAGAGCCAAAGAAATTATTGAGCAGTGAGTGAGCCTAAACCTGAACTTTTGAGGGCTCCAAAAGGATCAATACATGCTGACTGGAGTGCAGAGTTAGCTCTATGTTCAACTCTAGAGCTCTAAGCTCTGGTTCAACAAATACTGGGAAATATCACAGATTATACAAATTTAAATATCAGACAAAGGTGAGGTGGGTAAATTCAGAACGCAGTTTTTATATTTTACTTATTGAGAGGAAATCTTTCCAAATCAACCTGGCTCTACCTGGAAATAATCCTCGCCCCCTTTGTTAATCAGAGTTGGCTTTATTCACTGAGTTTGTGCACACAAACAAGATATCTTTCTCTTGTAATTTTAGTTAAAACATTTATGAAAAATGTCTGGGAAAAAGTAAATATGTGCATACACATCCATCTGTTCGTTCATTTTCTTACACCCTTGTCCTTAATGGGGTCAGGAGGGGTGCTGGTTCCTGTCTCCAGCGAGACATTTCGGGCGAGAGGCGGGGTGCACCCTGGACAGGTTGTTAGTCTATCACAGTGTACATATGCATTGTTTTAGAAAAAAAGAGGGAAGATGATTTGAATTAGTATCGATCTGCACACTTTAACTGTTGGGTATTTGTGAGCGTGACGGCCTGAGGAAGGAAATTGTTTCATCACTGGCTATGTAACTATCACCCTGAAAGGTAAAAGTCTTAAATGCTTTGTGTCCAGGATGTGAGGGGTCTGCAGAAATTTGAACCATACTTCTTGTAATCCTAGACCTGTACAAGTCCTGGATTGGGAAAGATTCATTCTGGTGATCCTCTCTGCAGGCCTGATTATTCTTTGCAGCGTTGATCTGTTATCATGAAATAACTATGATTAACAAAATTAGTTAGCTGAAGTTTAATTATTGTCCAAAGTTTATATTTTTCTTTGTCTCCTAAAACATCTCAAAATGCATTGAATTTAAGATCATGGCCGATCTTAAATTCAATAACAGATGAGAAACACTGAGTACATTTGTAAAATTAACATCATATAGATGGTCAAACATGATGGTTTGGAGATGATTTAATGCTATGGAATTAACTATCATTGTTGACGGAACCATGAAATCTGCTCTCTACCAGAAAGTCCACAAGGAGACTATTCCTCAATCCGTTCATAACTTTAGGCTTAAGTGCACTTGGGTCAAGCATCAGCAAGCATACCTCTGAATACCTTGAAAAACTACAATGAATATTTGCATTGGCCTTGTAAAAATCTAGATTTAAATCTGACAAACACCCAAATTCTCAATGACTGTTACTTCCAAAGCTAAAGTTCAGTAGTTATGTCTATGGGTGGAGCAACAGGGAGTAATACTTAGTCATATAATAGCAACTTTTACTTAGACAGCTTCTTCTTTTAATAAATGAAATATTTTGAGAACTGTTTTAATTTAAATTTGTCTGATCTGAAATAGCTAAATGTGACAAAAAACAGAGGCCTAAACCTTTAATAGCCCTTCAAGTTACACAAACGTTATCTGATGTCCTGAACATTCAGGGTGAAGATTGCTGACTTGACAGTAGTTTAACAAACATCATGCGCAACCAGAGGAAGCCGCAAAAGGTCATTGTTATAGAGGCTGGTCGTACAGAATGCTGTATCTAGGCGTATTAAGGGAAAGTTGAGTGGAAGAAAACATGTGGAACCGTTGCACAAGCAATGGGAATACACACAGGTCTGAGAGGGTTGTAAAGCCAAGCCCATTCAGAGTTTGGAAGATATTAAAGTTCCCCATTCGGCCAGTGTAGAGTACCAAAACAGTGCTATTATTTTAGACATCTGTTCCTCCGACTTCTCTCTCATTCCTTCCACAATCCTTTGTCAGTGGTGGATAGGCCTCTGTGCGATATAATCCTGAATTAACTTATGTATGAGTGCAGCAGAGCATCGCTTAAGGCAAAGCAGGTGTCACTGCTTTACATCTCTTCAACTTTACTTGACGTCTCTGCCAAAGGGAGAGGAGATGCAGACGTATTCTGGAATTTGTGTCCTTAAGCTGCAGAGCATGTAACTGTCAGATGTGCTCGATCAATACATGGATACACTGAGTCTCAAAAACTGTCTTCCTGCTGAAGTCTACTTTGTGCGCTGTCAGAATCAATGTTGCAGGTATTATTGACACAGAGACTTGAGGTTTATGTGGCTAGAGTGGGATCGTCTGTCCAAGAGTAAGGTCTAAGTAAACAGCAGGTTGGGTCATATCTATGCCTCTGCAGAACTGAGGCCAGCCTACGAAACCCGCAAAAATTTAGCTGTAGCGTATGTTTGTTTTAAACATCATGCATTTATGTTTTGTAGTTCATCTGTAAACTTTGTAAACTGAGAACATTGGGTTAAGTTGGTCTGGTGCCACCAGTAGCTCTATAATTAGAATGCAGTTGATCTGGTTTTGAGAAAACAATCCATTTTGAACTTATTTTCTAATATGAAAACAATGAAACCTTGTTATTGAATTGAGTTGTAAAAAACAACAACAAAAAAAACCCCAAAACAAAGATATTTTTAGAAATCTAAACTCAGTGCCTCACCCTGGTAGACTGTTTGAAAATCTTGGAATCTTCAGGTATTTTTGTGTAACCACAACATTGGTAGCATGACTCAACTCTTCAAGACCAGACTATACGGGTAAGGGTCCTCTGGGTGGTCTCTGCCACAACCCAGAGTTCTCCTTGATCTCATTCCTCTGTTAGTAACACAATAAGTTGTTGGACTTTCAGCCGCCTGTGGGATATAAGAGAATAAACTGGACCGTCTTTTCCTGAGAGAGCTGTCTGATTATTGGCCAGTGTTGCAAATACTGATGCCTGGATGTTAGTCATGCCTAAATGTCTGTAATTGGAGGAGAAAAACGCAGTGAAAAAGAGACATGTTACTTTTCCTCAGAGGAAATAGTCATTTTGCTGTTGGTGGGGTTACTTATTGGAATGAAAATGCTTCTTGCATATTAAATCATTTCAGATTTGATCAGGAGTGCATCCATAGGAAGTTTTTGGAGCGGCCCCTGACCCATATATCAAGGATGGCACAAATTAGATTCACCAGCTCAGATGGTTAGTTTAAAAATGTTGGTTAAAATTTGTATTTTATGCAGAGCTTTTCAAGTAGATGGAAACAAATTGAAACCTTAAAATGGAAAATGTGAGGTAGACAACATTAAATATTCATCTTATTGAGCAAGAGTTTGTGTACGAGTAGGTAACGTTTTTGTTACTGAGAATATACACATGATATCTAGATGAAGATATTAATGGCAAAATCTATGGGTATTGTATCCTGTTTTTTGTGCTACCATGTTTAAAGAGAGAAAATGTAAAAAGTAATTTTATGTGTAAGATCTAAAATGATTTTATTGAAAGAACCTTTCAATAAAAATCAAATTACCGTACTTTGTTTCATTAGAACAAAATGAGATGAGTTTATTGTTGATGACATGAAAAGAATTGTACAATTGTAAAAATAGTTTTTGCTTTTTTCATAAATAGAAAGTATGTATTTTTTGCCCTGTGAGTACTTTTAACTCAACAGTTTTGGACTATGTGATAAAAGGTTTGGACACCACTGTTGTAGGTCATCTGTAGTTCTGGGTCCTCTCTGTTATTCTCTTAAATTTGTTATTCTCCTAAATTTGGATCATGATCTGATGACTGAGCTCGCCTTAGAAAAAAGTAAATTTTTTCTGCCATTTGCTTTTGATCAGTATTCATCAGAGGGCGACTCATTTTAGTTCACCAGATTTTAATTAAAATGTCTTGGTCAGTAAGAACATGTGACTGTTCTCTAGTTTAAGGCCTTTGGAAGGGAAATGGGCCCATAGCGTCACGGCTCCTCTGCTTTACCTAGCAGGCAACATGAAATGCCTTTTCACATATTTATCTTTTTTGCCAAACCCAAATAGTATTTTGTGCCAAAAAATACCCATTCAAACTTAATTTTACTAAAGCAAAAAGTCTTAGATTTAATCCCATAGACAAAGAAGACCTCTTCATGTTTACGTTTCTGTTGGTAGGACCACCATGCTGCTCATGCAGCTCAGCTGGCATAAAAAAATGTCTTAACAGTTGGTGACTTTTTGCTGAATATTGTGAAGATGTTTTTTTATTAACTTCTATATTCATAGTCACTGTATTTAAATAAACATAGCTGTTTGTCTAGCCTTGTTTGTCACAGTTACAGTTTTTAAAGCTTTTGATATAGGAAAATTTAATGAAAAAACTTTTTTTTTCTCATATTTATTACTTGGCTTATGTAGATCACCACTTCTTTAACCACTTGTTTTAATGTCTTCCCCATTCTGGCAGTGGCTTACCTGTTTACATTTTTCAAATTAAACTGCTGCAACATGAGATGAATTTAAGGATTGAGGGAGCTCACCAGATGTAGCTGGATACAAATAAACTCATGCAAAATGCCTTCATCAAAGTTATCTCAGCTCTGTATCTATGCTGAACTGATCCAGAGAACAGGATCCAGATTTCTGTGGTTTGATGTCATGTCTCGTCATGTGGCGACACAGTGATTCCACAGACTGCAATATGTTTGGTTACATTTCACAAACATCAGTTAGAAAGTGTTTTTTCCTGCATGAGAGCACCCAGAAATTATTTACAAGCTCTTAGAATTAATAACTGTGACACAACCTTTCACCACCTGTTGCTTTGCAAATGCAGATTTCTACCATCTTTAGACCTGGCTCCTTCATTTAGCCTGTAATTTTAATGACAAGTGTCAAACAAAGTGCACAGCTTGAAGAAGCCAAGTTTAAGATCCCCCAAAGCAATGCTAGGAAATCCATCTGAGAGCACATTAAAAGGTAAAGGGTGAGTGGAGGAAGGAAGCAATGGGAGCTGGATGAGATCATCGAACTTGTAATAAAACAAAACACAGAACGACAGTTCAGTAAAGCAAGAAACAGAAAATCCACAGAAATCTTAATACAGACTTCATTAGGAATGCTTATCTGCAAACTGTTCAATGATGTTTATTTGTCTTTCTTTTTCTTTTTTTTTTTTTAAAGTTCTTTCCAGTCTGTGTGTAAAAGTGCAATGAGCTTACGGGTGCGGCTTTGTGAATCATGACTCTGTGTTATGGAATGAAGGGAGCGGTGCCAGTTTGTTGTTTGCAGAACGGTGGAGTTTGGTTCAGAGGAAGGAGTGGGGGTCTGTTCAGGCTGCAATACTGCCCACAGAGACATGCACTACCTCAGACATGCATCTCAATTATCTATTGGATTAAGATTGTTATCGCCAAACTGATAAACTGCGCCTGACTGAATTGATGAATGATAACAAGCTTTTGAGTAACTTGATTTTAATCATAACAGATTTGTATTAAAAAAAATTGTTTAAAAAATGAGGGTAAAAATTAATTAAATTCATATATATATATATATATATATATATATATATATATTTTTTTTTTTTAACAATTCCATGTTTATCTTTCCTTCAGGACGTAGCTCCATCGTGAGGCGGCATGTCAAATCGTGATTCCCTGGGGGTCGGGGAGCTGCTTCCCCAAGACGTGATCCATGTTTTTGCCCAGGAAAAACACAGCAGAAGAGGCCGAAAGAAGCGCACACGCTCCTTTGGTCGGGCTTTCAGCTGGTTCAAGAGAAAGAAGAGGAAGAATAACTTCAGTAATGGGCAGAACCACGGTATGGGCCCCCCTCTGGACCTGGACCTTGATAGACATCGTTCCAGTCATCAAGGTGGACACAAAGGAGGGCAGAAGTCAGGGAAGCATACCCATCAACATGGAAACAGTCATGGTGAGACCCCACAGAATGCAGGTTTTTTTTAGTGTGAAAGAATTGTTCGATTTAACTGGTCAGTGTTTCAAGACACAGTTAATACAGAAAAAGTTGAATATCATGTGATACGGTGCATGGGACAGTTTGTTTTATTTAGACATGCTTCCATCCATAACTTAAAGGTTTTACTGTTTTGTATTGAGAAACAGCATTGAAACTTTAGTTTTCCTACTAACATATTTTTATGAGCATCAAATCATCACATTTATCCAGAAAGTAGACAAAAGATATCTTATTGTTTTCTTTTATCATCAGAGGCTCAGAATTTTAGAGAGTTTTTGCTGAAAACCTTTTAGTTCTATTTAAAGGATGGGCCTTTAAATATAAGGCTGGTGCATCCTTTAAATAGCACTAAAATGTTTTTTTTCTTTTTGTCTTCATTTGCCAAATTATTTGTTGATTAGTAAAGCACAGCCAGATTAAATGTATCAAAGCTAAATTTCCTATATTTTTTGGTTTATAAAAGCATCAACAAACACTACTTTGTTAAAGTTCAGACACATAGCTACACTGTGATTACAAAATGGGGATAATTTTGGAATTGCTTCATTTTATGTTGGATTAAAGCGTACTACCTCCATTACCAACCCTGCTTTGAACTTTAATTATATGATCAACAGTTGTTTCATTTAGTTATCCCACTAAAACAAAGTTTACATAAATTGAGCTTGTGAGAACTGTTGTCATCATGAAGCTGGTTTCGGCAAAATTGGAATCTACAGACAAGACAGCAAAGAAAACCAGAAGATCTTGCAAAGCTTCTTCTGTGGATCTCTAATTTAGGTGTCTGAGTAAATGTTTTTAAATGAACTAAGTAACCCCATTTACTATTAAAAAATCTGGTAGAGGGTATGGATGGATAAATAATCTACTATTGACGTTAGTTAGAGCTTGCTCTAGAGGTTAAACTGAACTTGTAGGTTCAGAGATAGAGGGTTTCAGATCACAGTTCTGACCAACAACACTGGTGTCACTCTGCCCTTTCTGCCATTCAGCCCTCTTGTGTGTAATCACACACCACAACGGCATTTAGCCATCTCTGTTTTCCATGCAAGAATTACTGAAGGACAACCCTGCCAGAGTCACACTGCATTTGGATAAGATAAAACTGATGTGTGAGGTTTTGCAGCACATGCTGCTGTTCTTCTGAGGATGGGCTGTGCTTCATTTGCAGGTGGCTCTAGTCATAGTTGATCTAAAATACTTAAATGTGTTTGTTTGACTCAATGCCTCCAAAATGCTCAGTGTCGTATTTGAAAATTAAAATCAAACATTTGGTCTTATTTATTGAAGAAACACTTTACGGTGCTTTCACATTCAGTTTTTAAGAGGATTTCTTCACTTCTAAAGAAATAATTTCTGCTTGTTAATTCTTCTGAGCATTTTATACAATTAGATGATATTTTTCTCATGTTCACAGCTACATTTCTTATTTTTTATTGTACAATCACTGACACTTGAAAATGACAATATTTTTGATGAGGAGCAGGAATTTGTTCTAAAATGTTATTGCTAATTATACTTACTGGTCATCAGCAAAGCAGATGTTTTTAAAGTTTAGCACCTGGCTACTTCCCACACTTTTGTAGATTTTATCTTGGCTTCTATTGCAGAAATTAGTTACAGATATAAGACATGGAAGAAAAGAAATCTGTGTCATAGACAAAGTATTGTAGATTAATGCTTAAACAAAAGCATTATAAAATTGTCTTAATAAATGCATCACTTATTTGCCCCATAGTACTTTAGGAGTTATTTTTTAAAGGACATCACAGGGCTGATGTGACTGAAAATTAGATTTCTTACATTCAATAAATTGGAAAGAAAAAAGTCCCGCTATTTCCTTCCCATCACTGATCAGAATTGATCCAGAAAAAGTAAACAGATTCCAATCTCTTGCATCTATCCAAATAAGTCTGATTTGACTGGGATTGTAGGTGAAAAGAGAAAAAGAGGAAACCCGTTTAAATATTGTCTTTGCTGTCTCCACGAGAGATTTGTGTTTGTTCATTGGAAGGATGTTTGGATGCTGACTTCCACTCCCTCTTTTGGCCTGACAAATTATCTTGTTTGTTGTGCAAATGTCTCTGTTCTTCCATTACTCACCTGAATTTAGTGTTCCTTAAAAGCCGAGGACAAGATGTACATCTTGTTGATGTTTTGTGTACTTTACTACAATGTTGGTGCCAAATTAACTAAGGAGTGCTTAATTCTTTACTCTCTAGATACAACATATGGCAAGAATTGGGTGTCTCTAAATAATAGTGAGTAGAAGCCTGCTTTGAGAGAGCGTGTTTTAAAGAGAAGTATTCATAAATTACCAAGAAAGTTGCAGCAACATTTGACTTTTCCCAGAGCTGCTCTTTGCAGATCATGTCGGAGCTTGTAGAGCCACACTCGTATATCAGCAAGTTTTTCTTTGCCAGCACAGTTTCTCTTTGTGAGACCAATTTTTTTTGAGTCCATTGCAATGTGAACTGTCAGTTCTAGCTACAGTTCTAGTAGCAGATTAATTGCACCATAATGCAGTAGACATGAAACGCTAACACTTCATGTTCAAACAAAAAGAAAAACAACCTAGCTTTCCCTTGTTATTGAGTGTGCTTAGAAAAAAACAACAAAACTGGATGCCGTGTTTAGATTCTCAGGACTGTTTACTTGTGTTTGCCTGGCAGCACTTATGATCCTGGCTCACTGCTTTACAGACGGAAGAGCCTCCACTCGTTTATTTTGCTGCATGTTCTCATAGTGGAAGCCCAGATCGTAAGAGGGGAGGGTGTTGGGGATTTCCGAGTGATCCAAAAGTCATTCAGTCTCATATCACCAAATGAAACCTACAGCACAGGAAAATCTAGACAGTCTTTTTTTTCTATTTTGAATTTGTTTAGTCGTCTCTTTTGATAATGAAATACATTGATGTCAAAGCTGACTCAGACATACATTTGTGGAGTCAGTTGCAGAACTTTTGCACAGTTCTTTTTTTTCTTTGTTTGTTTGTTTTTTTTGGGGAAAAAAAATCAGTTTGAGAAGGCAAACTTTGAGAAGCGATAAGGTCCTTTTGTCCTCTTTGCCAAGGTTATTTTAGAGGCTTACACCATCTGAGTTCACAATCTTTTAATCTCATGCACTCATTTGGATCTTATTTTCTAAAACAAAAAAGGTGGAAAACATTTACGCACATGTATAATGGCACCTCCGGACATGCTTTCTAAATTATGTACATTTCCACCTTAAAGCGCCAGGCCTCAGGGAACCAAGCTGTGTATTACTACAGAGTTTGAAGTTTGAATGTTTGATTTATGTGTAACGTAATCTGTGATTGAGCCCTTAGCAATGATCACTGAAGTAGCGCTGGCAACAAGCACAGCACAACAGATGCTGTTGATGGGGAAAGGAACTCCTAAAATACAAAGTAGCAAGTTTATTACAGAAGCGAGTTATGCTTTAGTGCAACATTTGCCCAGAAAAATGAGTCCCTCCAGCTAAAGCTTCGTAGTCACTAAAAGCCTGGTGTGGCAGGCAAAATGCCAGTTAATTAAAAGCCATGCCAGGATTGTTAGGAATGGGAGGCACCCGGGGTTCTGGGTTTGCTTACCTGTAAACTGAAACTGTTTTATACGAGGCCGTAACAATTGTACTTAAGAGGCATGTGTACATATGGGGAACCTACGATGTAACTAAGGGATTTACAGCTCCGACTTTGTGATGAAATGTGTTGTGACATTTATGACTCCAAGACACATCGACCAAATTACTTTAAAAATATTATTTTCACCTCCAATTTTTATGAAACAGTTTCTCAATCTTCAGTTTCCTCTCGATGTTCTTTTAATTCCCATTTACTTTACATTTTGTGAGCAGTTTTGCACTGTAGACCCAATTCAATAGCTGATTTAGTAGCTTAGTGTAATTTGCCCTTAAGTTTCAGTGTCTCTAGTATACATGTTAAAAGTATTAAAGTAAACTTGGTTTTATTGGATTAGATTTATCTCACACAAATTTAAGTACACATTTTCAGTAATTCCTATAAAATATCTGTAACCGACTGTAAATGAGTTTTTAAATGTATTCATTTTTTATTTTGTAATTAATGAACTTCTGTTTTCTTAGGTAGGTATGACATTCTTGCACATTTTTACTTAGCCACTCAAGTTCACATGATGCATATTGATATTTATAACTCAAAGTGGTCAATAAAAATATTAACAAAATTTTCATACAGAAATGAGATCCAACTAGCAAAAGGTCCCACCCAGACCACATAACCTTCATGTTATCGTCTGTTCAGGGAAGTTCATCTTCTTTAGACGCTGTGTGTGAGACTGATATGTAAACATGATGTATACAAGTCAACCAGAATGTCTCCAACAGCAAATATGTAGCAGTTAATCTGGCAAAGAAGATTCTGCTTCACATAAATTGTGACCGAATACAAGTTAAGGCTTATTATGCCTAGAAAAGTAAAATAAGTAATAAGTCTGTAGTATTAGCAATAAGCTTCTTTAAGTATTGGTACAAGCTGTAGGAATAACTGTCTGTACCCAAGACAAATTTCCTTTAGGACAATAAAGTTCATCTTATCATCGTATCTTAACTTCAATATGCACACAGAGAAAAGTGATGTCAGTAGTGAGATCAGATATTAAATTTTTTATTTTCTCTTGGATATGATTCAGCAGGTTGACCTGGATTCCTTGTTTGCCGTTTCATCCAAAACCCTTTGTAGGCTTATTTTACCCTTTGCTCCTATAGTGGAGCTTTTCTGTAAACATGGCAACTGGAGCTTATCCAATCAGACACTGAACAGAAGCAGGCCTTGTGATAAACCCTGACCTTCTGAAGCCTTTAGTTTTGTTAAACCATTGATTCTGCTTTGTCTCATCTGATGTTGTTGCTTAATTGCATCTTGAAACAGTCAAAATTAATTGTCTTTGCAGTTTCTTTTTCATTTTAGTTACTCACTGAATGTTTATGTGTTTGCTGCTCATATCATGCTGTCATTTGACTCAACTTGAAACTAGACAACAGGTTTTTCTCCTACCTTCCCCTGACTTTTCCATATTGCTGGCTTCTGGAAAAATTGACTTCAGTTTAATGAAAAACACCCTGGCTAACAGCTGATTAGGTCTTCCAGCCCTGGATAGATACGCTCCGAAGGTCACCTGTTTGCTCAAAACACTCCCTGAGATTCCTCACATTCCTGATCTTTTAGATATTTCTTTGAGGAAACCAGAAAAAACTGAGCCCTTTGTGTTTGATTGAGTTTGTTTACAGTTTGCATGCCAGGATCAGACCTTTTGAACTAGCTAATTTGATTTCCTTTTTTTTTTTTTTTTTTTTTTTAGTACTTGATAAAATACTTTTCTTCCCAGAAGTGGAATTTTAAATCAGTTGACTCTGACTAAATCTTGTGTAAGATTTTTGGGAAGCATTGAATAGAAGCTTGATTAAAATAGAGATTTACTGAGAAGATTTTTTTTGGGACAATTTCTAATCTTTTGTTTTTGTAAAGCTTTGACCTGACATATGTCAACATATCCAAATCCAGTATGTTCAATCACAAGTTGAAAGCTCAACAGGGATTACAGTGTACTTCAGTTATAGTGTACTTCGTTCATCCTTTCTATTATCTGCTGAAATTCTTGCTCTCTTTCACTTTCTTGTAGCCTGAATGGACTTCGGACATGTCTCAACATGCTATAGAAAATGGAGTCTTTATGTTGTTGCATTTCTGTAGTTAATCTATCATGATCTCTACACCTCACTGATATCAAAAATGTCTACCTTTTGGTCTTCTTTCAGTAACAGCACACATACTGAAGAGTGTTATTACAGCAACCTAGTACTTAATGTGTTACGTTCACTGATCAGAAAAAAGATTTGATTTTCAAAAAATATTTTCTTACTTGCAAGTTTTCAGGATCACACTCCAGTCACCAGTTCATCTCTTGAATTGTTTCCAGATCAAAGTTCACATAAGGCCTATTAGGATGCTTTTAAGGTTAAATTTTACACAGCAGTTTTTGGAGGAAATTACAAATTGTGTTTTGCAGCTATGAGAAAAAGCATGCAGAAAGGAACCAAATTTTCCTAGAGATAAAAATCAAACCAACTCTTCTGAGTTTACCATGACTGGGAGACACAAGTTACAGATTCCATATTTATCTTTGAAAAAGATTGTGCCTACAATATAATATTAAAAATCCATTTATTACCTGTTTTCTCACTTATGTAGGAAAGACTTGAACAGAAAATGAATACCATAGTTGATGCAACGAGACTAAATTTATATAGTCTGTGTTTTTATGATCATGGATGGTATTTGGATCTGGTTTTGCTTTCATACAACTTTTTTGTTCTAATTTAAATGATCAAACAAATGAGTTGTGTTGTACCATCTTATGATAAGATCTGCAACCCGCAGCTCAGTGCACTTCCTGCTTTTGAAAGCTGATGTATTTCCATACATCACTTATTAGGAAAGTAAAGAGATTATCAAGTCATTTATCTTTTATGCCATATGTATTAAGAAGGAATGCATCCAATAGTTATAGGATAATGACTTTTAAGGATTGGACTCCTACTTTAAATGATTTGGACATTTTGTAGTTGGTTGTTATTTTTGCCTTTGCAGCTGTTCATACAAGAAAAATGTCCCAACGGTTTGTCTGACTTGAAAAGCTGGCAGGTGCAAAACTGTTCAGTTCAGTTTCTAATATGGCTGCCACACAATAATATAAACATGTGAAATGTTGCAGGAATAAACTGTATTAGCACTTCTGTTGTTTTCCTTCTGATTAAACCAGAGGGACAGATTGTCCTATAGAAACTGTTTGTTAGGATTCTCCTGGAATGTTTAAATTGATAAAATCCTAAGAAAAAAATGATATCCTTCTGTCTGATTAACACCACAAGCTGCTAGATGGCACATGAACAGTTGCATCATCTTTATAAGTAGCAGCAGACTTTCTTTTGTCTGAATTTGACCTTTTTCAAAGTGCTAAAAAACATGACACATGGAGCTTTTCCAATCAGAGAAACTGAAGCAAGTAGCTAAAACTTGGTGTTTGGCTATGCTCAATTTGGTTGTGCACTCCTTCTCAGATCTGAACTTTACCTTTTGAGACAGATGTAGTGAAACATCCCAATGACTTCTGTTTAACATCTTATTTTATTAATAGAAGTTTTTTGATAACACATTGCACTCCAAACAAATTCTAACTTTAGTTAAAACTTCAAAAGTTTCAAATGCCATAAATTTTAAGGCTTTTCCTTTTAAAGCTGATCCTGATCAGTTTTAATATCATTTGGATTTGCTGCTCCAACTCCATGCAGCATG
This sequence comes from Poeciliopsis retropinna, assembly GCA_010277075.1. Classification (NCBI taxonomy): domain Eukaryota; kingdom Metazoa; phylum Chordata; class Actinopteri; order Cyprinodontiformes; family Poeciliidae; genus Poeciliopsis; species Poeciliopsis retropinna. The sequence goes on from VMRM01000018.1 coordinate 9,460,162, forward strand.
GATTTTTCATGAAAACGTGCTGAAATAGAATTGTTTAATTGGCCGAAATACCGCACTGCCTTAAACAGAGACAAAACATACAGCAGCAGAAGACATCTTTGTTGTTCCACATGGCACAAAACCAAAGAAGAGCAGGAGAACAGGTTTGAGAAAACTGACTTGAGATAGTTTCGCTCTCTGTTTCTTGGCGGGAAGTAATCAACTACCTCTTTCATTAACTGTCGCTTTGAGGGAAATTATTCACAGAAATAGTTCCTGACATAGCTCTGTGACTACTTTTTATTTTAGAACAAAAATTCTATTTTACAGGCTATAGATTTTATAAATATTTTTTTCATACATTGGCACAGTAAGATTTAATATCTGAGATTCATTTCTGTCTGAAAAACCAGGAACAGGCAAAAGACAACACTAAAAAACAGAATGATGTGGACACCCAAAAAAATGTTTGGCTTCGATTATCTGTTACTAAACAGTTGCGCAACAGCTTCACAACAACGACCGGGTTTTCAGACCGTTTAGTAGGATTTTCTAACAATAGCTGAAGAGCTGCCACACCCACATGTGAGATGCAGTCATATTTAGGTCACTTAATAATGAGGATTGCTAAAAGTTGGAGCAATTCATCTAAACTTCCACTAGTTGTGCCAGCAGGGTTTTGTTGCATCATGTTCCCTTTACTCTTTGTTGGGTTAGTGCTTGGTTTCATTGCTAATGAAACCAGCTAATAGCAACAGGGATCATTCATGAAATGAAAACATTGTTTCATTGTCAAGATATGCAGATATGCGACTGTGGTGTTACTTCAGCTGCACAGGTTATTGTCAGAGAAGTGAAAATGTTTGCCAGCACACTTCATGGAAAAGTTTTAGACAAAAAGTTTTTTGTCTAAAGTTGCTCTTATCAGTCTGAGAAATAGCTAAATCAATACAATGGCCAAAAAGGCTTAGCAATGATTGACCAAAGTTCGAGAACTTAAAAAGGTCCTCAACACTCACTGGTAAAACTGCGACAAATGTTTCAGTGGGAGATTATACGTCTCCCGTAAATAGACTATTTTTGTGATTATTTTTAAAAAATATTTTGTATTTACCTTGAGGTAAACACAGAGCATTTTACATGGAAGCTTGTTTATGGAAGGCAGCATTATGTCTAACTGGAGCAAAAAAACCTCCCAAAAAAAACAAGATGTGTTGGGCCATAGCATTATTTCTTTTTATTTAGGAGTTTTCAGAGCAGGTCTGAAGTTCAAAATATACAGAATAAATGCTGGTTTTATACCTAAAATAGAAGTTAAAGTAGGCTATAGCTTTTTGTGATGTAGCCTCATTTAAAAATCTGCACTGGGAGCCAAACATAAAAAGCATTAAAGATTGTTGTTGGATCAGCTTTATATAAGTTCTTCCAAAATATTTTCAGTAACCAACTATAAAGAGTTTTTAATACTTTTTCTGACAAGTTTTCAATTCTTCAATGCATTTATTGTATGAGTCTGGACAGCCATTGCCTTACTGACAGAGACAAACACCCCTTGAGGTGGTAATTTGAGTATAACTTATAGCTATGTTTTATTGTCTGTCACACATATAGTAGAGACTTTTGGCAAACTAATCTGTCATTAAACCGGCACCAGCAGGTCTGAATATTTTCTGTTCTGCTCACCATTTTCAAATATGATTTAATTTATTTTCAGAACCTTTCGGTCTTTATTTTAAAGTTAGAAATAAGTTTTCACCACCTTGCTGTGAGGTTTCAGATGGATTTGGCCTCAGAAGATAACACGTCCATTGACGTGTGCGTTGGGTTCGTTTGGGAACTGTTTATTTTGAGAGGAATCTGATACATGCTGGTTTCCTGGGGAATCAATTGTGTCATCTGATGCTGATCATGGTGTGTGACTGTACACCCCACACGATGCAGGTATATCTGTTACCTGGATCCATGTTCTTCTCACAACACTCAAGATGTTTTCCAGCAGGGACTTTTAAATTTGATTTTAAAAAAACCATGAAAGGAGTTGTTGGAGAAGGCCAAGGTTTGACCTGGGTGCATTAACACGCATGTCTACCAAAGTTTGATTTCAAAAGCGGTATGCCTTCTGTCCTTTCCCACAGTGATCACATAGCCTTTAGTTAAGTTTGCCCTGATTATTGAGGCTTAAACACCTGGCAGATGTCACCCTCAGAGGTGCAAAGAAGATCCCTGCATGGTTGTCTTCCTGATTTTGCAAAACAAGGTAAAAGAGCAAGTTAGGGCAGAGACCGGAGGTGTGTGTATGTGTGAGACTTTGCTTCATTCCCACATCAATACCAGTTTGTCTGCGGCAAGGCAAACTGAAAACTTGTGATTTGGTCTGTTGAGAAACTGATTGGCTGCATTTAGCTGTTATTCTAGGACTTTGAACTGTCGAGTCCTCCACACTGCTGGCAGAAGACTGATGTGTTGTAGAACCAGAAGGAACAGGAAGAGTTTCTTCTGTTGTAACGTACTGCCATGAAAGCTTTTGGTTCTGTCTTAAATATTCATCTAATCTCAAAGAATCACTGTTGCACATCTGGATATCTTTTTAATTTAGTATTTTAAGAGAACTTTAGCTATTTTATTTTGAAAAAATTGAAATACATTTATCTTTAGCTCTTTTTACTCTGATATCCCTAAGTAAAATCCATTGGAGTCAATTCCCTTCAGAAGACACCTGATTGGTAAATAGAGCTCACCTGCATGTAATTTAATCTCAGTGTGAATACAACCATTCCTTTAGGGTTTTTAAGGATTGCAGAGCATAGTAAAATAACATAAAGAACAAGGAATATACCCGACAGGTGAGGTATAAAGTTGCTTTGAACATCTTGCAGCACACTGTGGCTGGAAAATCAAAAGATTAGACCAATTGGAAACCTCCAAAGACATGGGCGTCCGCCTAAATTAACCAGCCAGACGAAGAGAGAATTTATTAGAAAATTAGTCAAGAGGTTCATTGTAACTCTAGATGAGGTGCAGAGATCTGCAGCTCAGGTTATAGAGAGCTTGTTAAAAGTCCTATTTAAATTTTCCCTAGTCTGTTCTCCTTGCAAGTAAATCTAAAACCTCTCTTGTCTCTCTCTTTTTGTGGGTGCTCAGGTTCCTTGAACCTGACATTTCCTTACCAGGAACAGGGAGTCAGTTAATGGAACTAAATACAGGTTAATGCTGGATGAAACTTGTTAGAGGTTGCAAAAGACTTGAGACTCGGACAGAGGTTAATCTTCCAGTAGAACAACATCTCTAAATGTGCAACCAGAACTATAGGAAATGGTTTAGATCCAGTCATATTCATGTGTCAGAAAGCCTATTACAGATTTTTAACATCTGGCCACCCCTCTTTGTAAAATTTCTTTCCCAGAAAAATTATTTGCCAGTTAGATAATAAAATATGGCAGTTCCCATTATGCTCTTTTGAAGCTCATTTTATTTAATTTTAAGTAATTCTCCATTTTTAGTTTTAGTTCACTCTTTTTATTATGGTGTTATGATGCCCCAATTCCCTCATTTCACCACATTCAACACGTGTTCTAATTAGTGTTTCTTAGATTACAAAATAAAAGGTCTAGGGAGAGGTTTGGTTATTTTGTTGTGATCTCATCTGAATTAATTTATCTATTTCCATGCCAAATAAATCTTAACTAAGCTGCTTTTTTCCCTCCTGGCTTCCAAACTTGACTGGAATAATCACACAGTCAAATCCATCAGAATGAATATACAAATCTGAGATGTAAACACGAGTTTATTGAGTTCATAAATAATCAGAAGCAGGTTTCTCACAATCCAGCAGTGACAGATGGTGTCATTAATATGGACAAGATTACAGAGTGAAGGACGAGTGACAGTGTGGGGCTTGTGTTGATGAGCAGGCTTGCCCCACCCATCACTACAGGCGTCTCTAGTTCTCTGTGTCCTGCCATGGTAACTAGATAGGGATTTTCCTAGACTCACTTAGCTTTGTACATGCTGAGCAGCTCTCTGTTTACACATGTGGATAGAAGGCTTTTTAGCAGCCAGTCCTGTTAAACTAGAGTTATGTTTTTCTTGTCTTAAAGTACCGATACCACTCGTCCATTTCTTTGCGAAGTGCTTTTGTCTGACTCATTTGTTAGGATCACAACCATGGGAATGTTTTCCATTTGCTCAGATGTCAAACATTCCTCCATGTCATGCCTGTTCAGCACACTAGGAAGTGAAAAACCTTCCTTCACTCAATGTAAAATTTACAGATGACAAATTAACAGAATTAGGAGGGTGCTGTCACAACACCTAAACAGCTTCTGGAGATTTTGGTGCCTCTCCAAATCATGCAAGTCAAATTAAAAATAAACATTCTGTTGTTTTTCATGTGTTTGACAGTTTCTCTGGAGCTGCAGGCTTCTGTTGAAAACATGCTTTTAAGTTTACTTCGCTTGTCTGATTTTGATTCACTTACTCCATCTTGTGGCAAAACAGCAAAGATTACGTCTCTGTAAATGAACTCAAAGGGAGAAAAGAAGTTCAGAGTTCTGTTAAGAGTATAGTCAGGGAATGTTGATTTTTAGTATCTCTGAAACTAATTTATATATATATATAAATAATATCTGTACAAAATAAAGTATATGGTTTATGGGTAAATAAACTTCTAATTATTGTTTGTTACAATTACGTTTTAACATTGATTCTTCATTAGTTGTAAGCCATAATAACTACAAGGTGTAAAAGTATATTCAGCTTCTATTTGATCTACATAATATGTGAATTTCACTTTCACTATTTGTATTCCACTAATGAAAGAAATGGACCTTTTTTCTATATTCAAATTTACAGAGTTTACCTGTAGTTTTACATTTTTAAGTGAAAGATAAACACAAAGCAACCTTGATGCCCCTCTACCTTTTAAGCCTTGGCAACTCCTACTTTTCTCTTTCTGAGATTGTTAATGAGGTCAACATCATCAGCATCTGTTTCCTGGCTGATCAGTCAGGAGTGAGGTGATAAACAACAATGAGAGTCAGAGTATCTGTTTAAGTGTGAATGGAGGGCTGTTATGTCAGGAATTAGGCTAAAGAGGATTAGTGTCTGGACTCTGTCTATTGGCTGACCAGCCGCTCTCTTATTGGACCTTCACTGATGACATCAATGTCATCAAAACAACCCTGACTGTTTTTGAGCTGTTCCTCTGTTGATCAAAAGTCTGTTTATTGAAAGTATATCTTTGCCCTTCCAGACAATTTTTGTGTATTTTACTCTAAACTTTTGGATAACTTTTTATCTGAAATAGAAGTAGCAATGGTGGTACTTTCAACTAATTACTTTATCTTATATTTTAACTGCTTTCCATCTGTTTTGAAGAATAACGGTAAGTGAAAACAGCCTTATTTGCTTGTTGAAGCAGTCTGATATTTGTTGCTGCTCCCTGGAAATCTAAAGTATTTTATTATTCATTTTCAAACAACAAGATTTACATCAAGATACATTGCTAAGAAGGATGATGTTATATGTTGACATTTATTACCTTTAAACAAAAAACTTTGTTTTTAAAATATTACTCAAGAAATGGAAATGAATTTAAATTAAGCCTACCTGTAAATAACTAAACAGTTTTGTTTTCTCCGTCCCAGAAGCTTCTGTAATGCTGTTACAGCAAAAGAAAGTGAAAACTGGCAGCAGTCACTAAGTTAATTCCTGTCTAATTAAAGAAGTAGAATGGCTTAAATGCAGAGCAGTTCTCACGATTACATAAAGGTCTTGTGATAGGTTGATGATCTGAGTGTTTAATGTCTTGAAGTACAAGATAAAAATTAATTTGTTACTTTTTGTTATTGATGTACACTTTGATGTATTTGGGATTAGTCTACACACACTAGAATTATGGATCACCTATTGCTATTGGATCTCAATGGGGTCACAGTGTTTGTAAAAATCAAATATTTCACACAACCGTAGGAATCAACCAAATAAGTCCTCAAACAATATGTAAGAAAGTGGAATGGTGCAGAGGATTAGTATTGAGCATATATAATGAAATTAGCTAATTGATCTAACAAACCTTTAGTTTTTAATGGCACCTTCAAGATGGTGCCATTACAAACCAACTAATTTAAAAACCAGTCTAATTTTTCCTCACATGCTATCTTTCTAATGCACTCTGATCTTCTTTTTGTTACATAGATTTTGTTGGGATTTAAGTCAATTAATTTACTTGGTCTTTGTGACATCTTTATTTTCTTTTTCTAAACTCAAATTTAAAGTTTTATTGCTGGCGTGCTTGGAATTATTGCTCAATGTTCAGATTCTTATCAACTGCCAACTTTTCTTATCAATTTCATTTTCTTTTTCTAAAATCAAATTCAAAGTTTTCTTTGTTGCGTGCCTGGAATTTTGTTCAGATTTTTATCAGGAACGTCTTAGGAAATTTGTCTACTCATTCTTCCTTCAGTTATATGAAGTCTGCCAAAACTATATGCTGGAAAAACAGCCCCACACCATGATGTTCCCACCTCTAAACGACCAATGTCTTTGCATATTTGTTGCAATAAATCCACATTTTCCTGGGTTTCTCCAGTGTGGTTCCAGCACTCTCTGTGACCTGTCAGGTCTGGGGTCTGCTCCACCCAACAGGATAAAAATTTCTTTAGCATAAGAAATTGAACTTGCCACACTTGGAAAGTATTAAATCTTTCTGAAGGTCTTTTGGCTGCTCTGCCAGCAACCTTGTGAAGAACACTTGGTTCTGGTTGTCTTATGATGAAATTATGTGTTTTCCATTTTTTGATTGAGACATCCATATATCTGTAACTGATACTTTTTAATATGGTTCATAGCAATCAGGTTATACTGGCTTGAAAGAGATCTTTGCTTATATCTATCATGACATTTGTCTTGTGTGGTGTTGATAATTAGAATTTTTTTTAGGTGATCAGCTAGGACTAAGCCTTCAGAGTTCGATTATTACACGTAAGGGGCAGGATTATTTTCTAAATCCTGAAAGATTTTAGCTGTTTTCTTGGCCTTCTGTGTTTTTTGAGCCTGGTGTTTTCTATATATAGTTCGTGTGTCACCCCCCTTCATTCCATGTAATGCGCCTATTACTTGGATTGGTACCTGCAGTCTGTGTAGGTTTTATATTAATAGGTTTCACAAGAAATAGATTTATTGAAAAAACTTTGTATTTTTACACATGTAAGCTAAGTTGAAGTCCTACCTATTATTTGTACTCCCATGTATTTGTGTGTCTCATTTCTTACTGTTCTGGTCTCTCTGTTTTGTTAGTGTTTGGTCAAAAGAAGCTTCAAATTATTGAGAGCTAATCCGGTTTTCCTTTTTTGCTTTTCTTTCATCCAGCTGTCCCAAAGCTAAATGATGATGACAAGACTCCAGCTCCCCCACAGTTCCAGGAGAATGTCTTTATCGAGAGTAGCAGGTCCAAGTACATGGAGGACCTCCACACTGAGGCCCTCGAGGGGCTGAAAATGATGCAGGAAGAAGGTATGCTGATGTGATTAATTTGAAAGGAAGGGATGTTGTTACTTATACAAATTTGCAGTGAGTCTGAACATATGTTTTATGTATTTTTTTTTTAAACTTTTGCCAGAAAACAGTAATGGAGTGGAGTATCAAGATAATGAAAGCACAGTTGTAAGTTTGGCATGCAATTTTATGTAGAAATAAATTAAGTGTTTTTATTATCTGTTAAATGTATTTTTACATCTCATTTTATCCTAGTCGACTGTGACGGTCCAAACAGACGGGGAAAGTGCGGGGTTTGTGACAGACAGCACCATTCCTGACACATCCTCAGTTATCTCTAGACAGTCATCAGTGTCCGCAAGATCGTCCCGCTCTGGACTCACCAGGCAAGGTAATGTGATATAAACAGTATTTATCTCCTTATCATCATCCCATTGGTTTCACTCTTGGATTTGTTGTCTTTTATATTTCCTTTTCAGTGTTTGTTTTTGTATAAACTTTAACCAAAGGTTAAAATTTTACTCTAAATTGTCATAGCCTAATACAAAGCTAAAGAACAAATATGGTTATATGACTCAACTTGGTAATATCTTTCATTAAAGATGCTCAGAGGTTTCATTCTATCAGGAATTAGGATTACTTGTCATATTTCATTAGACTCAGTGGGTCCAATTTTAAAATCAGGTCAATCAACCTGATTTTAAGTAAGGTCTGATATAAAATCTTAAGAGAAAGCAAAATTGAATTCACTTGTAAGTGAAATTTGAGCATTTGAATGGTTATTTATCCCAGTCATTCATCAAACAACTTGAACTAGGAGGGGGAAAAAACTGTTCTGCAATGTAAGTACATTGATTTGGGGGAAATGGAATAGGTTGGAATGAAATGTGCATCTGAATTGGCAAAGGTTATAAATGACTCCGTACCATTTTTATTAACTAATTTCAAGCCACTTTACAAGAAACAGTTGTAGAATCTATTGAAGTTTGATTTATTATATTCAGATCTGTCTCATGCGTAGGTAGAAAATGTCACTTATTGTGTTTTATTCTGAGAAGATAAAAGCATCTGTTTTATATTTAATCTTCCTGCTTTCCTGTGCTTTTTCAGCATCAACATTCAGACCACTGAACTCTGGTAAAAAGTCAGAAAAAAGCAAAACACGAAAACGTCAGCGGAGGACTGTTGCAGGGATTCCACGGCATGTTCAGAAAGAGCTTGGTATGCAGCCAATTTTTTAAATAATATAAAATATTTTGTCACTTGCCTGTAAACTATTATTATTATATTTTACTCCTATCAGGCTTGGATAGAGTGGGATGGACAGTAACTCAGCGGCTGGATGAAGAACAACTTTTCAACAACGATACAGATAACAGCCCTTTGACTGTTGGGCCAGAATCACCAGAAGAACTTGGTTCCAGCCCTCAAACCTCAAACATCATCCATCCACTTAGTAAAGAGAAGGTGGCGCAGCTGAATGCTGCCCATGCTGCTCATTCAGACGACCTGGCATTGCTGCACCGTTTCGCTCCTCTTTCTGAAGATGAGCGGAGACCTCAATCCGTGGCTGTGCCGTGGATGACTACTGCGTCCAGACTCCAGCAAAAGCCCCCTAGCCCAGTCATGACCATGTCACCCCAGGCTGCATACATGTCTAAAATAATCCCTAATGCTGTGCTACCACCCTCCATTGATGTAGTGGAAATCAGCCGCAGTCGAAGTCGCAGCAGTGTCCGCACGGTCAGCAAGAGGAGCCTGCTGGTGTCCAGTCCAGCTCCCTCTCGTGCTTCATCTAGAGCTTCTTCATCCAGAACCACTTCCTCCAATATCACCTCTGTCTCCCGCTACAATGGTCCTACTCTGTCTGACACTTCCTGTTACAGCAGTTCGGATTCTTCAGAGACCTTGGTGTCTGATTCTTCAACCATCTCCAGCAACAGCAGGCAAAAAATGACTCATAATGTAGATATGTCTGCTAAGCATCATAAGGTCAATAGCAATTCTTCTAATGGCACCTTCAACACTAAGGTCCTAATTAAGGGAGAGCAGAAAGATGGGCAGTTTGTGCGTAGCCTCTCTGTCATGAAATCCAAACGAGCTCCACCTCCTCCAAGTCGCTCCTATTCCCTTCACAGCAAAATGAAACGGCGATCACAGGATCTGGTAGAGCTTCCAACAGAACCGTCAGCCCCTAGCAAGGAAAAGGAAAACCATAAACCTGGATCATCCCCATTGCCCTCCTTGTGTGTAGACAGCCCTGGTTATCACGGAGATACCAGCTCTCTAGATGACTCTACCGGTTCCACATTATTTGCTTCAAAGAAACCTCAGATAGTGGTACCAAAGATGGAGGATTCGAAAAAGGCTGCAGCAACAGATTGCAATGACACTTTAGAAGAAAAGCAGGAACAGTTTCAAGAGAACAAGCACACAAGATTATTGTCTCCATCCAGTGGTTACTCCAGCCAAGATGGAACATCCCCACAACAGCCACCTAGCACATCTCCAAAGCACAAAAAGGGGTTCCTTACAAAGCTTCAAAAGTTATTCTCTGGGCCGAACTCTTCTAGTTTGGCTCCAGCTGTCTCAACCCAGACAGAGATTGCTGAACCTAAACACGGCACAGTCAGCGTCAGCCCCTCAGTTCAGACCCTGAGAGAGCTCTTCAACATCCCTCCCCCACCCAAAGTCCATGCCCCACCACCGCCTCCCCCTGAGGTATGGGCTCACAGTAAACGTACATTTGAGTTACTCCTGGGACCTCCTGCTCCTGACAATCCTATTGCCATCATAAAGAAGAATCCAAAGGACAGGAGACAACAGAGACAGTCTCCCTCAGTGTCTAGAGAAGGATCTGTAAAGAGCTTTGCAGTAGAAAGAAAACACAAGAACACGGCGGTAACAGTAGAGCCAATAAATGAGTCGCTAGAGGCAAAGAAAGTTCAAGAAAGTGGGATTTTAAATGCAGAAATTCACAAAGAGAAGATTGAAAGATTATCTCAGAATGGAGATTTGAAAGGTAATGTTAAGGAAGAGAAAGAGAGCGAATGTGACATTTTAAATGGGATGTTAGTGAAGGATATAGAAAAGCGTGAAAGAAAAGGTCAGAAAACATCCAGCCAAGCTGCTGAGGGAATGACGAACACAGCTACGTTAACCACCATTTCATTAGTGAATATTTCTTCATCGGTGAGTGGTCCTCTACAACTCGGCGCCATACAGACCACCGAGGCTTCCAGTTCTGTACAAGTTGTTTCGCCTGAATCATCCTGGCCTCCCCCTCCTCCACCAATGGCTCAAGTTCATGTCAACGGAGTGGATGGGCTAGATTTCCCACTTCCACCACCCCCATTCTTCAGTGAAGAGGGAATGATTTCATCTGTTAAGGTGCCACCAAATGGGAACAGTTATGGTTGCAAGTCATCACCTGGAGCTGTGTTTAGTAGACAAGATGTGAAAGGAGATTGTATTGAGTTGCCTCCATCACCAGGTATCCCGCCAGCCCCTCCCTATGCTGCTCCCCTTCCACCAACCACTGAGGTGGAAAAGGGCTCTGTCCCACCAAAAGAGTCTTCAGTATCTGCTTCTCCAGTTAAAGAAATCCATCTTCCAACAGCTGTAGAGGTTTCTAAAGACTTTACTCTTCAATATACCCAGGAAACATCTTACTCCACTGAACAGGCAGGTCCTCTGAGAAAGTATGTTGCACCTCAGAGTATTCCACCCCTACCAACACAGCTCCAACCATCAGAGCAGGAGATACTTCCTCCAGACAAGAGCGCCCCACCAAAACCTGAAACTAAAGAATTACCAAACAGTATTTTAATCCCTCGTCAGTGTATTCCTCCTCCTCCTCCCATAGAGCCTCTGCTCAAGTCTTCAACTGATGATTCAAGAAATGATGAGGCACCAATTTTACCACCATCTGAGTTCAGAAATGCTTCTTCATTAAAAGAGGAAGAAGAAATTGCTTCTACTCAACCTATTAACATTCCGTTGCCTCCACCTTTTCCAGCAAAGATTCCTGTGAACAGTAACCATAAATATGGTCCTCCGAGCATAGAAAACCAACACCAAACGACAGCTTCTGCAGCTGATGTACATAGAGAACAGTCGAATGTTATCACCCCTACCCTCTTGAAAATGGTCAAGCTTCGGTCTGTTGAAAACCGTCTGGAACCCCTTGAAACTCAAGAGCAGGCCTCCTCTAAAGGTGTCCTTAAGGACCCCACTTCTACTATTACATCATCACTTCTACAGATGGTCAAACTTCGGTCTGTGAACAACAGCCCTGAACCCACTGAAACTTTCACAGACGTAAAAGAGGAACCAACACCATCTTTTCTCCAAAAGGTAAAGCTTCGGTCCATCAACAACAGCCCCGAACCAGCTGAAGTTGCCAAGGATTCAGGTGAGGCATCAGTGTCCAGTGCCACCCCATCCTCTCTGCAGATAGTCATGCTTCAGGCTATTAACAACAGCCCTGAACCCCCTAAAGCCACCAAGGATGCAAGCGAATCATCAGTATCCGATGCTACACCATCTTCTCTGCAGACGGACAAACTGCAGGGTATTAATAAAAGCCCTGAACCTGCTGAAGAGGTCAAGGATGCAACAAAGGAGTCTGTAAAGACCAGTCCTGAACCCCTTGAAGCTAAAGAGCAACCAAAACCTGAACCAACAGTGAACCAACAGCTCCCTGACAAAGAGGTCCCAACCTCATCTGTCACTAGTGAGGCTCCGCAGAAGCCCATCAGAAAATCTCTGATCATGACCACTTCCACATCTCCACCTGCCACCATCACCTCACCACCAACTCTGTCTCAGTCTGTTGTAGTTTCAACTGCAACTTCAGCAACAGTTGCCTCTCCAATGAAAAAGTCTCCTCCTGCCACAACCTCTTCTGGCTCCATGAACCTACAAGAGGCCATCCGCCTCCGGACAGCTGCCAAATCAAAACAGGGTCCTTCTTCTCGGCTCTCACCTTTGTCCCCTCTAGATTACCTTAAATCGCCTACAAGTACTGCAAGCTTTATCTTCTCCAAAAGCAACAAGAAGGTAGTGATTGAGACGAAGCAAAAGCAAGAAGAGAAGGAAAATGTGCAAAACAACGTGGAAGATTCCACTAAGGTGATGAGTGAAGGAGAGTCAAAGACAGTAGGGAGAGCGCCACCACCTGTAGCAAAAAAACCGAAAGCAAAGGGTAAAGAGGCTGAGACTAGTGATGCTGTGGAGCAAACTGCAGGACAGGAAACACAGCTAGATGGTCTCAAAGGTAAGAGCAATTTGAATAAAGAGATCAACTTGTTTTATTGATCTATGCCTGAAGGAATAAATGCTTTGAAAAATTTTTTTTAACAATATTTAACTTAACAGTTTTTGTCATGTTCAGAGCTGCGCTGCTTTAATAGCTGACATTCAAATCAGCATCAGTGCTACAGCCCTTCCCCTTTTGCACAATTAGATTTGCTTACAAATCTAATTGTATCTGCCCTTTTCATCTGCAGATGCCACAGAGGAAATAAACGGAACAGCAGGTACTGTTCAGAGCGGGACATCATCAGCATGAATGCAAAAGCCTGAAGGAGACCTTGGAAGGACTAAATAACACTGACTTCTTTTTAATGCAACTATTTGAGAAACAAATGGATTTGAATTGATAGGGTTCTTATTTTCAGAATTTATGCATTAGAACGTTGTTTGAGTTTCATGTTAATGGTGTGGGTCTTAATTTTCATTCATTCGTTTTACATTTTAGAGAAAGCATGTAATGTATATTTTTCTTGCCAGAGGGTCTTTTGTTCACGGTACTTAAGATGTGGAGGGCCTATGCTGCCCTCTAGTGTCAACAAGTGATTGCACCACTTAAAATATGTCCTGCTGAATCAAAGCTTCAGTCTTTGCTTGTATCAATGGGATCTTTGGGAACTGATTTGTGTTTATATAACAGTTTTGTTTATTTAACATATCTAATAATTTTGGATGTGTTCCAGAATTCTGTATATTTTCCAAGAGTTTCCACACCAATTATATTTGTTTAAAAAACTATATTAAGTTATTTCTGATGTTTCATCTAACTTCCCTAGAAAGGATTTTACTTAAGGCAAAATATATTGTTTAAATTTGCAGTCATTTGTCAAATCAGAAAGTCCTTATAAGGCCCATTTCATGCTGCTTTTTGTTACTGATGGTGGGAGCGATGTTTTCCACTCACAGTTCCAACTTATGTTTGTTCAAATTGGTTTTAGAGGCTGAAATGGAGGCTATAACCATTTATAAAGAAAATTAAACACTAAAACAAATTGTGTGATTTTAATTTCTCTACCATGAGTGCTGTGAAACTATTGCCTCCCTTACAGATTTTCTCCATTTCACAAAGTTAACCTGATTCAGGTGGGTGGACCCATCCAATCCAACCAGGCTCCATGTGGATGATCTCAGTCATTTGGGAAAAGTCAGAGGTGCTCTTGTTTGTATTTTTATTATTGCTCTCCTATAGATGCCATTTTTAACTCTTATCTTAATTATAACCACCAACATGAAATGAAGCAACTGGAGCATGCAGTACTCAAATGTTCTGGGATTCACTCTTGCAGTATTTCTAAGAAAATCACTACTGGAGGTTAAGTACACTTCCATGTTTTCAGTATTTGAAAATAGCTCAAACTTAGAAATCTCATATTTGAACCGAATGAATAAATATCCATAAGGGGGTCAAATACTTTTCTACAGTACTGCTTAAGTTTTTAATTTCAAGTCCAATTTTTTGTTCAGATGTGGCAAAAATCTAATGCACATTTGGTAACGCATATGTTCATAGAGATGGGCAAAGTAGGCCATTAAGTTTTAAGGTGGCACAACAGAAAATTAACTATGCCACTGAATATTTTCCCTATTCTTAAATTGAGTAAAGATTGACTTTAAACTTAAGTTATCACAAGACCCTTCAGTCATTGGATTTCTGTCATTTATTGTGCATAAGCAAGTCAAAAATCAAATCAATCCTCAAAAGATGGGTCATCTGTTTTGTTTATGTCCACATGAAATACCACGTTTCCTCCTGTTCATCCACCTCACTGTCTTCATTCCTTCCTTGCATCATCCTCCTGTCCACATCCCCTCTACATGCATGTTTTTTCATTTTTCCTCCTTCTGGGTTTGGGGGCTTCAGCTTCCCCTCATGGACAACATCAGGAAACGTCTCCTTGAAATGTACCTTTGAGAGAAGCAAATCTTTCACCTCAGTGATTTCATCTTCACTTGCCTCGAAGACTTCTTCAGATCTTGATTCACCTTCACCAAACTCATTGAAATTTGATAATTTGGGTTCATTCCACTTGTGCTCCAAGACCCCCTTACTGTCAGCCAACTCTTCCGATTCTGGTTCCACTGTTTCTCCACGGATGGTTTCACTTTCTTCAAGCCATTTATCATTTTCCTTCTCATGCTTTTCACCAGCTGCATCCTCCCATAGTTTTTGATCATCATTTAGGTCTTTGTAATGTAGTTTGTCTTCATCTTCTCTTCCCCTGTTGGCTGCAGATGGGATTTCTTGGTACCAGTTCTCAGATGTGTGTGGCTGATCAGAGATCAGTAATGGTCTACTGACAGCAAAACCTTTGGAACAAAAGACCAGAAGTGTTTGGTTCACTAAACATTTAAAGCATGAAATAAGATGTATACATAATATTGCGTTTACTAACAATTTAATAAATTTGAAATGATAGCTGGTTGACTTAAGATCACTGGGTCTTGTCAACAGCAGGCTTAGATTGTGGTATGATAGTCAACAGCCATGTTTGAAGACGGATTAAAATTTCTACTGAAATTTTGAGACTCTTCTCTCCCCCAACAATCCAGTGAAAAGTTACATTTGACATTTCTACATATTTTGGTCAATATTAATTACATTTTAAAGTATGTGTTATGTGTAAAACAGAGGAATGAGGGCAAGAAGATTTTCATTGACGAATACAAATGCCCTATAAAGCTGAGGACTTGAGGACTGACAAACCTTCCAATGCCCTCCGTGGTTTAGAGGTCACACATGTTGAATCACAGCACTCGCATATTGAATCCTCACCCATGAGTGCTCGCCATCTGTGAAGGAAAATGTACAGTTTACCTAGAAACAGTAAACAGATACGTCTCTATAATCATTGCTTACCTGTGATCTTGGTAGGTGCAGGATTTTTGAGCAGGCCCCGGTTCCCCTGACGTGACCAATAACTTGCAAAAGATGATGATCTAAAGAGGACGATAAATTGCTCTCAGCATTTGCGTATTTAAAATAAAAATAAAAAAATCTTTAGCACCGTTATTCGCCATCCTCGCCTTATTGTCAGGGTCGACTGTAAACTGGAATGTCCTCAAGGAGAACCTCAGGGTCTTGTCAGTCCGAGAAACAAACTGCGAGGATCCAGGTTCATGCTTGCTGTCCAGCATACACCTGTGGATTCAAAAGAAAAACAGAATAAAAACATTTACATATATGCACACAACCAAACACCTAAATTACTATTTTCCTGAATACATACCCAAAGTTGTCTATTAAGGTGTATTTAAGGGAGGATTTGGAGCCACTAGAAGGTGCTGCATAGCAGCTGTTTGTGTGCAACTTTAATCCAGGAGGAAGATGAGGTGCAGAGACTTGGATATTAACAGTTTGTCCCAGCAGGTACACCTGAGACTTGGCTGGTGTTCTCCAGGAATCTGAGCCATTTAAAAAGTCAGTTGCAAAAGTAGTGTTTAGAATTTATTTAAAACAATTCACATAGGCCTTTAATGCAGAAACTGACCTAGCAAGATTTCTAATTCTTGGGGTTGATGTCGTATGTACTTTTAAAAATATTTTACATATGTACACTCAAGTTGTTGTTTTATTTTTTAACGGTTTTGTTATGGGCATGTTGTGGACTTTACATTTCCGGTTGCTTGGCATTTGTCCAGCAAATAATCACCAACGCCCTTTAAAATGTGGATAAGTCACAGAAGCCCACAGCCGGTTGTTCGTACAGTGCCTTATCCAAAGCATGTGAATTGAAAATTTGTAAGAAAAAAAAAAAAAATCTATAGCAACAGGGATAATTGTGAAGCAAAGTTAATCCAAGAATTTGGGTTAGATTCACAAGTCAAATGGACTTCAGGATGGGGACTAAAACTGTCCCAGTCATTATGTTAAGCCACTTCTTAACCAGAGAAATAATCAAGACAATCTTAACTACACAACTTAGAAGAAGTCCTAAAAGTCTGGAGGCTAAGTGGGAAGACTAGGTCCAAACTACTTGAGGTCCAGTACAAGTTTTTTACAGTGAAGATGTGTTCAACCACGTCAAGGGCACTTTGTGAAAAAAATAAGCTCCAGAGTTTGTAACAATTGACAAAAAACAAATAACATTTTCAACAACATTTAAATTGATTGAGCCGTCCACTGCGAATGTAGGGCTAAATAGGAAAACTGTTTAAAAAATAATTTTACCATCCATTAAATTGATCTGGAACTCCATAGGACGCGCCTTCAGTTTTTTGCGCAGGACGACAGTTTGCCATGTGGGCTGCACCGCCAGTTGGTGGACGGCATGGTGTCTGAAAGACAAGGAAAATGGAAGTCGTTCGCACATTCACTGTATGCATTAAACTGAAGAGAAGCAAATCTGACCTTTGATAATGACATTCGATGTTGACGTCGATTTGGTGCGCTCTGCTCGGAAACCGTTTGGGAGACGGTTCATAGTGGAGCACGTATTTGTAGACCAGATAATCGTGCGGCAGCTGTGCGTAGGACAGTTAAAAATGGCTCTTTAACCTAAAAAATAAATAAATAAATAAAATGCCGCACATGGCTACATGCTTACCTCCCGCACTCCATAGCACGCAGTCAGGGGATAAGTGAAGATTAGGTCACCGAGCGGCCTGGAGATGCCGTTGCTTCTACAGTCGCTGCCCAGCGTCAGCTCCTGCGCCTCTGCGCCCAGACCGTAGAAAGTTGGCTTGACCCGCACCACGAAGTCGGAAGGGGAGCAGGTGACAGAAACGTCCGGTGCGTAAGCCGAGTCCGCCTTTATCCAAGCCCCTGGCTCTCCAGGAAGCAGAGAGGGGGTCACTAGCGTGTAGGAATGAACTGACCTGAGCTGAGACAGAGGAGGCGCACGTCTGGAAATCCTCTGGACGGCCCCTCTGTCCTCTGTGGTCGACGGTTTAATGACTTTAGACACTTTTCTCCGTGTGGTAAATACAGATTTATGTGACTCCGCCTCCCAGCAGATAGAGCCAAGCGAGAACACGCAAATAAACCAAATAATAAAAACACGCCGCTTTGTTTTCATCTCAGCAGACCGCTTGTTTCTGCCTGTCACCTTCGGGCCGCGAGTCAAAACGCTTCAGTCACGGCTGCCAGTAATTATGAGAGATTCAACTTCCTGTTGCTCAGAAAGAAAAATAGGATTCTGATTTCTCACCTTATTTCTTTCAATTTTCAGCATCATTTTAATATATAGACCCAGATATTTTTAATTTGTCTTCAGCATTAGATCACAATAGAAAGATTGTTTCTCAACTTACAGGTGCGCATTGTGAAGTTCTCCGTCCGGCTCTATTTTGAACAGGTTTCAGTGATTTGTAGTAAGTGTGAACCTTCAATATGCGGGTAAATTGGTGGAAATTATTTTTGATAACTTCAATCAAGTTAATTGAAGTTAGTTAACTTCAATCAAGTTAACTAACCATTTCAAAATGGTAAATGAAACTTTGGGGTTAGTTGTCTTAGGGCCCCACCCTAAGACAACTATGTGACAAGTGATTTTACTGCAAATTTAAAATTACGCTTTATTTTGTGTTGCTCTAAAAGACATGGGGTTTGAGTTGGTAACAAACTCAAAGACATTTCCAAGGCTCTGCAGTCTGGATGTGTTTTGGGGGCATTTCAAATTAAGCAAAACACCCCAGCACTCTGTTTCAACATTTTTTTATTTATTAATTTACAATTTTACATAAAACATGGTTTAATAATTCAAGTATTGCTCATTGTTGTCATATTTACAATTTACATATATAAATGTACAACATGCTAGAAAGTCTTCACAGATTTTCATCTTGTATTTTCCACATCAACGCTTGAAGTGAGACACAGTGCACTCCAATTAGTGCCATTTCAAAAACCCTAAAGAAAATACTACACATTCCCAAATCCTTCCAGCAAGCTTATTGGTTGATCAGATTATTATAAAAGCAGCTTGTTTAACTTTAAAGAATTTGAGGGGTTTTTTTTGCTCCCCTCTTAACAAATTACATGAGAAAATCATATTCCCTTGCTTAAATATTTAAATAAAGCCTTCATCCCTCTTAGAATGTGAGAACATTGCCTCTTTTACTCACTGATGCTCACTTTATTGAGAAAGAGTCAAAGGAACTGAAAGGCTCCTTTGCATCATCAGAAAGTCTTCACCAGATAAATAAAAACTTCAAGCATAAATAGAAAAGCAACTGCCTGTGAATGAGCTAAACTATGGATTTTACTTCATTTGGTACAAAAATGCATTTTCACCTTCAGAAAATTAAAGTAAACAAAACATGAAATGTTCTTCAGAACACCAAAAAAATAAACAACGCTCACTGAAAAACAGTGAAAGAGTGCTTACAAACCACAGGAGCCGAGAAATTCTAATAAATAGCCAGAAGAAAAAGTAACATCACACTCCTCTGCACACAAGAGAGTCAGGTCTTACAAACCAATAAATAAATATATCATAAGGTACAACAACAAAAATCACGTCTGTAACTAAGGTTTGGTGAGGTAAAGCAGACGAAGGAGGAAGTGGAGTGTTACTAGGAAAGCTGGTGGATTTTGGCTTCTCACAGAACCAGAAAAAAAGGTGGATCGTCTCGGTACACAATACATTTCTATGAAAACATGAGATTGACATATGAGCAGATTTTAGTGCCCTGTTTAGCAATACATGATAATAAATAAAGGTCTGGCTTCATGGTGATGAAACTAAAGCTGCTTTCAGTTGAATTCAGCCCCAACTGGCTGAAAAGGTAACAAACAAAATACTTTGGCCACTAGAGGTCGCCATGAACCCACATGATTTACAGTATAAAGTAGGTTGATGCTGGTGATAAGGCAGCTGTGTTGGTCTGTTTATGCTACCCGTCCTGATAAGAGTCCAATGCAGTTGCTACACGCTGGTTCCCAGTTCTGACATTTCTGATTCAGAGTCCCTGTTAGGAGGCCAAAAAACAACAAATCAAAAATACAAACATGTGCAAACGACGTAAAAAGACATGCAAATACACGAGGCAGCCATAAATATTGTACTGCATGTTGTCACTTGTCACTTACAACAAATCCTCCAGTAGTTTGCGGTTGCCTTTCCTCCTCTCCTCATTGATAGGGTAGGTCATAATCACCAGAAGTCCGATGACGATGAGGACGATGGGAACAGGAGAGACCAGGATCTTCAGGGTTAAACTGACCGCCTCAGGCTGGGAGCACTCACCAGTCACATACCCAGCAAATCTACCAAAAATATGCAGCAAGGCCATGGAAAACTTGAGCTGATGTGTGTACAGTTTGCATGCATGAAGGATTGCACAAGCACATGACGGAAGCAGAGTTGGAGTTTGTAGCACTTTTTGGAAAAGTATTCATACCTTTTGCACATTTCAACTTATGTTACAGTTAAAATCTTCTATTTTAAGGGGTTTCTTTGACAAAAGTAGTGCATATGATAACTTTGAAATAGAAGAAAACTGATAGATGGTTTTCAAATGAGTATTTGTCTCCTTTTAAATTTCCGAAAATAAAATTGGGAATTTAACACTGCAAATAGAAGGGTTCAGGACTCAGTAAATTTGCTATTAAATTCCATTTGTGAGTAATATGACCTCAGAGTGATATGTGAAGGCCTTAGGGATTTGTTGGGGAACATTTGTGAACAAAGAGTATCATGAAGCACTTTAGTTTAATTGAAAATATGCTTAAAAACTTGAAAATTCCTGAACACACACTCTCCACCCAGGCTGACTGATGTTGAAGAATGGACAAAACAAAACAGTTTGTAGATCAACCAAGTTGGTTGAGACATACCCAAAAAGACTTGATCCGAAAAGATGGTACAAAAAAAAAAAATTATTGACCGAGTGGGACTGAGTACAAACACACGTCACACTTTTTAGATTTCAGTATTTTAACTCAGGCTACATCTCATTTTCTTCCAACTTCATAACAACGTACTACTTTGCGTTGATCAGCCACGTGAAAATTTCCAAAAAGTACATTAAAGTTTCTGGTAGCAACGTGACAAAATGTGTTTAAGTTTAAAAAATGTTTTGCATGCAAAGTGCAATAGTTTCAAGGGTGAAAATAATCATTTATCTAAGGATAATGCAGGAGATAACAATAGACTTACTTTAAGCTGAGAGTGGAAATGCCGAGAGACAAGCCAGATGCAAACTTGATGAAGAACACATAAAAAGAATAGAAGAGGGCTTCATGACCGTGGACATCTGGATTCTGAACTTTGAAGTCATCCACAACATCTGGAAGCATTGACCTGAAGGGACCAACGGTATTTAGCTCATGATAAAAACCAACAGAACAAAAAGATTCTGTGGGTAAACCTGGGTCCTCACCAAGGGAGGAGGAACGCTGCTGCCACACTCACACCTGCTGCCACAGAGACCAAGTAGGAAATGACTAGGTGGCTCTGGACGGAGACGATCAGGATCATGAAGGGTACTGCCCACTGTAGGAAAAGATAGAAAGAAGTCAGATTATTATCCTTATTTAGTATCAAAATCTGAAGTTTTTCCAGTCTGTAAAAATACAGACCAAGATGCCGCAGTATGTCGCTGTCTTCTTCCCAAACCTAGTCAGGAACCACTGCCACCATGGGATGGTTAAAGTTCCAGATAGCTGGGGGAGAAAATAAAGGAGGAATGTTTGGTGTTCGGTTTGGTTTGAGAACCAATAATCGTGACAGCAAATGTTTCAATCAAGGATGGCAAACCTAGATGTGCAAAGATCCAGTCACTGAGATGCAAAAGCACCAATGTAATCAAGATTATTTAAGAATGTTATTTTTATAGAATTGACAGGCAACCTAAATTTGATATTTTTATTATTTTTCACACTGCAGAGATGTAATTTACATTCTCAACAAACTTTAGAGCTATTTAAAATCAAGTTGCTGCTTGTATGATGTTAAATTTGCAGTAGCTGTGCAATATCATCTGAGTTTGGCTCAAGACATTCCTCATTTAAGATGTTTTTGTTCCTTTCCACTGACTTCAAGAATGTTACATTCACTTTTGAATCTGAGGAGAAAAAGCAAAAATTGCAGTTGTAGTAAACTAAAGAAATCAAACTTCAGAGGAGAAAAGCTAAAAGTGTGTAATTCTGTTTGAAACTTCTAAAGCAGACAAGTTTTTAGTTAGTGGGATGGAAATGAGAAGAAAAGGGGCCAAGATTAAAAAGCCTGGAGAACTTGCTGCCAGATATGAAGTAGAGAGGATGACTCAAGACTTTTTCACAGTACAACAGACTAGGAAAAACTAATTGGTTAGTTTTGCATAACTTGAAATGTGAAAATTTGTGAAATCATGCTTTTTAAAATCTGTTCCTTTGGAAGACATAATCAGAAAAAGATGTACTTAATCTACTACATGACTTATGAATACAGGAATACAAATATATTTACTTGTTAGATATACAAAAACAGCCTGGTGGTTAAAAATAAGCTTTTATAATGAATTGGTCAAAAGCATCGCTAAGAAAAAAACTGTTCTCTTGGGATGGCCGTCTATTGCCAACTAATTACTGAAGTTGCATAACTATGTGGGAGAAAATCTTCATATCTGAAGTCAAGAATAATTATGTTGCCTTTCTCACAGTCAAATGAACAAGAGACAACCAGAACATTGAGGCAGTGTCCCCTAGTTTTCATTTTGAGGTTTTTAAAAATTGTTTCATCAAAGATAAAAACTAAAGATTAAAATCAGTTTTTATTCAGCATCACTGGTGAGTTAAAACCTATTTTCAAAATACAGCTGCAGTCAGATGTTTGCAAGTACTTATCATTGGCAGTAAAACTGAGGAATGTCTTGATCCAAACTCAGATATTGCACAGCTACTGCAAAGCATTATGGCTTTCAATGATTAATAGGTAACCAAAAACTGGGAGCAGATGACAATACTCTTGGAGGCACCAGCACCTCACACATAGTGGATGAAATAATAGAGATTATGGATAGAAACTAATCAATTCAATTCAAATCAACTCATAATTCTGAGACAAGCCCGTGGCCAAGGTGCAGCTTAACATTGAACATTCAATGAAATATTATCAGTAATTAACCATAATGTTGATGCTGTGGGGATTAGAGAAAATCCACAACAAACTGAAACTTGTGCACCCAATTCTTGTTTATCCAACTCCTTCAAGTTGGAGGAAAATCATTCCCCTACTAGAAAAAAAAAAAAAAACACTCAGGAAGATTTTAGCAAGAAACAACTTTTGAACTTTCAAAAGCAAAGTAATTTGTAGGAGAACCTTCCACTTTCAAACCTTTTCCTTAAATATACAACATGGAAAAAGCTTCAACTTCTTATCAGGAGGAATAGCAGGTTGCAGAAAACTATGAGTAAAAGATGGAGAGGAGTGGACAGCCAATAGCTGCACTGTGAAGGGTTGCCTAGCAACAGAAGCTCCACTGTAAGTCATCTCTTCTTTTAACTCTTGCAAACGCACAGTAAGCTCGTGGGTGACCGGCCCCCCATGAGCTTAAACACCCATAAAACTGTTGTCTTTTAGTCCACAGTGTCTTGGTGTGAAAAATGTCT
Source organism: Poeciliopsis retropinna (assembly GCA_010277075.1). Taxonomy (NCBI): domain Eukaryota; kingdom Metazoa; phylum Chordata; class Actinopteri; order Cyprinodontiformes; family Poeciliidae; genus Poeciliopsis; species Poeciliopsis retropinna. The sequence continues at coordinate 9,483,479 of VMRM01000018.1, forward strand.
CAGAATTGGCCCAGATTAAGGTTTCAGACAGGAATTATGTCCTCTAAACGCTCAACCCTGATGAAGGCCGTTTCAGGAAGGGTCCTTGAGTGGAAAAATTAGAAACACTCACCATGATGACCAGCAAGATATTCTGGAAATCATTCCTGTGGCCCAGAGAGTGAGTGATGAAAAGGGCAAAGTTTCCTTCCAGCAACTGTAAAAAAGTGAAATTACATTATAAAACAGGGTTATATATGTAGAATATAAACCAAGTACCAGATTCCGTTAGGAGAAAATTAAGCTGAACGGAAATCCTAAAACTCCTAAATAAAGAAAGTATTAATAATTTTTACCATGAAGCCCAGCGATGTGAAGAGGAAGCCGATGACCAATTTGATGTAGGGTCCGTGACTCATGATCACCCACAGGCCTTGACGGAAGGTGAGCAGCGGAGTTGAGGTTTTACAACCGGTCTCTGGAAGACAACAGGAAAAGCGTAAATTCAGCTCCAACTCTCTAAATATGTGCCTGCAATACTTTTTAATGGAAACTTTTAATCTGTGAACGATGTGAAAACACAAATTTAGACTACTGACACATTTGTTTCCAACTAAATACTTTAAAACGACACATGGTCATGTGACAATTTCAATGTGACATTTAAAATGCCGCATGACCTTCATGTGCCTTTTTAAACAAGGTTATTGTTTACTGAAGCAGCAAAAGTAATTACAAATTTACAAGGCTTATAGTTAAACAGTGTCAGTACACTGCACTTGCAGAGTTACATGTCACTCATACTGTACAGAACACATCTCTCCATTTAAGTGTAAGAGTCAGGAAGCTAAATATTTAAATTCAACACTGACGTTCAAAGCAAAGGACACATACAAAGATGGAATGGTTCTGTACCTTTTTGCTCCTTCACACCAACAAACAAAACTGCAGCACAAATTATGTAGATGATGCAGATGACCCCGGAAGCAAGCAGGTAGGCTCGTTTCTGAAGGAATGGAAACAAGGAAAGAAATCAGATTGATTGTTTTGATACTTTATGAAGTCATTTAAATACATGGATGTCATAATTTAGATCTTCCTTTGTTATTTAAACTGTTAATATGGAGAATAAATGTCAAAACTAAAACTTAACTTTATTCATGCCTAGATTTACAAATCAAGAGACAGAAACTTTTGCCTATTCTTTGTAAGACTAGCTCAGCATATCTCAACATCCATTTTGTGTTACTTCAGGTTCACTATTCACAATGACATTTTCAGATTTGTATTTGTAAAAACGAATGAAAAATTAAAGCATTTTTCTTAAACATTACAATTCTGTTACTTTCCGGCGGATAAACACACAAAACAATAAAATAAACTGATGATTTCAGTTATGATAAAACAAACTTATTCTGATTAAAACAACCAAATAAAATAAGTCCAACAGTTTGGATCAAAATAAAATGTCAAATTTTTATCTCACCCAAGAAGAGACACTTACTGTATCTTCCAGTGAAACTATGGTCGTGTTCATAGTGATGTTTGTGCTGTTGGAGTTTTCAGGCTCAGTGGAACAACTGGAGGCTCCACCTACCATCTGTCCCTGGATCGCTGTGCCCAGCACAGTTCCCAGCACCTCCACGGTCATACCTGATTGAACCCAAGGTTTAAAGGTTTGTAAAACACCAATGCTTTACAATCATTATGCAGAGCGCTTAACTTACGATAGGCGGTGGCAGAGTCCCGCTCCTTCTGGTTGCTGCTAATAAACATGGTGAGGGCTGAATATGGAACATGGAAACACTGCAATCAGAAACAAACAATTAGATATAGTGAGCGGTATGATGGAGAGGGAAGAAGAGAAGTCGTCCATGAGGTACAAACTAACCGTCTGCATTGACTGAAAGAGGCAGTAAAACACCAGGTACCAGATGACTTTTCCTTCCTCAAATGGAGGCACATACCAGATCAGGAGGTAAGTTAGCACTGCAAATGGAGTTGAGCAAAGGATCCTGCAAAGAAATGAGTGGGAAGTGTCCAGGACATATCAACTAAAGTTTCAGCTTTATCATTACTTGCAGTACCTTTAAAGTGTTAATAAACCACAATGAATGTGCTTAATGAGTAATCCTTCCTGCTACTGTAACATATCCGCTTAGTTTCTTATTTGAGTCTGCCTTACAGTCGCTGCTTTTCTTCTCTTTTTGCTTTGTGAATAATCCTCCTAATCCTGCCTTGTTAGAGCTGGAGTGTGCAGAGAGGGTTCAGGCAGGGCAGCATGACATGATGAGGGGGCCCTGATCCACCCCACTTCAGTCTGTACCACTGCTTCCCTCAGCTCTGCGAGACCTCCAGCTGATTCCAGCTCCCACTCTGAGTCCGTTGTTCTTACCTCAGCAATCCGCTTTTAAAATTCGCAATGGAGCCAAGATTACGCCACCTTACAAACATTTCTATAAAACTCCTAAAAGGTTTTCTTGGCCAAATGGCTTAATCTCAGTCAGATTAGGTGATGCTGCTACTGCCTTGTTTCACTGTGAGGAGAGCAGGTTGAGGGTGAAGTGCAGTCTTATTTTCTGCCACTGTGGTTTCATCTATATGATATGACTCGTGTGAAACTAAACAATGACTTTCTTTCAATAAATATTTTTTCAGTTCACTCCTTTGTAGGAGATCAGATTTAAATGTGGATAACAACTGAGCAGAGGATCTCTGTAGCTCCCCAAATTTACCACATGCCTGCTTCTTTGATTAAGGTGTTATATATTTTTTAAACCTGTCAGTTTAAGTGGTCGGCCAAATCTTGGTGAATTTGTAGCTGTGCCATTCCTTGTTTTCAGACAATGGATTGATCAGGACTCTTAATAATCTAGCTCTACTTTAAACTTCACTGCAGTTTTCTCTCATGTTCACTAACTTGCTGGGTTCCTTGCTTTTCATTATGCTGTTTGTTCACTAATGTTCTCAAACAAACTTTTGAAATCTCCATAGAAAAGCTGGATTTAGACTGAGATTATACAATATTTCAACAATCTGATGACAGTTGGTCGCACTGGATTTTATTGCAGGTTTTCATAGCACAATAGGCTAGAAAAAGACATAGGAGCTTCTTTTTGTGTAGGAAAATATGAAAAAAGATCAAAGAACATTTAAGGCGTTGTCGGAATTTAAAAAAAATTTTTTGTTTGAGATTCTTTTAAACTGTTTGGAGGTAAATTATATTGTCAAGCAACCAACAATAAAGGTATTATCACAAATATTAACTCCAGCCTTTACCTTTGTCTACAAGTTGCCATGCAAAGGAAATAAAATCTGCCTCTCCCTCTGGGAAGTATCGCTAATCACACCAGGATGTTTCTTTGTTGGAAGAGAAGCTTGTGAACTTGTACTTTCATACGAAACAATTTGCTCTTCAGTTTCAGTAAAGGAGGTTAGCGAAACCCAACAGTGTCTCACAATAACATGTCTGGCCTAACCCCATGCGTAGGTAAGTGTTAAGGGAAATAACCTAAACTTGCTCAAACCTCTAACACTTTTAAATCTAAACAGAATGAATATTTCATGCATTTGTTACCTTTTTTTTTGTTTGCACAATAAACTTGTTTTTTTTATTATTACGATTATTTGGACACATATGGCTTTAAACACAATGTATGCTTCTCTAAGCTTCCCTCCATTACAAAAAAAAAAAAAAAAATCAAACCTACACCTGGCGCTCACTGTTTCTCCTTTTTTAATTGGTTGGATCAGATGGTGTGTTGTGGGTGGGACCAATCACAACTGAAGCCACAAACTTCCTCTTCCCTCCACCTCCTCCTCGGCTGCCTACAACATGCGACTCGTGCACAGCCGGCAGATTGTTTTACTTCTCGCTTTTTAAAAGGCCTGACAGCTGCCAAGACTTATGAATTACAGTGAGAAAGAATCATTTATAGCACCTGCTCTGCTCATCTGCACATTCAGATCACAGGCTTAAGAGATATTCTTGTAACACCAAGAGAACTTCATATGCTTTACACTAAAAATTAAACATGAATTTTAACAACCCAACTTCCTTATTGAGCTCAGCCGTATACATTTGGCTGCTGGGAGTCATTTGATGCTATAAAATACAATATGTAAATTTTACAGCCTGTACTTCTGGTGCCCTTTCTTCGTTCTGTTAAGCTTTTTATGCTGGTTGTAATAAAGAACAGACCTGCAAACAGGAGGCAGTTCTAGATCCACAAGCCTGACACATGTGCGGCTGACATTTACTGTAACATCCAGCTATGAGCAAGTTTAAAGTCAGCTCTCATTTCTTTGGAGTGGTTCTTTACGCAGATGGAAGTGTAAGCACTAAAAAGGAGGGAGAATGCAGCTGAAGTTCAGAGAAAGCCCTGCAAAACTCCTCTGTATTTCTACACAGTAAGATGCACTGATTAGAAATAAAATATTAAGACTTGGAGGGAGTAAATGTTAGAGCAGAAATCTGAAAATTGAAGTTCTTACGTTGTTTTTTTATATAACAGTTTTAAGGGGAAAGAACATACACAAAGTTTAAGTTTTCTTTGCCCTCCCATTTTCTCTTACATATTCATACTCCCAGTGCAATCTTTCAGTCTAGCTATTTTCTCTTTTCTTTCAGCCTCTTCAACCTTGCTGCCATGGTTACTGATACCAGGAGCTTTTCTGTCAGCCTCAGGTTTCTCCCTTCTCTCTAAATCCCTTGCAGCTCACCTCCTCATCTTCGTATCACAGCGTTTCTTCACATTTTTTATGTAAAAAAAATTCTCAATTTTTCCAGATTCCAGCTTCTGGAGATTTCTGTCCTCCTTTAGCAATTTTATAGAGGCCTTTTGGTTGCAGCACAAACTTTCACATTTTTTATAGCAACTCTTTCTACTCTGACCAGACTTTAGTTAAGAGACTTAAAAAGAAGGATGAATGGATGGATAGATCCATGGACAGTTAAATGTGTGCAAGAATGGATGGAATCAAATGAGCAGAAATTTATTGCATCGCTTACTGTGAAAAATTTCTGATAATAAAGATTTTCAAGTAGTTGCCTAAAATAAATAAATTAATAAAAAGTTTTAAAAACACCTATTATTGTCACTTTTTTTATTATCACAATAAATACCACAAAATATTGTGATAAAATATTAAATCCATATCGTCCACTCCTAACAGACGGATAGAAGAATATACTATTAAGTGATGGATAGATGTACAAATGGATGAATGGATGATGGAAGAAGAGACACACAGATGTAATCAGTTGTTCTCTCTCCACGCTGCTCTAGATCTGCAAAACTCTTGGATCAAGTTCCAGACTTTTCTAAACTACATAGGAATCCTTGTCATCATCACTCTGTGTCAGCATTTGTTTAACATTTACCAAACTTATACCTACCAGGGCATCATGCGGCCGATGCCAGTCCATTTACTGCGGCTCACCAAGAACCCCACAGTTGGGTCTGTGATGGCATCCCAGGCCCGACCAACGAACAGGATGATGGAGGCATAGAAAGGATCCAGCTGCAAACAGAATGGTGCCAAAGAAGAATGAGCACAACAACACAAAAGCAGATGCTGCAATGAGGTCATGCTTTGAGCTGCACAGCCCTAACTTAAGTTCCCACTGTGAACAGTGGAAAATATTAATTCGGCAACAAAGCTGACAGCAGGAGCCCAAGTTCATTTGGCTGACTGAATACAGCACAGCGGATACTGTTAAACTGAGCCAACACAAACCTTGCTCTCCAGGCTAATCAGTGTACGCTGCTAATGAAAAGAAACATGGATAACTGCTTGTAAATCTGACAGCAAATACAGAAGCAATATTCAGCAGCCTGTTTGCTGTTTTTGTTCAACTTCCCCTTTTTAAGGAAGCATATCTTAATCACCTGAGCCACATCAAGCAGGTAGATCTGGAGAAAGAAGCCCAGAGCGCTGCCCGTTATCTGGTAGGGAGCTCCTCCGAAGGCATAGCACAGTTTATTCCACACAGATAGTTTCTGTGTGTCCCTCCTCCGTTCTTTTGGCTGGAAGAGAAACATCAGGGAGAGAGATGGATAATGGAATCGACGTGACATTAAAACAGTTCATGCTTCTGACTGTAAAAACTCCCTGGAGACTCCTGAATGGGTCTTTTTTGACCCTCTAGTCCCCCGGTCTCAGTCATCACGCTCTCTAACCGATCAGTTAGATCCTGTCTGAATCAGAGGCTGAGGTTACTTTAGTTCACACGCGCTCAAGCGGCAGCATCGCATCAGCCGAGCTCAGCCATTGGGTCCTAAGATGGGATGTTGCAGGTTGGGTAACATTTTTCTACAAGGCTTGCACACTACATACTTTTTGGTTTCGACCAATCCCCATCAAGAATACGTAAAAGTGGGGAAAGCCACAGCCGCTATAAACCTATATAATTCAAATTCATATCATCTCTCCAGATGAAAAGAAACCATATGAAATTATAAATAAATGCTAACAGCTGGTTTATTTTTATTTTTTATCAGAATTGGATTGACAGCCTTTTACAATGCAATAACCATAAATTATGTTTAAACAAACTTCCAAGCTACACTATATCAAATTTAACAAAACATGACCGCTGAAAAAAATGAAGTTTATCTGAGCGATGTATTACTTTTTAAAGCTAACACAACCAAAATTGCTTAAAACCTAATTTGACAACTAGATAACTAGGTGTCATTTTGTTTATGAAAGTTTTGCTATTTTAATGTAAAACATACTCTAAAAGCCAAATCCCAAATACAAGATTCAGCATGCAAAAGCCTTTGGTGATGTCGCATAAAGCAGAGAAATTCTTCTGTAATTTTTCTCCCCCACTCCTTCCCTCTTTATTTACATGTTTACAATCAGAAATGTTTAGTTGTATTCTATAAGTCTGTAGAAATTATTTGATTGTCAAATAAACAAAACCCAAAGATGCTGCATTCAGGTTTTTTTTAACCTCCTGTGATGTCCTCAGACCAATGCGTGGGTTAATTTTTTAAACCATTTCCTTAAAACCTTTGTATTATGTATAGTATTGCAGTGAACATTCATACTTTATTACCCAGCTGTGTTTTACTTTACTACCAGAGTATGCTTTTGCTAATGAAAAGATTACAACACTAGACAGTATCTTTAATAATATGCGGAATATTGTGGCGAGTTTTAAACAAAATCCTTACTGTCGCTTTAAAGGAAATTTAACAATTAAAGTTCATTTTTTTCCTTATCTCCTCATTTCCGCTTATTCAAATAAAATAGCTTGCAGCTCGTGTCTGACCGAGCTCTGGGAATGAGAAGTACTGTGTCCTGCTTCCTCTGCACAGGACCGACAAAAAAAAAACTGTTTGGAAATTTGTTATAGACGTTCATTTAAAACTCATTCCGCAAATAAGCTAATAAGCAGGTGGAACAGGTGGAAGGGAAAACGCCGGGTGACATTCAAATCCCGAGGGCAGAGAAGGACACGGTACGCCGAGCTGCGTGAAAGCCACAGAAAATAAACGCCCACAGAGTTTAAAACGCCGCTTCAAAACTAGGCGCCTTTTCCCGAACCTGGACGAAAGTTACGAGACGATGTCCGAGTCTATTTTAAACATAAGAACTAAATTTAGACAGGAAACCCCATCCTACCTTGACCGCCTTGATTTCTGTCTTCATAGGTTTGACTGTCGTTGCCAGTAAAGTTGCGGTGTACTGCTCGGCGCCTTCTCCTCGGGCCATCTTTTTTTTTTCCTCGATAAACTGGTTAATTTTGGTCCAGTTTGATATGAATATGTAGTGTTATATTTTAAATTACAGCTCCTCACAGCAGCAGCATGTTGAACTCCTCTCTTCTTCAAATTTGTGTGACTCAACACTCGTGCCGTATCTGGCCACCTCATTCATTCTACTACGCCACGTCAAGACGTCAGAGGGATCGAATGTTCATGTATGGCAACACCCTATACCACATAATCATTCCACACAAATTTCGACTAGAGGCGAATAACTGTGAATAGTGTAACTTTCTGATATACATATGTTTTTTTTTTTACTTAAAAGCCTGAGAGCTGCCAAGCTGTAGGAATTACAGTTAATTTCTAAAGTGAGAATCTTTATGGTATCAGCTCTGTTTCTCTGCAAATGCAGGTCACAGTCTTAGAATGTTACTGAACCAGATGTTCTTATAACTAAAAGTAAGTTTCACATACACTCGAGATAACATGTAAAGGTCAAATACACATTTTTGTCCACAATTTGCGAGTTTATGAAAAACACAAAATGTATTAAAGATGTGAGAAATGTTAAATACAATACAAAATGTTAAACAGCTAAAGTGTAGAAGGCATGTTTGTTAATATACTATTTCTTTAACAGCTGTACCTAAAACATTTCAACCTCTTCATGACCTTTTGCTGACATGACCTTAGATTTCAAAATTATGAAATCTAAGCAAGCTTCTCATGGAAAAAGGATTCCAGTTCATTAACATTTGATGCTTACATTCTGCAACCACTTTCCCCCGATTTATCTGAAGACTTTCAATAGAGTTTGCAAGGTTTGTGAATATTCAGTACTTTGCATGTAGTCTTACTGCAGTGCATGCACCCCTGCCTGACACACCTGATGGTGCAGGTCGTTTAATTTTCTCATTATAATTTTATAGCGTCAGATAAAATTATCCTTGATTCTCAGTGTAAAAACTATTCAACCTTTTTACTATTCAGAGTCACATTTTAAAAAAACTGATAAGATAATTTATTTGCAGAAATTAGAAATTAGACTTGTATGTTGAACTGAAAATTCAGCTCTGAACTTTCAATCTCTATTTGGAGTGAGTTTGTAAAACTGTTGTGGTTTCTCATCAGTCATGCTCAAGTTTTTTTTTTCTCACGAAATGCTGAGCAAAAGCGAAAATAAGAAAACCTGTTTAGTTAGGTGTAAGCAGCTGGCCACAGGAATTTAGATGTTAGATAAACATATAAATCCTACTGAGGTTTTTGCAGAGAAGTAAAAATCCATAAGAATAATCTGTTCTGTTTATGTAAATCAGGGATTGTTGCTTCTTGCGTCACTTTTTTATTATTTTTTTTATGAGTTTGAGAACTTAGCATTGGAACATGTAAAACTGCATTCAAGGAAAACAATTTTTTCCTACCTATATTTTTGCAATGGGATTTTTGCAGTAGAAATTTGTCCTCCATTCCCAATATAAAGTACTATTACTTTATGTTGATTAACTTTTTAGTAAAAACGTTTCACGGCAATTTGTAATCTGAATGTTATCATCCTTTAATATTACATTGAAACTAAAATATGCAGTGCTGTAGTCTTTCCCTCCTATGGGTTTCTGCTGCTCCTCCACTTGGGGGAGAGCCTCATTCCCCACAGAGAAGGCTTTCCACCCTTTTTTGATTTTTTTTTGTCACATTGATAATCCAATTTTAATATTAGACAATATGAGCAAATCCAAAAGACAAGAAAGTGTTTAAAAGATGACTTTACCTATTGATGGGATAAAATACAGCCTTCTAGAGATTCATTTTATTTAATGTACTTTTAAAGGACATGTGGATGAAATGCTATTTCTGAGGAGTGAAAAGTGGAACTAAAAATGAGTTCTGAGACTATTTGTTTTCAACTTAAAACTAAACCTTCACAACTTACGTGCCAATGTTCAATATTCCTCACAATGAAGTTGTAGGCCTGGTAGGAAATCCATGGTAGATCAGTTTAAATCTATGTCTTTTGATGGACTATTGCATTTTTCTCAAGGTGTTTTATGATCATTCCTTTGTGACACAGTCACCGCCATTAACATTAAGCTCCCTTTAAGTGGGTCATAAAAGATAACGTTACTGCTCCAATAGCTGTAAAGCAGAGATAAAGTAAGAAGACCCCAGGCATGTTCAGTTGCAAAAGCTCAAGCAAACCTTTGGAAATCGTTTTGCAATTTATGTTTGTTTTGGAGAGTGAGGCCTGATCACAGTTAGATCTTTATGCTAGCCATCTGAGTTTTTGACCCAGAACCTGAACTTGCTTTGTGACACCTATAAGCCATTTTTAACTCTCTGTGGTGCTTGATGACTGGTTAGTACAACCTAGAGCAACCTGTATTATGTTGCTTCAACATTTCCTTTCAAAGCCCCCCCAGGGCGGAGCTGAAAAGTCAGAAAATTAGCCTGCCGCCCCATGAGCTTCGTAGCTTCAGGAAAAATTCTTCATGTGCTGCTAAAATTATGTTAAATAGGCTTAATGCTTTCTTGTTTGTCCAACTTTAATAAATTATGGCCAAAGTGGTCTCTATATGGAAATGTGGGATGGGTAATTGTTTTTGTGGGTTTGTTTTTATTGATCTGTACAGCACTTTGAGCTGCTTTATGGGGTGAAGGGTGCTTTATAAATAAAATTACTTAATTTATTGATTGATTGATTGAAATGTTCAAGATTTGATAGGGGGGGCATATTGTCCAGTTATCTTAATGCTTGACAGAAACGTTTTCTCATACATATCAAGAAAATAATTAAAGTCTTGGGTAAGTCAGGAATGTACCAAAAATATTTACATCAATGTTATTTGAGTTAATGTAGTTTTATTACACCTTAGCATATATTTAATTCTGCAGCATATTTTGTTTACTGTCAGAGTGCCAAAAAAATGTGATCAAGAAAATCTAAATGCTTAAGAAATAAGATATTAATATGTAATAAACATCCCATAAACTAAGATAGTTTAAGTTCAAATTTAATAACAGAATGGGAGAACATGTGTGTAATACACCTCTGCAGAGTGAATCCTCAGCAATGTGTTCTTAACTTTAGTGATGTCGCCATCTTTTGGCCATAGATTAGATGCCATAATTTGTGTCATGAAACTTAAACACAATACAATAAATATTTGTTAAACATTTTTTGTGGATATCTATTGGTTTCATTATTTATTCATGTGATCATCAACTGTTACTGCTAGTCACTTGTAAACATATTAATACATCTCGAAATCTTTCACATGTTCTCGTGTATTTTAGGATTTTTCAAAAATGGTCTAAAATTGTGACATGCATTTATATTCAATTATATTGAATTACCAATGCTTCCTACCACTTTTGCACATAGAGGCGACAAATATCGTTTCCTTGGTCTTCATGGTGCTGCTTGTTCTCCAATAATTACTTAGCCAGTAATATTTTAGAACTGTTTCCTTTTTTTAATCATAAAACATTTACCTCTCACACAGATACATTTATGCTGTATATATTTTCTATTGAAATAAAGATATTCTTTTACCCTTGTTTAGTCTATGTTAGAAAATTCCTCTATTTAACGCAGTAGTTTTTGATCATTCACACCTTTCAAACACCAGGTGGCAGCATAAATCAGTCAAAATTTGCAGCAACGAGACAGCAGTTGAAATCAATCAAAGCAAACATTTGTTCGTCCTAGCTACTCTCGGATATTTCCTTTAACTCACTGTTATGATTTTATAAACTTTGTTTGTGAAGCACATTTCATACGGTAAGAATTGTCAAGTTGTCCTCATTCTAATCACATGCAGGATTTTGTCTTTTATCTGTGGCTATTTATAATGTGTTGCTTTGGTCAGTTCACAGACTTTGACTGCAATCTTACCACCTTTTACTGCTGCAGTACTTTACTGAGGAAATGACAGCCCATAGTAAAAGCCTGATGTAATGCACAATGTTGACAGATAGAGATCTGCGGTGTGTGAAAGCTGCAAGCAGGTAAAACTGGAACCTAGTTAAACTCTGTTTCGCAACATGCTGCGGATGGAAGAGCACCAGAATGTGTTTTTTTTTTTTTTTTTTATGTCCCAGGGGTGCAATAACATTTGTGTGACTTATTTTGTTTTCTTTCCTGCATGTCTTTTCTTTCTTTTTTTTTTTTTTTTTTGAATGACTGGTCCCATTTTGGAACCAGCTACAAATCGTATTTTCTCAGCTGGGAGGGAAGGGTCACAGGTCAGGGCCAGGGGATGTCATGGAGGTCGTGGGGAAAGCGGGTACACCCTCTTGTATTGCACATGTGGGCAATGTTTTAAAGAACCTCTGAAAAACCCTCCAAATTCCTGGACTGCGGTGGGCTTAATGTTCTCCAGGAGGCTGACTGGGAGTTGCAGACCACACTGTTAGTCAGCGGAGTGGATCCCAAACGCTTCACCCTTTTTTTTTTTTTAGCATCCCCACACATATGCTGCTTTAACTAGAAGGAACAATAGAGGCTACTTGAAGTTAAGCTGTGAAACGACTTGAGGGGGATGCTTTTGTTGGTGTTAAATAGGGTTTCCCCTACAGAGGGGAATATCACAAACTTTAAGGGGATGGAAAAGAAAAAGGAGTTGAGAGTAGCAGATTATAGTCTTGAATATTTCTGTTTTGGATAAATCGAATATCCCAAGCATAGAAAACTAAGTGCAACTGTGGAAACTTGAAGGGATATAAGCACTGAGATCTCTACTCTGTGTGTGGAAAAACTCAATAATCTAGGAACACGTTTAAATGAATAAAAATGATGTATTTATGCTTCAAAGCAAACTTTTATGGACTTTAGACTGCCATGATGTGGATTTTCCAGTGTGAGACCATTCATTGTCTCAGAAGAGTTTTACCAAAATAACAGTGCAGATGTATTGCAATAAATGCAAGAACTTAAAATAGTCTTGATCTGTCCTACTAAAAGCACATTTGAAAATCATGCAAAAGATGATTCTTTTACTGTCTTTAAATGAACTCTGAAGGAAAATTATCCAAAATTTTGTTTGAGAGAAGAATTTGGATTTGTTGCCATATTAAATACTGTACCAATGTTAGAGAAAAATAGAGACCATGTAAAATGGCAGACAGAACACATTTGTTCACTAATGCATATAGGTACTCTTATAGACATGTGAAAATAAGAGTGCATGTTTTAGTGCCTGGATGCAAAGAATCTGCATAATTAAAGCAAAACTTTAATTTTAGATCCAGGAAAATAGAAATGTTACATTTAACTTTGGATTTTGAAAAAACATCTCTATATGATTCTGCCATGAAGACAAATTTCACTTCAGCTTCTGAAGTGATGCGAAAAAAAAACAATCCAACGTTTCATTTAGGATTCAGAAAAATAAAAATATCTGATTTGATCAAAAACTAGATATCAAACCTCTAAAACCCTTTTTTAGTGAATACTGTCCACTCCTCTGAAGATCGAAACTTTTAGTTTCAAAGCAATGAGTCTTTGGTGTGATTACAGAAACTCCCAAACAAATGCTGAAATATTGCTTAAGATGAAAATATTAAGATACGACTAAACGTTTTGGGTCAGGGGACAATAAAATTGGTCAAACTGTGAAATTCAAAACAAAACATTTTACTTGTCTGCTGCAGGATGCAGTTAGTCCTAACTGGCCTCCCGTGTTGTCAAGAAAAAACTGATATCTTGCACATTTGAATTTTCTTATTTTATTATCGTCCATTAATTTATATTTTACAACCAAATGTACATTGACAGGATAAGAGGGCTTGGATTTCTGCTGGAATTTGATTAAAAACAAATGACAAAAGAAGGAAAAGTCTTCTGATCAGTTATGTCACCAGATGAATCTGTCTGGATGCTTGTTTTTGGGAGGGCAGTATTTATCTCAGTTAAATAAGGTGTAAAAACAAAACAGGAAAAGCTTACTGAACATACGGCATGTTCCTCTGTAGACAACAAAAATATATTTAAAGTAAGTTTGGCTTGTAGCTTTAAAAAACAGTTAAGCAAGAAGATGTGCTAGACAGTAAGACACTCAACGACGACAGATGCCCATCATGAATTAGTGCCTCGATGTTGAAGGTTTTGTTTTGAGTTAATGCACAATTAATTAAGTAAAAAGAAACCCACGCCAAGGCAAAGGCAAAGTGGATCAATATAATAGCAGGAGGCAAAAAACACAGGGTGGTGGATGAGCCTGACCTGCTGCTCTCCGATCACCGGACGTTGGTAAACTCTAACCTCCTGCCCGCCCGTCAGCACAGAGCGTTTAATTACACCAGACATTAAATGGGCAAATCAGCTCCCTGTTTAATCACTGCTTGATACAACACCATTAAGCCAACGCTTCAGGTCACTGACAAGAGCATCTGTTTTTCAGGCGTGGTCCTCCTTTGCCCTGTAAAAAGAGATTTTAAGAGCAAATAAAGTTATGTTTGTTTTAGGACATGAACTTGTTTGCAGCTGTTGAAGCTTGCTCCTTAAAGAAGATTACTCTCTTTACAGGCACTTACTGAGGTCTTCAGCAGCCGAGTCCCGACACGGCCCTCATTGTGCTCCTTTGTGTTGAAATGCAAACCATTTGTGTGCTCCACCCAACAATGTGAGAATGGCTTCATAGTTTGGAATATAAACATCTATTAGCGAGCCTGGATGTCTTGTCTCTATCTGGGTGTGAAACCAGTTTTAATTTGATTCAGATTCTTTGTAGCACAATTTACAAACCACATCTCCAAATTCACACATTTTGACACCGATGGAGTTTCAAAAAAAAAAAAAAAGTTCTAGTTAGTTTAAAACTGGTCTGATCTGACTGACATTAATGAAAAGAAGCCCTTACGTAACCCAAGTTGCAGATTAATTCTTAATTCTGCTAATTTTAACAAGATTAGGGGAAAGTAGGTTAATCTTTCAAGTAATCTTTGGTGTCGAGGTCGACACATGTCGCCTTTACGTCTGAGAATTGCAGTCAGAACAAGGAAGACATCAAACTATGTGACCCCTGACTTAAATGCTGACCCCAGTCATCTTGCATGTATGTTAGTAAGTAATCTTTCATTTCTGTGCTGATAATTAGATAATAGATAGATAATTAGGGTAGCATGTATCAAAACCTTATTCAAGTAGCCTTAGCTTTGGAGAGTCAAATATGTTCAGATGTAAAAAATAAGATTATCTAGAAAAGGCATTTCTAGTGAAATTTGTAACATTGCTCTCAATTTTGGCTCAACAGTTAAAAAAATTATTTAAGCTTTTCTATATAATTATCAGAAAATGTATAGGGATAGATCTATATCCCTATATGAGCAAGCCTGGTAAACTGGTAAAGTGGCCTTTCTGTCTACATTTTCTGCCCACTGGTTGCTTTTCTTAGCTCTTATTTCCTTCCTCTGTTCAAAGACATGCAACACTGAGGTCAACCTGAACAGGATGTAGCAAACTGCTAGCCCTAATGGCTTTACTGACTGCAAAAGTTAGCAAATGTACAATACAGATAAATAAAAAGAAACTTTGTGTAAAGCCAAGAGGTGTTAAGTTATATGTTTCAGTAATGTTTTTTATATTGTACAAAATTATACTTAAATAACCATGTATCATTCCTCCTGATTTGAAGTCATTCTAGGGTGATACTAAGTAACTTTGGCCAAAAATAACCTGAAATCAGTTATCTATATTTATAAGAACGGTTAGTTTCTCTTTTGTAAGATACACATGGAGATTGAACAACAGAAATAAACTAATAATACAAGACATAAGGTTTGGCCCACAGTATGCACACAGTTTTAAAAAAAGGGTGACATGAACCCCATGAACTACATAGTAAGATTGCAGTTTCCAAAGTTGGGGAATTTGGAGATCCTCCTGAAAAATCTCAATAAATAATGGTATAAAAGTGAAAGATATTTTTTGCAATAAATGTTGCAAATGGTAAAACAAAAAATGCCCACAACCTTGTCAGGTTGCAAGAGCAGCAGGAAACCTTGATGAAACACACCGGGCCAGAACCAGTGGATAGCTGTGCCTGATCCACTGACGCCAGCCACGGTTCACACCTTGTGAATTCCCCACGAACTCTGTAATGGGTTTAACTTCGCAATCCTCTCAATGATGCTATTGCATAAGTACACTTTTTCCCTCTACCTAATTTTCCGATCAAAAGCTTGGCAGCAGCACTCTATGAAATCAGACTGTTTAGCCAAGACCTTTTGTCACTTAGCCTATCTGTAAAGGACTGTCTGGTAGACTATTGTCTTCCCTAAGCTCATATAAGCTATGACTCAACTTTTATGGGTTAGAGTTTGTTTGTTTGTTTTTTTTTTGTTTTTTTTTTTTTTGCTGCTAGTGTTAAGTAGTATTTGAATTATTTGATAAATTAGGTTGTAGATTTTTACAGCTGTAACCCATAATTAAAAAGACAAAAAAAATTCTGGATGTTATCACACTGTGCGTAATGGACCTCTAATTTTTCAACTGGACTAATTTTTTTTTTATTACGTTTCTGAATCATATTCCACTTTACTGAGTTGCAAACGTTAGGTCTATTGCCTTTTTAGAAACACACATTTTTGCAACGAGAATAAATGTAACTTACATTTAATTTACATCTCTACCCTGACATTGTCATTATCATCCTTAATAGGAGTGAAACAGTTATAGTAAATCTGTTATTGTGGCCATGACTGGTGCTGCAGACCGGGGCGGGGTCCTGCGCGCCTCCCCCACGTCTCTGATGCAAATAAAGGGGCTTTACCCGGATCTACCGCAGCAGACATTGCTGCGGCTGCGGCTCCTCCCTGCGCTTTTATCGCCATATAACAGGATATCTCACTGGCGCGAAAAACGCACTGTGGAGCTCTCTATTGTGAGGCGGGCGGGTCTTGCGTTTGTTGTCTGAGCCCCGGTGGCGTTTTCTCGGCGTTTAACTTGAAGTCGTGTTTCTTTAATAGTAAACTGAAACAGATTTCCAGAGAAGCGTCCCCTTTTCTCCGCCGCTTTGCAATCGGTGGTGTCAGCTTCTTGTGACTCCATCCGCTGAAACAGGCGGATTTTAATGTGCTGAATTGTGCTTTTGGAACCTGCAGAGATCCGGTGGGTACTTTGAATTCTTACACGCCGAGTTTCTGGTGAGGAAACGGAGCTCCTTTGATGTGTTTTAACCCGGTCTCTGCTCACTTTTTTTCCCCTTTAGTGCTTTAGTACCGAACAAAGCTCTTCCTGCATTTCAGGAAATGCTTCATTTTACTTTGAGAAATCTCAATCTTTATTCACTAAATTAACCGTGACTTGAATTTAAACACAAGTTAACGTGAGATATTATGTGTGTGTGTTATTATTGTATGCAGTCCCCTTATTCAATAAAAGCCTGTATCCATCACTGCAAAGAGTGCATCCGCAAGATGGGATTAATAATTAATGTGGTCCCATTTGTTGGAAGTCAGCTGTTCCCGGAATGATGTCCCATTAGATGGATATTTTATCAGTCGGACGGGAAAAACTTTTAGATGTAACGTGATTAATGATGTCTTTCTCTGGACTTCACAGGAGCATCCCTCATTTCTGGGATTAACGTGGATATATATATTTTTTCATCATCCTAAGCATGGAGTTTGATTGTTTCCAGTCTTATTTTTTCCACGATTTCGACACCGAGGAGGATTTTTATAAGTCCACTGCGCCCAGCGAGGATATCTGGAAAAAGTTCGAGCTGCTGCCCACCCCACCCATGTCCCCCCACAGGACTCTGCGTGACTCTGCCCTGCACTTCTCTCCGGGGGACAAGTTGAACTGGCTGACCAAGGTGCTGGGGCCGGATGAAGTGTGTGAGGGCGCGTTCACGCCCGACCCCACGGAGCTGTTCGATAACCTCAGCGCACACATCATCCAGGACTGCATGTGGAGTAGTTCTGAGAAAGTGTCGGCGGCTGCGGCGCAGACCCCGGCTCCCCAACAAATCTCAGTCCGGGCCACCAAGACGCAGTGCGCCTCAACGGGTGGTCTCATCTCCGCGACTATAGACTGCGTGGACCCCGCCGCCGTTCTCACCATCCCCGCCAGCAGCTGCAGAAAGCCGGCGTCGTCTGGCTCAGAGTCTCGCTCCGATTCCTCCGGTAAGGACGGCCCCACCCTGCCCTGCCTCTGGGTTATATTGTGCCCACCAACAATGGGTTATTTGGAAAAAGCAAGGCGGCACCGAGGCAAAGTGGTTGTCCAGATCAACCTCAAATAAGACCTCTCACTCTCTCTCTCTCTTTTCCTCTCTCTCTCTTTATTTGACAAAAAGCGCCTTCTGCTTGCTCTGAACGGGTCATGCTTCCTTTTAAAAACCGCGCCCCTATCACTTTAAGACAAACAGACCCCGGTTCTTTATCTTTGGTTGCAGTTGGAGGGGTGGATTTACTCTGTCTACATGATTTATTGTCATTGCGCAGAGGGGTGTCTCCAGGAAGTTTTGTGAGGGGTGACCAAATGAGGGCTACTGATGTTACTGGATGACACACACTACAATCAAAAGCCAAGTTGTGTTGCTGCCATAAACCATGATAACAAAAGAAAAAAAAACAACCCTAAATTCTACCTCATAAATTTATAGTTTCGAGTAGCTTTTTATCAAAATTGATGCTGGCATGTTTTTTCGTCCATGCCAATCTTAGTTTACTATTTCTATTTTTTTATCCTGAATATTTAATCTTGATGTGGGCCAGAAAAGTATGGTACCTTTTCAAAATATTATGTAAATCGTAAATAGTGTAAAATATATCATATAAAATCATAACACCTATTCATTTCCCAGATTTGTATGCTCATTTTGTGCCATGTCAATTATCTATTTTGATTTAGAAATAACATTAAAACAAGTAAAACTAGATTAAACAAGGCACATTGTTACAAGAGGAATTCATTTTACTAAAAAGTATTCTGTTATTATCTGAAACTGCTTTTTTTCACTTAGCTTGGTTTTAATTCCCATTTAGCCTTCTGACTCATGTCACATAAGTATGAACCCAGATCCAGTCAAAAATAATCTCAAGCTCTGCTGATAAACGATATTTACTGGATTCCTGCAGCCACATTTTCTTGCCTCTTCTCTAAATACGTCAAATGTATCAGAAAGTATCTTCATTTTTGTCTTCTGGAATAGTTCAGAAACTGCTACATCACCAGCTATGAGTCTGGCATAACTACAGTAAAATCATTTCTTTGATGGGTTGAAGAAATATTTTTGAAGTGCTGCCAAGAAATTCTGACAAGAGAACAGTTATGTCGCAAAGGGAATGTCTCACCCCCCACCCCTGCACTTCCGCTTCCTGAACACCTTACAGAGTGAAGTTAAACATTTACCAGCTTAATTAATGCCATCTACCTTTGAATCTCCTCATTTAGATTATTGAATAGCCACTGATTGAAGCCTCATTATTGTGAACGTTTCTTCCTTGTTGCTGTTTTAGTTACACTTTAACCCTCTTTGTAGAAAGCCGCTGTTTTAGGATGACTGTGCAATGCCCTCATATGAACCTTCATAATTCATAAGTTATTTTCTTCTGTGATGACAGATGATGAGGAAGAAATCGACGTGGTCACCGTGGAGAGCAAGCAGAACCGTGTGCGGCTGCTGAGTGGGAGGAAACCGGTCACCATCAGGGTCCGCGCGGACCCCTGCCCCAAAAGCTTCCACGTGTCCATCCATCAGCAGCAGCACAACTACGCAGCCCGCTCGCCGGACAGTGACCCAGAAGAGGATGAGGAGGATGACGATGACTACGAAGAGGAGCCTCTGAGTAAGCGTGCCTGCACGACATCCCACCAGCTGCCGCCTTCCCCCTCGGACACCCCGCTGAACTCGGATGCGGAGGACTCTGACCGCAGGCGAAACCACAACTTTCTGGAGAGGAAAAGGAGGAACGACCTCAGGTCCCGCTTTACCGCCCTGCGGGATCAAATCCCCAGCCTCGAGTCGGCCAAGGCCCCCAAGGTGGCTATCCTGACCCAGGCGACGGATTACCTGGAGGAGCTGCATCTCAGCGAGAGGCGGCACCTACAGGAGAAGAAGCGCCTCCGATCCAGGCAGCAGCAGCTTCTCCGCAAATTATCTGAACTCAAACACTCCTGAGACTTAATCACAACTGCCTCATTGACAGCAGATAACTTCTACCCTCACAAAAAAAATAATTACTTGTCACTTTCAAAGAAAGCTATTCTTTTATAAGCGCAATTTGCCTCCTGTAAATAGCTGTGAAATATGTTCTAAATGAAATCATATGGCTGTGGGCTTCCTGTCAAATCCACTGCCACACCCTGTGAACCTGCTAAGGGGAGGAGCAGTTTGCTATGATGTGCTATTTGTTTTTTTTTTTTTTTTTTGCACAGTTTTGAACAATGGGTCATAATTGTCTTTTATTGCTAATGCAAAGCTATTGCCAGGTATGCTGTGATAAGAAATATTTTATATTTTACAAACATTTAAAGCAGTGAGGCAGTAAAAAAAAATCTTGGATTTCATGTTTTCATTTCATCATTGCACATTGAATATATGTGTGAATGCTTATCTGTTTGCAAGCGTGAATGAATAATGACTTGATGTATAAATCCTTTTGTAAATAATAGCACATTTCTTCAGGTAAAGGAGACAAAGCCAGGGTTGTCTTACAACTTTGCTCCTCTGTGCCACCAGACTTCTATTTTTTGTTAAGAAAGTAGGAAAAAAACGATAAAAAAGGAAAAAAGTAGCACCGCTGTACTTTATATTCACACGTCACTTTGTGATTTCAATGCTTCTCTGATTGTTGTGGTTTGTTTTTTATTTTTTAAAGCATGATAACCTCAAAGCATCATTAAATTTTTATACCATATTTACGTACAAACATTTTTGTCTTATTGTTTTTGTTCCAAACAAGCAAACGCTATGATTTATTTTGGCCTCACCATGTGATTAGGTTTGCACACATTTCAGCCATTACTGGTTTCCACAGAAACATCACTCAGCTGGAGCTGGCACCAGTGTGAAAGCTTATTTCGAATATTTAATGCATAATTAGCAAATTACAGTACACTGATTTATCATCCTCCTCAAATAGCCTCCACCACACTCTCTAGTTCATCTGAGGCAAAGCAAATGTATTTGCATAGTGCCATTTGTACACCAAGTAATCCAGTCCAGAATATATATATATATATATATATATATATATATATATATATATATATATATATATATATATATATATATATATATACATATATATATATATATATATATAAATAAAATTATTTCCATTATTTAAGACATAATAGCTTAAAATCACATCCACCTTTCCATATAATCTATTATATGTTATCAACTATGTCAAACGGAGCAACAAGATGCTGTGATATTCAGACCAAATTAAGGTTTCAAGATGTACTGTCAACTAAAACTCACCAAAGCAGTCCCAAGGTTGTGCTTTGATCACAAACCTGTTGTTTCTTTTTTTATTACCAGAAAAGATTAAATCTTTGACTCATTGACTGTTATGGACTTTAATCATGTGGTAAATATAAAGTTGTGTGTCATTAACAAATGAATGGCAACAGATAGTGTAAAGCCACATAATCTGGTTTAAGGAGGTTATAAAGACACTAGATGAAAGTGGCCCAAGAATTAGACCCTGACGAACTCCACATAACATGATCTTTACTCCCTTTTATATTTACCATAAATCACCGGTGTTAAATACAGCTCCAAAATCTAAAAATGCCAACACTGATGTTTTTCATACAACCTTTTTTCTGTTTCTCTCTTTTTGAATTACCACTATTAAAATGTATAGCTTTTAAAAATTTTGTCATGCTGTCCAAAACCAGTGTAGATAGCAATGAAGTCAGTGTTCTTTTAATGTTTTTATTTTTTGTCAATGGATCAATTTGTTGATAGCCTTTTCCCATTCAGGACACACATTATCATAATTACCCTAAATATTTTGATGTGTGTCTCTCCTCTAAACATTTCTTTTGAAAGCCAGCTGCTGCTCCTAAGGAGGTTGAGACTGTGTCCTTCAGATTTGCCCTGAAGGGGAGACCGCATTTGTGTGGATTCTCCCCTCTGCAGTGGCTGCTGCATGCTGGGCACCTGACGTGCTCAGGAAGTAGGTCACACTCACATAAATACAATCAGTATCTTTGGAGAAATGCCCCTTGTGTGAAATGCTACTTGAATCCAGTGCAGGTATGCGCTCTGAGAGGAGGAATGCTTCAAATATCCACACTGACAAAACTGAGGGAAAAAAAACTTTTGAGCTTAAATTTGCTGCATACCATATCGTCAACTATTTACTGATTATTAAAATGTAGTTCTGGACATCTACATGCAGTCCTGCTTGTCACACCAGAAAATACAGATCCATACAAAAGTCTGTGTCTACACCAGTGTGGTCTGATTTGGCTAAGGTTGTCTGAGACTGTTTCACCACACTAAGACAGGATATAGCTGACCCATAACCCGGTCATTTCCCAAACAGCCTCCAGATGACTGGAAGGGAGTCAGTGTATCAGGGAGTGAGCATTCTTGCAATGTTGTGAATAGATGGGAAGACAGAACCTGCTGCTGTCAATTCACTGTGACCGTGACCCAGACAGTTGTAAACAATACAGAAGCAGTTCCACAGATTAATAAACTGGTGAAAAATTGAGCAAACACACAGAAAACAAAAACAAACAAACAAAAAAAGTAATTCAAAACAAAATATCTTTAAAATCTTATTATCAAAACACAGCAAAATCCTGACTGTCTCGAAAAAAAAAAAAAAACACAGCCAGGTATGGAATATTACTCAGTAGGATCGTCCATCCTGTCCTTATTGAGACCAGGACAAAGCACACGGTTCAGAAAGAGACTGGCAGCCTGGTTTTCCTCAATTGGCTCCAGTCTTCGGTTCCTTCAATCTGGCACAATTGGCCTCCTCATCGATTTCGTCCATTTCGTCCACTTCGTCCACACCATGTACTGTATATAAACATAAGATAACTAATTATCTGTAACCTTCTGCTGATAAAAATGTTAAACAGCCCGAAGTCCGGTTCTGATAATATTTACAACGCTGTTGATTGCAATGATTACAGCAAAACCAGATAAAATATCTGATAAATTATCTGTCAGTTGTGCTCTGAACTTGTTTTTTTTTATTGTCTTTATTTTGCTCCTCCATAGTTATCTGTTGCAGTCAATGGGAAATTGGCGCCACCATGTTCCCTGTCAGCTGTTTGCTGACCATACTCAATTTAGTAGGTTAGAAACTGAAAAAAAATGGGAGACACTGGTTTAAAGGTCATTAGAAAACAAATATTTTGAAATAGAGCATGGATCGTTGCATTTACATTTAATAAAGTTCTTTTCTCTTCTTGTAATCTCATCATTACAAATAATCTCTCTCTCTTTTTTATTTTTAAATGATCCAGTATCTCAGATATGTTTTGTATTTTATTTGGTTAGAAGGCGGCAGAAAGAGGTGCCAAGTTGGGCATCTTTCACGCAAGACTCCACACACGTGTCTATTTACCCCAAAAAACCGCCTGAATTATCTGATTTTTGTTGCTGGTATGCACACATTTTTCAACCCACTTTAAATTATCAGATAAACCAGTGTACACAATAGGGGTCTAATGTGGTATTGCGTATCAACTTTAAATTCATTATCTTCTATTAGTTACAACTCCAAACCTTTGTAGATTTCATTTGGATTTTATGAGAAATGCATAAGAAATAGAAAATAATTTTAGCATAGTTTTTATAATTTCTTTAAAACTACTTTGTGTTCAGCCCTCTTTATTCTAATACCCTGAAATAAAACACAAATCTTCTGTTCAAAGATCAGTAGGAACCAAATCTCACATATCCACTTGCATTTTCTCAATTAAACCTTCAGCAGAGCATCGTCTGTTTTTTAGGTTGCAGAGTTCAGCATAGCCTTAATTGAATTCCCTTTACAGTGACTTCATACGTTTGAGTTCACAATAACGTCAGCAAGGATGAGCCTCTGCAGGCCTGAATGAGTCATCTCTGATCTCCTGTCATTTGTTTAGTTAACTTGGAGCAGCCATGTGGTTCAGGTAGTCTAGCCTGACAGAGGAGGCTGACACACCCTGAACTCCAACCGTCTTGGGAATGGTTTGTTGTTTTACCTGTTTTGTGTTCACTTTCCCCTTTTGAAACTGTTTGGATGCACAAGATTTTATTCCCTCTGTTTAACTGTCATCTGAACCCAAGAAACTTTGTTGAAAGTAATAAAAGACACAAACAATAACATAAAATCAAGTTTTTAAACCATTTGTAGTGTTTCTCTATGGAAAGTCAAACAGAATATCAGATAACACTAACATGATGCACAGCAGTTTTAGTAAGCACATAGATCCTTCCTAAGATTATCCTAAACTTTCACTATCAGGAAGTGAAAATATGGTCAAATGTCAGGTTTTGGACCAGATAGCAGCAAACCTTCCAAATGCCTGTTGCAAAACAACCACGAAATTCATCTGAATCAAGAAATAATCTACCTGGATGTCAATACGGGTGATAAAAGTTTTCTATGGTCCAGTCAAGAGATGTGCTTTGCATGTGATGACCTTTTTTTAGCAAGCAACATGCAAAGTGCTTATTTCACAAAGAGGTGGACGTAGACGAAAATTAATAAAGGTCCGGAACAAAAGATCACATTTTACTGCTGGTGCTTTTTGTTTTTGGAGAAGTGAAAATGGAAAGGTTCCTTTTGCGAGGTCCGTTACAAGGAAATGCTTGTGAAAAGTCTTCAGATCATATGTAAAAATTGAGAAAGCATTTTACTATTCAAGAGGGAGTCTTAGCTCATCCCATGTTTGCAAATTTTGACAAGAGAAACTCTTCAGTTGCTTTGTCATTGTGACAGACGTTCTCCTAAGAGAAAAAGGATGGAAGATGATCTCTTTATTCCATCTTTTTGTGCAGCTTTGTCAGTTAACTTGCCAGACCAGATTTTCTGGCCATGCTGAACTGCTGAAGTGAATGAGCGATTGCTTGTGCACTCCTGTGCCCTCTCAGAGCACCATTTCATATTAGGGTACGTACTTCAAGCTAAGAAGTCACCCTTATAGATCCCAACCTTTGTAGATGGTTGGGATGAGCCCAAACAAGGAGGAGAAAATAGAAAATTGATGATTTGGTAGAAGGGACAGTTCTCCAAGTTAATTCGTACAAATTTTCTAACATATTTTAGGTCATTCACTTCTGCGCTGTACTGAGGAAGTGAATGACGAAAGCATGCATGAACTAAGTAATGAATACAACTATTCTGACTCTTCGTTTTGGACCTAAAACCGTTTCAAATCTGTAAATCTGGCTGAAAATTAACAGAAACAGATGAGCACATCATGTTTCTGGCGTGCGTCCAAGACTGGAAAAATTACTCGTTGTTCTCGTCGATCTGGCTCACTAGATAAACCGGTTACAAGATAAAAGCAGTGAAAACGTGCAGTCTGTTGCTGTCACCCACTATGCAGAGCTTTTCACTGAGAAAATATTAAAAAAAGTAAAAAAATAAATAAATAAAACAACAACATTGCATCTTCATTACTGAAAAGTGAGATTGTCGTCAACTTTTGCAACTGTTAACATCCTCTTGCTGTTGCAATGACGATTCTCTTACCTCTGCAGTTTTGCTTTTTTTTTTTTTTCGTAGGAAAAACAGAAACACATTGAGCAATATTTGCGCCATCTCTGAGTGGGTGTGTTCAGGTCTGTATGTTATGAGTGCAGTTATTGTGTGTCCTAAGACAGCAGAGCAAAGACAGAAACAGACCGTAAACTCTCTGCATGGCTTTATGGTTTTAAGGCGCAGGTACAACTAGTTGCTTATCTCTGACCCACATGCTGGCGGGAAACAGGGTGATGTGATAAAGACCAAGGAGAAACAGGTGAAAGTTCAACCTATGAATCAGCTTTAAAAGGGAATGACTACTAGATTTACAGTTTATCACATTGTAAATCAGAGATCTGACTTTTCCTCTACAGCAGGAGCATACAAACTGTGGTTATCAGGCCGTTTGTGGCAGGCGGTTCATTCAGATACTTTTTTGTAATTTGAAGGAAGCAATTTACATTGAGGCCTTTCAAAGGCGGTGTTCAAAAATTTTAATCTTTTAGAACAGAAAAATATTGGGTACCAAACAAAGGATTGCTTTCACTTTAAGTACCCCACAAGACACAATCACAAACATGCCGACATGGATGGCACTCATTCATAAAATTTGACTAAATACAGGAAGCACTTAAAAAAAAAGTCTATAGATCAAAATTTGCAATAAAAATCTCTTATCCAGCACAGATGACCAGGGATTTTCAAATTGTGATTATTATTGTGACATTAAAATGTTATACTGAAAACATGATGTCTGAATGAAGGATAATGCAACCTTTTATAAGAATTATTTAACTTTACAAATTTAAAACTTAAGATAAACCGCAAAGTAATTAATTACTTTTACGTGTTCCTGATCACCACATAAATGTTAATATCAAATAACTATAATGAGAGTACAACCCCCCCCTCCCCCCACAATTTTACAATATATTAAATTATATATTTTTTTAAAAGGAAAAATCTATCCAGCCTGGCTGTTTGTGAAAAAGATACTTTCACCCTTTGTCAAAGTATTTACAGTGACTAACCACACTTTCTCTTTGATTTTAGTCACCACACCCAAGCCTGATTACTACCAGACATTCATAATTGAGAAATCACTTAAAAAGAAGCTGACTCCAGCAAACCACATTGAGACCATTATCCCCAAATGGAGCAGACACTGAACAGCAGTGAACCTCCCCCAGGAGCAGACATCTTAATAAAATCAGCACAAAAGTATCCCGATCATTAAGTGCAGGCCTTACGTGCGACAGCTAAGGTCAATGGTGATTCAACAATTACAAAGAGGGTGGGCAAAAACAGTTTTGAAGAGAGTTTCAGTGAAAAAACTATGTCTAAACAAAAAGGAAAAGGAAGACATCCTAGATTTACCCTCCAAATTTTAATGATCCTCAAGTCAAACATGGTGGGGGTAGAAGTGGGATGCTTTAGTTTGCTGCCTGGGGACCTGGATTAAAGGCCATTGTTGATGCACACTTGGAGGTCCTCCTCCAATACCCCCCAAAATCAACCAGTTGCAGGTTTTATAGTGGGCTAATCAAAGTCTGGATCTATATGCGCATATTCAGCTGCAATACAGCTTGACTTGAGAAAATCAAGTCAAGACTCAAGCAGACGGATGAAAGTCCAAAGTGAAGGCACACTGGCTGACATAGTCTTCACTGTCATCGCATATGGCAGAAGAAAAGCAAGTTAACAGCACAGTAGATGCAAAGAGGTTTTTGTGCCAATGTCACTTTAACCAGCAGAGGCTCAATATTTAAAAGGATGCATGACAACAAAATAAGGTTGAGGTGGATTTATTTAAAAATTGCAGTTCACATTTGCAGCAACACCATTATACAGCAAAAACTGGCTTTTATGTTGTCAGCAATTTAAAATCTCAAAGAAAACACCAAGAATAAATGACAATAATAATAATAATAATAATAATAATATAATAATAATAATAATAATAAATAATAAACAAGAAATAAACATTATTTGTAAATCAATTAAACACAACATAATACTAATAATCTTATTTCATTACTGACAAAAACATTTGTCTCAATCACACAGAACAACAGGAGAAAATATGACAAATATCAGGGGCAAGATGCATTGTTCACCTGTCCTGGTTCCATCATATCACACCTGACTCTTTCCTTTGTAAAACGTTGTTTGATGTAAGTTGTCAAGTTTCTTTAGATTAAAGGGTTCAAATCATGCTAAAACTGAGTCATTGGAGTGGAGGTCCAAAGTCTTTAATTATGTTATCAAGTTAAGTATATGATCATTTAATTTTTAACTTAAGCCCGACTTTTAAGTCACTTGAATTGACTCGACACCACCACTGTGGTGCACCTGTTAACAGATTGTTCATGCTTCAATATCCTCTGTGGATGAATTAAAATAATTCTGCAAAGAATAGTGGGGCAATTTTTTTGTAAAGGACTCATTGCCAGCTATTACAAATACTTGATAGCAGTCGTTAATACCAAGGGTGACGCAACAATTCATTATGTTTGGAAAATTACTTTTCCACAATTTGGTTTTTACAAAGATTTTTACTTAAATGAAATTATTTGAAAACTTCATGTTATATTGGTCACATGAATCTGATGACTTGAACATAAATGTGAAATCAGAAGAACTCTGTACAGTGAAAATGCTTTTTCACTACACAGCAGTTCAACAGAGCTTCTCAATGTTATAAATCAGTTTGTAGAGCTCTGAACACAGGAGAAGTGGACATAGTCATTCCTCTCTTACTCAATCAGAACACACACCCTTCCCCTTATTCTATTTTCAAGCAGCTGACGGTCAAGGAAGATGTGGAAAACATAAGCGGGAAAAGACACACAGATGGCCAGGAGTGTGCGCTCCACACATACCCAACCGCACTTGTAACAAAACTTTCCTCGGCCTGGTCTCAGTTGTCAAACTCTGCTGCCTACTGACCCACATTCCTGCCCGCTTGTGTCACTGTAGCTCACAACCACTCAGATGCTGTTTTCCAGCAAAGCAGAAACCACATGTTGGCATGGAAACTCATCACATTTTTCTTCGTCTTACTTTAATCCGATTCCATGTCTTTCTCTTTAACCCGCCGTTCCATGTTTGCCTCCCTCTCCTCAGGTACTTATCTTCACCATTTGCTGATCTAGGTCAGTAGTCTGTTTTGGGTTTCACTCCCCCTTCATGCTATATGCCCTCCCCTTGCTAAGGCCCAAGTTACATAACAGTGATGATTCAGACTCTGCATGTTCCTCTCGGATACATCTGGCCCCAGCTGACTACTCTCAAATCTGTGTTTTACTTTAAATCTTAAACAGACAAGTAAATGGATCCACTGTGAAGTCAAATAATCATGAGGGGCACGGGTAGTGTAATTTGTCAAACCTTTTGTATTTTTC
Organism: Poeciliopsis retropinna; assembly: GCA_010277075.1. Classification (NCBI taxonomy): domain Eukaryota; kingdom Metazoa; phylum Chordata; class Actinopteri; order Cyprinodontiformes; family Poeciliidae; genus Poeciliopsis; species Poeciliopsis retropinna. The sequence goes on from VMRM01000018.1 coordinate 9,512,238, forward strand.
TGGAGGATTTTTAATTTCTTTAACCTTTTACAGTGCCTCTTGCTTGGGAGGTAAGATTAGTAGTTTCAAAGACAAATTCAAGAAGGTAATAATCTAATCTAAAGCTAATCTTAATCCTGTTAGTGCAAACGCTTGTACCATCTGGGTACAGACACACTCTGATAATAAAAAAACATCAAAGGTTCTTCAAATCATTCCCCTCTGGAGGAGCTGCCTGGGACTCATCTTCATGTTAAACTTCTACAAAAAAACAAAAACTTAGGGGTATTTTCTTAGGGATTGTGTGAATCTCCCATATTTTATTACTTTATTCCATATTTTATTTCATTATTAATATATATTTTTTAATTTTACATGATAAACTAACTCAAAAGAACAATAATTATATTACTTTGAGTTCAAATAACACAGAGAAAGACAAATGGCCCCTAAAGGTTGCATTTAATCAAATTTTATTTGAGATCATCAAAGTAAAAGTGATTAAATAGAGTTTAACATTTTGCTTTTTACTTGTTAAAAACAGTAAAATGCATAATTTTTCTTTCCCTTCGCAATTATGTATGACTTTGTGTTGGTCTGTCATATAGAATCCCAATAAAATCTGTAGCTACATAAAGATATGCCATGTTGAAATGGATTAATGTTCCCAAAACAATCCAGTCCCATGACTCCTAAAAATATTTATCAAAATAATGAATGTCTTCTCCTTGTTCCTGAGTCATACTTGATACAATCAAAGGAATAGAATTTCTGTATATTTCTAAAGATTTTAAATGTGTTTATGAAAGTTATCTAATCAAAGAGCACTCAATACTTGACAATACAACTTTGGATAATAGAATCTCTAAAGTGAGTATGAAAAGAAGTAAAACTAAATCCTATTAAAAGGACACAGAAATATTGATGAATGTAACACTGGCAACCTAAAATGCTGAACACAAGACATCCTGGTCAACTCTGCCTCTATTCAAAAACAGGTTGCAAGTACTTTCAAAAACAAAAATTGCAGAATAGAATTACTTTCTTTTGTTCTTGCAGCCATGTGTGTTTGTTCTTGCAGAGTATGTTTTTTTTTTTTTGCTCTTGATGGTGCATTAAATTTCTTAGAGCCACAGAACTCAGCTATTCTGAAAATCACACTTCCAGGAGAGGAGACGGAGTCTTCGCAAGGAACTAATAAACCAACCTGAAGCAGAATTGAGGAAATAAGAGAGCAACACCCCATCTTGCAGCCCATCATAAACACTACCTTCAGTTGTCTGAGACCTCATACATCCGAAGCTGTCTAAAGTCTATCACTTCAGCCGTTTTGACGTCTCATCACTACAGCTGTTTTTATATTCAATCTATTTTAGACATGTGCTCATTCCGTTAAATAAAAGAGATGTTTACTTTAAAATGTTAACAGAAGTGAATTACAGTTTAATGTAGAATATTTTTAAAGTTTCTGTTTTTACTTTTCTTTTTTAATTTACCAAAAACAGACAAATACTTTGACTGGTCTCATACTTGGAAAAAATTTTCTATCTATTGGCAACTTTCAAATTAACAGACAGGACAGTAACAAGTAAGGTTGTGAGTTCATTTATTGTAAAAAACAAAATGAAAAATAAAAAACACTCACCAACGGACTGATTGCTATGATTAAATCTAGTGTTCCCTGATGCCAATGAAATTGATTAGCCTGCTCATGTAGGTGAGAGGTCAAACACAGGTGTGTATGTTTTGTTTAGACTCATCTTGTATGTGTGAACTGCAAACACAGTAAAGTTTTCCATTGTAATGGAAAATAAAAACTTGTGGTTTGAATCAGTTTGCACACCTTTGTATTAACACCTAACGTGAGATAAAAAAAAAAAAAAAACATGAAAATGTTATGTTAGGACATGAGAGTAATCTGTTTCTATGGTGCTTTTGGCCCCCAGGGAGGCAGCAGTAACTTTAGTGATTCAGCCATGATGCTGGTTAATGGATACACTACAGGAAACACAGAGGATTGAATCCTAGCAACCCTTTCTTGCCTCCACTTTTTCTAATGTGAGCACTGACTGGAAGCAAAATTAGTAGCAGAAGGTGAAAAACCCTAAGATAAATGTTTGTTTCATTTTATGCTCCAATTTTTTGTTTTTTATTTTTGTCATCTACTCAATGTAGATAATTTTGTGAGTTATGATTCAGTCACAGATTTTGCCTTGGTAGTCTTCATGAAGCCTATTTGCTTAATCTCATGCTCTTTTTCTTTATGTAAATCATTTTAGGCAAGTCTTGTGCTCCCATAGATAGCCTTACAGTTTAACGCCTTTCTATTCTATAAGTGGATGAAAATGCAGCAAAATGCAGATACAGCATAGTTTCAACTGTTTGAATCATGACACCCACTGTAGGAATATTGTGGAGAAGATATACATGTACAAAAAGATATTCCAAAAAAAAAAAATTTGGTAAAGTTGATACATATCCATCCTTCCTTTTTCTGTGTCCCCTTGTCCCAAGTGGGGTCGGGAGGCTGGTGTCTATCTCCACCTAACATTCCGGGCGAGAGGTGGGGACACCCTGGACAGGTCTCTAGTCTGTCACAGGTTGATACATATATTTTCGTTACTACAGATTTTTATTTGGCTTTTATAACTTATTATTATCTAATTCTTTCCAACTGCGAAATGCATTTTAGCATTGGATAAAGTTTACTGAGCAAGTTCAAAAGCAGCCTTCAAAAATTTAACCATGTCTTCCATCAACTACGTTGAGTAATCAGTCCGGAGTGTTTTCCCAAAAGTCTTAGAAACCATCAATAAAGAAGAAGAAAGAAACTTATTTTTTTTAATACATATGAAATGTTGTAGGAAGGCAAAATGTGAACCATTTCATAATAATAATTAGTCATTAAAAGACCTTTAAAGGTTATTTGCTGACTCATTGTTACCGTCTGTGACAGTGTTTGTCATCTGTTCTTGAATTTCTTTAGATTGAGGCACGACGTAATGCCTTTGTTTACCTTTTAGACTACTTCATTTAGTCATCCAGGTTTTACTTACCAGTAATTTATAAGCTGATACTTTAGGTGTGACAGTAATCAGCCCTGGGTTAAATCCTAATCCATCCTTGAATTGTGGTTAGTCACAATTGAGTCCTGAATTAGAAATGGTAATTATATTTTCACAGGTTGGCAGTCTTATCTATATTTTCCTCATAGCTGAATGGAGTATTTGAAACTTTAAAAGAAAAAAATTCTGAGGTTGTCTTTCTTTGTCGTAAAAATGTGTTTGATCATGTGAAACATTTAAGTGTTTGTTTTTGTACTTTTTGTACTTTTGGAAAAGACGCCGACCATATTTTACTTTGAAACAGTCACCACTGGATCCTCCAGTCCTCTTTTTCCCACAGAGACAGTAACCACAGAGTTACACATTTCACCACATGGTCCGTTTGAGAAATCTTAGGTTTTACTTTCTCTCTGTGCAGTTTGTCTATTTTTGTGGAGGATATTCTGAATTTGTGGGACCAGTTACATCTTGTAGACAGATACTGCCAAATGCTATGTGAATGAACAGTTACATTAAAAGTTTTCAAAGCAAGTTACAATTACAGTGCATTCGTGTATGATTTGCATACTCAAAATAACCAACGCAGCTGTCAATTTTTCAAAGTAACACCACATTGAAAATCTTCAAAATAAAGCTGCAAATAGGTTTAAACCTGTTAACTCTGTTGAAGAGTGACTGTGGTCCTTCAAATAGAGCTACTGGTGCTTTTATGGTGAGTGTTAAACTTTTGTCAAGTGGGCAGATGTTCCTTTTGTTTGGCCCTGCGGTGTAAGGTTGCTTCAGTTGAGTTTAGGACTCTTTCTGCATCTTTTGAATTTAGCCCCTTTCAGTGCCGTCACCCTGTGACCCCCACCCCTCTCCCGCACACACACTTTGAAGACTTTTCCCTTCCCCCTACCCCCTTTAAACCCCTAACAACCTTCTTAGTTGTTGCTCCTCCACCAACCAACACTTCTCTGCTAGTTTTTACATCTTGCTCTCTCAGGAGTCCTGTTTATTTGTGTATTACTGCAGCGTTGGGGTGTATTTGCATCATTCTGCAGTTAAATGGCTCACTGTACCTTGCTGTATCTTATCAGATGGGGAATGCAAGTTGTGTTTAATGGCTCTTTTTGTCTCATTTGTCTGCAGATCCTTCTTCCATGAAACTGCTTTTGTCGTCAGGGCCTCTAATAGATCACCATACCATGCAGCTTATGTAACAAACACTGCCTCTGTTTTCCTTCGCTCACCCCACTGAAGGCTGGTATGTGTGAAACACAAGAAAAGACGCAGCGTAATAAGATCTAGGAAATGCACAAGCTCTGCAGGCTTCCTGTTTTTGTGTTAAACTCATTGGAGGCAGGAAGTGAGGAGGAACCGCTGCTTATTTTGCTCTTTTTGTAATGGGTGAAATTTGCCACACTGGCTCCCACACAGGTGATACCTGTTTTACTGGTAAAATGGATTAGGAGGCTGGGGTAACTCTCAATCTCTGAAAGCTAATAACAACAAATCCAATTATGTTGACTGCTGATTGCCTGTGCTGCCAGGTCTGCAAATTATCTTTTTTTTTTGTGTGGATCCTTTAGTTTGGAGCTTGAAGGCTGTTCTCAGCAGTAAAACAAAGAAAGACCTTTACTCGACTTCTGTTATGGTGCATTGTTTCAGCAGAATCCCTTTGAGAACAAAGAATCTAGTGGTGGTGAACATGCCTGAGTAGATGCTTTAAAGGTCTGATTAAGGTTATAATAGTAATTTGGCTTGCTTCAAGCCTCCAGGCTATGTGTTAGGGGGGTGGGTCCATGTAAAGAGTAGGGGGGGTTGTCCAGGCTGCTACACTCTTTGTTCTGGTCTTCTCCTCCCATGCTCAGTTCTTTGTCTCCACCCACAGCTATCTTAATCTATCTTCCAGTTTAAAGCAGAAACAAGAGGTAGAGTTGAGTTGCTGTCTTTCTTCCTGATTCTTTTTTCTATTGACCTTTGTTTCCGAGGTATCCTCTAATGTCTGACGTGCTTCCAAGGTGCAGCACGGGTTTGCCAAAGCCCCCCCCCCTAAAACCCGCCTTTTACCGCTTTACTTTCCCGCCAGTGTTTCCCGCCACTGCAGGATACTCAGCAAAGGCAGGGAGGGAGGAGTGGTTGCACAGCCGGCATGAAGAAAGACGGCTCACCCTCAGCCTCGCGCCAAAAGCCGGTGCTATTCAAATCAGCTCAGAGGGTGCGGCCCAACTGTCTCCATGCCCTGTTAACCCCATTTGAGCATTGGGCTCCGACACAAAGACAGACAGAAATCAGAGGCTTGCTTTTTAACTCAGAGCTCCAACACTTATAAAATCATGGAAGTTAGTGTGTCACCTTTTGATTTCTTTTCTTTCTTTTTTTTTTTTTTGCAAAAATATTCAAGAAGTAATTTTATTTCTACTCTTACACTTAAGTTATTTCTTGTAAATCGGGAAATGTACATAATATGAAACCATTGATTCAGGATCCCCCTTACTGTTTGACTCAGCATACTAGCTGCATTTTTAAAGATACTCGAACACAAAGTTTTTAGTCAACTTCCTCTAACAGAGTTTCTTTCACATCCTCTTTGTCTACAGCCAACCAAAGGTATGAATGAAACTGAAGCATTCAGGGTGGAGCTATTGGCCCTCTGCTGCACTCTAGTGGCTCAAACTATCAACTGCAAGAGGTGACTGTTTACAGAATCAGCTTTTTCAAATTCGCCAGTCTTACTTCATTTATTGCACCATACTTTCTAATAAAAAAAGTAAAGTTTCTAATAAAAAAACATATATATATATATATATATATATATATATATATATATATGCGAATTTTTTATTAAATATACAAATTGTTGATCTTTTTATAATTTTTTTTAAAGCTTTATAGAATTCTTTATACATTTAATTAAAAAAATTATAAATTTTAAAATAAATTTCATAAAATTTCTCTATGTCTAATATTACTAAACCATTTGTATTGATCACTATCTACATACCGGTAACAGACATACAGATGTGCTTTTTTTCCTTGTAAAATACATTTATTTCCTTTGTTTCTTTGAAATACACATCTGATACATTAAGTATTTTAAAGAAACCAATATTATATCTTTGAAATAAGTTTATACTTTTTAATATATTTTTTAAATTCTTTATATCAGAAATTTAGTTTGCATTTTATACAATTAGTTTTGGTCCAACACAGAAAGTAACGCAAATATCAAAATATAAAACAGTTCAATGTTTTATTGAGTGCTAGTCGTATAAACATGATGCTTGTGATGGTCTGTTATGTTTAAAAATGTGTCTGTTTTATTTTTTCTTCCTTTAGTTAATCCATGGTCCTGCTTAGTATCTCCTGTCAGAAACCACCTTGCCTGTCTGGTTTGATAAAACCTAAATTAACTCTATTAATGATAATTCAATGCTCTTCAAAGCACAGCATGCACTTTCATCTTTCCTCCTTGCACCACCTGCCTGTTTGTGGATGCTCGGGTTGGAGGATGATGTATTTCAAATGGAGTCCACGCAGCCAATAAGATGTATAGAAAGTATGGGAGTGTCCAATTTGCTTTGACTCCATGCTTGTTGCCTGGAAACTGGGACTGCTGCTTTGTAACTCAGTCCCTGCGACAACCTGGCGAGGTTTCAGGAGACTCTGAACGAGAGATGGACTGCAGTTCCCACAATGCTTTGCAGGATTATACACAGTTTATCTGCAGTGTACCTTTTACTGTAATACTTAACACCTTCTGATGAACAAACATGATCTGATAGGAAATTGTGATTTAGCTGTTGCATTAGGAGAGGTGAAAGATAAAGACATTTTAAGTATCAGGACACTAATGCGCAGTAACCGGTTGTCATCCAGATTAAATCACATGCTCTGCTATGACTCAGGGGAGTCTGACACTGAAAGAGTTAACTGTGAGAGGATGCAGAATGGCTTGAAGTCAGGACAGAGTGTGCAAAAGAGGAGAGCATAGTGCAGCACAGAAGACCCGGTCCAGGATTTTCCTCCAAACGATGGTGGATATATCAAACCAAGGTCACAGCTTGGATCTTGTCCGCATCCTCCTTCTTTACTGCAGTATGCCATATTTCTGTGTCTAAGTGCCTCAGGAGCTCACATGTTGATGGCTGCAAGACTGCAATAAATTTCGGAAGAGGGAATTTTGTTTGGAGCCTTTGCTGTAATAGTATTTTAAACTACATTTGCAAAAAGAGGAGGGGGGACACACTGGGACTCAGTGTGATCCTGAGAGTGAGCAGTGAACTGAAGCAGTACAATGAGTCGAAACAGCCTTCAGACTCTGACAATCAGTGGACAGGATGTGGTCAAGAACGGCAGCCAGAACTCATCGGAAGACACTAAGGCACTTTTGAAGCCATCCACACCCTCAAAAAAACCTGTGAGTATCTCTGTAGATTTCATCATCCCTAATACTGGATTGGCTAGAGCCTAAAGAGGGTTGGTAAAGGTAATTATTATATGAGGTCAAAATGAAGTCAGACACAGCATATGTGTCAAATAATTTCAGAGAGCCGTAATTTATTGTAACTTAGACAAGAGCAAATTATCTAAGTTTCATCTAAAATGTTTTTCACTGAAAAGTTTTAAATTGGTGTCAATAGCCAATTAATTATTTAAAGGTTCCAGCTCATTGTAAATAAAATTGCTGATGCTATGTGAAACAGGATCGGATGCTCCATTGTACCAGCTTACAAACGAGCAAGCTGCAGAGGTCATGTTACAGATCAGGAGGGTAGATAAAGACAATCAGTGACCTGAGTGTGACCAGCTAAAGCAGCTCACATTTGGGCACAGACAAGCTTCTGCGTCTCAAATATTCACATTTAATTCAGATGATTTCGAGGATTACAACTTATAACTGAAAATTCCACTTCTCAATAAAAATAAATTAGGTATATTATCGAAATATCAGCTCAGTTTGTGAGTGCACAGTATATTCACTTTATAGTTACTTGAAAGTTACTTTACATGAAGTATTACATCAGTGCATCCCAGAATGAAGGCAATTAGAAACATCTAGGTAAAGCAACATAAGGGGAATTTGGATTTGTTTGGTCTGGTAATCAGGTGTTATGTCATACTGGAAAATTAACACATGTCCATCAAGTTTGTAGGAGGAATGGAAGCATGAAATTGTCTAGTCTTCTGAAAAAAAAACAAAAAAAAACCCAACAAATTTTATTATGCAGCTTTTTATTTTTTATCACAGTTTTTCCTTGCACTCAACCCTCCAATTATATACTTGGATAAAGTATGCTTATCATAACCTTTATTGTCTTAATCTGTCCCTGTGAATAGTGTCAGTGACTATCTGCTTGATGACTCTCAAATCAGTGTTATTTGTCATAATTGTGTGAAAATCTGTACTAGATATTTATCGGAAAATGGTGAATTCCAAAAAAATGAGCAACATATGCTCCATAAAAAATTAAAGCACAAAAAAATGTGTTCAAATGTAATCAAATGAACACTACAGTAGGCAACAGACACTCAAAGAGTTAACAGGTTCAAAACTCTGGTATGTGACACAGCATTATCAGCATTGGAAGGCATTTCATGTCACACTCACTTTCAGTCACAGCAGTTCTCTCACTTTACTTTAGTTCTGTCTGTTCTTCTCAGCATAGATTTAGATGATTAAGTAGAAATATCAGGTCCAGTTTAAAATGACGTGTCTTAAACCTGCGACCCTTCAGCCCAACCAGAGAACTCCATCACCATCGCTGTGTCGTCCAGAGTCCTCTTCAACATGGATAAGGAGCAGCAGATCTTTGAGCAGCAGGGCATGGAGGAGTACATCAAGTATCAGGTGGCGCATGAAACCGAGCCTTTCAGCCCCGGGCCGGCCTTCTCCTTTGTCAAGGTCAGAGGGCCATTGAATGAAAGCCGATTTTCAAAGCTAGTGTTTAGTGTGTCATTGTTTTTGATTCCATCTATCTCCTTATTGCACTGAATTCAAACGATCCTTTAATTTAACACACATCTGGTTTGGTTTTATTCCCAGGCCCTGGAGGCAGTCAACACTCAGCTGAGGGACCTTTATCCTGAGAGTGAGGAGCTCTTTGACGTTGTTCTCATTACCAACAACCACGCTTATGTCGGCCTGAGACTCATCAATACCATCAACCATCACCGTAAGTTGTTGATACACTGATCCTTCCTAGCATGTGAAGACTTTCCTACTTTCACCTACTACAGGGCAACTTGATGCTTTTATTATTTTTTACAACCCTCCAAAAACCCCTTCAAGAACCACACAGAGACAAGATACATATTAATTAAAAGTTGAGTGAAAGCTAAAAGTACAGTGTTTAATTTGGCCCAATTTACACACCTGAAGTAAACTGAATAGAAAACCTTTAGGGTATGAAGTAGGAGGAAGATAAGAGACATAAGGCCCAATAATGCAGCTGATTCATATGTCACGTGATCAAAGGTTGCTATTGAAACCACCTGGGCTTCCTGCCTCAGCAGAGCCAGATGCTGATAATTAATCTACCTGGCATGTGTCAGTGAATAATTTATTTTCTGGTCTTATATAGTAATTTCTAATCTTCTGAGAAACAGAGTTTTGTGTTTTATAAGACACAATCACTAAAAGCAATATTTAAAAAATGCCTGCAAAATAAATAGTGCTCTATGTGAAAAAATACGTCTTATATTTTCTTATATGAGTTTGACTTTTAAACCACATAAGTGAAACAAATACGTTGTAATAATATTCTAATTTGTCTAGAAAGAAATGTAAAAAAAAATTAGATTTGGTTATATCTATTTTAAATATTTTATGCCATCTTCCTGACCAGTGCTGCTTTTCATTAAATTGTTTGTTTTACACTGAACATAAACACAAGTTTTATTACTGTTATTTTAAACCTGCTTAAATTTAATTTGTTTTATTTTAATCTGATTAAATTATATTTGAAACTAGAAAATTCCTGGAGAAATTTAACCGGGGCCTGCCAAAGTGTGCCCGTCGGATTGGACCCAGCGTTCTGATGCTTAGCATCAATGCTACGTTTGGCTAAAAAATCACAGGAATGTTTATTAACATGGACTTGCACCATTCGGTCTGTTAAAATAAGTATATATGCTAAAATTAGCCAAAATGCTAATGTTAGCATTAGCAAATGCTAATGTCAGTAGCATGTGGTACATCACTAGCATGTTGTCTGTAATTGACTTAGTCCATTTAGTATATGAAACATGGCTAATAAGCTTTTGACATAGCTAATACCTTATTTAAGATAAAATGCTAATGCTAATGCTCTGTCTTGCTGCACAAGACAGAGCCCTAACCTGAGAGAAAAAGATAATGAAAAATAATATCATTGCAGCGCCTGCGGCGCTGCCCTAGCCACAAACGAATCTTAAGGCTTTTATTTTGAAATTTTCAGTAAGCTTCATTTTAAATGTCCAAACTAATCCCATGATTAACATTCATTGGGTTAAATGAGTTATAAAATGCCCAAAACAAAAATAAAGTGATGTAAAAGTTTCAGGGCTTTTATTTTGAAATATTCAGTAATCGTCATTTCAAGGGGCCCAACTAATCCCATGTGTAACAGTAATTGGGTTTAATCAGTTATATTTTGCTCCAAAGAGGAATTATCTGATGTAAAAATTTTCAGGTCTTTTATTTTGAAATTTTCAGTACGCTTTATTTTAAAGGGATACACTAATCCTATGAGTAACAGTGTTTGGGATAAATCAGTTATCTATTGGTCAAAACAGCAAGCAGTTCTACATGTCAGTTCTGCCCTCTGTTTGAACTGATTTTTATTTAAAACTACAAATATGGAGAATTTGTAGTCCTAATCAGCTGCTCGACCAAGTTATCTATTGGTCAAAACAGCAAGTAGTTCTACATGTCAGTTCTGCCCTGTTTTAACTGATTTTGATTTAAAACTACAAATATGGAGAATTTGTAGTCCTAATCAGCTGCTCGGCCCTGCTGTGTTCATAAATCAGTTATCTATTGGTTAATATAGCAAGTAGTTCTACATGTCAGTTCTGTTTTAACAGATTTTGATTTAAAACTACAAATATGGAGTATTTGTAGTCCTAATCTGTAGTCCTAATGAGCTGCTCGGCCCTGCTGTGTTCCGTTGCTATGGGAATGGCTCCTCTGCCAACTGCCATGTGTGTGAGACAGAATGGTGGAGAAAGAATTCTATCTTTGTGAGACACCAGTCAGTTTGAATGGAAAAACCATTCCGAACAACTCCTTCCCGTTCGGGAACCGTGGCACGTATCGGAAAACGGTTTGAAGCGTATGAGAGGGCTATCTTTCGTCTCCGATAGTACCGCGAATCATATCTGTACATCACTCACAGTAATAACAGCGACGAGATAGAAATGGTTGTGCGCTGAGGTTTGACATTTTTGAGAAATACATGGAAGTCAATGAGGCCGAGGGTGTGAAAATCCTGTCGCATGACTTCGCTCTAAAGCACCTTGACAGAAATCCGTAAGCCCTAGGAAAATTTCGAAAACATTTTACCGGAGCAGACACTCGTATCGATGTTTTGACCGAGTTTGATACAGATAGGGCGATATTTGTGGGCGTGACGGCAATTTCAAAATTTATTTGGGGGTCAAAATCTCTCTGCTTCCCACACTCTAACGAGACGTCGGTTACACTCTAGTTCCCGCCGTTTCAAACTGACAAAAATTTTAAATCGTTTTTTGCTTTTTACGTCGCCATCGTAAGTCCGAATCCCCATAAAAGTAATAGCTCCAATGCCGGCGCCGAGCCGCACGTTTCGATACCACTTTTGTGGGTGGGCACGCAGCGGTATGAGCCGCATTAACGGTCACGGAAGAAGAAGTTATAATAATAATAATAACTAGAAAATTCCTGGAGAAATTTAACCGGGGCCTGCCAAAGTGTGCCCGTCGGATTCTGATGCTAAACATTAGCATCAATGATAAAACAATGCAATGTAGCATGTGGACAATCACAAGAATGTTCACTAACATGTACTTGCACCATTCAGTATGTTAAAATGAGTGAATGAGCTAAAATTAGCCAAAATGCTAATGTTAGCATTAGCAAATGCTAATGTCAGTAGCATGTGTGGCATCACTAGCATGTTGTCTGTATTTGACTTACTCCATTCAATGTTAACCTGAGAGAAAATTATACTGCAGGATAATCTTATTGCACTGCCTATGGCAGTGCACAGTGGGGGACAGTGAAATGCTAATGTTTGTGCTAAAGTTGATGCACCGTCTTGCTGCGCAAGACCTGAGAGAAAAAGATGATGTAAGATAATATCATTGCAGCGCCTGCGGCGCTGCACTAGCCACAGACGAATGTTAAGGCTTTTATTTTGAAATTTTCATTAAGCTTAATTTTAAATGTCCAAAGTAATCCCATGATTAACATTCATTGGGTCAAATGAGTTATAAAATGGCCAAAACAAAAATAAACTGATGTAAAAGTTTCAGGGCTTTTATTTTGAAATTTTCAGTAATCATCGTTTCTAAGGGCCCAACTAATCCCATGTGTAACACTGATTCGGTGAAATCAGTTTTGCAATTGCGAAAATAACAATTATCTGATGTAAAAATGTAAAGGCTTTTATTTTGAAATTTTCAGTAATCATCATTTCAAGGGGCCCAACTACTTCCATGTGTAACAGTGATTGGGTTTAATCAGTTATATTTTGCTCCAAAGAGCAATTATGTGATTTTAAAATTTTCAGGTCTTTTATTTTGAAATTTTCAGTACGCTTCATTTTAAAGGGATACACTAATCCTATGAGTAACAGTGTTTGGGATAAATCAGTTATCTATTGGTCAAAACAGCAAGTAGTTCTACATGTCAGTTCTGCCCTCTGTTTTAACTGATTTTTATTTAAAACTACAAATATGGAGAATTTGTAGTCCTAATCAGCTGTTTTAGCTGATTTTTATTTAAAACTACAAATATGGAGAATTTGTAGTCCTAATCAGCTGCTCGGCCCTGCTGTGTTCATAAATCAGTTATCTATTGGTCAAAACAGCAAGTAGTTCTACATGTCAGTTCTGCCCTCTGTTTTAACTGATTTTTATGTAAAACTACAAATATGGAGTATTTGTAGTCCTAATCAGCTGCTCGGCCCTGCTGTGTTCATAAATGAGTTATCTATTGGTTAATATAGCAAGTAGTTCTACATGTCAGTTCTGCCCTCTGTTTTAACTGATTTTTATTTAAAACTACAAATATGGAGAATTTGTAGTCCTAATCAGCTGTTTTAGCTGATTTTTATTTAAAACTACAAATATGGAGAATTTGTAGTCCTAATCAGCTGCTCGGCCCTGCTGTGTTCATAAATCAGTTATCTATTGGTCAAAACAGCAAGTAGTTCTACATGTCAGTTCTGCCCTCTGTTTTAACTGATTTTTATGTAAAACTACAAATATGGAGTATTTGTAGTCCAATCAGCTGCTCGGCCCTGCTGTGTTCATAAATGAGTTATCTATTGGTTAATATAGCAAGTAGTTCTACATGTCAGTTCTGCCCTCTGTTTTAACTGATTTCTATTTAAAACTACAAATATGGAGAATTTGTAGTCCTAATCAGCTGTTTTAGCTGATTTTTATTTAAAACTACAAATATGGAGAATTTGTAGTCCTAATCAGCTGCTCGGCCCTGCTGTGTTCATAAATCAGTTATCTATTGGTCAAAACAGCAAGTAGTTCTACATGTCAGTTCTGCCCTGTTTTAAATTATTTTGATTTAAAACTACAAATATGGAGTATTTGTAGTCCTAATCAGCTGCTCGGCCCTGCTGTGTTCATAAATCAGTTATCTATTGGTCAAAACAGCAAGTAGTTCTACATGTCAGTTCTGTTTTAACTGATTTTGATTTAAAACTACAAATATGGAGAATTTGTAGTCCTAATCAGCTGCTCGGCCCTGCTGTGTTCATAAATGAGTTATATATTGGTCAAAACAGCAAGTAGTTCTACATGTCAGTTCTGCCCTCTGTTTTAACTGATTTTGATTTAAAACTACAAATATGGAGTATTTGTAGTCCTAATCAGCTGCTCGGCCCTGCTGTGTTCATAAATGAGTTATCTATTGGTCAAAACAGCAAGTAACAGCAAGTAGTTCTACATGTCAGTTCTGCCCTCTGTTTTAACTGATTTTGATTTAAAACTACAAATATGGAGAATTTGTAGTCCTAATCTGTAGTCCTAATGAGCTGCTCGGCCCTGCTGTGTTCCGTTGCTATGGGAATGGCTCCTCTGCCAACTGCCATGTGTGTGAGACAGAATGGTGGAGAAAGAATTCTATCTTTGTGAGACACCCAGTCAGTTTTAATGGGAAAACCATTCCGAACAACTCCTTCCCGTTCGGGAACCGTGACACGTATCGGAAAACGGTTTGAAGCGTATGAGAGGGCTATCTTTCGTCTCCGATAGTACCGCGATTCATATCTGTACATCACTCACAGTAATAACAGCGACGAGTTAGAAATGGTTGTGCGCTGAGGTTTGACATTTTTGAGAAATACATGGAAGTCAATGAGGCTGAGGGTGTGAAAATCCTGTCGCATGACTTCGCTCTAAAGCACCTTGACAGAAATCCATAAGCCCTAGGAAATTTTCGAAAACATTTTACCGGAGCAGGCACTCGTATCGATGTTTTGACAGAGTTTGATACCGATAGGGCGATATTTGTGGGCGTGACGGCAATTTCAAAATTTATTTGGGGGTCAAAATCTCTCTGCTTCCCACACTCTAACGAGACGCCGGCTACACTCTAGTTCCCGCCGTTTCAAACCGACAAAAATTTTTGATCGTTTTTTGCTTTTTACGTCGCCATCGTAAGTCCGAATCCCCATAAAAGTAATAGCTCCAATGCCGGGATCGAGCCGCACGTTTCGATACCACTTTTGTGGGTGGGCTCGCAGCGGTACGAGCCGCATTAACGGTCACGGAAGAAGAAGTTATAATAATAAAGAAACGTTCTATTGGGTGAAGAACAATATGTGCCTGCCATGCAATGCATGACAGTGACTTTGTCACTGTCTACTATGCATTGCTATGGGCAGGCCCCAATAATAAAGAGGCGTTCTATTGGGTGAAGAACAATAGGTGCATGCCATGCAATGCATGAGGCTGTGACTTTGTCACTGCCTCCTATGCATTGCTATGGGCATGCCCCAATAAAAAGTAATTTAGACATAAGTTGGTGCATTTATAAAACAAGCAGGATTGCACAACGAAGAGAAAGTAGGTTGAGATTTCTAAAATAGAGCAAAACCTGCAGAGATTATCTTGTTTTGTCCTTTATATATTATTTTTTCTTGCCACCACTTCAGCCATTATCCTGTCTGCTGTAGAGTAAATTAAATATTTATGACGCCTCACTTTATACTGCTAAGTGTGTTTGTTGAAGTATGCAAGATCATCCATTTTGCTGCTAAATCTGCTGATCAAAACAATTGAAAGCAGCAGCAGTTAACAGGATGACATTCTTAAAAAGCAAAACA
This sequence comes from Poeciliopsis retropinna, assembly GCA_010277075.1. Classification (NCBI taxonomy): domain Eukaryota; kingdom Metazoa; phylum Chordata; class Actinopteri; order Cyprinodontiformes; family Poeciliidae; genus Poeciliopsis; species Poeciliopsis retropinna. The sequence continues at coordinate 9,527,794 of VMRM01000018.1, forward strand.
GTCATATTCTCAAAAACATTCAGAGATGTATTTATCTTATTTATAAAGTTATGAACAAATCTGCAAAAAAAAAAACTCCTTAGAGAGGTATTTTACATCTCTTTATGTAGCTCTCTTAAAATGTACTCAGTAACCTCACTGACTGCTTTGACATTCTTCGCACATCACTGAACTTAGAGTCAAAAATAAAACAGGACAACAAACTGCAGATGTGTTGGAAGAGCTTGATGATGAATCGGGTTTTATTCAAGAGATTAAGCAGGTGATGAGTGATTTACAGAAGATTTGGAAACAGATCTGTGACTGAGATTAAACTGCCACAGTTTGACCCAGGTTAGCCCTTCCTCTTAAGAGATTATTTTTACATTAATCTGAGGGAATGAAAATATTACACCTAGATCTTGTGCTTATTTTATTCTTCATGACTAGTTATAGCTCTCTGCTAGAATAGTCTCTGGATTCATCTTCTGCTGTAGAAAAGCAGAGTGTCTCAGCAGCTGGGTCTTTCTATTTCCTCATAAGTTCTCTTCAGGTCAGTAATGAAATATTGTAAATGAAGTCCAGATGGTGACTCCAAAAACAGAAATAAACTGAATGTGATCTAAAAATACACAGTGGAACAGCTAATTCTGCACTAGTAAATGACTTTTTAAAGCCTCAATTGTTCACAATCTCACAATCATAATCAGTTCCTGTGTTGATGTGCGTGTGAAAGTGTTGAGGTGTTTTCCTGCTGGCTGAACTGGGACTGACTGTCATTATAGTGGGATATTTCTCATCATACATAACAATCCAACACAAAGGAATAAATCTTACAAGCTTTGAGAGTGATTTTCTATCATGTTTGTGCTATTTTTGACTATAAAGGCAGCATTACAAAGGAGTTCTGGTTACGGCGCACCACTCAGTTGCTTCAGATTAACAGCACTGGTATAATTGGACAACTTGCATCTGCAGATCGTTTAAGTTTACATTGGAATCATACTATTGAACAAAACCAAAGAAGTTACATTTTTGCATTTTTTAATATTAATAACCACTGAAGATAAAACTGATAAGGTAACATTTATAAATATGAATAGTATACATCTTGTGCCATTCTTTTGGTGTCATTCTTGCTAAAACTGTTTGATGGCAACTCCTACTGTTTTTGGAAGAGAGCAATGAGAGTATCTGAAGCTGAAGGACTGGTACAGGCAGCAACTCTCTCACCTTGACATCAGAAGGTCTGCAACCGAGATTTGATTCCTTTGCACCATTTTTATTGGTGCAAAAAAAAAAAAGGTGATTAAACTTCCAGGTTAGCCTGGGTCTAACATGTGCATTTGAATGTGCACAAATGCAGATTTGTGCACATTAATTATGTTTTTTCTCTTCCAGAGTTGTTCATTGAGCGATTCTGCATGACTGGAGGAAACAGTCCCATCGGTTATTTAAAGGCCTACAACACTAACCTCTACTTGTCCTCTGACCCAATTAAAGTTCACGAAGCTCTGGAAGAAGGTATCATAAACACAGAGGACCTACACTCTAGGTCTCCAAATACAACATTTGACTTGTTTATTTTTGACGAGTTATATGTGTGTGAAATCTGTTGTGAACCAGGTATAGCAGCAGCCACCATGTTTACCCCGGAGAAGATGACAGAAGTGTCAGAGACTCAGCTCCGCGTTGCTTTTGATGGTGATGCCGTGCTCTTCTCAGATGAATCGGAGCAGATTTATAAGGCTCATGGACTGGACAAGTTCTTTGAGCATGAGAAGGCTTATGAGAACAAGCCTCTGGACCATGTAAAGTACACAAAATGGAGCACTTATCATTGTCATAAACCTGTTTTTGTATAGTTACATAAATGATAAGGCAACACTGATGCTTGTTTACATTATTCCTAAATTGGTTCATAACACTGTGGAAACAGTACAAATATTTGAGTATCTACAGAGAGCTCTTACTCTGAAGAGTCTAATAAGTACATCTCTTTTTCTTTGAAGTTTTTGAAGTCAAATGGAAATTTTTTGGCTAAATGCAGAATTTCAAAGTGTGGAGTATATCATCTAATTTTTTCCATTCTTCCCACAGGGACCACTGAAAGGCTTCCTGGAAGTTTTAGGAAAGCTCCAGAAGAAGTTTTATGCCAAAGGCCAGCGTATGGACTGCCCCATTAGGACCTACCTGGTGACGGCTCGCAGTGCAGCCAGTTCCGGCGCCAGAGCCCTAAAAACTCTGCGATCGTGGGGTCTAGAGATCGACGAGGCCCTTTTTCTCGCAGGGGCACCTAAGGGTCCCATCTTAGAGAAGATAAGGCCGCACATCTTCTTTGACGACCAGATGTTTCACGTGGAGGGAGCAGCTGAAATGGGAACAGTGGCATGCCATGTGCCCTATGGGATCACTCAAAGGGTTCCAGAGAGAAAAGGACTAAAAGACAAAGAGATTTCTTCAATTAAGTAGCCGAAATGTAGCATTTTAGAGGCTCAAGAGTCCATGAGGAATTAATTTTCAGCTGCATGATAAGTGTAATAACTGTTTGAGAGTGAGAAATGTTTAATTTTAAAATCTAACTGATGCACTTTTTGATATGTATCATTACATCAACCAAAAAATACTTATAGTAATAACCTTACCAGCACCTTTCAGTAGATAAATAGGTGATAAATGTTTATTATTATATGTATTAGCTGTATGTCCTAAAGCAACATTAAGCCATTTGACAGAGAAATGTCTGCATATCAATAATAATTCACCAACATTAATTTCTAAACATTTTGCCATTTTGTGATAAAGAAATTAAACAGATTTTAATACACTTTTTGAAATTAATTAAAAATGTACTAACATTGCTAAAATGAGGAAGCTATAGGATTCCTGGAAATAATCATTTCCAGGTTAACAAATACAAGTATTTATTAACAGCCTCAGTGACCACAATAAATGTTTTGTAAGGTTATTTACAATTGGAAATGTGCCTGATATACAAAAAGCATGTATTTTTCTGGATTTTTATATTTTTACCCCCATCAAGAGATAGAAATGTAAGAAAAAAGAAATAAACATAGACGTAGTAAAATGGAAAGATCTATCAATTCCAGTATTTATCGAGAAATAAGAAAAAGAAGATGACTATTTTTGTAAGTTCCAGTTTTATGCAAATTAGGAGATTTGTGCAATTCTACATCATAAAGTGTGCCTTTTATTCCAGTTCTTTCCTTTCGGTGATACTTCTCCTTTTTGTGCATTATACTTGTTGCAAAAATGATTAATGTTCATGTTTGTTTCAAAACATGAAATTGTGTGCAAATGTCACTTTTTAATTTGTTTGTCCTTGATAAATAGGTTATGTAGGCCACAGCAGCTTCAGAGTTTGTTAAAATTACTGCTATATTCTTCATGTTTGCTGCTTGTTTCTGAATGTTCACCATGTCCAGTGCTAAAGCCTGCCTTATGTGATGTTTAAATGTTATGGCAACACACACTTGTGGTGAAAGTAATGTTTGCTGTTAAATGTGGAGTTTGTGTCAGTTTCTGTAAAGGAGTGTGCAAAACCATCGCTTTTAAAACCAAATGAGTTTATTAAACAAATTATTGTATCCATCAGAACAGTGATTTTATTGATTTGCTTATTTATTAATTGCTGCGGAAATTAGCTTCTCCTCATCTTTTTAAGTACGTTATTTAAATAAAGATCAAGAGAGAAACTCTTTGAATGAGTTTTTACAAATATACCAAAGGGATTTTGTCTAAATATTTGCATTTCTTTTTTATTGTCAGCAGGGGGCGACGGAGCCCTGTTTTTCAAAGATCATTAATTACGTCAGCCTTCTCAGTAAAACATCTGTAAAAGCCTGGAATGGACATTCAGTGGCCTCATTCAACTTAATGAGTCTTGATCATCAGAGGTGGATATCCACCAGTTCTTTATGTTGTTCCCTTGCATCAACGTCCTACTGTGGTGGGTCAGAAAATGCTGCTTTTAATATTTATGTAATGTTTACCATCTGGCATAAACAAGACTTAGACCATCATAGCTCAGTGGAAAGAGTTATTTTGTGATCTGTAAGTTGTGGTTGTGACAGCTTCCTCCTGTCACATGTGCTCCCGAGCAAGGCACTTAATCCCAAGTTGCCTGCAGGTTTTCCTGTTAGTATGTGTATGTATGTTTTGAAAAGTGCTTTGAGAGCACTTTATTGAAAAGTGGAACAAGACAGTCTCTTTCCTGTTGTTGAACAGAAACAATGACCATAAACAAATCAAATTGTGGTTTAGATGTCCTGTTTTTTATATACATGTGTAACAACTGGGTGATCATTTTTCGACCCCAAGTCACTCTAGGATAGTTTCCCCTTGTGGATAATGTCTTTCTAACTAAAGCGCATAGTTAGAAAAACATTATCCAGCCAAACTGATAGATGCCTTTGTTTCTTCTCTGTTCTTAAATTTCTTCAGCGAAGTTTCTTTTTTGTTTTGTTCTTTGACATCCTTCCTGTTAGGTTATTTTTTAAGTCATGTCTTGAATGTCCAAGTCAGGTGCTAATCATTCAAAATTGAGCCCAGCTTTCCAGGAAGTGAGTTTAATGATAGTTCATGGCGTGATTTAACAATTGGTGCAATTATGTTCCCAAATAGAACAAACATGAATAGCTATGTCCTGAGATGACTGAATCTGTCATTTGAACTACATTTTGAAGTTTAATATGATTGTTTGCCTAATATTAAAATCTGCTTGATAATCCAAAACCTCTGTGACAAAACATAAAAAACTGAAACATCTGTTCAAAATCTTTTGCTGCAGCACCGCAAGAATCCAAAATCTTGAGTATCAGCAAGGGAGGTCAAAGCTAAATTTAAATACAATTACCTGCTGACTGTAAGAGATACTAGATTTCCTAGTGCCATTCCTACTCCATTAGCAACAGCATGACATCATCCCTGCAGCATTAAGAACCTGCTGTTATTGAGGTGTTATGATATACCATGGTATATGCACCAGAAATATTTGTTGCTTTGCTGTATTTATTAGAAAAGTAAGTTATACAAACAACTAAAAAACTCACTTGTTTCCAAAGCCATCAGATAACATTTGTCATGTTAACGAAGAGAAAGTAAAAGCTGTTTTAAATCTCTATGTTACAGTCAAATTATCTTCACTTTTATAGCAAGTCAAGGCACTGAAAATAAGACATAGTAGAGATGGGGTTCACTTATGCCATAAAGTTTTGAAACTTATACACTTAAAAGACCACAAAACCACAAAAACTTTCAATGGGACTTTTATTGCACTTTCATTTTGTAAGACTGTTTACATTTTGTGAGACAGAGAAAAACTTTGTCTTGTTTCAAATTAAACTCAAACAGCTTTTTTGATTACTTCATAATGCAACACAATGCTTCAGGAGTATTAGCACACACGTACACATAAACAATATACTTATTTTGTAGGTAATTTTCAGCTGAAGAAGCTGGCCACCCACCCCACAGCTGCTCCTGCACCGGCTACAGCTGCACTGGTGGCGCCTGACAAACCAGCAACATTTGACATTGATGTTTGACAAGTAAAACATCAAGTTTTGATGTTTTACTTGTTTTACAGAATCTCGAGCTATTACAGTCATTTTTGATATATTGTTATGAAGAGATTGTTACACGTTTTGCAGCAAAGGAAGATGAAGATACATATTTAATGTATTCCAACATTGTTTTTAACCTGCTGATTGCAGGACAGCCACCATGCTCCCTGCTGCCACTCCCCCTCCGTTGGCAACTGCTGCTGAAGACATCATGCTCGCAGCGTAGGAACCTACTGCTATCCCACCTGAGGTGAAACCTACAGCTACCAGAGCGACAGGTGCTGCGGCTAATGCCACTGCTGTAATTGGAGAGACACCGCAGAATGAAAAGACACAGTTAAAAATAAATAAATCATCGAAGTAAGCTCAAAGCTAAAATGTGATTCTTCGAGTGTGTCGCACCTGCTCCTGCAGCAGCAGCAGCCACTGAAAGATAAATTCATAATATATCAGTTCATCTCTCCATGTTAAAACTCATTTTATGTGAGTTTCTACATTTTGTGAGATAGAGAAAAACTTTGTCTTTACACAAATAAACACAAACAAATTAACAAATTTATATTAATTATTATATAATTAAAACAAATACAGTCAGATCACAGCGTACTCACTCGGCTTCATGTCTGTTCTCTGTTCAACAAACCTTGAATAGGAACTGTGTTCTTTTACCAAGAGCACTTAGGTTTCTTTTCTCTGAAAACAAAACTCCGTGCAGAAGATCAGATTAAGACCTCGCTGCAGCAAACAGAAAGGGCAGGGAGGGACCATTGTCAGTCTCAACCCTTATTTGGAAATTGGACCACTGCACTCCGGAAGTGAAGGAGGCGCTCCCGTTTTTTAGTTTTTATTTTTAAATCTGATATATCTTCACTCTCAGCATGTATTTGAACTTTTCTCTTTTATTTACTTCAGTGCAGTTCACAGTTTTTAACAAATTCTGTAGATTTCGGTTTACTTCTAAATTTGCTCCATAGTTGCATCTTTTCGGGCTGTGGGGGTGGTAACACAACTAATCTAATTACATTACTAAATCAGAATACCACAACGTTTTTATTATTTCCATGTTTCTTCCCCACATGGAAGACCTCGATGCATGTCTTCCATGTGGGGGAAGACATGCATCGAGGACTAAGGCATCCAAACATGAGTTGTGCTTTGCCCCTGTGCCACCATAGCACCCCCCAGATGTCATATATAAATATTCCTTTTAGGTTATGTCTTTATATCATTTACGCTTATGAGCTGTGTGTGCAGATTGGCTGCCAGAGCTGACATCTGCAGCTTCAGCTTTAAACTAAACAAGATCTCAACTCTCACAGCAACCTGTTGAGAAGAGCCTTCTCACTGTCTGTCTAGCAAATATTAACACACCTTTACAGCCCTTCTGTATAAAACAATATGAAATTTGGACTCTATAAGTAAGAGCTGGCACGATAGGATGAATTTGACTGTGTTTGCACTTATCTTGTACAAGAAGAGTACTTTGGAAATGAACAATTCATATTTTTGGATTTGTGGGGAAAGCAGAGTACCGAGAGTTTCCTCGATCCCAGGCTGGGATTCAAACAAAGGATTAGATTGGAATTCAGGTGGTAACGTCATTATCTCGAAATTTCGAGATGCTATCTAGAAATAATGAGATTATTTATTTATTATTTTTTACCAGAGTGGCAAAAACAAGCTTACATATAGGGCTTAGTCTGTTGCAGAAGAGACCTGTATTGTAAATTGTTTTAATATCCTTGAGATTAAGTCTCCTTATGTTGTTATTATATAATTCACACCATGCAGGTAACATAAACAGCAGATATTAACCCTGAAATCATGGAAGAAATATGTAAGTACTGATAAATATAAATAATATTAATTTAAATTTGTCTCCTTATTTTCTACCATTGGTTTGAGTATTTTGATGTACTTTTTGTGTTTTACAAACAGGTAAGGCCATCATTACAGCAGGTGCAGTAGGTAAGTATGGGTTTATAAAATGACTTATTTTTAAGCACTGTGAAAAATTAACTAAAAATATGTTTTTTCTGCTGTGTACTTGTAGGAGGTACTGTGGTTTTGACTCCTGCTCTCCTCGCTGGAATTGGCTTCACCGCAAGTGGCATATTAGCAGGCTCCATTGCTGCAAAGTTGATGTCAATGTTGGGAACTTCCTGGTTGATAGCTACTTTACAGTCTATTGGTAAATTCCATATTAATATTTTAATAAAAACATTTATTGTAAAAATCTGTGTATATAGAGTATTCAAATTAAGAAAGTAGTGCATAGCACATAGCAATGAGAAAAACTTTATATCAGAATGAACTGATAAATTTTTGTATAATTGAGTTGCTGAGAGATATGACATAAATATTTGTTTTTAGGTGCGGCTGGATTTGGATGGTTTGGCACTTCTGTCTTGGGTGTGTCTGGAGCTTATGTAGGGAATATAATCTCAAGTCTTTGTAACATAACTGTGATATTTAATCCTGATCCCTAACATGGATGTAAGACTGATGGTCTTTTCTCAATAATGTCAACAAATGCTGTTTTGTCTTTTGATTAATATATTCTTATCCTTCTCAGTGAACCACTACACATGTAGTGGTAGTGGTCCACTATATGACCACTACATCATGTAGTAGACATCTTAAGATGTTGTTAAGATGTTTTCAGATCTTGTTCAATTAAGAACATCTTTTATTCTTAAGTGAATGAAATATGTTTTTAGTCATTATTGTTAAATAACATGCTTGTATCTGCACATTTGGATACTACTTTCAGCTTGAAATAGAAATAAGTGGCTCTGGTGATCCTGTTAATAAGCTGAAAGACAAAGTTTGGCATTTTTTCTGAAAGAAAAAATGGCAATAAAGTCAAGAAATATGAGAAAAAAAATCTAAAGGTTTTGTTTTACGTTATTCTCATTTAAAATATTGTATCTTTCTTACTGCTGAAATGTTGCAAGGGTCAAATGTAATCTTTTCAGTTCAAGAAAATTCATAATAGTAGGACTATATATATATATATGTGTGTGTGGGGGTGTGTGTGTGTGTGGTGTGTGTGTGTGTGTGTGTGTGTGTGTGTGATATTTTTGCTGTCTGCAGAAATGCACCCCTCCCAGACAAAAACAAGAATCGGCACCTGGACAGAGTCTAATATTTTTTTTGATTTTGTGCAAGCTAGTTTAAGTTTAAACACAAGTTTAAACTTATACCATACTGAACAGATTGTGAATCTTTTAGATTCACAATCTTGATTGACATTAGCACTGTCAATCAAGCTTGTGCACACACTGTTTAATGTGCTAATGGCTGAGTAACAACTTACCTTTAAAGAAAATTTGTTTCTGACATAATCAGTGGCCATGCTAACTAGTCATAGCATTCATGTCAGGCTCTGCTAATAGGAAGAAGCTGTAGTAGTACAGAGCAAGGGGGAAGGAGTGACTGGTAGCACTAAGACCCTCCTTGTGGCTCTGACTAGTTTAGAATCTTACAGCTTCACAATCTATTCAACATGGTATAAGTTTAAACTTAAAAGGGATTTGAACAAAATAAAAAAAATGAGGTTAATGTGTAGAAGGGCATGACTGAGAGGTTCAGTATATGAGGTGATTAATTCAATAAATATTTGTTTTATGTCTGCAGCAAAAACAATGTGCAACATGTCTATAAATAGATAAACTAAAGAAAGAGCACTCCCCAGGGAACACCTGTTCTTTTGTTTAACAGGAACATAATGGTAATTAATAATGCTATTTAATTTTGCTTGTTGCATTTTCAAAAGCAAAAGAAAATATGATTACAATCTGACTATTCTGCTAGGAGCTGACCCAACTTGTTAGTTATGCTGTGGAAACATACAGCGGAAAAGGCAGAAGAACTGCTGTAGACTGTAAAAATCTAAATATACCAAACACATCAGATGCTACTTTTTCCTCTCTGCGGTCTACGTCTGCTATTGACCCAAAGTAAAAACACATTCTTTGAATCCTAACATTGACCATAATTTTGATATACAGTACAACAGATTTTGAACTTACACAAGGCTGACAACCATTCTTCAGGCTAGTTTGCCAGTATTTGAAAATGCATATGCAATTTTTACCTCAGTTCTTTTGGTTTTACAGAGTCTTGTTTAATTTATTTATTTTCTTATTGCTTATGTCAAAAGCACTTTCGACAACATTTAATTTAAATACTAAAAGCATATTTTGATAATGAACTCACTTTAAGCTGCTTGTTTTGTATTGCCCTCACAGCTGTGAATCGCTTTAGGGTTCTTGGAAGAAACTACTTGTACTGATGCACAAATTAGATATAGGAGCATTGTGACAAAGAAAACCTGAATTAAGGCATGTACTGCATTGTTCTCAATTCACTGTACACAAAGACATCATGAATGCATGTCTTGTTTCTCACATCATAATTTCTTATCTACTTGACTGACATGCTTTTTACATTCTTTGGGTTTTCTTGATAATCGAAACATAAGCACAATGTTTTACAGGTGACTCAACGCAACTGACAACACAGCAGAATCCTGCAAAGCCACAATAATGATGCATGCACAATATAGCTACATTTTAAGTTCACTTGATATATAAACTTAAAAAAGTGAATAAATCTTTACATTGGAGCATAAGTACAAATATTTTTTCTGTATAAATTTAAAAAGCAAAATATATCCTACAGTCAAGATCTCTGTTCAAGTTTGGATCTGAAAATGTTCAAGAAGAATACAAATATTTAAAGTTATTACTGAAATTTTTTCCTTTATTAAAGCAACATGTTTTATCACATGTGACTTTTTGAAGTTCTTGGTCTGTTTCTGACCAAAGCAGAAAACTGTGCACATTTTATTTTTAAAATCAGATTTTGGCAGGCAGCATCCATCATCATAGATATCAGATCAAATATTTACTTAATATCCTGCAGCCTAACATGTAAGCATTATAAAACTACCACTGACAATAAATATGCCCCTCACTAAGACTTATTTAACAATTTGAATGTGACGACTCAACCCACTGAAGACTGACAGCCATTCTTCAAACTAAGAAAGCAGGTTTTAAAATTGTCTCTATAATTTGTACCTCAATTCTTTTTATTATGTGATATCTTGTTGCACTTTTTGTTTTATTTTCACTATGTGGGCACCAAGAAAGGTGCTTTTTGTTGAGTCATGAGGAGATCAAATTTAAGTTAAGACACCCTTTAAAATATATTTGCTGAATACGCTCTACTGCCAAAAGATTCAAGCAGTTTGGAGCCACAAGCGGTAGAAAACGGGTGCATTTTATTTAACTTTAAATCTGTAGGTAAATGTAATGAATTTTACTCTTTACTAGATGTTCCACTCAAATCAGTTTGAAACATTTTAAGTTTTCCAGAATGGATTCATCGATGACAATATGTGTGCATTCATAATGACATGGGATGAATGTCCATAAAAACTATAAAATTAGTGAAAAATGTCTGCAAATAGAAACACTTTTCTTCAATCAGTATCTTATGTATCTGGTGTTGGCGTCACCCTCTGCAAGAGCATGATCACATTACTCACCAGGTCATGGTGAGTAATGACCTGGTGAGTAATGTGCTTTCATTGAGCACATTTCAAAAAACAAAACTGTTACACAGAGAAAAATAGGATGACAGAGATTTGGATAGAAACATAATTAGTATCTTCAGAAATCTGGTTAAATGTTTTGACAACGTTTACTTTTTGTCTATTATGTTTTGTACAAAAAAGAAAGAAAAAAAAAGAGAAGAAGACAAAACCCCTCAGTAGTTATTTCTCAAATGCTTTTATTTAGAATCCTTAATTTGGCAACATTGTTTGCCTTGAGTTCAATTTGATTTTTATTTGGAAAGGTTTTTATTTTCATCTGAATTATGTGCATCTTAAAAAATGAGGGCCGCAAGTCCTGTAAGCACCCTCCAGCACTGGCCACGGCAGATGTGGCAGCTGCCCCCAGCCCAGCCATTCCTGCAGGGAAACACCACGTCAGGATGAGCAAACATACCTAACTCTGATGAGTCACATTTCTTTTTTTGTGTGTGTGTGTGACAAATCGCACGGGATAATCTAATGTTAGGCGTTTACCCGCTGATTGGAGGACAGCCACGGCGCTCCCTGCTGCCACGCCGCCGCCATTAGCGACGGCTGCTGCTGACATCATTGATGCCGCATATGAACCCGCCGCTATTCCCACGCTGGTAAACCCGATGGCTCCCAGAACAACGGGGGCGGCTATGACCGCCCCGCCTTATGAGGGCAAGACAAAAATGCTTCCATCACTTTTTTGCGTTTTAGTTTTAAAATACACCATTAAAAAAACAACATTATTATAGCGATGAACTGAACACAAGATTTTCCGTGGACTCACCAGCACCGAGAGCTGACGCTGCTGCAATTGTTACTAAAAATGAAGGGAAGGCAGAAAACATTTTTATCAATCCAAAGCAAAGCAAGTATTAAAAAACAACAACAACAACAACAATAACAACCAGAAAAAAAGAGATAACATATTGAATTATTAAGAGAGCTTTACTCACAGAGACCCATGGTGTGAGGTTTCTCAACTGAACGTCCAGCGTTAAGTCTGGGCTTTAAATAGGATGCCTACAACAACAAAAAAATTCTGGAATTAAAAAAAAAACTGCTTCAATACTTCAAACCTGCTCCACAACGCTCCTCCTATTAGAGCCTCCTGTTCCCCCTGCTGTTTAGATGACGCAATTGCTTCAATTTCTTGAGAAACGAAACCTTATCCACAGAGCCCAGCCCCTTTCCCTTACGTCATCGAACATAGTATTTAAAGAAACTGTTTATTTTTATTTAACAGGTAAATATGCCACTATGGGTGCACCTAAGTCATCACCTGACTTTATGTTTTTCTTAAATAACACTTTTTAAATTATTTTTATATGGAACTCTAAGAACGGAAAAGATTTAATTAGTCATGTTGTTTTGGAGGGAGCAGGTGTGGCTCCTGTAACTCTTGCTCTTCTGGCTGCACTCCAGCTGTTATAGCAGCAGGTTCTAATGCTCATGTGTTGTTTTTTTTTATTATTATTATTGTTAAAAGTCCATCCGTTTGTGTAGCACTACAGTACCCATGGTGCATCTGTTCTTTTTTGTAGTTTTTTTGTAGCCAGTAAATTTTGTGTACTAATGTGTATTTATTTTATTGTATAGTGCAGTTTTAGCCAGAGCTAATTGTTTTGATTATGTAAAACCCAACTAGGTACATGAGTAGAAAGTAAACAATAGGTGTAAACTCTGTAAAGTGCATATATTGTTCTCTAATAATTGTCGCTGTTTAAGTGTACGGTTACTAAAAGCACAATTCTATTATTATGATCAAGTGATGGCATGTTGGATTCACAGCACATTTTAGCAGATTAATGTGTTCAGAGGTCTCAGTCTTGAAGCATTAGTAAACATTCTGAACCTTGTTTTTTTAGACCCAAATTTACTTTCATCTTCTGCAACAACATACCTGCAGATTGTAAAACTGCCACCAGGCCCCCTGCTGCCACCCCTCCTCCGTTGGTAACGGCAGCAGCAGACATCATGCCCGCAGCGAAAGAGCCCGCTGCTATCCCAGCAGAGGTGAAACCAATGGCCCCCAAGGCCACTGGTGCAAGGGCAACTGCACCCACACTTCCTACAACTTATGAACAAAATACAAGATACTTATGAACAAGAAACATTTGTTGTCAACATGTTAATCTGATTAAACCGAAAAAAACATGGAGATAAAATGAGCAGGAGTTTTCTTCAAGCAATGTACGAGTCTCACGTTACTGTGAGACTCATATATTGACACTATTATTTAAAACAATTGAGTCATTTTTATCTGCAGAACTTTCTTAAGGACTCAGCAACATTTTTCGCTGCAGAGGTTTGTGCGTCGTATCCTTTCATATTGGGCAGCGACGCTTGTGGGAGTCATTGCTGATGTCTTTCCATCTTGGTATTGTGCCAGGACTCTGGTATGCTACAAACCAGCAAGTGGTCAAAATTGAGAATTCATTTATCATTTTTCTGAATACTTGTAGAAGGAGAAATAAAATCATTATTTATCTATGAATTACACCATAAAGAAAGTTTTGTACCTACAAACTGTCCCAACAAAAAAAGAAGAAGCAGCATTTCTGATATTTTGTCACATAGCTTATATGTGAATTGTACTGGAGCATGAGCAATTCCTAAAGACCGCAGTCATATAATTTTGTGGCCAGTTTACAATTATTCTATAGATCAAAAACAAAACTACATTACAAATAACAAAAAACATTTTTTCCTACTTTCTGAATAGATTGAAAAAAAAAAGTTGTACACTCTTGTTTGTTTTTTATGCACAGGCATTGGTGGATGTTTTGTCAGACTAAAACATCATGACGTATTAGCATGCAGGAACAGCTGCCTATTTCAAGATAACAGACATAAAAAGCAGAAGTCATACCTGCACCTCCTGTAATGGCAAGAATCTTTCCTGAAACACAAGCAGAGTTTATTACCTATTATTATTAGGAGTTTATTACCTAGCCTTTTTGCCAACTCTAAAATTTACGACTACAATTATCTAATAAATCTATGTAAAGAGCACTACAGAGAATTTAAAATGATAACGAAGTATGTTCAAAGGGATTTGTCTTTCGTTTGTTTTTCTCTTTGTTTTATTTTTAATACTTCAAATCAACGCTTAAAATCAACAAACGCATTGCGATGTACTCACTGAGACTCATGGTTTAACGACTAGAAATTCAGATTTGAGGCGGAACACTGTATGTTTTGCGTTTAATATAGATAAAGAGAAAATGAAACTTCCTGTTGGTGCGTTCACTGTCACTCGGAAGTAAAATCACAAAATGATCTCACCCTTTGTTTCAACGAATAACGTTCTCACAACATTTCCTTCTTTCAATTGACGATACATAGAATAGCATATTCTGATACATATTGTGCGACCTGTTTGCACACTCGCCCGCACCGCTGAATAAATGTGAAATTCCAACTGCCCACGAATGCAGCATCACGTTCTGGGGTCAAGGTCCAAACCTACAAAAGCGCAACAAACAAAAACTTGGCTTGTTTGGACAAAGTTTCAGTCAATGGATGTGTTGATTTTCTTTCCCGAAAGGATACATAAAAATTAAGTTACATCCCATGTGAGTAATTTTAAATACTCAACAAAGCTACTTATCTTAATCATGACAGTTTTTGTTATTGGCAAGTGTTTTCTTAAGCTGTTGTGTTTAATTAGTAAACGCAGTACATCTAATTGTACTGTGGATTTATTAGCTTTTATTTGAAAAGTTTAATTAGTTATGCTTTTTGTGCAGATGGTGTGACTTTCACTCCTGCCCCTCTGGCTGTGTGAATCTTGCTTTGTTGTATGAATAAAACAACGTAAGAGGGGACGTTCCAGAAAGTAATCAAAGTTATGTGAAACACGTTATTTGATGTAGGGATTCTATATATTTCATAGTTATTAATTCTAACACTTATATCAAACTTCTTGGCCTGTATTGATCCACAGGTGTCAGCAATGCAACCACGTTTTTGTCAAAACCAGTGAAGAGACTAAACAGTAGTTTCCTGAACCTCAGAGACCTTTTTTTGTGTTGTTGAGCAGACTCTTTAAGGAATCGCCTTCAAAGATTGAAAGTCCTACTCAAATTAAACGTAATCTAATCTCTGCTAATGTTGGTGTGTTTTCTAAGTTGAGTCACACAAGCTGTTGTAAATATCTGGTGACAAAATAATAAAAATACTAAGTTGTGATGTGAATTAAAGAAAAAAAAAAAAAAAGTAATTTATCACTACCTGCTTTCCAAGTGTTTGCATGACTGTGTTCAACAAACTGAATTTTCAGAATTTTGAGGAACCACTAAAAAGGTTGAAGACCAACTCTTTTAAGACACACACAATACTACAAAAGTATGTTTAAAAAATTACAAGTTTATTATGCAAATAATTTAAAAGCAACAAAGCAGGATGATTGCTTTAGATTTGAGCATTTTGCTTCATTTCTTGTTGAAAAAGTCCAACATGAAGGCAAGAAAACATGTTAATGCAAAACTAATGTAGTATAATTAGTATTAGGTAATGTACCAATAATTTCATAGTTAAATGATTAACAGTTGTGTTTCAACAATATTAGAAGTTGTATAGTGTGAGGTCTCTTGAATTACATAACCAGTGAGTGGTAAATGTAAGAACACTGTCAATAGTGAGACAACTTGATGCAGAAAGTGAAAAAAAACACAAAAACAGCCTAATCATGTGGGGACAAGAATAGGAACAAAACTTTTCTAGTTCTTGTCCTTTTTCATCATCCTTTTATCTGATCCTTCTTTCTTCTACTTCTATTTTTTCTTCTTGTACTCTCCCTCTGACTCCTCTCCCTCCTCATTCTTCTCCTCTTCCTCCTCCCTGTCATTCTTCTCCTCTTCCTCTCCATCATTCTTCCCTTCCTTATCTTTGTTCTGCCCCTCATCCTTCTCTTTGTTCTGCCCCTCATCCTTCTCTTCCTTATCTTTGTTCTGCCCCTCATCCTTCTCTTTGTTCTGCCCCTCATCCTTCTCTTCCTTCTCTTTGTTCTGCCCCTCATCCTTCTCTTCCTTATCTTTGTTCTGCCCCTCATCCTTCTCTTCCTTCTCTTTGTTCTGCCCCTCATCCTTCTCTTCCTTATCTTTGTTCTGCCCCTCATCCTTCTCTTCCTTATCTTTGTTCTGACCCTCATCCTTCTCTTCCTTATCTTTGTTCTGCCCCTCATCCTTCTCTTCCTTATCTTTGTTCTGACCCTCATCCTTCTCTTCATTATCTTTGTTCTGACCCTCATCCTTCTCTTCATTATCCTTCTTCTCTTTGCCTTCCTCATTCACTTCCTCATGCTTGTTGGTGTTGCCTGTCACCAGCCCTGCAGCGGCCCCAATACCAGCTCCAATGCCAGCTCCGACACCAGCCACAGCTGTTGAGGCGGCCGCAGAGAGACCAACAGCACCTGCAGGAAATGTCAAATGGTGGTCAAATGTGAGATGGTCTGATGGGTACGGGATGAACTGACTTCAACAAGTCTCGGCTGGTCACTCCATGCAATTAATGTACATTTTGAACCAACACGTTTTTCTAACAAGGAAACTCAAAGTACAACAGCGTCTTTTGATTCTTGGACCTCTTCATATCTTTACTTCAATCAAATATTTTATGTTTCATCTTATGAACAAACTGGAATGACTCATTTTACTTACATTTCTAGAGAGAGATGCACACAACCATTATAGTCATAAGAAATAAACAAAACCCAACCTTGATACACACAGATGAATACATGTGCACCAGCATGTATGCCATGTCTGTTGGTTTTCCGTTCTTCTACTACTCGTACTGGTAAATTATCATCCAGGTAGGAACATAATTTCTATCAAGAACATTTCCCAATCCTGTGAGTGATATTGGACTGCTACTATTTTGAACACTACTGTACTTTATCCTGTTTTACTACAGCAAGTAAATTAAGTAGCTACAACTAGAATCAAGTCAAAGTACCTGCAGATTGTAGAATCGCCACCAGGCTACCTGCTGCCACCCCTCCTCCGTTGGCGATGGCAGCAGCAGACATCATGCTTGCAGCGTAGGAGCCCGCTGCTATCCCAGCTGAGGTGAAACCAACGGCCCCCAGAACAACAGGAGCCAGCGCCACTGCACCAATTCCCCCTAAGACTTAGATCAAGAAATATTTGACATAAACATGTTAATAAAATACAAATAACAGATGACTTTTGTCGACTCTCTGGTTAAAACTGTCGAAACAAAATAAAACATTGCTTTTAGAAAACAAACCAAACTGTTTATCCAGTCTAGGTCACAAGATCTATTTATGGTCAGTAATAAACTTCATGATTTATTTTAATCACACACACAGCTTTACTTTCTGTCAGACTGAGAACACATCAATATATCAATATAACAAGCATAAAAAGAAGAAAAAAATGTCCTACCTGCAGATCCTGCTAAGAAAAATTTTCCTGAAACACAACACCAACATAAAATGTTAGTTTTCACCTGAGGCCATTACTAGATTGACTTGTATTAGTCAGCAGCAGTTCTACCTCCAGCAAAAATCATTGCTAGCCACATAAAGTCAGACTGGTGAATCTCTAAACACCATATTAATGGTTTTTACTTTAAAGCACCATTAAAAACACCATGTACAAAAACAAAAATGAGGATTTTTTTTGTAGAGTTTTATTATCTTCTGTGAGATGTCTTTCTCGTTTAAAAAAAAAATACTTTGTGATTCATTAAGATGATTTTGAAAACTCAGTCTGATTGGGTATGAATAATTTTGGGGTTCAGTTTGTATACTTAAATCAGCCGCAGCATTTATTGTTGCAGTGCAGTCCTTTAAAGTTTGCGACCATCTACATCAAGCATCAGTATTAAAGACATCATTTTCTATCCAGTTTCAACACATTTTCCATCAACTCTGTTTTAATAACAAAGAATAACGATAAAAATGTGTTAATGTGAAAATATAAAAAAGGTAGCTATGGAGGAGATAAACTGATCCTCTTAACTTACTGTAGGACAAAATTTGACCAATATCTGACCAAATTACTTCCTCCTTGAGCAATATTTTTATATAGATAAGGTGCAGATCATATAACTTATATCTCTACCTGCTGGCTTTGAGAAGAAGTTTCCATTGCCACTTCCTGATGGTGACTCTTTTTCAGCAGAGTCCTGAGCCGGTGGGTCCTGTTGCTTCTGAGGATCTAAAAGAGAGAAAAAGTCTAATTCAGAGGGAGACATAATCTTTCAAATACATGTTCCTTTCTGTGATATTCCCCCTCCTCTGTTTACAGGAACAGAGGAAGGGTTACTGTGATTATTTTCGGATAGATACACAATCTTTATCTGAACACAAACAACTTAGTGAAAAAACATAAATGTAAAAGATATACATTATCAAGAACTTTATTAGAACAAAAATTCCAAATTTCATGTAACTTTTGGAGAATACTTTTTTTTTTTTGTTAAATGTGAAAACAGATGTCCTAGTAGCATGGCTTTGAAAGTTGGCCGCGAAGAAAATTACAGTAGCACTCCATAAATGAAACAGTGCCGGCTTGATTGCTGGTTCTGAAGTATCGGTTGACTTGGCCAGTTTAACCAGCGTTCCTGGGTATACATTTACCAAGGTAACATTTGTACATAAATTGCGTCATGTTACTCGAGCCTCATAAGTATTTTTATATCTGATATCAGTGGAAAAACCTCTCCGGCTAATCAGTGTTCACCTTATAAGTTAACATCTTTTTGACCGTACTGGGGTTTCATTGTCTTAAGGACTGTGTATTTATCAGTTTCAATAAACCTTCATCCATTTGTTTACATAGGTCACTGTATGACACATTAGAACTAAAATACTGTAAGAGAGACTTGTCCCCCATGAAGCCTAAAGTCTCTATTTCTGAGGGGAAACAAAGTTGCAGCATTATTTAATCAAAAAAAAAATAAAAAAAATCAGGTCACACTAGAAGAGGGATTCCTCTTACCATTTTCGCTTTCTGTAGGTGATCCTGCTGGTGTTGTAACAGCGAAGGCTCTTGCTGGAGAACCATCCCCGTCCTTTTGGGTGTGAGTGCCACTGTCCAGGTGCGCAGGTGGTTGAGTATTGACATTGCTGGTTGTACGTGTTGGCTGCAAGGGAATGTCTGTATCAGGAGGCGCTGATTCCCGGTCTGAATAGATGGGATCAGGATATCCAGACTGACTGGCTGATGCATCTTGTGTTCTTACAGGTGTGGATGGCTCATCTCCAGCTGCACCGACATTAGAGGCCAACAGGTCACTAATCAGGTCATCCAAGAGATGCAGCTGGGTCATGCCTTCATCCTCCAATGAGCTCAGTTTTTCACTTCTGATGAAATCAACAATCAGGTTGTACAGTTCTGGTATGCTTAAATCATCAACATTATGAGCGGGACCATCGTCAATTAAAGATGCAATCCTCTGTAATTGATCTCTAGTCAATGAAATAAGCTTTTTCTGGAGGTTGAATATCAGTGCTTGCCGTGGAGTGCTGCTGGCCATGTTGACGTCTCAAAGATTGCTTTTGATCACTAGATGATATATTCAACGCAGCCTTCCCTGAAGTTTCATCAAACGTCTCCTGTTGTCTCAGTTAAAGAAAAACCTTCACAAGTAAAAGAAGAAATAATTAAAATAGAAAGTACACCACATAGTCGCAGGATTGCAATGGGCTGAAGCCCATCTCCAGTAGCCATTGGATGACTGCTGCTTAAACTATAAATATAAAAATAATATTTTCCAAACGAAAATCAGCATAAATTAACCTTAAATTAAAAATAATTTAATAGAGAAAAGGTGCTACATTTACAAAAAGCTTACATATTTTCCAGGCACATAGTGCCATGTTGTAGCATAATCAAGTAACTTACCTTCAGTTGTTAAAGAAATGTATAAAAAATGCAAGAATTTCAAAAAAAGAAATTTGAAATCTCAGCTCAACACCTTCAAATTGGGCCTGTGTCTCTTTAATTAGATCCAGCTCTTTCTGACACTCAAGTTTTCAGCATGTCACACAGAATTTCTCCATTAAGAAGCAACAAATGGTGGCATGATACGACGTATCTTTTTTGCTACCTGGACCTATTTGCATGCTGTGACAGCCAGGAAACTGTTCAACAGGCACAGTCTTCAGTCAGAGGCCTCTTTAAATTTGTTAAATAAGACTGACTTGCTGGATGACACAAGTTAGGACATTTAATTACCCTTTGCGACAAAGAAAGTATTTGTAAAGTGAATTAAACTATGTCAGTTAAGTATGTAAAATCGCCGTGCCTCTGCTACGCTTGAAAGAATGCCGTCTAGGGAACGACACAAACGGAAGTCTATTAAACGCTTAGCAGTAAATCAATAAATTCGTTTATGCCTTGACTAAGTTAACGGGAATGAAATCAGCTTATTGTGATGCCCTGAGTTGAACCATTGACTCTAAATAAATATCTAAATTTTCTTCTTCACAACACCAGCATATAAAGCTTACAAAAATACACCGACCAACACAATTATTTAGATAGATAAAATACTCACCCATATAAGACGGATCTTATTTCTGGCTGCATAGCCTATTAGTAAGCTGAACGGCAACTTCTCACAGATATAAATACTCACGTCAAAACATGTGTGATGCTCCTGACGTTTTATTGTGCCACTTATGGCAAGCTCTTTTAACATAAATTCGGCTTCGTCTGACTATCCGTAATTACATTCCAGATATTTAAAAATGCATTTTGACTATCCGGAATGGTAATTTAAGATATCTTTATTTACATTTTGACTAGTAAGAATAATAATTCAAGATTTCTTCAATTACATTTTGACTAGTCAAAATTCCTTTCAAGATATCTCGAATGACGTCACTGGATTCGTCATTTGACGGGATACATATCCGGAATTACGATTTAAGATATCTTGAACGTAATTATCACTAGTCTGTCCAAACAGTTGCCTGCAGATTTTTATGTTTCCTGTACAAAATTGTACAAATTAGAAATGTTGGAAAGGCGGAGAACGCAAAACTTCATAAACTATAAGACTGCTTCTGATATCTGCAAAAATAAAATCCTATTTATTCATTTCCAACGAACCGAAAGCACTTAAAAACAGCTTTGAAAAGTTAAAATTGCTTTTGTCAATCCAGTTTCAACATGAAAGTTGTGCATTTTCAAACATCTTTTTTCGTTTTTTTCAATTTTTTTGTTTTATTAAACTTTCAAATTGCTACGTAAATCAGTGACGTTTTGACTGGACAGAATACATATTCAAGATATCAATAATGTCATTCTGACTAGTCAGAATGTTAATTTAAGATATCTTAAATAGAAAAGCTGGGTAATTCAAGATATCTCTAATTAATTTAGAGATATCTTAAAAGGAATTTTGACTAGTCCATCCATCCATCCACCCATTTTCTTTCACCCTTATCCCTAGTGGGGTCAGAAGTTGCTGGTGCCTATCTCCAGCTGCGTTCCGGGCGAGAGGCGGGGTACACCCTGGACAGGTCACCAGTCTGTTGCAGGGCAACACAGAAACAAACAGGACAAACAACCATGCACACACACACACTCACACCTAGGGAGAATTTGGAAAGACCAATTAACCTGACAGTTTTTGGACTGTGGGAGGAAGCCGGAGAACCTGGAGAGAACCCACGCATGCACTGGGAGAACATGCAAACTCTGTGCAAAAAGACCCTGGGCTGGGAATTGAACCCAGGACCTTCTTGCTGTAAGGCAACAGTGCTACCAACTGTGCCACTATGCAGCCTGGAATTTTGACTAGTCAAAATTATAATTCAAGATATCTTTAATTTAGTTTTGTTTAGTCATTATTTGCTTTTAAGATATCTATAATTTAATTTCCACTAGTCAAAATGACATATTTCCTATCCAAAAATACATTTAAGATATCTTGAATTATGGACTCATTACAGATATCTTTAATTAGAATTATGACTAGTCAAAACTAAAATCGAGATATCTTGAATTTACTTTTTGACTAGTCCTAATTTAATTGTAGATATCTGAAATATGTATTTCAGATAGTCAGTAATTCATTGTAGATATCTTGAAGTCCCCATACAACTCAATGGGAAATCTAACGTCATTTCGATTAGTCAGAATTCAATTAGATATCAGGTATTTTGTCTAGTCAAAATATCATTAGAGATATCTTAAATCGCTAAAACGTCTAGTCATAAAGCAATTTGAGATATCTGGAATGTAAGGGCAGCAAAACCGAATTTATGTTAAAACAGCTTGCCATATATCGCTTCCTGTGTGGGAAAACGAAACAAATGTGGTTGCTCCAATCACTGAACCTCGGAAGTAGGACTATAATGCGACAGAAGTCCTTTACCGACAGGAATGTAAAAAAAAAAGGAAAGAAAAATGAACTTTGAACGCATCATAAAGAATACGTCGTCTAAAAAAAATACCTCTACTTCCGTTTTGACTGAGTTTCGATTCCTGAGCCAGAGGTGGAGAATCCGGAACTAATTCAACATATTTCTACTCAAGTAAAAAGTAGCCGTCCAAGAAATTATTCAGCAATAAAAAAAGTACTGAATTTAACTAATAAGACTTAATGTTTTAATAACATAATTAGAAAAACTAAACGTATAAAATTAGCTTTATACTTTTTGTCATAACTTATGTTCATTTCTTTATATTTTAAAGACAAATGAAAAAAAAGAAAATATATATACCAAAAAATGGCAATATATTTCTTGCAGGAGAAATTTTTCTAATCTTTTTTTTCTGTGTGAGATTTTTTTACACCCATACTTACAATACAGGTTAACGTACTTCATTAAGGTGTTTTCAGTGAGCACCTGTCCTCCAAATGGCGCAGCTGGCTCAGCAGACAGAAAATAATTATAGAATAGCAAAAGCTTATATATACAATCACTTTAAAAGAAAGTTTAAAGGTGTATCTGTGTCTTATGTATTTTACCTTAAAATATTTATCATCAAATGAAATTAATTGTAGTGAGTAGATTATGTGGATTTTTTTACAAAATTAAAACTAAGTTTAGTAAAATTACTCTGAAGAGTAAAAATTACTCCAGTAAAACTACTACATCTGGGATTAATAGGCATCACTATGAATATCCGAGCGACAATGACACAAAACTTAATCATATGCCTTGTTTTTTGGGGTTTTTTTTAAACCAGTTTTATTCAGGAATTTTCCCCAAAATTTTATTGGAAAAACAAATCCAAATAATCCTGTTTCAAAATAAAGTGGGGCATTCGTGTATTAATTAACTCCTGCGTGTTTTTGTCCCCGCCCTCTCTCACTCCAGTTGATCACCCTTGCTCTCCTTTCAGCTCCACTTTTTCTCAACCTTTCCTCTACCATCTACTTGAGACTCATCACACCACTACAGGTCAACAGCCTTCATTAAACTCTGATCAACTTTAATTGAGGTTATAGGTCATTTCTAATTCGCAGAAACATTAAACATGATTATTACTGACTATTGTTACAGTTACTAATAAGTACTGCTGCTTCACAGTACGTTACACTGTAGGCCAGTCAAAATTACATTTAATAATTTCACATAACCTTTTGTAATTTCAAAACATTTTTGTTATTTATTCCTTAAACCTGGACTTCCCATGAGAGGGAGGCCAAACTCTACTTTACACGACACTCCATACCATTTACCAGAATAAACATGTAATATTACATTTACAGTTGAAACCGGAATTTTACATATACTTATTTGATACATGTAAACTTCTTGTTTGAACTGAAAAAAGCAAAATCAAGAAAATAATTTCAAATCAGTAGTGAAAGGCAGTTCAGGAAAAAAACAAAATACAGACCCAGAGGGGAGTGAATACAAATTTAGTTTTACATTATAGCCAGTTGGAAATCCATGAATAGTGTTTCTTCTATTTCACAACTATGCTTTGTATTGATGCATCACACAGGGTATTCATATATTTTAAACTTTATGTAAAGAAATTAATGAACGTTGGTTTCTGTCTTATTTTGTTTAACCGGATCACCAATGAAACAGAAATGAGATGATGAAGTAGCTCTTTTAGTTCTCCACATGAAATGCATCACATGAGATCACCAATACTGGGAAAGCAAAAATAATAATTAGCGTCTTGACCACAAAAATAAAGCCCCTGCAGCGACGCCATACAGAATGGCTTCCATGGCTTCCTCCCTTCTTTTTTGTTCCTTTCGTTTCTGAAAGATGTTTGACAGCCATCCCAGTCCAGCTCCGATAAAGGTTCCAAGAGCACCTCCAATGCTGGCCACAACCGTGTTGGCAATTGCTGTAAAACCAGATGCACCTGGAGGAAAAAAAAGCCCATACACTAACCAAACAGGATTATTGAATTTGTAAGGGGAAAAACATAAGCTCGAGTGAGTTTCTTTTTTCTTTAAGCAGAGTTTGCGAAGCTGAAGTCAGGTTACAGACAACATATTAGTGTGAACAGCCTCATTAATGCCAATATAAATTCAAATGTTCCCCATTTGATACGAACAGGTATAAATGTGTATTTGTGCTGCTTCCTTATCTATGGGTGTTGGAAAAAAGTGCAATATTAACAAACATATTAAGAGCTTAGGGAGTGTTAACAGCTGTATAAAGTTATGTGAACTAATTCACTGCTGTCACTACTACTACTAGAAAAGTACCAACTATTTTGAGCAGAACTGTATTTTATCTTGTTTAAAACGGCATGCAAAATTCTTAAAACCAGAATCAAGTCAACTATAGTGTTGACTACAGCGTTAGATACCTGCAGATTGTAGAATCGCCACCAGGCTTCCTGCTGCCACCCCTCCTCCGTTAGCGGTGGCAGCAGCAGACATCATGCTTGCAGCGTAGGAGCCCGCTGCTATCCCAGCAGAGGTGAAACCGATGGCGGTCAAGGCAGCAGGGGCCATGAGCACTGCAGTCATTGCTCCTACTGCATGGAAGGCACATATTACTGATGTTAGAATATATATTGATATTCCTGTGAATTCACCAAGAAAATTATTTTATTTGAAGCCAAACAGAACTGATGCTTAATTTCCAGGAAGCCCTAAATGCAAGATGTATCCTGAGTGACCTTAGATAGGTCCTCATCTCATCAGGATGAGATATAAAAAGATTTTGTCCCTCCACCTGTAATCAGATATTCACACTATTTTTTTTTTTTTAAAGATGCACAAACTGAAAATTATCAAACTTTTTTTCAAAACTACATATTACAAATAATATGTGTAGCCCCATTTGTCCAGGTATGGCATGAAGAAACAGATAAACCCGGGCATCTGAAACTTACCTGCTCCTCCTGTGATGGCAGCAGCTTCTGTTAAAAAAGAAAAAGAAAATAGAAAATGTAATGTGCAGTAAAATAATAATAAATTCATATACAACTTGTATAATATAAATTATATAAGGAATCTTTGTATAAATAGTATAATTGGTCCTGTTCTGGGGATGACAGAGAGAATCCCTGGAGATGATGATGCAAAAAAGGATTTTACATAAAAACAAGAAAATTCTGGATAACATGGACCATCTTCTTCAGAAGACTAAAAATAAAAATCAGTGCCTTCAGTCAGAGGCTTCTTCAAATTCATAGGAATACAGACATCTACTGCTCACAGCGATCAGCAGCTCCAATAACACTTTAATTAAATGACTTACAACAACATTTAATTTCCCTTTAGGATCAACAAAGTATTTTGAACTGGAATGAATTGAATTTGAAATGCTTAGAAAACAGTAAAGTTGAAGTCAAATTAAATTTTATCTGCTAAAATTTAATACAATTATTTTGTCACACGAAAATCCCATAAGTCAAAATTAATGCAATAATAATAAAATACCTTCAGGTAAATGAAGTGCTAGCATTGAGCACATGCTCAATGCTCCCACCTTGAGCATGTGGTCTCCAGCAGGAGTTGCATCTTATCTTGAGACACAGACCTGCACCTTCATATTGCAATATAACCTACAACAAAATAATCTTTTTTTTTAACCAGAATATAAGTTTCACATAAACAGAGATCTGACAGCTTTTCTGATCGTGCCACACCCACTCCTCTATCTGCAGCTTTTTCAATCAGAAGAGTGCAAAAGGAAGTCTTTGAAATCTTTTGTGGATATCAGCAGTTCTGATCTTGGTGGACGAAGCTGCGGTTTTGGGCTGAACTTGAACCCGAGTACAACACAGGTCCTGACCGTCTCAAGTCTTCAAAATATTGGGAACCCCTATCAGAAGCAAACCGCTTCTGACAAATAAATAAGGTATCTATATCACCGCAAAGAATAAAGTATATTCCACTCAACACACTTACCAAGACCCATAACTTGCTCTTAAACAGTTTGTTTGTCACCAGCAGACAGAGGAACCTGCTCCGCAACTGACAAATGCTATTTTAAGACAGATGTTCTAATTCTTGTTGCATTCAATGCAACTCGGAATTCTGAAATAAAGAAAAATATATGTTGCTTGTCGAGGATAAAAAGTCTACATTGATTTTTACTCAATGTAGAACAGTAAACACTTTCTAAAAAAATTAGTATATGTATAGCAAAGCCACCATGCATGGACAGCTAATTTCATGTATTTATTTTAGATTGTTCCCAATGCTCTCAAATACAACTTAAACATTAGTTATTCTAATAAAAAAAACAAAACAAAAAACAGAGGAGACACGCTCTCCTTTTCCAATATTGTAATTAACATTTCGTCTTTTATTCTTATTTCTTTTCTGGTTGACTGTTTGGCTGCAAAAGAACTTGCTTCAAACTTTTAGCACACATTCAGATTATTTTCAGTGGTTTTCTGAGCAGTTGTAGTTGAGCATAGTTTACCCAACAGCAGGAAGAAAAAAAAACAAGCCTGCTGTTTTCATAAGCAAACCTGATCACATGGTAGATTGTGCGCATGCGCTGCTCGTTGATGGAGTAAATATGGCCACTGGTACCATCAGCTGGTAGCGCAGCAAAGCCCAAAGCTGCCGCTGTTTACTGCAGAAACCACCGACTGCCAGCCGTCCGTCACCCGCTGCAGCTTGTCAGGACACCGGGGCTCGATGTCTGTGGCCAATGCAAAACACACCGTTCTGGATCCGGTAAGATGTTTCGTTTATTGTTGATGTTCACAGCCGTTCCCAATGAACTCTCTTAATTTCTCAGTTTAAGCCGCTCCCGTTCTCACTTGATTAATCTGTCTCGAGTACGATGGATGTTTTAGCAACCAAAAATTAATCAGAAGCCAGACTATCAGTGTAGTTACAGTGGTTTTAGCTTTACCTTCCTTTTCAGGTGATCCCGTACACTGGTCCCATACCTGGAGGCCTGCATCCAGGGGAGATCATCATCATCCAGGGTACTGTGCCACCAGAAGCTGACAGGTGATTTTTCCAATGAAACTGAGCAGATAGCACTAATAGAGCTGTCTGCTGTGTTTAGAAACATTTAAACTCGAACCTTCTTACTAGAGCTTTCCCAACTTTCCACACCTATTCTGCATAAATTAGAGTATATTTGAAAACTTGATTTAGTTCAATGACAAGGGAATTGCAACTGAAGTATGTCAGCCTACTAAAAAGTGTGATGGCACACTGTGGAGAGTATATGCACTCAATATGAGGCTCCTGTTGCATGAATTACTGCATCAATGCAGCATGGCATGGACACCGTCATGCTGTGGCACTGCTGAGAAGTTTAAATGGATGTATGTATATGCCTGAGTGCATAACTTTAACCATGACTTGTGTGTTCGCCCTCTCTGCAGGTTTCAGGTGGACCTGTCAAGCGGCTGCAGCACCAAACCACGCTCAGACGTTGCTCTCCACTTCAGCCCTCGCTTCAGTGACTCCCCATGTGTGGTTTGTAACTCCCTGCTGCAGGAGGAGTGGGGTAAAGAGGAGATGCTCCACCAGCTGCCCTACAAACGCGGAGCCCCCTTCGAGACCATCATTCTAGTACACAAGAATGGCTTTAAGGTGAAGCAGCCCTTCATCAGCTTGTGTGCTGTTGCTGAAGAACATAAACTCAGTGAATGTCTGTCTTTACCTGTAGGTGGCAGTAAATGGTTCTCACCTGCTGGAATACAAACACAGAATTCCTCTGACCAGGGTCGACACCTTTTCTATTTCTGGGAATGTCAGGGTTCACGCTATTGGCTATATCCCAAACTCAGTAACTAACTATTTTCCAATTTTCTTTTTTTTTCCTCTCTCTTTTTCTTCTGAATCATTTCTAAACATGTTTTTCTCTTTTAGGCAATATATTCAGAGTCAGGTGATTTGGTGAGTTTCTTACGTTTTTTTAGCGGGTCCATGAAGTTACAATTTCTGTGGTGTCTTATGATGCAATAAAAACTACATCACACATCCTGAATGTTTATGGGTCCGTGGTCACCCAAGATTATTTACCATGCTGTAGACTTTATTACAGTTTATTTGGGCAGGTATTCTCAACGAATCCTACAAATCAAAGTAACATAACAATGATGTAAATAAGCTATAGTTACTATGGTGTTGCGTGATGAATAATTCAATTTTGCAAAGTTTCATCTTCATGATCGATCCTTTTTTTTTTAAACTTAGTCTAAACTCAGTGATCGGTTAATACTATCAACTGATTACAAGAAGGGTATTTGTTGTTTTTGTCGTTTTGTGTATCAACCGTAGAAGACAGTGTCACGCGGTCAATCACGTCCTTCACTAAGATGGGAATTTCTGTTGACTCATCGGTCAATCACTCTCAGCAGCTGACTGGGTCACTCTTAATCTAAAACTCTAAGAATACAGGCCCTTAACTTTATATTTGTGCTACGTATAAATAGCGGATGCTATGTGAATCCTTTCAGGATTCACATAGCATCCGCATCATAGCATCACAGCACATAGCAGCTTCCTTTTTCCTTAATTTGTTACATTACAAACGTATTCCTAATTGTAATAAATTAATCTATTGCCTAAAAATTCTACACACCAAATACCCTACTATAACATTGTGGAGCTTTTTGCAAAAATATAAAACCAAGAAATCACATTTATTTAGAGTCTTTTAAACTTTTTTCCACGTTGTCATAAAGGAGCCTTTGTATGTAGAATTTTGAGATATGAGGTTAGTACAATTTGGAATGAGACTGTGACATAAAATGAAGGAGGCGCAGTGAATACGTTCCATATGCACTACCATATGCAGCTCAGTCATAGAAGGTCATGTGACAAACTTGGAGAAAAATAATAGCAAGAGTTAACATTGTTGTTACAGGGTCTTCCTTACAAAGGCAGTATACTCAAAGGATTGAACCCAGGACAGCACATCACAATAAAAGGACAGGTCAGCATGTACCCTCACAGGTAAACAAATTATTGATAATATGCAAATGTATTCAAATTCTTTGAACTCTTCATTCATCACATTACAATTATTAACATTCTATGGAATAATACAAATTGTGTGATGTAGCTGAATTATTTTAGTAAGATTTTTTTTTTCTTCTCAATTTAGTATTTATTACGTTCTATAAAAAAAAAATAAACACATATTTTTACCTGTGTTCCAGTTTCACAGTCAACCTCTGCAACAGCAAGACAGAGAACATTGCTCTCCATCTGAACCCCCGGATGAAGTCAGGCGTGTTCATCAGGAACTCGTACCTGGACGGATCCTGGGGTCAGGAGGAGAGGGAGCTGCCCTTCTTTCCCTTCTCGCCGGGCGAATACTTTGAGGTAGGAGAAAGCAGCAACTTTCAAGATTTTAGAGACGCACAAATTAGTTTTCCCATTTTTACCTTAAGAGCCATCATTGATTTATATTATATTGCACATTTATATTACAAATTAAACAATCATTCACTAATGAGAAGAAAAAATGACCCAATTCTGGTCAGTTCATCTTTGAACTTTCACCTTGGTGCATTCTGGATTAGTATTCCTCAACATTTCTTCCCTCTCCAGATGCTCCTGCTCTGTCAGCCCCATCGGTTCAAGCTGGCTGTGAACGGGTCACACCTGTTCGAGTTTAGGCACCGGGTGCAGGACCTGAGCAGCATCGACCAGCTGGAGATCATGGGAGACCTGGAGCTCAATGATGTGAAGTTATGGTGACTCGAAGCCAACGCGTTGTTGGTCAGGGTTCAGTTAGCTTACAGTGACCCACATGATAGACGTCAGGTTTGAATTTCAGGTCTAAGCTAATCTCGCACTGTTAGTGTGGTTGATGGGGTTCGTCTTTGTGGTCCTGATTGGACAGATTCATGGATGACAGAAAACAGGACACACGTATTTAGTTTATAATTTAAATTATATGCAGGTTTTAAACTGAGACAATGAATATTCATTT
This sequence comes from Poeciliopsis retropinna, assembly GCA_010277075.1. Taxonomy (NCBI): domain Eukaryota; kingdom Metazoa; phylum Chordata; class Actinopteri; order Cyprinodontiformes; family Poeciliidae; genus Poeciliopsis; species Poeciliopsis retropinna. Next base: position 9,558,287 of record VMRM01000018.1, read on the forward strand.
TTTGGTGCAGTGTGCAATACAGAAAAAAACATCTGTATAACTAATCTCATCTTTGCACCATCATTGTGCACGATTGCATTTTACATTTCATTAATGTATTTTATCAAAAAAACTAATTTTCTAATTGAAAAGAGCCCATTCTTTATCCTTTTCAAATAAACTTGTTTAATTTCTGCAGAAATATCAGATGCACTTCATCCAAAGACTCATCATGTGAAGACTCAGCCAATATTAAATTATCTGTGGTCCAGGGTGATTAATCAAAATCTAATATATCTCTAAAGTCAAATAGATATCAATTCTGGATTGTCTGTATTGTCTTCTGTAGTGAAGAAGAGAAATGGCTCTTGTATCCTCCATGGTTTGATAAATAAAAGACAACTGAATGTCTTACTGATATTTTGCATTCTTGGATTTGAGTTTAAGCTTTAAAAAGAACAGCTACTGCTGCACAACAGCACAACTCTTGTGCAGAGTTGTGCTTTGACCACAAACTGTAAGGTCAAAGGTGAAATGCAGATTCAGCAAACTTTACAGTTATTTGCTTTGACTGAAAATGTATGTACTGCTTACTTTGTTTAGCTTAATACATGTTTACTAACTAATTCTAAACTCAGACTAGCAGAAATGTTGATTTTGAAAACATTGACAGGAAAGAGTGACCACAAGGACAAAGAAGAAATGTGTATATATATATATATATATATATATATATATAGAGAGAGAGAGAGATGGAGGGGAGACACAAGGAGGTAAAGTCACAACATTTTGACAAAGAGAATAAAACATGGAAATAATATATATCATCCAGATCTGGCTGTGAAATAGTGAACATCTATATTTCTTTGGTTTGGAAGACAGAAGTGATGAAGGCTGAAAAACAAGAATTAAAGTGGAAGAAAGTTAACGTTTAGAAAGCGTGCCAAGAAAGACAAATCTACCTGGTCTGTCCATATTTACCCAGACCTGGAAAAAAATAACTGAAATCCGTATCAAACTTCTCCAGAACGCAGAACAACCAGAAAGGAGAGCCAACAGATGCAACAGGCTGACCACAAGGTGTACACGCAGCAGACACAACATTCTCACTGATCCTGAGGTTGGACTCTGATCTGAAAGGGAACATCTCTATATTTGACCCTGCTGATATTAACAACGCTGTTGTTAATATCAGGTAACTGCTGTTACCTGCAGTACGTCTGATCAACCACAAATTGGCAGCAGAGAGCTAATAACTATACCTTCCTCTGGAAACTACTGGAAAAAGATCTTAAAATGAGTGGGCACAAGACGAACTCACCATACACACTCATGCTTTCAATTTATATGCACTAGAATCAGGTAAAAAGTTGGTGTTTTATTAATATCCACAGGAAATATAATTTGTAAGAGTTGTAGTAACTATGGTACAGTACAACAGTCTTTGATTTCTTTTACATAGAAAAAGCAGGATGATATGCAACATAATGACATAAACCATCACAATGCTGAGAATAAAGGCAGGAGACATGGTCAATCAGCAACAGGCAAATCGGTTCAATATTATTTAACAAAAATCCGGACCGATCCAGTGGCAGAAATGCAGCTTTCTGACCTGAAGTGTTGAATCAGTTCCTTTGTTTTTGCTCAAAATGGCTTACAGACGTAGATAACGCTTCGAAAAGCAAAGTCCAGTTTGCAGATCATCAAATTAAAGTTGTCTAATCTTCCCTTGAAGTACAAAATAAACCCAACAGTTTATCTCTGAGTTGTCACACACAAGCTGTAACTTTTCTCTCACAGTTCCAGCAGACAGGTTTGGCAACTTGATGGCTGAGAACACGTTTTTCTTCACTTCAGATAGCTTTAACACAGTTTCTAGCAGCTGGAGTCTGTAATTCAAGAGGAAGTCAGCCAATACCAAAGCAGCTCAGGAGAGTTTTAAGTCTTCAGAAGGAGTTGGGTTTATATATCCCACTGTCAGACAGAGCTGAGCTTCACCAACCCCCTGACAGAGTCCTCGTGTAGCGAGTCTTGGCTGGCCGGGTTGTAGAAACTGGCCTGCACGGTGTGGCTGTGGCCCAGCGGGCTGCCGCAGTGAAGCATGCCTGGTGGTGACGGCACTTCCTCTGGCGTGAGATAGTGGTGGAGGGCTGCCTGTTCCTGGAGGGGGTGCGTGTGGTTTAGTGTGTGTCCGTGGATCGGCAGCATGTCTGCGGCCTCGTGGCAGCTCAGGCTAGGGGTGGACGTCGGCGGGGTTGGCTGGCCAAGGGGCAGCGAGGTGCAAGGCCCGCCCAGCGTCAGGGAGGCCAGGGCGGGCAGAGATGTCCCGTTTTCAGGGGAAGACGTTATGATGACTGGCTCGCTGCTTTGCTGCTGGAGGAGGGGGTTGGCGGCAGCCTGCAAAACGAATTTGGTGCTCTGAATGCACTGGTCTTGATCACACTGAGAAAAAACAAAGCAGCAACATGCAAGGAAGGTGGTGGGGTGTACAACGCACAGAGACAGACAAGATATCAGACGACAGGAGAAATGAAGGAAAGCAGAACATGAAGGTGGAGGTGATTGGATAAGAGGGAGAAAGAGAAATAAATGTTAGTAGCCTTGTTAAAAATGCAGAAAACACAACGAGAAACCCCAAAGACAGAGCTACTCAATCCCCACTTCATGGCTTATTTATAATGTAACAGTCTGGGTGAGGACTTCAACTTTCCTACAGAATTAGCTTAAACCCCAAACAACCATTTATCACCAGAGTGTAATTATCAGCTAAACAAAGGTGACTGCCCTTCATCCCACAGCACTCAAGAGACCTAACGAAAAGAGCAAAGGTCAGGCCTCAACTGCTCACCTTTCTGTTTCAATGTCACTGACCTAAAAAGAACAGATGACACTTGTGACTCCAAAACAATTGAACTACAAAAGTAGTTTAGATCAAAGCATGTTCATAGTTCTAGTTAAAAGTACAAACATAATAGGCAACAATTTCAGCTCCAATGTGCAAATTGATGAAGATATAACCCAAAAGTACCTTTAGCTATTATCTTAATAGGCCAGTGTTTATTTTCAACAGTGAATTGAAAAATAAATTGACTTCACAGTATTTGGATTTTTCTTTGTTAAAAAAATTGACACAGCCATGTACAATTGTTTAATCACTACACAATTATGGACTACTTTGTGTTTTTCTTCACACATGAAATCCAAACAAAATACAGGCAAGTTTGTGGTTTTTAATGTTAAGAAAAGTGTCGCATCCTATGTGCAATACAGAAAGTTCAGTCTGCTGTGTTCACACCTTTAAAGTGGAAAAAAAAAAAAGTCAAGCATCACTTAGTTTTACTTTCCTTAAAACCAATATTAAGCAAGCACCTCAGCGCTTTCCCTTAGAAGGAATCGACAGAACAAGAAGGGACAAGACGGCTCAGACCAGCCTTGAACTGCAGGTGATCCAGAGAAAATGTGTTTTGGTTTGCCGACATGCAGCCATGATGACACAACAAACGTTTATATTTAATAACTTAAGCTTCTATTTATGGTTCTACTCTGCATTCCAACTTCACCGATTACCCTTGGAAAATGGCATAGTGAAACTGCAGCATGTAATTCATTTCTCAGTATTTATTTATTTTTGTTTCGTCATACATTGTTGTGATGTATCCGGTTGCATCAGTCGTAAATTGAGATTCAAGGTATTCATTTGAAAAGATCATTTAAAAACTGCATTACAAAGGTTTCTTGTGAATATTTTTTTTAAATCCATTGTAAATTAAAGATCTCCACTAATATTATTTAATATTAATACCAAGTATAATGTATTCTGCAGTGGTATGTTGGCATTTTAAAGCTCTGGCATGTGGTTGCATTTCTTTTACTTCATGAATTCATAAATCTTATTAAAATCTATAAAAGAGTTTCAAGCCAAATCTTGTATATAAATTATCTTGAGAGGGTTTGAGAAAGGCTACGTACTCAGCAATAAAATCCCTTCGACATGTTTATTTGTTGCTGTGTCTTATGGACCTTGTAGCTCTATCATCTCCAGATGATAGAGCCAGGGTCTGCCCGACCGTTTTACCACAATAAGAAATTTTTAAGGAAGAGGGACAGCTTTTTTTGAAATGAGATTTCTATTTCCTCTGGTCTGTCTACTATACCTCAGACTGATGCACTTTGGTTCGATACCAGATTCCAGATTATCATCTCCAGATGATAGAGCTACAACTTATCTAGAAGTTTTGAGGAATTAATACCACCAATAAATATCTCTGAGAATAAAAAATGGCAAAAAATATGATGCAACAAATCAGATGTTCACACTTCAGAGCTATTCCAAGTTTTTGTAGGGAACGTGGAGTTAAATCTTTAAAGAGAAGTTTGAAAACAGACCAATTTAAATTTAAATAAGTGAAATAATAATGCATATTTAACTTCACAAGGCAAGTAAATATTTTTGGACCTAAATTTGTGAGCTTTAGCAAGTGGGTTTTAGACAAAAGTGATCAAACTTCATCACAAACCCTGAGTAGTTAATTTCATAAGTTACTGGTGCACATTTTAACAGAATACTGAACTAGATACTAGATATAAATAAACCCATCCTGGCTGAAGGAGGCAGTGGTGAATAATATAAGAAGACTATGTTGATTTTAATTGCCAAAACATTCAATAAATCTGTTTCAGTAGAGAAAGCTGCATTTCTAGGCATGACTTTTTGTTTCCTTCATTCTCACAGCAGAACATCCACATACCTCTGCCAGAACTACAAACCATAAAATTTGTTTTTTTAAATTAGTTTTTATTTATTTATTTACTTTTTTTTTCTACAAAAGTACAAATTCAATATTTCTACTAATGTAATTTAAGACCTAGTACCAATAACTTGCCTCCAATTAATTAGAATTACAAAATGTAATATTTTTACAAGACCTTGCAGAAACCCTGTGGTGCAATATGTTTGTTCCCCATTTACTTACTTACTTATTAGTTTATAGTTATTCAATTTAAAAAAGGTCTTAATATGAGACAAACCTCACAAGTCTGATGTTTATCTTCCATTTAGGTTTTCTAAATGGAAAATAAATACTTTAGAGTCCAGCCTGAGCAAGAAACTAGGATTAAAAACTGTTCCTTACTGAGTGATATTTTTCACTAGAGATCTGAGCTGTTATTATGACAAAGAAAAAGTCATGCAACTGAAGGAAGGAAGTTGGGTGGTAAAACTGAAAATAATGTGGGTTTAACAGTCCCTCATGGTGAAATGATCAACACAGAAATAGTGGTTGACCACATTGGACTCTGGGTGTGAGAAGAAGAGGAAGGAAGAAGGGTGAAAACTGCATCATGATATAAATAACAGTTTATTTCCATCCTACTCAGAGCTTGTAGATGTTTAGATTTTATCTAATTAAAGACTGGAGTCAATTCAGATGGCGACACAAAGATGTGCTTAGGCCTCTCCTGAATTGAGGCGAATCCAGAACGGAGGGGTTTGTTATCAAGGTGTGACGTGCCTTCATATTATCCATCGTTACCATAGCAACAGCTTAAAAGGCCCCTCTCTGCATGGCAGGCTGTCAAGCTTCTGAGCAGCTTCGCAGACAAAACACATCACAAGGAAGCGGAGCTTTCATCGCCAGACAAATGGAAACATCCAGATGCGTTTTGAAACTCCGCTAAAACTGGCAAACCCAACATGCGACAAAACAAGGGAACATATGCGCTTTGTTTACTTGGCTCCAAACACATCTTGGTGCTACATAATAGATGTGGACAATTGTATGGATGACTGGTAAGAACTCTTGTAATGCGATGCAAAGGTTTATAGGCCAGCTATAGCAGACAGATGGCCGTCATTTCTGGATGCGCTAATGTAAGGGAATGCACCTTCGGCTTTCCTCCCAACACACACTTCCGACGTTAAGACAGCTCACACTCATGTAAAAGCAAGTATGATGAGGTCAAGATTGATGAGAACAAAGAGGACGACTGTAGTGCACAGTGGAAGAAGTGAAAAGGCGAGGTTGCAATGTGTGAGCTAAACACCAATTGCCTCCATTCAAGCGTCAGTGTGACACAGAGGTCGCCTGAACAACACCAACTACATTCTCCCAGACTGACGCTACTTTAAAGAAAAGGGTTGTTGACTTTTGGAGCACAATGGACCGACTCATTGTGCAGCTCATGTTGCTCTGCAATGTGGAGATTTTCAGCGTGGTGGCAGGGAAAAAAAAAAAAAAAAAAAAAAAAAAAAAGAAAACACTCAGCACTGCTTCTGTTGACCTAATTTACAAGCAACACTGAGCGTCTCCTACTCGGCTGAAATTATTGCTGACTTGCTCGCTGGAATCCAGAGCAAAACCATCAATTTAAATCTAGAGAGAAACACCAACTAGATTTGCTTTCTCTAATGTGAGCAATACAGATGAGAGGAGTTCGTTGTGTGGTGGGTTATTTAAAGAAATTAACCACATGTGGGCACCATTACCTTTATGAAATGTTATGATGTACCCTTCACAAACCTCAGTGTGTTGCATTAGGTTTTGTGTCAAAGTTTAACACAAAGAAGAGCATCATTTTGAATTGAAAGAAAGAAAAGGCATGCGTCAATGCATAAAATACAATGAAAAATATCTGAAGTATGAGCATATTTGCATTTTATACATTGTAAAGCAACTTTTCACAGCAATTACAGATACAAGGTCTGAGCAATTCTAATATGTATATGTTTTGATCTAAACCAAAATCAACAAATCAGAGGCATTTTTGCCTTTGGTTCAGCTAAACATAATGTGCTCAGAAGTGACAGGAATCTGAAAAAAAATTGCTTATTTTTACTCGTATCCATGATATAAAGATTTTGACTTTTCAAGTAAAGAACAATTTTATTGTTTTTAGTTTTCAAACATTTTTCTTCAAAAGAATATTCAATCTTTAAAAAAATGACTATAAAAAAGGAATATTCCTTACACAATTACTGTCATTCTTTGTGGAAATGTTGAACATATTGCTTGAAAACACCTTACAAAAACCACTAAAGTTAGGATTTATTTTTAATCATCTTCACATTTTAAAATTTAATTCTTTGACCAGAGTTACCAAGACTAAATGGGACTAAAGCATCACATGCAGGCCGCAGCTCTGTACAACAGAGATTAGAAAAGATTTGCTCCATTTTTGGCAAAACTCTGCACGTAAAGCAGCTGAGTACAACTGTATAAACATCATCAACTGGTGAAACTCAAATCTGTATTTTTCACTTTTATTAAACCTCCCAGAAAAAACAAGAGGGGTCTCAGGTCTGTGTCTTACCATGTGGCTTTGCTGAGACTGGGTGGCACCATACGTGGTGATGCCGTTGGTCGGAGGTGCCATCTGTGGTGCATCTGCTTCGACGAAGCCTCGTCTGTCAATGAGACTGCAGAGAAATGCAAGAATAGATTAGATAAAAGTCTTCATTCACAAACATAACACAGCAAACAGCATAACAGAGCAACAGGATTCCAAGGTGATCTTTATTAAAACCATGGTAATCTAACAAGATATTAAAGTTAGATAAACTGTCATAGTTCCTTCAAGGTGGAGAGAATTATTACAGGTCAAATGACCCTTTACATGCCCACACTGTAAATACTTTGATGCATAAAGCTGTGCACAAACTCTATTATTCAAGTCCTGACCAAGAGAGAGACTGAGTGAACGCAGACCCCCATATTTCCACCAACAGAGATCCATAAAACCAGAACGTGGTGATAAATCACTGCAGTCCTGCAGTGGGGCAGTGGAGTGAATCATTGTTTCTGTCCCATCGTTAATGCTGCAGAGCCCTGACGCGGCTGCTTAGACAACAACCTGCTGAACTCTGGTATGCACATGCACACGTGAGTGCTAATGGGCTACATACAGCAAACGGAGGCCATTTATCAGCCAGACAGAGGTTGATCAGATACAGAGTAATATCTAGCAGACAAAAATGTAGCTAGAGAGGTGTTAAACAGCATAAAAAGGATAATCATTTCACACAAGGAAGTCTAGACACACAATTTCAGTGGGGCTGAGCTGGCTGCAGGGAAAAATGTTTTTCTCAGAATCAGAAATCAACTAAAAGGAGAACGCAGCAGAAGCCTGAGTTGCATTAAAACACACGTTTAAAGGCACCATTCTAGGTCTCTGCAGAGAATGCTACACGACTATCTGCGCATGAGAACGTGAGACGCGGTACTACTTGTTTGGACTTTAGACGAGGGGAGACGTTCCCATAATACTGTTGGATCCAGCTGCACGGTGCCTGTGGCCACAAACACAGACACAGACGCCCAGATGGCAGCCACCTGTGCACTGAGGACTCTCCTCACCACCCACAGGAATCATTACTGGAGATTTATTGCTTGAGACGGCCAGAGCACAGTGCACCCAAATGGCTTTTTAGGAAAGTCTCTAAAAGCCTTCAACAGAACTTTTCTTAGTATGCATTATGGTGTGGGCAACTATGGATACATTTATATGACAAACATATTACAGAACCACCAAATCTTGGAGTGTTTTTAGTAATTTTACAATACCTTCAGCTTTTCAAGAATTCAGATTTTTGTCACAACCAGTAATCACCACAGTGGTAAATTACCAAAGGGAGCTTTTACATCCCTGTGTAAGGTACTGGACTGTTTAGCATCCAATTCTAATCACTTCCTTCTCTTCACTGGATTAATAACTATAAATCTTTACCCAATGAATTCAAATTCAAGTTGGAGATCTTGCTATCTCTACAGGATGCACTGACAGCAGAGTTCACAGATTCAAAACCAAGTGTGTCACTCCTCTGCAACTTTAAGCTGTGCTTTTTCTTTTGGTTTTCATATACCTCAGTTCCGGACATCAAAACAAGTACAAGGTTAAAGAGAACTGAAAAGAAAAAGTTGTAAAAATGATTGCCTATGCTCTTTAGGAACATAAAAATGCAGTAAATTTGTAAAAAAAAAAAAAAAAAAAAGGGAACAGCAGCCAGAAAAAGACACTCAATAACAGGTATCTGTTCAGTTACTGCTTAGTAATCAGGGAAAGGCCACCAAAAACCAGAGCTTCAAAGAAATGTGAAAGGTTGTTCAAACTACTGAAGCAATGAGGATATGAGAAGTGCTTAAAGTCACATGGAAAGGAAAACATAGCTGTGACAGCTGGCTTGTAAATGACCAGAAAAAGGATGAAATCTAACAAGTCTAAAAAGCTTTGATCTTGGATGTGGTTAGAATAGGCCTGAAATTGTTTACACTCTTCCTGTGTCGTCTTTGCTAAGTTTAGAAAAAGGCTGCCGGGAGGCTCATTTCAAAGAAGTTCCTCACATCAAACAGAGTCTTAACGGACCGTTTCAAAGTTGGCCTCTGGAGAAAACTAAAAATTACAATCAGGAGAAAAAAGGAGTTAATTATTTCAGTAAAAAGAGGACAAAAATATATAAAATAAGACAGACAAGGAACTCAAAATCCAGGACATATCTTGAGTGAGACCTTCAAATGCCACTTTCACAGAGGGGTTGCAAAATAGATTGGCTCCGTTTATATGACAGGTGACAACCATGTATATGCTGATCAAGTTATAATGTGGGCATCTGGAAACTTGCAAACAAGCTCAAAAAACAGTGACACACTCGTACCTTGGTGGCAGGGGTCCACAAAGTGCCACACAGCAGTTGGTGAATATATTGCCGGAGCTGTAAGGGTTGTAGTTGTCCTTCCCTCTTTTAGAAGACCACGACCCTTTTATCTGGAAGAGATGGCACATCTTAAACAAGCAGGCATTTAGAGTCATGTCCAAACAGAACATGTGATGCAGTGTTCAAGTAAGTATCCTTGACATTATTAACAACATGCAGTGGCGAGCAGAATAAACTGCACCAAGCTGTGATAACATTTTCTCTGCTCTGAGTTGAAAAGAATCCAGAACTCAAGCTGTGTGCATGTTAGGAGTGAGCATCAACAAACTATATTCCTCATGGAGCCTATCCTGTGGCAAGGTTACCCATATCAAGTAAATAAACACAAACTAAGGATACATTTTGAGAAGGACTTTTGCATAAAACATGAGTTTTTACGCTTTAAATAACTGGTTCCCAAATAATACTCTGGCACCTACAATAGCAGTGGAACCCGATTGTAACCAGGGTTTGACACCAGAATCATCATCAATTATTAATATATTCTATTTATTCTTTTGGGAGTACTCATTTATTTTTATTTGTTCTCACATATTTGGGTACATCCAGCCATTTAAAGGGTTTTAATCCGTCTGCAATAATACATATATATGTATAAAAAACATAATTCTGAACACAATTCCAAATATCCTACTGTGATTTAGAAAAAAAAAAACCAAAACTGCTTTTATTTTGAGTCTTGTTTAAAAGGCAGTGCTACCAAATACTAGAGTTTGTATGGAATAAATATAAAAATTCTAAAATAACTAAAATATATCCCGTTATTTGTGCATATAGCAAGAAAAAATAATGTTGGTAAACAGGAAAGGTTTAGTCTGATTTAATGTCAGACAGTGGGTATAAAGATGTTCACTCCTATTTTATTTCAATTTAATAATACTTAATTAATCCAAAAACATAAACCTAAAGAGTAAAACATGTTTATTTGTAATCGATCACAAAACGCCTTGAATAAATACTTTTGTAAAACTCATTCAACGTTCTTACTCACATCTTCATTTGTGGTCTGATTGGAGCTGATCAGGTAGGTATGGAAGCCTGAGAGGCCCACTATGGACCAGACAGAGAAAAAACACACCACCACCTCCAGCACAGTGACACCATCAAGGTTAAGGAATCATTTGCAGCAACACTACGGACGACAAAGTTAAAAGCTCATAGACTGGTACATAACAGACCCATTTGGAGCCAAGATGGACTATAAAAATGCAGCTATAGCAAAGAGCATACTGACCTACAGCCTGAGGGCTGTCCATTTGCAAACACTTCCCAGTTAGCAGTTCATTTGGCGCTAGCTGTAGAGCACAACTCATTTCATGTGCTCACTTGAGAACCCACAATACACTAACACTTGGAGAAAATCATTTCATATTAACAGAACTGAATGACAAAGACCTCTTAGGACATGTACTACATCTTAGGATAATCTCTGTAAGAGTGTATTTTATTCTAAAAAGACACAAAGATTCAGATCGTAGTACTACATAATTTATTGTCTCAAAGACGTGCCTGAGGTGGTGACAGACATGGAGTCTGTACTTTAAAATCCTTCAAAACTCAATCAATCTTTAACCTTGTTGTTTTTTCACCCATCAATATCTTCCCTGTAAGCACATCACTAATTTATTGGTATAAAGAATTGCACTGATACTATCAACAGTCATTTTTCCTTTGGCAGGACATCATCAGGTTAAACTCTCTGCCAGAAAAAAAAAGTTCTCAATCAAGCACAGAGAAAGGGGATATTTAAATGTTTAAACATGCTGTTTACTGTATGTAGTTAGGAGTGAATAATTTATACACCTGGATAAGCTCATACAGCCCAGATCAGACGGATGGGGAATCCTTTACATCCTACATTAAAAATATATATCAAAGTCCTCATTTCTTCTGTTCTGGATAAACCTGGCATATTTTTTGTTTTGATTTAAAGGCAAAACAGCTTTTTATAAAACTTCCACAGAACAGCTTGCAAAGATTTAATTAAAATGACAACGATTAACAGATGAAAGTCAATTCCAAATGGTATAAGGAGAAACTTTGCTGCAATTAGTTGTCTGGATCCCACAGATTTTAAGAAAATATTTCTTTAATGTTGCATTAAGTCTTATATTATTGTTAAGAGAGAAAAGCTTACGATAACAAAGTTGCTTGTTTTTGTTTTTAGTAAGATGGAAAAACACTAAACAGATGCCGGTTGTTCAAACAGGCATTATAACAGCATAAAGTTAATAGGGAAGCAAAAATAATTGAAATTTAATTTAGAGTAACTGGAAATATATCTGGAAGATGATGAAGGTGTAGACAAGCTACATATGGCAGCCATACGTAGGTAGTAGGTACTAAAATGGAAACAAAGTTACACAAGAAAACAAACAAAAAAAACAACCCAAACATGCATTTTATCCTAGTGAAAATAACACCCAAATACAGTATGTAGCATCCTCCAAAATAGATGTAATAATAAATGTAATTCAGGATGTTTTGGAATAACAAAATCTGTTGCAACTTTTAATGTAAAATGTTGCTGTCAAACAAACAGAATATATAGTAATGTAAAGACAGTACTTTGTTTCCTGTCATGATAGATATTTTTAAACTTTGAAGTCTGAATCTAAAATTATTTTAGGGGAAAAAATTCATTATTGGCTGTTTAATAAAGAACTGCTCTGTTTGCCACAAGTCCTCTCCTGGTTGGCTGATCAAGTCTTTCTTACATCTCCTCCTCTGAGAGCTCCAGATCCTAAGACTCAATCTCCATCGACACTGCATTTATTTTTTAATAAAACTGTGCATGTTTGTGTCATATACCCTGGATGTGCTTAGTGTGCTTCTTTCAAATCCAACTCAATCCCACCCTTAAAGGGAGATACCATAAAGACACCCAGACTACTGACTCAAGCAGAAGTTTTGAATGAAAAAGCAGCAGCTTGAACCAAGATTTCTGCATTAGTCAAGCTGTAGAAAGCAGTGAGGGAACCACAGCACAGATGTTTCTGTAAATGAGACCACAGCCCAAGTCCTCAACACAGTCATAAGGAGGTTTGATTCCCATCCCTCAGACATCTGCTCCATGTCTTCCCCATTTCTCTCTCTGCCCATTTCCTGTTAGATCACTGCTAATAAAGACTCCCAACATCACAAAACAAGTCCAGCTTTTAATTTTCCATTCTGAAAATTAAAAGGAAATCTCCACATTTCTCTGTAAATATGTCAGATTGCTAGGTCAAAGGGTCAACAATTTGTTTAGCAGGCTGATGTTTACTGATTATGCCAGATTGTGGGATTGACTGAGTTTAAAGTCATAATGTAATTTACGATAACTTAATAATACTACAGCCATGATGTTTATTCTGTGGAAGCTGCAAAGCCAATTATTTCTGGCATTGGCAAAATGTACTGTACTGTAACAGATACAGTAGATCAAACTGTATGCATTGGCAGTAAAAAAAAGCTGCTGCAAAGAACAGTCAATAATTAAAAATATACCCTATCAGTCACCTTCTTTATATTTTTTGCATTTAGTGCAAAATAACATTCTACTGATCTTTTTCCAGTGGATTAGAATTTTCTTTGCTGCTTGGTTTATCTATGGAACTGCAGAAAACCCTTTTTTATCAAAAGTGTTACAATTAGCAGAATTAAGGCAATAAATCAATCAAAGAAATCCCTCTTATAAAGCAGATATTCATCAGCTCACACTGTTCAGGGTTTGGCAAAAAGGATATCTTGCAGGACTTTCTTTAAGTGCAGTGAGGAATCCTTTTTCTTGTGAACCTGTGAACACAGAAAAGCACTTTGTTAGACATTTAATGCAGTTGCTTTTCTGGAGCATGTGCAAAAGCTCTGGATGCAGTGCTCACTTACAGTATTGTGAAGCAGTAAGTTTTTGCCCCCCTAAAAGTTTCTTCTATTTTTGGTTCTTTAAAAAATCAGAAACACTCTTGCATATTTCAGATCAAACATTTTTTATAAGACAAAATTAAACTGAGTAAACACAAAAATGTGCTAGTTAGTCTTTTGCATCACTATATTTTAGCACATTCTTTTTACTGAACCACACTGAATGGTGTTCAAGCATGAACAATTACTACTTAATTAGATTTAAGTCCAGGCTTTAACTTTTAATTGTTTGTTTTGTTTCCCCCAGAGTCATTCAGATGCAGACTTGCTTCGGATCATTGTTCTGCTGCATAATACAGCAGTACTTGACCTTAAATCTATGAACCAACACACTCCAGCAGGATTTTCTGCTAGAGAGCAGGATTTATAGTTCTACAGTAAGTTGCCTGAAGCAGTAAAGCAGACTCAAACCTTCAGACGACCAACACCACGGTTTGATTGTCTCCATCACGTTCTTTTTCTAATATTCTTCATCATTTATAGTATTTATTTTTTTTTAGAACGGACATTGTCAGGCGTTGTAAGTCACAATACACCTTCATTGTTCCAGTCTTATTACACTGAAAAACATCTAGATAGTTCTACAGCAAGTTGCCTGGAGCGGGATTTGTCAGTCAGACCTCTCTCATGGCTGAGCAAAAGGGGACAGTGGCTAATATTCACACTTTTGTAGCGGTAGATAAGATCGCTTTTAGATGCAAGTGTCAGCCGATCACACAAAACTTGAGGAAACTGACAGCTGATCGATGGATGTACCCCTAAATAGCGTGCAGGCTCTTGTTCAGCTGCATAACAGTGGCAGCTATGTGTGAACTTGATGGACCTCAAAGGTCTCCTTTCTACTGAATTCCTCTATTTTCTCAAACTTTCTCCTCAGATTTAAGGACGTTATTTAGAGCGCAGAACCTGCTCCAGTAAGAATATACTTCTGAGAAAGACACCAATGAAATGCTTGATAAAATACAACTTCTCTATCGCAACATATAATAGTCTATTATCTGTGTTTTAATATTTCCAGAATCTAGAAAAGTTTATTACTGTTCCAAGTTTTCACCTTTTATGCATCATGTTTTGCTGTGTGGTTTGCCGAAGTCCCAAAACTTTTTAAAGGACCTTTAAACTCCTTCTAGTCTTACAGAGGTAATGACTGCATTCTTGAATAAATCTGGATTTAGGCAATGTCATGGCTTTTTGACATATTTTCGCCTATTTCAGCTGAACTCAGCTATTGACAAAATGAACCAAAATTACTAAGAATGTGTTTTCCTCTTTATATATCAAACCAGTGTTTACAACTGTTTGATGATCGGAGAGCCATACATTTTTCACCTGTGGCAAGAAAAGCAAGAAAATTTGTAAGGAGGCAAATACTTTAGCTTTACTCTAGCTTTAGGAGACATCTTTAAGGTCAATTTTATACTAGAAAAAAAAACCCTCTATCAGTTAAGCACTATTTAAACATCAGCTAATACTCCACTACCCAGGAGTTGTGGATAAACTAGGTAGGTTTTATCACAACTACATATAACAAATGTAGGACTGAGCAGTGACTCATGGGATCCAGTGGGAGTATGAAAAAATATAAATTTATAAGTTCCTCAGTAATTGCTCTCAAGAGTTTATTATTATTATTTTTTGCTCTTTTTTTCCATCCTCAGATCAGGTTTACACCATAAAGTATGATTCAAAACCACAAAACCAAAAAGGACGACGCACTGAGCCGTCCACCGGCTGCTCCCAGCTGGAAGGCCGGTAACGAGCCAGAACTCTGCAGCTTTTCACACCGCCCACTTACAACCTGCTGGCTTGAAATACTCTGAGAGCACAGTCAGGAGGAGAGTGTGCATCTGCACTGTGCCAGTGAGCTACTTACTTAAAATGATGTGTGTGATGACAAAGGCAAAGATGAAGATGGTGAGGAAGGAGAGGGAGAGGATGAACATGTAGAAGAAACGGTAGTTCCTCCTTCCCACACAGTTTCCCACCCAGGGACAGTGGTGGTCAAAACGCTCTGCAAGGACACAGAGAGGGAGATCAGGAAGTTATTGGTGACACAATGAAGACACTGAAGTTTGAGATCCATCCGAAGCTTAAAAAAAAACCAAGATTATAGATGGTTATATAATCCTTGCTGAGAATTTGTGGAAGCCAAAGTCTTACTGCAAATTAAGCTTCACTGATTGAAGAAAGGGATGCCCCCATCTTGGCTGAGAGATAGACATAACATAAGTTTAAGATTGACAAGTTGATCTGAATATCTGAAGAATAAATCTGAATATTTGTGAAAATAAATAGAAAAATATATTTTAAAAATTACATATGTCAACACTGGATTTTTATTTAAATCTAGCAAATACAAGCTGACTGGTGTGGCTATCACGGGACAGAAAATACAACAGCGTAAAACAATCAAGACGGTTAATCAAACACTTTCGCAGCTTAACAAATGAAGTGGTAGTCTTGGTACTTCAATCTGTGAATATTTGATCACATGAGAGATGATTACAAACCAGGTAGAAAGTGTTTAAAAATATTCCACTTAGCTGAAAAGACATTTTCTGTAGTGCTTCATAAATCAGCAGTGGTTTATTTAATCATTAAGCCATTTTATTACTCTTATTTCACTGATACAACTCTGAGGGAGAAGTATTTGGTGTTATTTAATCCCCACGAGTAACACAGTCTAGTCTCTGAGTGCAGACTACATGCCGTGCTCAGTGGTAGCTACTTAACTAATTAATTAGATCCATTATTAGCTTAGTGAGGTGAAATGACCTGCTTTTGTCTCCACTGATCAATGCCTGACTGAAACACGTCTGGAGCTGGAGCCTCTGGCCCATGAGAAAGGACAGCTACAACTAGTCAAAGCTAATTGTGACAGCCTGCCAGAGTTTTTATGATGGAGTGAAAAATGCAACTAGAAGAGAAAGTGAAGCTTTTATTGACAGATTCTTCTTCTACTTTCTCTGGAAACCATAAACATTTTATGTTAACATTATATCATAGTTGGTAAAGAGAAAAAACATCTAATAAATAACGCTAAAACTACTCTGTGGCAAGATATGGTTTTAAAAGGGAACCAATGCCTCTAAATGGCTTCATAATAATGCAGTATATTCATATTTATTTACCAGAATTCTTTGGATGCATTTATTTTCTGCTTACATAACTACACAAATCCCCCAAAGGGCTTATTGCAGCTATGAATGTCCTCAAACTGAAGCACATCAAAAGAGCAATAAAATTACCATTAAAATCAATTATTCAATTCCTACCCTCTGTTAACTCAGACAAGCAGCAGCATTCATCCAGACTTAAAAACACAGACAGCTGCCAGTTTAAACCACACAGGCAGCAGTATGTCATAATTCTGTACATGCCATAACCTTCTTCTATCACACCCAAAGGGATAGAAGAACCTTAATAAAAAGGCAGTGAATCTTCCATGTTATTATCCTGGACAGCCACTGGGGTGAGGAGATCCATTTTGGCTTCTTACTTATTTAACAGCATGTTATCCCTCTGGCTTTTACAACACCACAAGCTGAAAAACTTAGAAACACATTCCTTACTTTGTTACTGGAACAAGAAAACTCTTTAATTTTTAGAAGAAATATCACCCCGCTTGTTCTTAACGATAATCATTTAGACACATAACCTAAGGCTGATAAAAATGTTGCCTGCATCAGTACCATTTCACCCCATAATCCTAATTAAAGTTAGAGGACATGGTAGGTTTAAACTGCAGTCTAAGAGCTATGCAGGTGTATAAATTTTTTTTCTGAAACATTCATTCACCTTTAATGTGATCTTCAGAGATCTTCACAAAGCTGAATTTTTAGTTCCAGAAAACACTCCAGAATCTGTTAAAAATCTGCATCATCAGGTCAGAACGTCTGAAAATCACTGATGAGAAATTGGCCACAAAAACTCGTGTCTTTTAACAAGCTGGATCTCTTTATTCTTCTCAACCCAGCGGATGTGCTGTCCAGGATTTCCAAAATGGTTTAAAAATAGTTTTCAGATTTAGCCCTGAGAAGGCAGCTGCATGTCTGGTTTTTGTTTATATGTGCTATTTGTCTTTGGCTGGCAGAGCTAGAACTTGTAGCTTTGGATTCAGAGATGGAATGTGTTTACTGGAAACAGTTTTCTGCAGGGATTTTGAACTCATGCTTATAAATCCGTTAGAGTCAATATACTGTCCATTTAAATTCAGTTCTGCACAAAGGCTTGCGGATTACAACCTACTCTTTTTTTGTTGCTATTTTCGTTATTAATCTTGTTCTTGTCAAACATTTTTAAAATTGTAATTTTAAAAATGTTTAAAATTACATTTTAAACACTTGTGGTAAATTTATCAAATTTACCACAAGAAATTGTGTTTTTCTTGTGAATCGGTGCAATATTGTGCTCCAATCTGTGTTGTGCATTTATCTCAATTCGCAAACTAAAATGTGCAATTGCATGGCAACCTGTCCAAGATGTGTATCTCACCTCTCGCCCAATGGCTGCTAGAGATGAGCTCCAGCCCCCATGGTGACACTGCATGGATAAGTGTGTTTAGATAATGGATGTATGGAAACTAAAATTTGTGTTTAAACAATGCAGACAAAGCATACAACTGGAACACTGCAGGTCTTTGTCAATGTCATTTCAGAAATCAAGTCATCGTAGCCTCAGCGCATGCATGCATGCAAACCTCCTGCTCTGTCTCATCTTAAAAAAAAAACAAAAAACAGAACAGCCATGTCTCCTTGGTTCTTTTTGTTAGACATAAATCATCTGCTTACAATATTCATAAAACACAACTTTATGTAAGAATATACAATTCCTGTCAGCTGTTCTCCATCTTTGTGAAATCTTTCTTCCTTCCTTTCTGCTAGTGTGCACAAATTGTCTGATTACCATCTTTTCAT
Source organism: Poeciliopsis retropinna (assembly GCA_010277075.1). Taxonomy (NCBI): domain Eukaryota; kingdom Metazoa; phylum Chordata; class Actinopteri; order Cyprinodontiformes; family Poeciliidae; genus Poeciliopsis; species Poeciliopsis retropinna. The sequence continues at coordinate 9,576,794 of VMRM01000018.1, forward strand.
CGTTTTCTTTTATAGGCTCTTTATCTTTGTCTCAATGTTACCCAACTGCTCCAACGGGAAACAGACAATGAAATACAGAGTCGTCTCTAAAGCCCTGACCAATGATGCTTCTGATAACTGTTTCTTTTAACACACCTTTTGCAGAGTGTTTTATTTAAAAAAATAAAATAAAAAGAAAAAAATAAGAGAAAATGAATCTTTACATTTTCTCTCTTTTCTCTCTCTGTTTTTCCATTCAAAGGAGGGATGAACTGAGTATAATTTCAGTAAACAAGTTTTCAATTGATGCTCTTTTCTAAGCAGGTCTGCATCACATTCCAGATATTTAGCTTGACTTATGTTATCAGTAACAAACACAATTTTCCCAAATTTAATGTGAAGTCACAGTGGTCTCAGTCCACATACTGTACTCCACTATGAAGTAAGAATTTCACCCATCATATTTTTTACTGCATAAACAATGACCTTCATTTCCATGCTAAAAAGAAAACAAATGAAATTTTGTGTTTTTATAAATTTGCTTGGTTTCTTTCTACAAGTATTTTTTTTTAAGAGAACTTTTCATCTAACTTTTCTGATTAATGCTTATGCTCCAAGTGAAGAAGATTAATTTCTTGACTTTTCTTTGGAAGTGCGATACAAATTCCAAACTACAGAGAACATGCACTTACATGCTAAAAGCACACAGGACTAAAATTTCTAGTTAAAACTTAGAGAACGCCATAACTCACCCACACAATTGTCGCAGAGGCTGCAGTGGGAGGCACGTGGTGGTCTGAAGATTTTGCATGTGAAGCAATACTTCAACTTGACTGTTTGGCCATTGATGACAACCTCTTTGGTCCTGGGAGGAGGCCTGTAGCCAGTGGTGCCGTTGGCCACATCTGGGCAAGAGAAAAAATAGAGGGAACCAAAGAAAGGCATGAGGATCTGCGCAGAGCTCGGTGCATGAGGCTTTAATGTGTGCATGAATATTTTTGTGGAACACAAGTAACCCCTAATTTTCTACACTCCCTACGATGTAGAGGTGTGATGCAGATTGACAGATCAACAATAATTTCCCCGACAGGAGGGCTTTTGAAAGTACCAAAGGAGACTGTCAATATCACATCTCAAAGCTGGGATAGAGACCCAGTGGGGACTCCTGGAAGTGCTTGAGGATTGAGCTGGTGGTGGTGATGGGGGGGGTTCTCTAATCAGACTGTTTGGATGGATGGCTTCTCCATAAAAACTTATTTTATTTTATTTTTATTTTTTTTACTGAGGGTAATGTGCCAATTCTCTGGCTCCGTTTTAAACCTATAATGCTGGTTAAGGCAATACTAGCATCAGTTAGACATATAATAACTGAAACATCACTGTAAAACCCCTTAAGAAACTGCTTTAAAAGATTTCAGGACTAAGAAAGCAGTGGTGAGAGGCTAAACAGCAAGGATGAAAGCGATGATAGTAATTTTTTATGAGATAAAAACTAGAGCATGTATCCTACCACTGTTTTGCCTCCTCAGAGAACTCTTACACAGACAAAGAAGGAAATAATGTGTGTAGGAAGATAATTTTGAGATCCCGGTGAAGCTTGTGTCTTTAGAGTATAATGTGTGTGTGCATTAGTGGATGGGGGTGGGAGGGCTGCAAAGCTTATGTCGGTGTTTGACATTTCTAAAAGAGAGCATTGGAAATCCAGCTTCTATTGAATGTGCCCCTACAACACACACTCTTTTCTCCTCCGCTCCTCGCCTGCCCTCAGAGGACATTCAGAGGCACAATAATGACAAAGTTGAGAGCAATTTGGAGGACGATCTGCTTTCACAGCTCCTGCCAGGAGATTACCATGTTTGGGTTATTATACTAATGTAAAACCAAACCAAAAACCAATTTCTTTCAGAAATATTAATGTCCCTTGAAGTCGTCCACATTTTGTCATGCTGCAACTGCGAACCTCAATACAATTTTATGGGCTAGACCAACACAAAGCGGTCTATAAATTCTTGAATGGATTTTGAATACAAGTTACACTTTCTGAAAGGAACAGCAAAAAAAATATTTAAAATCTTTATGATATTCTTTTTTTCTTTTTACTGTACCAATATATACACTGGAAACAAAGCCATCAGTTTCTGCCAATATTATATCTTAAGCAGGCACATGACCATAACAGGTAATTCAGGCTCAGTACTGTATGTGGTCCAATTAATTTTTTTTATTTGAAAAGGAAATATTTAACATGCATAATGTGCTTTTGGGTGATGTGAATTCAGGACCAGGAACAAGGAAAAACCATCACATTAGAATAAATGAGGGTTTTATATTAAGTGTTAAAGTTTAAACTATAAAGATTTTTTTGATAATAAATATTTTACAATTGAGTAAAATATTCAATAGATACACATCCTGATAAAGTAACCAACAAAAGATAAAATTGCACATCACCACCTGATAACCTAATAGAATAAATACTCTGCATACAATAAAGCTTAGAAGATCAAGTTTTCTAATTTTTGCAAATCTACAACCTTACTGTTGTACTCTTTAGGCAGACAGTCCACAAGCAGTGTGAAAGCAGGGGTATTAAAGTAGCTTTTCTCCTGAACAAAGCCATTTGTACACTTAGCTATCGGGCAGCAATAGTTTAGCCTGGCATCAGTATCTAGAGGGAGATTCCCTAGAGAGACAGGCCAGGTCTAAGAGCTTGAAGCTAAAAAACAAGGCCAAGTTACAATGGAGAGATGTAACAGCACTTACATATGCACGCTCATGGCATACCCACTCATAAGCAGAATCATCATTACAGGGTCACATCTCATAGGATTCGGATGCAATCTCATAAACAAGAAAATTTAAATTTTCATTATTATTTGGTAATTTAACAGCCTACCTAGATTCCTGCCGTTTTAAAAAGACTAAGCTAACCATACACCCTCTAAGCAGCCTTAACATGAAACTACTATCTTCTGTCTTACCTTACTCCTCACATTGTAAAGGAATGTTGCTCCAGTGGCATTAACAGTAATACTATAATTAACAATGGCTTTAGCTAATTAAATTACATCAATCATGTTGAGACTTTATGCAACATTGAAGGCTGGACTTTGACCGAGCGACAGAAATGCTTTTCTTTTCATTCACTGTAAATAAATTGTACCAAGGCTTTCATAGTAACTACAACTCCACTTTCCTACTACTGTAGTTTACTATTTTGTTGTGTTGCTGATTACAAGGGACCTGCAAAAATGTAAGATTAAAACAATAATAATTACGCCATCTATCCTCAAGTTTATGATTTTGAGACTCACAACTGGATCTAAATATCTAGTCATACAGGATTGCTACAGGTATGTATGTTGCCCATTGGTCTCATTGTGATTCCATAAAATGTCTAAAATCCTACCTGCCTATTTTAATTAAATCTGCTCACTCTAAGATTTCACCCATGAAAGGTGTTTCTCATTGAGCTGGAGGTGTCTACTAATAATAAAAACTGAGCAGGTTAGAAAAAAAGATCCAGTTTGCTGAACAGTTGCCACAGTGCAAAGCTTGTGGGATGCCATTTTATTTCATCGTATTTCCATGAGGATTCCTGATTACTGTTTGCTGAGCTAATTAGATTTTTCTGTGCTTGTGCTGATGTGCCCACACTGCATACAAAAAAGGTAGCATTTATAAAAGCTCCTGAAAAAGCTAAACTGAGCATTCTTTTCAGAGGTGATAATTTATTAAACAGAAAAGCTTGTTTTTACAGATTTTCAATGTAGTAAATCATCAACTAATTGCTGTCTGAACCAGCCATCTTGTTGTGTACAGTTTATATTTTAAACCCAATTTACCAGATAAATATAAGGCACCTTAAAGCACCTGTTAGTACAAGACGGGATAAAGATAGACACAAATCTATTATATTAGGAGATAGAATGAAAAGAAAAATGACATAAATAAATCCAACATGCGTGAGAGCCTTCTGTCCAGAATAGTACAGAGTCAGGATTGCCATCCTGTGGTCCACAAGGTCTCAAGGGAGAAATGTCTTAACTGAGACCATGAAGTCTCAGTTCAGTCATTAGACCAGAGGGAAGGGGCATTTGTGCTTCCCCCAGCAGCAGCTCTGTCACAAACAATATTCCTTTTTCAGTCCATCTTTTCATGTTCCTGTCACTGCAAATTCAACAACAGAAGAAAAGGAGTGAAAAAGAAAACAGCTATTTCTTACTCATGCACTTTCAAGACTGTAAAATGGCTGATAAAGAGTGTCGTCAATCTTTTAAAATTAAAAGATTATTGATGTATTGTGATTGGACAGGCATTAAACAGGTCAGACCGGTGCTCAATAAAACACCACGTAAATCCTCATATGCCCAGTTACTGTGAGGTTCATGTGATCTCATCATAAAGTCAATGATTTATTCTGACTGAAATATTTTACTAATTTTTCATGCAAGGTTCAAAAGAACAGGATGCAACCAGGTGACTGACCAAAATAAACTTTGACATCAATAAAATTTGTGATCAACACACATTCGTTATATGGCAATTCAACTTACCATATAACTCAAATCAACTCAGTGTTGGCTATTATGTTATAATTTACCAACCCAATAAAATTGTTGCAACATGTCTGTAACAAAAATCCTCTTTATTATTGGACCAATGTAATATTTATTAGATGCAAGCCATAATATTAAAAACAAACACACTTGAAATCATTCTGTACGTTTTAAATAATTGAATCAATATTTTCTTGATATTTTACGTCACTGAAATTTCCTTATAAATAAAATTCTTGAAAAAATACATGACATTTAGTTCTTACACCAAGATGACTCAAAGTCAACCACTCTAATGCATCTGTGCTGTGGTCTCAAAAATCCAGCCAGAGCAAATTCAGGATTTAGATCTACAAGGCTTTTAAATCCAACAAGCTTCTTTAGAGTCTCACTGCAACAGAAAAAACTGAATCTAATGCCATAAAACTGTCTCTGCTCTCTGAAAAAGACTCCAGCTGGTCACTCTGTTTCATAGGATATGCATTCTGACATGGGATGTGAAATAGTATTCCTACAAGAAAATGAAGCAAAACAAAAGACATCAGTTAAAAGTTTTAACAGGAAAAACAAGCTTTTCAATCCCCCTCAGTTTTCTGTAATTTTAATGATATGTAGACACATCAGTCACATTTTGTTCCTGTATCAACCCACTGTAAATGAATTTTAAAATTAGACATGTTAAAATCTTGGCTTGTTCCACCGCAAATCCCACATGTCAAGATCTATGTCCTCCAATGGCAACAGAAAAAAAAAAATACAGTATTTGTGCTGGAAAATCAAAGGGGGATTCTGACCATTTCAGAGTAAAGAAAGAAACAAGCAGTCTGATCCATCCTTCTCTCTGATTGCTACTTCAGAGAGGATTTTGAATCTGGCATATGGAGGTTGAAATCACGCCAGCCTGTCTAGCTCTGACACGTTGGGAAGCCAGACATGCATGGATGTCAAATGCAGTAGGGCAAGGGGAAACTCAGTATGCTTTAAACTAATCTACAATATTATCCACATTTTTCTTGTGATCCTTAATAGCTGTGCACATTTTTTTTTATTGCATTGAGTTCAGTGACAGGACAGAAAAGTAAGACATGATAAATATATATTTTGCTATTCACTCTAACATGAACCTGAGTGTTTGGCAGTCAGCAGAGATATCAAATTTTCTTTCTGGGATATGGAACGTGAGACCTAAATGTCCCCTTACTGTTCACAGATTAGGCCCAACACCGCTTAGTCAACAGATCGATAAGATGTGTGCTGAACCTGAGCTTTGTGGCATTTTGTTTTGAAAATATTGTCATCTACTTACAGGACAGGTCTATTCCACAATAACAAGAGGGTTACGGATGACGAAATCTGCTCAATGCAGAGCAAAGACTAGTTGATAAGAACAGGAATCTGATTTTACGGTTAAAGATACAAATGCATCAACATCCAAACACCTACGTAGAATTAAAATTTATACAAATATATATGGTCAAAACTGCTTTTGATCTGCAAATCCTCAACATTCAAGGTGTATTTGGACACAATTTAAAGAAACCTGACCATGAATCCACACTATTACACCCAAAGCAGCATGCAGACACCTGATGTTAAGAGAAGAAAGTAGGAATTAGGGAGTTTAGGGGCTACCGAAAGGTTAGAGGTGTGGTTAGAAATGTGAAACTAGTGCAATTGTTTTTGAATGCTAGATAATGTCTTACATCTGGAAATACTTAGAATTTTATGTGCAAAATAAAATTTTGCACATCCAATGCCTGTTAGATGTGGCTCATCTAACAGGCATGTTCTAATGGCAGCACAATAATGCTGAACATCCCACAGCCAAATCCCTGAATGCAAACAAAAACAATTTAACACCAGTAGAAAAAGATGTTTAGGTTTTTTGTTTTTTTCACACTTCTGAGGAAAAATTAAATGCTAACGGATGTCCACAATTAAGAAGTTTGTAATCACAATTATTGCTTTATTAATGTAGTACTGAGAAGCAGGGTTGAGAACAAAGATGGTTTAAGAATGGAAAGTGAATTTATCTGATATAGTATAGTAATATTTTGAGGCTCAACTTTAAGCACAGCATAAAGTGCTACAACTATATAACTAAAATATAGTTGTAGCAGCCAAACACATTTTTATAGAAATCTTAAAAATAAAAACTACTTTGCTAAAAAGCAAGACAAGATATTTGGTAAATAATGTATTTGACAGCTCTCGTTTAAATTCAGTTACAGACAATAATATTCAAAGGAAAAATAAAATACTCAACAACCAAAGGCTTCCAGATTTAAGCCTGAATATTTAAATTCCTTTTTTTTATTAAAAAAAAAAAAATCCCCATAAAATGGTAATTTTGCATGCTATGTCTCTGCCACTGCTACTGGTTTTCAGTACTCTAACTTTCCTCCAAAGGCTTTTAAGTCTCCTAATGAGATTAATTAAGCTAGCCCAGAGTTTGTTTAATGAGGCCCTAATGGCCTGAAGCACAGAAGAGGATGATGGCTGAGAAAAGTTTCACATTCCAAGCAGAGCTATACAATTACACAGAACACTTTAAGTCAGCTAAACTAGTGAGCTAAGCTGTGATAATCCATTTAGCTACTGGGCAGCCGGGCACATATAGATCCTTTAGAGTTGGTCACTAAACCAGCACTGATGTTTGAATCATGACTTCGCTGGTTAAGTCAGAGAAGCAGAAAATGTAAAGGAAGAACAGAAAAAAAATGCACTGGCAGTCACTGATACTGAATATGTTTTGCAACAATGACATAGTCACTAACATCTTACAAAGCAGTTTAGCAAACCACAATAAATCCTAGAAATGAAGTCAATGGGCGGATGGATTCTTGCTTGTACTGACAACAAATGTTGACCCTCTTGTTAACTTACTGTGAAGGAACTTTCCCGCAGGTAATCATTAAAAGAATATTTACCATCTTTATCAGCCAAGAAACTAACCTCTAAGGATGACGTCCCTTTGTGCTTTACACATTGTCCTTTTTCTGTCCCTTAAATCTTCCTGACATCACCTTAAGCCAAGACAACATCCATTTGAGATGAGCCATCATTATTATCAGCTGCTTCTGTCTATTTATAAAGCAGTACATTTACCTCTATGATTTTTTGTCTGTGTGACTAGTAAAAAAAAAAATTGTTTCCTGATTTGGTCACTGCTTTGTCTTTTCCTGCAGCATTGTGAAATGCTTTATGAGAATAATCGATCTCTAGATAACCCAATCCTATCTTACACTGTTTAGTTTAATGGCCAAGGAAAACGGTTGACCTGGTTAACCATTCTGAGTAAATTTGGTCATTTGTTATGGATAATTAACCTGTGGTAAGACCCGGTGATGACCCAATTTCTGTTTACTTGCAGTGTTTGTTATATTTTAAAACCTTGAGCTATTTCAAATAGTCTGATGTCATGCAGTCCAAAGTTAGGAACAGGCCCATCAAAGAATTTTCCAACTACTCATTCTTTGTTTCACAACACACCCACCTGGAGTGCTTGTGGAAAATCTGCAGTCTCAACTCAAGTCCCAGTGATCTTTATCAATCTCATCATTTTTATATTTGTGATGATTGAACAGAAAAATTTTTTTTTTTTCTTGTATCACTCCCACACAACTGGCACGTACACACTGTCTAATGGTTATGGACATTTAGTGACCCCCAAGATGCTGTCCTTTGCTTCAGTTCTCCCATAATGAGCTATGAAGATTTTTATTACCTCTTTTCCCTACCTGCTTACAGTGCAAGGTGGTAAAGTAAATACGGACCCTCATCCAATCTAGTTTCCCGTGACTAAGTGAAGGGCCTCAATGTCATGTCACCCTTCTAGGACAAAACAGAACAATGTTCTTAGAAATTAGGCTCAACTTCAAAAACAATCCTACAGTTGAATACACTTTAAAGGGATTAATATAGATGGTATTTATTGCACAAGGAAGATTATTCCATGATATGAATTGTTTCCTAATATGGGATTTTTTTTTCCACACTGAGCAAATTTACTAAAATTAAGTATTGAATTTTTTCTGAAAAGCCTCATAACTCCTGTTAATTCAGTTAGTTCAACATTAGTGCTTCCTAATTCACCAGTAGTTTTAGTTGTGCCAACATTTATTAGATAAGGTATTTATCAAATGGCAATTTATGACCAAGTAATCCATCAAAAAGGGGTAGTTGGAGAAGCTTTTTTGAAATAAAAAGATCGGAGGCCATTTGAGCAGAGCAATTCAGTGCAGTACCAATAATTCATCCCGGCAAAGACGAAGAGAACCTTTAAAGTCAATTGAAGCCCTTATTTCTTTGGCTGTGCAGATTTACTAAGGACACCTCATCCAGTTAATGTGTCAGGGAGGCAGTGAACACCCACACAAAAGCTGAATCCAGCTACGCATGGAACATTTTCTCAGATAGGGGAGATGAGACAAATGGGAGCCGTGTAAACAGGACATACACAAAAGATTCTTCTAACATACAAAGGAGAGTCACTAAAGGATCCCACATCCTTCATCTGATGCCGAACAGTCGACACACAGTTACATGGTTGAGAACTGTTTGTTTTGGCATACACCTTTCAGATAGACCACCTGGGGGACACCCCTCCTGCTTCAGTATACATTCCTACTCACCAGGGTTCCCCCTGCTTCCCTGCGTCCTTGGTTTTGTTTTTATGTAACAGTCACAAAGAGAGCATCACACGTTCTACACACAGCCTCCACTGTGGAAAACAATGTTACAATTTCCATCCAAGAGTTATTAGCCATTTGCCAGTCTTAATTTTCTAGGAGATTTTTTGTGAAGAACCGTACAAATGTACATAATTCCTCATCACGTTTGATGAATGTTCCTAAAAAAAGTGTGTCTCCTGCTGCAAGATGGTGGAAGCAGAATAGTTGAATAGTAAATAGCAGAGAGCAAGGTGTTGCTCTCTGGTTCGATCCAGGCCTGGAGTAGTTTGTTAACCAGATGCTTCTCTTCGAACAAAATGACAATTTTCATCACGCATTTACATTGAGACCCAATTTCAGCACTTTGGAGTAAGTATGTAGGACCTCAGTATATTTGTGGCACTATATACTGGCATAAAAGCAATAAAAAAACTAAAGGAGATAAACCCCAAAATGAAGATTTTAAAATAGACTTTAAAATTTATTGAAATTAAATCTCTTACCTATTTGTCTCTCCAAGTCTGCTGCCTCGTCAGGGGTGGCCCTAGGCAGGACGCCGGGGTCGCTGAAGCTGGTTCTCAATAAAGTCCCCAGTACAAACAAAAACAGAGCTCCTCCTAGGACTGGGATGATGGGGGTCAGCCGCTCTGCCAGGAACGGACAACTGGTGAAATAAAAACGATGATGAAGAAAGAGCAGCGACAAAGCATAAGCAGAAATGCAGAATTCTGATAGACAAAAAGAAAAGCTCAAAGTTCCAGCACATCAAAACTTTATTTACCCCCATTTCAACATTAGCACAAAAGACAATACTTGGAAATTACTGAAGAAGGTATTTAGGTTAAAGAAAATAGCATTCTTGCTTAACAACTAAAGGAAAATCACCAAAAAACAAAGTCGTATGAATAAGTCAGATTCCTATCCGGTCTAATCTTTCAAAATTTACTATTTAACAGTTTAGATTAGCTAGCAAAAGTACACTCCTTTAGTAACTTTATATAGAAACTGTATATCACAAAATACAAATATTCATACTTGTTACTGGGAGTTTATGTAATAAACCAGCATAAAGTAGTTCATAACTGTACAAGAAAAGATGGATAAACTGTTGAATTTTGAAGATTGATTTCTTTTTCCTACACTTTCACAATTATGTTCCACCCTATGTTCATCCATCACATAAAATACCTCCCGAAACACAAAAAACTTAAAAAGTTATGTCTTTTTTAAATACATTGCAGCTGGCTAGGGCACAAATCACATTAAGTACCACAGGGATGAGCCTAGGGCACACTATTCTTTTTGTTTATGAATTTATGGTATTTTATTAAATTGATGCTATCTTTTTTCCATGATGCATTACAGGTTCCTAATGGATACAACATAAATATCACATATATTTAGGTTTCCTGTGCTGACTGCTAATGATTGCTAAAGACAAACGTCAGCACCCTCCACCTAAGGAACGAACTGTCCTTAGGTTCGTTCCTGCATCAAGTTCTGCAGAGATTAATTACTAAGTGAACCATCTAAACTTGCAGCATGCCTTACAGCTACAATGTAAACATACTACCACACTGAATAACAAAGTATTTCAACACTAAACCTAACCTGTGTTCCAAGCCTGTTAAATATGGAAGATAATGAATCATTTATGAATCACACCTAAATGTGAAGCTGGTCAGCAAAATGTGTTTAGAGAAATAAAAAAAAAAACAACTGAAGATATAATCCTAACATCTCTATGAACATTGACATGTAGAAACCTGAGTGGAAAGATGCAGCTGCTCTCTACAAATAAATGTCTGGGACATCAGCAGGGGGAAGCAGGCAGGGCAACACAGTTCAGCAAAAACACTTAAGTTTAAAAAAAAAAAAACAGGCAATTTTTTGTGTCATTTCTAAGCTATTGGTTCCATTTTCTCAAACAGCCTCCACATCTGATTTGGTGATTTAGCATCATGACTTTCTAAATCAAGATATTGACGCCAGACATTACTCCCTATTTTCAGATGTAACAGTGCCTCATAACTTCTGATAAAATTGCTTTACATTTTAGGATTTACAACCAACAGTTATTTGTGTAGGTGAAAAAAATTAAATAAAAAGGCATTCAATGTGATAACCTGGCAAACTGAAGCTACTTGTGGTTAAAGGTGTAGAAAGGCCTATAATGCAAGCAAATATTCACTTTTCTTTCCATTTTCCTTCAGAGGAAGACCCCGAGCCATATATGTAAACAAACCTTTTCAAACTTATTTTTAACAGGAGTAAACCCAAAATATAAGCACAGATATCATCTGTACTGATTTATGGCATGACATTATGTTTCTAAAAACAAAAGCTGCTGATCCACTGATCCCAAATCTGTTTGACGGGATCATTAACTGAGTCCTTGAATGTCTGTGTTAGAACATCAACTCAGGCCACAGTATATGAAAAGCCAAACACTGTGGGATGTTGTGGCAACACTGTGCGAAAAAGGATCTGAAAATTTGATCTGAAAAAGATCAAAGCATAATCAACAAAACAGCCAACACAGATCAGAGATGAGTGCAACAACAGATATAAAAGCAACTACTACTTAAACAACTAGCTTACAGTAAATAGAATATAGCTAAACATATGTAGCAAGCCTTCTTCTTAAGTAATGTTTTTAAAGTTTAGCTAAAATGTTTATTTGTCTGAAAATATCTGGAAATACCAGATATTTTCCTGCAAAGTTCTGGCATTTATCCAGCTGTCTGTGACTCCGCTTAAAAATCAACTAAAGCTCAACTTTAGCAGCTTCAACAAGTGTACATTAATTTGCACCAAAAGTGAGTCTGAATTACTCCTGCAATTCAGTGTGATTCAGTTTACCTTGATTACAAGGAGATAATAAAAATAAACATGCCTAATCTGATCAGAAATTAGATCAGAATCTAATCAGAAACGCAAAACTTGCTGCAATACAACAGATAAACAGAAGAAATTTCAGCTCCGGAAAAGGATTAACATCTCAACGGAGACTTCAGAAATGTCCATTTATGTATATGGGGTTGCTGACATTCCCCTCCTAAATGGATAGTCGGAGTTCTGCAAAATAATAATAATAAAAAACTTTTGAAAAAATTGTTCATTAAACTAAGTTATATTTGTATTTACCTTGACAGTGTAGCTAGAAATTAAGTGTCTTTCAGAGTCTAACTTAGCTCCATGTCTGTTTGGAGTCACACAAGGCTGTGCCCGACTTCCTTCAACAAAACTTGACCAACTTTATAACCAAGTACAAACTGATTCAGAACTTTTTAGGTTGTTCAAAGCTTAACCATCAACAGTCTAAAAAGCAGCTAATTAAGCTAACATAGATAATCAGTGACAATTTCTTCAGGTGGCCCTTGTAATTTTTAAAGAAATTAAGGCATCAGTTTCTTGATGTTTTCATTAGTATTTGCACTGTGAAAGACTTTGTTCACATGTTGGTCCAGAAGTTATGAAAATCATTTTTTTACAAACACAATGGATTGTAGGAGGACTGGGTCAGAAGCTGTGTTTTTTTCTGAATGCCTTTTCAAGGCATAAGCGTTGCTTTTGTGATTCTGCTGTTGGGTTTTCTTTCAACAGATATGGTAAGAGAAGGCCCAGTTCACGTTGAGACTGTCTCAACATGAAAAGCAGGATTTACTTGTAAGTCAAGACGGCAGGATCCTGTTCTTGGGAACAAGTTTCACAAGAGATTCAGTGGCAACAACACTGCTTAAATGGGAATTATAGAAATCACCAGTTTGTACAGTTCTTCAAAACACTCCTCCCTCCGAAGAGTCTATACAAACAATGACGAAAACAGGAAATCTAATGATAAAAAAAAGAACATAAAAACTTCAGTTGGACACTTTAGGGTTAGTCTTTACACATGCAATAAAATTAAGTGGTGACATGTAAACATGACTAAAAGCAACACCTAGTTAAAAGTAGGAACTGTTCCTTACTTACTCTTGTTTTTCTAATTAGCCAGTTGCCATTTACTATGGTTAATTTTGCATCATGGTATTCCATATTAGAAGGTGAAGAAACAAACAGCTGACTGTTTTGCAAGACTCTATTCTGTGTATGAAATATCTGTTGCAAAACAAAATTACAGTTACAAAATCTGTAAATTTTTGCAGCCAGTTGCTGTTGGTTCCCTGCTGAACAAGGCATTAACCTTGATAAAACAAAATAAATTACCCCCAAAAGTGGCTGGCTAAACATTGGCTTTCTGAATTTAGACAACTTTTAGTTATTGATTCAAATATATATACATATACCTTAGCATGAAGTCCTCCCCAATAATTCCCTAATATAAGTTCTCAATTTTAAAATCTTAAATAGGACATTAGTGAAGCCTAATACCTACAGTTTTTTTTATTTTTTAATTGTCAGTAATCTGCTTTTGCAGCACAAACAAAAAACAAAAACATATTTTGAAAGTAACTCCACACATGGAAGGGAACGCTTTTTAAAGACAACACAGATCATGGATAAAAGTAATGATTTGGCAAGAAATGTACTGAATCCAGCATTGGAACTACAATTAATACTATATACTTTGTTGAAGAGATGTGGTGTTCAACCTCCTGTAAAGTAAAAATCCTGTCATTCTTGAAAACCTATCCACTGACAAACAGATGATTTAAAAGAAAGTGGAAAAAAATATGCTACAAGAAACAGCATCTGTACTTCAAGAGCGACATCTCAATGAGTCGGATATCAGTAACATAATGAAATCGTGATCAAGTGTGGCATCAAGTGACATTTGACACAGATTAAACACCAAACCCACCTGGGAAAAGGGACATATCCATTAACCTCACACCTCCAGTGAATAAAAAAGGTATGTCTGCGCTGCAGGTATACAAAAACTTGCCCAGTCAAGCCACCTCAAACGAAACATCTCCGACACTTATCTTCATCTGTCAATGAACAGCGGTAGTAAGACTACTTCAACAGCTCCCGTTCCTGATAAGATTTAAAGAGAGCAAAAATGAACAAAATCACATTATCGTTTTTGTTTCCAATCCACTTCCTATATTTGCAGAGACTTTGGAGGCATCGTTGCCATAGAGACGGATGGCATGCAATGTCAGACATGGTAAGTTTCAAATGGAGTTATGGTTACCCTGGAAACAGCCACATCAGTGAGTTGAAGCCTCATAGGAAAGGAGCAGCAGATTTTAACCAATTTTATTAGTCTGTCTTGTTGAAGGAAACTAAAAAATGTTAGTGAAAAAACAAGGATGACATCTAATAAGTTCAAAACCAATGAATACAGAAAGAGACTGAATTGAAGACTAAAACAGGACAAACCTAAGAGTTGAAAAGCTTTTTGCACTAATTACACTAAGTCAGGGTTGCAGAGAAAGCTGCATCTTTAATGGTCACAGTCTCATCACCGATAGGTCAGCTGAGAAACCAATATTAGGGATGCACAGATATGAAAATCTGTGCCGATATTGATATTTGATATTAATATTGCTGTTGTGGCCAATATCCAATATTGACCCATGTGTACATATCACAACCCTTGCCATACTTTAGGGAGAAAGGGAAACCAAATTGCTGACTTCACCACTCCTTTTCTGATTCAATTAAACTCCCCACAATTCTGTGCTGCATCACTGTCAGTCACATGACCAAACAAATCCCACATGACCAGAAGCAAATAACAAAATGGAAATAAATATTGATTAATAATATTAGCCCAGTCGTATTTATTGGACCAATAACGGTATATTAAAAGATGACCAACATCAACTGATACTGATGTCAATGCCAATCTCTTGTGCGTCCCACATTTTTATCGCAGCTACATCTGAAAGTTGGTCCATTTAACAAAGTTATGTTGAGTTCTACTCAAAATGCCATGTCCATAGAATTTAATACTAGCATTATTTAGAAATAAGATGTGAAAAAATATATTCAGGACAGTGACAGTTAAAAATGTATCTTGGTATGATATACAAAAGACACCAGAGTAGTCTTTATATTGTTTTGTAATGGAAACATTATGATACTATTGTGGATGTAGACAGGAAAAGGTTATATAAATCGTCACTAGGAAACTTTCAGCCATTCTTACAGAATATACAATGGACGCCCGCCTTTTCACTGTTGAATATTTAGTATTTTTTTAATGAAGAATGTGACTGAAAATTATTTTGTTTTGTTGTAGAGGACACACAAAGTTTTCAAAATAAAGTCCAGCTTGGGAACATAAAATAGGTGTAATAATACTAACATGTTATTGGCAAGATTTTGCAAAGCACCCAATCAAGAAATAGAGATAAGATTGTGGATGTTAGCTTGTGTGGTAGCCTATTAAACGAGGCAGCTATCAGCATTTTCAAAAGTGGTTATTTGTGCGTTTCAGCTATTCATGCATGGCTGTGGTCCCTAACCCACATGACCCTTCACTGCACTGGAGATTGGAAATATAGAAGCATTTTCAAATATATTTTTGCATTTTTGTGTTCTCATCTCCCTGATGGAAAAAGCAGTAAGTAAAAGATAAAAGGTAGGGTGCAGCAACAGGACCACAAAACTCAACTGCCAAATAGAACAAGTTAAAATATGCTAAACTTTGCCAGGTTTGAAGAGCAAAAGTAATGCTTCACTTCAGTAAAATCTCACAAAGTCACATGTATTTGCTTTCCAAAGGGTTAAACAACTTATCATTGAATGTGCTTACAAGGTAAACAATCATGACTCAAATCTAATGTCATCAAGCTTGTCAAGACTCAACTGGGAGTTACTCATTGAGGACTTTTGCCTGAGCTTTATTTAATCAAGTAAAACTTGCTTCACTGTGCACTGTTCCCAGTTTGTCCTCACAATGTCCTCCAAGATTAACAGATCTCTTTTTTTCTTATGGTAACTCTAAGAACAGCGATCCACTGATCTGTGAACAACAAAATGTTTGTCATGCAAAGTTAACAGCTGCTATCTGAATCTGCAGTCAGTTTTCAGGGTGATAACCCAATAAGAAATGTCAACATTAACACTCAAAGGAACTTCAAATATGGTTACTGCCATGTTAAAATACTTCTCTGGCCTTTCAGGTTACAGTATCATTAATCATCAGTGTTATCTGAAAACAAAGGCTTTGTCTGCTTGGGCTTTTATAACATTTTGATTGGGTTTGATAGCAGACAAGGGCAGAATATGAATTTCCTCATAGCCATAGGCCGACTCATTTGTCTGCAAAACAAAAGAACATGACAAGCTTTTGCAAACAATTGCATTTTGTTTTTACCCAAACTCCTCCACAGTCTCCAAAGATTTTCATCCAGATTTCAGACAGATGCCAATTGTGTACTGCGAAACATGTGTCACTCATGTTTTCCAGAGACCTACAAATTCTTGAGGTGGAACCATTCAGCCCCGGCCTTGCACTCAATCACCCCTGGAAGAAGGGACTGGATGTAGCTTAGAGGAGGGGGGTTGACAAACAAAGAGTGCAGGGTGATTAAAGACTTGACGCAAGCTGGGGAAAGAAATCACGCAACACACAAAAAAAGCGAGAGGCCGGTGGTGGTATTGGAGTATCAGAAAAAGAAGTGTGTTTTTCTACAGTAATCTACATCTACATCTAATGTACATCTGCAAATCTAACTTTTAAAAGTTTCAAGTTTGATAACTCACTCGAAAGAACATCAACTTGTTTTTTCCCCCATTTTCAACCATCCATCTGAAAAACCATTAGGCAGTTAGACAAGATATGGAGTGGTACTGTACTGGTGTGAGAGGAATGCCTTTTGTTTCCTTATGCCAAGCAATGGGTGTGACTGTTTGAGTTATGTGGACAAAGTCTGTTTCGCAACTATTTGCCTGACAACACTCAAGAAATGACTTATTTTCTTGATCACCCATGCACCAAACCTTTTTTCCACCCCTTCTTTCAGGAAATTTTCTACAAAAAAAAGTCAATATCAAGGATAAGAAAAAAAGCACAAATTTTCTCTTTTCAAGTGCATGTTTGCAAAGGCATCTTGAGAGTAATTGTATGCATACAATGCTTTGGGTATTCATTAAACACATTTTCTTTCATGCACTTTGGGGCATGTTTCAAAGGAGCTACACCTGAAAGGTCTATAAAGCGTTTTTAACAACCCACTTAATCAAAACTGAATGCAGAGCCTATTTGTTTGAGAGAGTTACTGGGCAAATGTGAAATGTGGGCAGTTTTAGCTTCAACAGCCTAAAAAATATTTCAGCTGCCTGGATTAGCCACAAGAGCAAACCTGTCAAACACGTGGAAAAAACTAAGTACTCCATCCATATTTCAAGAACACTGTGGCCCAAAGCTATTCGGTTCTGTTAAGAGATGGATGCAAGTTAATGCTCATCAAAGCGCTGCTTATTTTAGCCGTTTTAATACATGTACCTGATGGGAATTATAACAAGATCACTGTAACTCTGCATCTGTCAGGCAGATGAAAAGCAGAATAGACAGCTTCCCATAAATTAGGTTGAAGGGGAGCAAAAAAAAAAAAAGCTGACTTGCAGCGACATTTTTGTAAATGTTTTATGCAGCTGTCAACCTTTTTACTATAATGCAGTAAAAAAATACCCTAAAAACTACTAATAAAGATAGGCTTTTTTTTTGATGAATCAGACGAGAAAAATGACTGATTTCTGCACCTTTTCTTGCACACTATGAGGATGCATTTCTTCCTGAATGAGCGTGTCAGGCAGCAGTCTTAATGTACAGTTTCCAACAGGCTCTATAAATAATTGGTTGCAGTGTTTATTGGGGGTATTTAAAAAAGCCTTACAAATGTACACAACACTAAATGTAAACTTTAAAGCATTCCTGTGCCATGTAACTGCATGGATGTTAATAGAATGCACTGTGAAAACAATGATTCCCAAATTGCAGATTAAATTTTCTACTTTCTTCTTGAATATCAGATAAAAATAACCCCACCAAGCTGTTGTCAAATTATGATTTTATTTACTAAGAGAAAAGACAGCTATCCAAGCAAACCTGGCCTGATATAAAAAGATTAGCCCATTTGTTAAATCATTATTTACCTGCAATTACCCAACTGCTTGAGTTCAGTTTCACTAGAAAATCCAAATCTAACAACTGTCAGACCTGTAGAATAAAGAAACCATGTGAACAGAGCACATCTGACAACATGAAATAGGACAACAGATCTCAAAAACAACACATAATGTCCCAAGATAAAATTCAAGAATTGATATTTGCTGAAATTGTTGACATTTACTGGCCTGCAAAGTCTTACAAAGACATTTCTAAAGTTATAGATTCCAGAAAACCACACTGACATCTATTGTCCACAAACACAGAACAGTGGTGAATCCTTGGCCACCTAACCAAAATTACACCTGAAGTACTTGTCCCAGGTAAAATTTTACCCGGAACATTTAAACAGTGACATTTAAACATAGAAAGGAAAGAAATCGATAAGGTAGAAAAAAATAAGTGTTAATGTTCTGCAACAACCAGCAGAGCAAAAAATTAAAGACTTCAACCAAACCAGTTCTCACTTGTCTTAACAAAATAGCTGAAGAGGCATTACAATTATTTTCCAGTGCTCACAGAAAAGTGAACCAAACTGAATGGAATTAAGACATTTTTAGCAGGTAAATCACAGCAACATAATAGGGGCAGAATATGAAAAATAACCTTCTGAAACCTTAGCAGCTTCTGTTATAAATCTGTAATCTGTCTTTCACAGCAGATACTTAACCGAGTTAGCTGGACTTCACCAAATTGTGAACAAATAAGGCAGTCGGTATGTGTGCTTTTTGATTGATAATTCTCGTGGTGAGGTACCATAGTTTTCCTCGTCTTGAGAGGAAAAATCATCCACTGGCAAAGCTTCATCAGTCAGTGTGTATTTGGACTGGTCACAGATTGTTGGAGACAGGACAAGCCCATATAAAAAGAAAAGTATATGTAAAGCAAAGTTAATCAGTTTTAAGATGTTATGGTTCTTAACATCTTAAGTGAAGACAATTAAGAACGCGTTCACCATTTCACATGCACAGCATTTAACACTGTTTAACCCCTGAACTGTCACCTCCAAGATGCCTACATGTTCATTAAAGGGTCCTTAATGGCTGACAGCTGACACATGGTGACAGCTGAAGACTTACCTGTTACCAGATAAAGGATCGTTTGAATTAAAAACCCTGATATTTTCAAACTCTCAGCATTGAGGTGAAAAAAAAAATAGTGTCACACCAACTCTTAAGTAAAAAAAAAAAAAACTCATATATTGTGATAGCACATAAATAAGTGCAGAGAAACATGAAACTTTATTAAGTCTGTTGAAAGTTGTGTGTATGGTGACCCTGTGTTCACACTAACAGAAAAAATGTGAATCCCAGAGATGTGTTGTATTTCTGTCTCCAGTTCATACACAAAGAGTTTTTAAAGACTAAACCATATCCGTCTTGCTTTGTCATTTTTCTGCTTCCATTAAACTTCAAACAAAATCTCAATAAATTATGCGACTGAACAGCAAGTGAAGACTGTGTCAAAACAAAACATAAGCTGTAATTCTTTTAATCTTTTGGAGTCATACAGATTTAAATGTGCTCTGGATCCTCTTTTGAACTTTGATATTGTTAATGTCAACATTGTTGCCATCTTCTGACGTTAAATGTGCAGTTTTTTTTATTTAAGTCCCAGACAGAGAAAAATTAAATTTATCCAGAGTACAGCCGCCAGAGCCTAAATCATATTTGCTGCTCCATTCATAAATATGAATGTTGGATTGCCAAGCCAATCAACAAGAAACACTGTTGTATAAAAAGGAAGTTTGTATGCTGGATTTATGACAAAATGTTTGCAAGAAACATTTACTTTAAGTAAGTAAATACTTACTTAAATAAGTAAGTATTTACTTATCACCAAAATGGTAAGTAAATACTGTCAAAGAACAGCGATTTTTAGAAATTCAGAATACAAAAGACAAGTTCCAACAAGTTAGTAGTGTTAAAAAAACCCCATAAAAATTAGAAAAGGATCAGTTGCAAAACTCCTGCAGCATAGCATGATAGAAAAAAATGTTGTAGCCTTCACTCACCACTAAGTTCAAACACATTTTCCAGCTTTTCTTACTTATTCAGGCTTAAATTTAAAAAATAAGCTTGTATTTGAATATTTTAACACAAAACCTGTACCTAGATGAGTTTTATCTATCTGCATGCCCTGCTAACAGTGAAAGCAAACTATACTCAAGTTGGTTTCCAATTTTACAAAATGGTAAAGGGGCTTTTCATGGTTCTTCTCACCTTATTTGCCATCTGGAATGCCTGAAATTAACACCCTTTCAGATATAACACTGATTAGAAAAAAAACACTTTCCTAACTGAACATATTATAATTCTACACAAATTATTTGAAGCACATGCTGTTTCCTTTGATAACGTCGTTTTGTTCTGTTTGGACTCTAAAACAGGCCTATTTTAAGAACAAAATGTCAATTTGAAAACCCTGATCTATGAAGCACTGCAGCTCTCAAAAGCAGTGAAATTATCCTGTTTTGTGTATTCTGTGTCAGAAACTGTGGCCGGGAGGGTCAGAGTCTCTTCCCCAACAGTCATGTGCCTTTAGCTTTCCAATTTTTCTCCTCATTTCCAGCTGAGATGAAAGATAAACTGTTAGGCGCAAATAATAAGGAAGGCTGCACAATCCCAGTCCAATTAGTGAGATCCATAAGGTGGCTTTTCACATTGGAAAAATAAAGAAAAAGCCACAGTTATAGGCGTAATGTTGAGTCAGCAAAAGCAAAATACAGAGATAATTCACAAGGATGGCGTAAATTTGCAAACCAAGCTGAAAACATTCTTACACAAGGAGAAAAACCTTTGCTTAAAAAAAACAAAAATAATAATTGTAAACCCAAATCTGGAATTGAATATCCATGAACTAGATTAGTGGCTTTATATCCTGTGCAATTACGCTTACCCCTTTAGTCTCATCACATTTGGAGATTGCTTATACTGATGTGAAAAAAGTACTCTGGTTGTAATTTTCAAAGGTCATATATGAAATGACCCCTGTTCATAAAGAAGTATGAATCCACTGTTGAGGACTAGTGCATTTCCTGTGGCAATATCTGAAATATCCATGAACAACAACTTCTGTCTGCAGTCCTGATGGAACTTTACTTCAAGTCACGCATGGAGTCTTTACCTCAAAGAGGGAAATAATCAGAGGCATTAATTTTGAGGCATTAACTCTGAACCCCATATCAAAAATCCACACCACCATAAAATTTATCACCAGCAAAAAAGCTTCACACCCAACCTATTTTTACTTACAACTAGTGATCTAAATGTTCAGTTTTTCCAACTTGGAAAAATGTTCAAACTGTTCTTCAGACATTGGCCTCAGTGAACTTTTATGACATATGGGACAAAAAGCAACATGTGAAACAACAAGCCACATAGGCATCGAGGGGGGCGGGAGGGGCCAGAAACAGAATAATAAACAGGCCGGTTTATTGTGCATGGCTGAGCACCCCCTCAGACAGAAGGAAAGAAAACAAGTTTGCAGTCTTTCCACAAAGACTGCAAATGGCCTCATCCCTAAGATTTGTTTCTGTAGAATATGATCCGGCAGCGTGATGGGAAATATTGTGCAAAAGAAGAAAGCTCTGCAGAGTGAATGAGTAGCTGCAATCCACTATGCTGACAACTAGTGAATGAGCTTAGGTATACACAACTAATCGAAACACATTACTGTTAATGACAACATAAGCCAATGTGCGGGTCTGCTGACCATTGCCCTGTCTGATGAATGTCTCCCTTCAGCTGATGGGAGAGGGGTGGGAAAGTCAGGAGGACTCAGCCAGCCTTGGGGCACGGGGCAATGCTTAGCTGAAACATTGTTTTGTGGTGTTCCTGTAAAATGTCCCTGTGTAGTCACAACAAACATAAGATAGAATGAAGAGTCCTGCTCACACTGTAGGAAATGAAGCCATCTGTGGAAGCAGCAGGAGAGGTATCATCAGGAAGCATCTGACATCCTACATGTAGATGCAGAGTAACTTCCAGGTTTACATAAAAGCTTCACAAAGTCCATCTCCCTTTTTTTTTTTAGGCGTTTCATGTTTAGGGTAGTTTAGTCTCAGATCTTACGGTGCTGAGGCAGGCTGCCCTTTGGCCATGGGTTATGTTCGTATCTATGCTCAAGTGACAATGCACTGAAAGCTGAAGTGGTCCATAGGTCACTGCTGATGGATATACAGCATTGAGGTTGGGAGACTTTAAACACAAGCCATACAACACAGATAAGCAGGAATGAATTTCAAAGGGCATACATATATTGTACCTACAGCAGTTGGATGGTGTTTTATCTATTAAAACAAATAATCTCTCTAAACTGTAGAGTTGTAAAGCATAAAAAAAAAAAAAACAGCATATAATAATACTATCGCTAAATCCTGAATTGAGGATATCGATTATAACTGACAGGCTAATTTCTGTCTTTTCCTCGATTCCTTGACACTTAAACTAAAGTATCAAGGAATTGAATAAAAAACTGCATTCAAGCAACTTATTGTGTTTCCAAAAATTAAAATTGAAATGTTGTTTACAGTCTAATCTATTTACCGCAGTTCAGAAACTAACAATACACATTAATGTTCTCTGTATAGAAAATACCCCAAAAATTGTAAATTGACTCAAAATTTTCAGTGTCTTGCAATTTATTGATAAGTTCAGAATTTTGCTAAAACTAATCCTTCTCTTCTTCACTGCACTGCAAGCTGCTATGCTTAACAAATCACTAATGAGATTATTCCATGTAGCTCTTTTCTTAAAGCAAAAGCAACATAATTCTGATCAGACTCCAAGTATAGACCATATCCTTAGCCAGCCAGGCATTCTGTGGACAGATAATGAAATCAAAGTTGTTTTTGCTTTCCATGGCTTGTAAAAAAAAGTGCATTTGAGGTTCGATATATATGCAGTGGATGATCTAAAAAAAATCTGGACTACCTCAATGGCCTCCACCCGCTCTGCCAGGAACTACTGTCAAGTGAGATACTATTTAACCGACTGATTTATATGCAAACTTGTTACCCACTTTATTTATTGGGACTAAATTAGCCTTTTAACTATCACCTGCAAATCGACAGCATGCAATCCAATGGGTAGATGAGGACACCAGTGTCCTGATGACATTTATGGAGTTTTTCAACTAATAATAATCAGTTGTTCAAAGTAATACAATCGGTTCCACTTTTGGCACAATAACATCATCAATGTAGCCTAATGTATTGAGATGGTTTCAGCGCAGCAGAATTTCAGAAATAAATTTTTAAAAATTGGAGGTTGGTACAAATATAGTATAATGTAGTACAGGCTGTCTTTGCTGTGCAGGCAGAGTGCAGGAGGCTTCACCCACAGCACAATTTTCCCCATAAAGCATCCTCTGGCTGTGAAGCACTTTATCGTGATGAAAACACTGACCAACTCCACAACAATTCTCATGACAGAGCAGGACTCTTATCTACTATAGAAGGGGGTTTCTGACATGATAGATGACAGACTGATGGGCTAACGACCGGGGAAAGAATGCACACTCGCTTGTCAGACTCTCCAGTGATGGCAGCACATCAGCCTTCATACACATACTGCTTTATGCAGTCCACTCAGTGGAAAGATGAGGACATCTGGGGGAGAGTAGCATGTAGAGGGACACACTGTACGTTTATTAACAATTGTTGTAAGCGCAAGAGAAACAATACTCTTTTAATGACACTGGGAATGTAATCAACTGAACCCATGTAGCACTATTCCAGAAAGGTCAGTTTTCTGAGCATTTAGTACAGCATAAAGATACATCAGAAAAAGAAAAAAATATAGAATATTTTTCTTTTCTCCTGTACAGGACTTTGGCTATAGAAGAGCTTTATAAATAAATGAATTAAACTTTTTGATCTTAGTCACGGACAAAATCTTGATAGCAGTTGAGTGATTGTATAACCACTGATAAATAACAACTGCACTCTCTATACGCTTTGTGGCCTACTGTAGACACTGAAAGGGGGTGTAATCTGTACTTTCTAGGCACATTTTATAGCCCAACTAAGTAACTATATTACCTTTCCTTATTAAAATGCTATACATATCAAAGAATGATATATGATGCCTTGAAATTTAGTCCTTGTCCCTCTAAAAAGCTCATACTCTTTAAGACACTCAGCACGTTATAATAACGCTTCTCATTATGCTGTTTACAACCATTCTTACAACCGTTGGGCTGATCAAAGGAGGAGCTTTGTGGAAATAGGTGACGCTTTCTTGGAGCAAGCGTTTAGGCACCTCCGAATGATTGATTTAGAGGAATAGCACAAGTAGGAATAGAAATATTTATTTTTAGTTAGACAAACTTGATAACTGTTTGTTAATTTAAGAGGAAAACAATTACATAATTTTATAATTCCAGAGGGTATGAAGAACAATAAATGTGTCAGCAATGGCCAGAATGTGTTTTTTTTGTTTGTTTGTTTCAAATTTCATTTTGTTCCACTTGTCTGTGATGAACTGCAACAACATAGACCAACATTTTTAGATGTTGCCTCTGGCTCTGGAGCCCCAAGTGCCTTCCACAATGGCACTAAACTTCATGAAGATTTTAGAAATATTTCCACAACAGAAGAGAAGTTACAGAAATATTTTAGATGACTTTCTTGTCGTTAGGTTAGAAACTAGTTTATTTTTATAGACATCAAGCAGTAGAAAAGGTTTTGTGTTTTTCTTCATTTTAAAACCTTAAAATAAAAAATTAAAATGGTGGTTCTTTAAAAATGTCAACACATTTTATAGAGTAGATATTAACCAAAAAATATCAGGAAATGGTTCTAAATGAGTTTGCTTCAGCTGACTGGGGGAGAAAAGGGCTCTTTGAAATATCATCACATTGGTTGCAGTTTCCACATGGAGCTCTTCTGAAAATCCTCTGGTACAAAAGTCATATGAGATACTTTGATTTCCAACCAGTTTATACTGACATCTCCCTAAAGCAGGTCAGATAAAGGGAAACATACTCACTCCAGACCCATGCAATGATTTGTGTACAACTTCCTCTTCTGTCATCTGAGCCTTTGAGATGAAATCCCTAATCCACACTGTCATGTTGCACAACCAAGTACCAGGTGTAAGCAGATAATACTTACTCAAAGGTGAAAAACAGTCCACAGGTTACAAGGATGAGGACCAGGGTGAGGTAGAAAACCCCTGTCTGTTTGGCCATCATAATCCTTCCATCACAGTAAAATTTATTCCGACCAGGGAAAGCCTCCCATTTCTTCCTCTTTGGGGTCCTTTTCTTGTAAGGGGTCTCCATTGGCGTGGAGCTGCGAGTGCTGATTTGACTGTACTCGCACTCTCTCATGGACTCCCCAAGATGCATCAATTACAGTCAAAATAAAAAAAAAATGGAATTGAATAAATCCAGCGCCAGGACAGCCTCTGTGGAGAAGAGAGGTTCAGTTTAGCTCAACTTGTAAGATGATTTAAAAGTTTGAGTACAGCACTTCCTGTTATTAAAAAAATACCTCTGCTAACCTTAACGTTTCGGTTTGTAGCCGTCAGTTCGCCACATGACATTAAATATAATAATTTTTTGTAAATACAATAAAGGCAAACCTAACAAGGAAGTCTTAAAAGCTCTATAATTAAAAGTTTGTTGCCTTTGCAAGCAATGAACATTGCTAGTTCCATCTAACTAAATAAATTAAGTGTCGCTAACAGGCTAGCGTGGCTAACAAGTTGAGGAGATACATTTAAGTTGATATAAGCCTGTGCATTCAAATGTTAGCACCATGTTCGTTCAAATATAGCGAAAAGCTTTGCATTAACTATTTGGCATTAGTGTTTCCCGCTGAAAGTGAGCAAGGAAGAAGAAGGTTTAAGTCTAGTTTTCAGCAGCGCTGTCAACCGTGTATCACAAACAGGCAGCGAGGCGTCGCATCCCGGCTGCTTTCGTCTGGTCTGCCCGCTGAAGCGCTGCCTTACCGGGGGAAAGTAACACTGGTTGTCTTCGGTAGGGGTGTTGTCGCGGAGCTTCTCCCGTCGTTATCCCGGTTTGTTTCGAGCCAAAGCGAAGAAGACCATTTTTGGAAGTTTAGGGGTGAATAAATGAGTTGGAAAGGTCTCGTCGCCGAAGGGGAACTTCGTCGTTTTTTTTTTTTTTTTCTTTTCTTTCTTTTTTTTTTTGGAAAGGGGAAGGTAAATCCAGAGAAAGCGCCCTCAGACGAGCTCCAAAATCCCGGACTGGCCGTCAGTGAAGAGAGGCGAGTCAAACATGATCATACAGCCATATGGCAAAGCGGTTCATGGCAAGAATCGATGAGACATTATCTTAAATCTTAATTATTCAGCCTCATATTCGGAGGGGTGAGGGCAAAGTTGTAGCTTTCCTCAATAAAGCGTCTTGTCAGGCCACTCGACAACCCTCGTCCACACACGGCAATGCCACCCTCGCAAACAAACATCAACATGGGAGCAGAGAAGAGCCTCCGCCGCCTGCTCCTCCCCCTTCAGCCGGGGCTGAAGTCATGAAGGTGCAGAACAGGAAGCGCCGATTAAGGGTTTCCCAAAACGAGGTGCGGAGACCACTGGAGGGTCCACTCAAGGGGCGGGGGATCCTCCGCTGCAAAAGCTGGAGATCAAGTTCCTATATTCTTTTAAAACCCAGACCTGATGCTCCAGTTGTACAGTTGGAAAAATTAAAAGTGGAATGCCTTCTCTCGTAGTTTGAAAAGGTTCAACTTCAATTACCATCAGTTAGAATTTACATTTATATCAATATCTTTTTAATGAGTAAAACAAGGTCCCTTTTTTTTTTTGCTTGGCCTACATTAAATGTTTCCTTTCCAGATATAAACTAGAAGAAACATGTGAGACATCAAAATACCATCAATTCTCTGAATATTTCATCAGGTGTCCTAATTTTTTCATGACTGTCTACCATAAGAGAATGTAAAACAGTACTTTGTTTCAAGTCTTTCTGCTGTGAGTAGTCATTAATTATTTGTATTAAGAGCAGAGGTGATGGTACACCGCTGTGATCAACCTTGATAAAATGGTTGATTTCCCAACCATTTTCTTTTTGTGACAATACTGTCACCACAAGTGTGGATTTTTGATAAATCGCATTGCAGTCTGAAAGGTTCACAACAAACTCAGGAAACGTTAAAATATTATATGAGGTGATACTTAAAAGTTCTCCATCAATTATCTGGATATGAGAGAGAGCTGATTCCTGTTCTATTTCGCCTCTTCTGAAATGTCCTTTGAAACAGATGGTCAACAGGAAGAAAGATTATTAAATAACTAAAACACAACAAAACCAACATTTACTGAAAGAAAATTGTGCAGTAAGAGGAGTCTGTGTTTGTCTTATTGGCTGCGTTTTTCTGAAAACAAACAGGCAGTGATGCTACCACACAACTCATGCCCCACTCAAATGCCAGTTTCAGGTTACCAATGAATCAATTTCCTGTCCAGCTTCCGACTGCCTTCTCAGCCTACATTCCCTAAGCTCTCCGTCCCCTTCCTAACACTTACGTAGACACAGACACATTTTCCCACCTCTTCATTTTTCTCTGAAGTTACCCAGGCAGTCCTGCACATTCTCTTCCACAGCTGTGCAATTATCCTGTCTCTGTAAAGAAGCCTTGTTGCTTTTTATTTAATCTCAGAAAGCTTTGTTGTTCCATCTTGCAAAGATGGAACACATTCTCATTTTACTTTTATTTTATGATGTTTGTTATATGAGGGTACACAAAGCCTGCTAAACTCAGAGGCTATTAGGGTTCAAATACAAGTTGCAAGGCACTGCTTAGTCACACTAAATTGAAGTAGAAGTAAAATGATGCATGTATTTAATTTTTATTTTGCAAATAAAAGTGTGAAACGTGTGGTTTTCACCTGTATTCAACCTTCTTTATGGCATCTCCTTTCTTCTTTATGGCATCTCCCACAGCCTGTCAGGAGACAGGCTGTGGGAGAAGGTGATCTGATAATGAGAAACTCTTTAAACCTTTTGGTCGATATGCCAAAAAAAAAGTATCTCTGTTCCTATGGCAGCATCATCATATGATGAGGAGGTTCAGAAACTGGTCAGAGCTATTAGGGGAAAGATGGAGCTGAATACAGTGAAAATCCTGAAAGGAAACTTGTAAGAGGTTGCTGAAACTTTACAAAGAACAAAGGCTGACTTTCTATTGGACCAACAATCCACTTTACAATCCATGTTACTTTGAAACTGTTTTAAAAAATGTTTTGTCAAGCTTCCACCAGTGCTTCCAATAAGTTTCAATATACAACATTTGGGTTGTTGGAAAGATTTGAATAATTTTAATGACTGCTAATGATCTGCTGACCCTTCACACTATTGTCTTTAAAGTGGGCTTTGCTAAGCAGCGTGAGGATTATGACAGAAGCAAGAAAACCCATGCACTTGCATCAAACTCAGTGTAGGAACACACAAAAAAATGTTTTTAGGCCTCATCACAGTAAAATAATCATCATCAGCATGGAAATTTAACATCTTTAGGTAAATCCATAACTGTAACCACCCACAATATTGAAAATATGAGAGACACATCTTACTTTTATCAAATAATCAGGTATCTAACTTTATATGCAAGGCAGCCCAGTAGGCCAGTCAGGGAAATGACATGTTAAAACAACACCACATCCATCCTGTCAGAGCTCCATGACTCAGCTTTTTATAGCAAACACAGGGTGGGTAGTTTTCTTCCGTAGTTGGCTACCAACACTATCTAAAAAGCATAGGAACTCACTTTACACAGACTAAATGTCACAATCCTTGTTTTTTAGGTGCAGTTACAAACAAGTGACAACACTACAGATAGTGCCAAGAGATGCCTGGAACACATCCATCATTTCTTTCTCTTCATCAGGAAAGAATCGATCACACTGTTAATCACTTCTCAGATGGGCTTTGATTTATTTTTCTCTGTGTGTAAAATGTGATTAAATGAGGATAAGTAATTGCAAGTGTTTTTCAGTCCAGCAACTGGAGTAAGACTCATAGTTCGAGGCTCAGCCTGAGAGGAGACCTTACATTGCTTGTGTTATCAACAGCAAGAATGTTACAGTATTATTAAAGGCAGCTTAAAATAGAGCTTGCCATGATGCTTGTATCTCCCTGGGCAAATAGAGGGAAAGATGAAGATGTCTGATTACAAGAAGAACAAGCGACCTTTCCAAGAAAAATGAAAACTATTTCTGTTTATTGCTATATTTCGTAAAAAAATATATAGCAGCAGTTTTTCTGAAATAATTAAATAGTTTGTTTAAAGTTGTGTTTTTCTTTCAAAAGAAATTGTTTAAAGGACAATATTATTAAAGAGGTTAAGACAATGTGGGAGTAGTCGATTCAGATACAGAAAACACAACAAATACTCAACCACACAAAAGTATTGATTCTCCTTGAACACATTTTGTTACCTCAATGCCCACAGATTTCAATTTGTTTTATAAGGATTTTATGTAGTTATGTAGTGACTATTATACATAGTCACTACTATGTTTTTACTAGCTTTACTCATCTAGACTGGTAAAACTTTTTCTTATCTCATTTGTTTTTGTGAAGTACTTCAAACTGCGTAGAAACCATCATGAAGAGCAATTTTCTAATCTAGATTTTGACTCTCTGTGCCATTTTAACAAATGCATATACTTTGATCAAAACCATCCAGCGTAGTTTTAGCTTTTTAGTGCTGTCCTGCTGGAAAATGAACCTACAATCCAATCTCGAGTCTTTTGCAACCTCAAGCAAGTTTTCTCCGGGGATTATCTGGATACCTTCATCGATCAACTCTGACCAGCTTCCATGTTCCTGCCTATTAAAACCATTTCCACAACATGATGCTGTCACAATCATTTCCATAGTACACATGGTTTACATTTACTTATTTAGAGGAAAAACTGTAAAATGGGTTGTGTAAATAGGCTGGACATACTTCATACTTTATTCCTGAAATGTTTTGAAAAGTCTCCTTTTTCATTCGCTTTACAATTTTGCTACTTTTTGCAATTTTGCAACTTTTATATTTCACACAGAAATACAAAATGAGCTTCATAATGAGTCATCTGGTTTAATAAAGAGGAAGAATTACAAGTTTACATGGATAGTCGTTTATCTGCTTTAAAATAGAGGAAACATGATAATTATGGGGCGTCATGCATTACTCTAAAAAGAATTTCTAGAATTTATCAGAAATGTTCATTTCTCAACTGCTCTGCAATGAAGCATTGATAGTTTAAATACAAGTTGCATAACTGCTTTTTCACTTCTATGTGGTGCATATGTCCATTTCAGTAAAGAGGCAAATTAATCATGACAACGGAACAAAGGAAAGTGACAGAAGTGTCACAATAGCTTTAGAATTCTTTCGAACAAAATAATTTCACTTTATGTCTATTTAGAATGAACTACTATAATTAAAGTCAAAACAACTCAATAACATAACAGGATTAAAATGGCTATTTTAATCATTCATGATGTTAAAGCTCATCTAAAGAACAGACAGTTTAATTACTTTTGAGTTGACACTAGCAGACCCATTTGTGCAAATAGGACACAATAAATAAAATTGTTTTTCTTTTTCACTATAAAAACGAAAGAATTATTATAAATTTATACTTAAATCAGAGTTTAGTTTTTAGAAGATACAGACAGAAAAGAATGGTATTGTGTTTGAAGAGAAAAGGACTTGCGAAAAGTAAGAAAAATTGCACAACTGAAATCTAGTTTGTGTCCTTAAAACATAAGGAAACAAGGAATTAATAAATTATTCTACAAATTTTAAGATATGTTTCTTTACCTTGAATGGTGTTATCGAAGTCTCACATCATGCATGCTATGTCATAAATATGTCATATTGCATCCTAAAACTTCAATGTATTTTATTGGGATCTTATGTGGTAGACCAAAACAAAGTTTGTTTTTTTTTACAAATAAGTAAAAGTTTGCTGTGCATTTATATCTCCCCCTTCACTCAATATTTGATATGACCACATTGGCCACATTACCGATGCAAATCTTCATATGTGCATTTAAACATCCATCAACAGAAAATCTTGTATTCCATGGTTTTCATGATATCTTTGGATTTTTTTAAAAATGGGGAATAAAAATGTAAATATAATGTTCCTCTTCTGCTTCCCATATGCACACTATTATGTGTTTGTTGAATAAAATCCCAATCAAACCTAAGAGTTTAAAAGGCACACAGTATAGGAGCTTTATATTTAATCTGTAAAAATTTGCCTAAATGCTTCTTTGCACCATCACTTTTAAAAATTATTTGTTGTCTTGATAAATCTCTCATAAAAAAAAAAAAAAGTAAATAATGGACATCTGAATAAGCAGTTGATGTTTGTTTATTGGCCTAAGATTGTCAGGACATAATGCAACTTCTCCAGTGCTTAACGATGTTTATCGTACATTTATTTGTGACATGTGCAGCACAGAGTATAAATGTGTTTACGGAAGAAAAAGACAAGGAGTCATACGAAAAAAGGCAAATTTTACAATGAGCTCTCAGGACATTTCTGACGGTTCTTTTCACATGTTTGTTTCAGAGAAGTATGTAGAGTTTAAAAAATATGCCCATTGACATGAATGGAGAACTGTAGCAAAAAGAAATATGTTATATTTTTTCATGTAGCAGTATTTATCCTCTCACCCTGACACTTCCACATTTTAATTACCAAAGCGATTGTTTTCTCAGCTATAATACAATGCATACAATGTTTTTTTTGTTTTTTTTTTTTTTTTTTACATTGAAACATCGGGTACACCTGGGATGTTCAAATATTTGACCCAATAAACAAAATATGTATAATAACATTACGAAATTTTAACATCAATAAAAGAATTTGTTATAATAGTCTGAAACTCCCATCTGCTGTGATGCACGATAGAGACTGAAAGAGTCATGTGCGTCCATTGCACAAAGTTTTAAATACACATTGATGAAAAATACAGACATAACACACGTGTTTGGGTAAACAGAAAGATCATCAGTGACAGTCATTGAGGCTATGATTGATAAATTAGAAAGTGTGTTTTTGACAGTCGCTAAGCTTTTTTGTTGATTGGCTGGTGCAATGCTGCCTCCACATGGCCCAAAGCACACACTGCAGCTACTTGAAGTTTCACATCCTCCTGTTTTTCAAAAAAAGGGACAACTTGTTCTGGTCCTATTGCACAATTTATCTTCCATCGATGGAGATAAAAACATTTTCATTTAAAAAGTCCATGTTTTACTTTTATCCCGGTCCTTTCTCCACCCAACTGTTGGCAAAAATGTTCAAACAACTGTACAGTGTCACATTTTAAATAAATACTCTCCATCAACAAAAATGTTGATGAGCATGTTCATATTTATAAAACTGAAAAACAGCTCATTAACTTCAAAGGAACGGACTATTCAGCACCAAAATCTGGCGGCAGCTTTTGGCTGAAAAAGTAAACAAGAACAAAACAAAAACGTAACCATCCATCACCAGCAGGTATTAAATATTTGTATTAAAATGAGCTTTCATGTCCCAAGCCCACTTTTTTTCTAATAGGGCTCAGAAGCTATACATATAGACACAATAATGCAGATACTTCTTTTTTTCTTTTAAAAAAACCCCACAAACATTTTCTGTCATTTTGATAAATAAAAATAGAAAACCACAGAGATATCTCTTTAGTCTTACTGTCTGCAATCTAAGTCCTGTCATAATTTCCCTAAGTGAAAGAGAACTTGGCAAACGATGGCAACCACCCCCGTATTGAGCACTGAGGAAATGGAGATGTCTAATAATCTGCTTTCATACAGTACAAACTCTTTCTTGTTCTCCTCCACTTTAGCCATGGCCAAGAGTCCTTTAGCTGCTCGGCACATCATGTTTACACTGGGAGGGTCCATTGGAGGGTGTCCCATGTGCAGCAAATTGTGAGGGTTCTGTTGATACTGCGCCATACTGACGCCGTCCTCCAAGAAGGTTACGAGGTTACCCACGCTAGCCTTCTGCAAGGCGATGGCACGGGCTGCGGTGGGGTCTCCCTGTGCCAGGTGTGAGAGAACAGCAACCGCCATTTCTCTGTACACCTGTGCCTTCCTCTGACCAACGTATCGCACCAGGACTGCAAATAATTTTTCCTGTCTGCTGAAAGGTGGCGTGGCTAGCAGGAGGTCCACATTGCCATCTTGGATGCTGAGCTTACAGAGGCATTCCAGCACCAGCCTCTGGGGAGAGAGTTGCGAGTGTGGGGATGTTGAAGGAAAGGGGTCCTGCGCTTCAGCTGAGGGACAAACCATCCAGTGGAGAAGGCCGTCCAGGATGGGGAGGCAGATGGTGTCTGAATAGGTTGAGAGATCAAGGTGTCCTGCAATGTTGGAAAGCGTGACCATAGCATTCTCCCTGAGCAAACTCAGGCACTCCCACCACCACTCCTCTTTGCTACTTGACAGTCTCCGCTCCTGTTGTTCGTCCCTCTGGTAGGTCAGTGCTGACCTGTTTCTCTCTGGGTGAACATGGTGTAACAAAAGCAGCCGGCCCAAAAGAAGAACGAGCGCAGGATGGTGAGACATTTCACGGTCATTTCCAGGGATAAAGGAAAGACTTCGCACGATGTTGGAAACACAAAGGCATCTCTTGGAGAGTGAGTCCTGCCACGAGGAGGTTGTGCAGAGCGGAGCCTCATCCAGGCAGCGGGGCTCATCCTCCAGAAGGGTAATGTGGTCATCCTCCCCGTCTGGATGCACCCTGAAGGGGTAAGATGGCAAAGATCGAGCAGGATGGGCATACGACAGGGCGTCAACCCTAGCGCAAAGAACATCATCAATAGTAGCAGTAATGTGTTTCAGTTTTTTGCTATCTTCCCCTTCCATCTTATTTTCTGGTTTGTTCTCATTCAATGTTTTGGTACCCCCCCTGGCTGGCGGATCACTCCGCAGTTCAAAGTGCATCTGAATGTGTGCAGTGGAATCACCTCCACCTGCCTGCCAGTGCAGCAGCCCACTGTCAAACTCAGTGACATAACCCAAGCGCTCAGTTATGTCTTCAATCAGGTCGTCTTTGTGCACAATCTTAATGGGGAGTTTGTCATATTTACTGGCCTGTTTAGGTTTAGATTCTGTTTCTGCAGGAGGCTCATCCACACAACCTTTTGTAGTTTCTTTTTCTTCTTTTTCTTTCAATCCTTTTTCTACTTGTCCTTTATTACTGTTTTTCTTTTTCTTGGTCACATCAGGATTGGTCACATCAGGATCCTGCTCTTTTTCTGGCACCTCAGCCTGCTCTTCAGTGACAGGTGACATTTCTTCCTTGATAACTCCTGTTTGCCTCTCCTGGATTTCTGTTTCTGAGGATAATTCAGATCCTGACAGGTTTGCTGAGTCAGTTTCCTTCTCAAGGGTAGCATTCTCTTTCTGGGTAGGATCACAATCTAGATTGTTTTTGGGAACCATTGTCCGAACCTCAAATTCTTCCACGATTCCAAAAATCTCAATCAGGCAGCGGCGAAAGTACTCCACGATTAGCTCAAGGAATCCTGGCAACTAGTCAAAGAAAGATAAAATATGATCAGTATCAAAAAGAAGCTCTAACCTTAAAGTTTTTTGTTTCTGCAGTATGGGACAAATGCATTATTCTACCCTAATATAAAGATGAACTTTGTAATTTTCAGTGACATATTTGTTGTTGATTTAGGCTGTGAGAGAACAATAGAGAGAGAAAAGTTCAACAATAACAGGGAGGTTAGACAGTTTAAAGCAAATGTTTTTCTTTCAAGGTTTTAAAATGTATACTTAATTTATCTTGTAACAATCGTAGAAGTAGCTGAATTTGAATATGGAAATGGAAATCTTAAAAGTTATGGTAAGAATCTACATTTTCTGCTGCAAGGCAAAGACTCCACTATGTCATGAATTTACATGTGTGGAATTTTGAAATTCTCTTTTGGAATTTAAACTAAATAACAAAAAATTATAATGGTGAAGCACATAAGCACATGTTTTTACCTGGGAAAGATTGAAGGAGGCCACTGTGCTGTCATCATATAGCAGGATGTTAATGGTGTCTAATGCCCAAGTGCTTTCTGCCAGCAGGCCAGACTTCAGAGACATCATCACGCGCCAGGCTTCAGGTGTTCCTGGGATCATAACAGTGCAAATTAAAGAACAACATCCAGTGTGGTTATCCTGGTTTACTAAAATAATTGAGGAAATCATCAAAAACAGAAATGATACTCATTCAACTATTGATAAAATAATTTACCACAGTCCTTTGATGTTAGCTTGCGCCTTGGCTTTATAGCTGGCATTGTGGCTTCTACTGACCCCGGAGGGTAGTTCAGGTCTCTTCTCAGGTTAGGAGGAAACTGACCATTTGGTCCGCTGCCTTGTGAGCCCATCATGACCATCCCTGGCTTAGGCATCTTCATGGGAGACATGAAAGGGGCTTTACTGGGTGACATTCGAGATTCCATTGTGCGCTGGAAGGCCCCTGGGCTGGGCGCTCGAGGCAGATGGTTGGCCATGGTTGGAGAATTGGAATAAGATGAATGACGTGAAGATATGGGGGCCATGCCACCTGATGATGATATGTAGGGAGGCTGACGGTGCCAATGGTCGTGTGCGGAGCGACCGTCCATGTCATCTCTGCAAATAGAGCCATATGGCTGCATTTGCGATGGTGGCCCCTGTCTGCTGTGGTAAGAATAGCTGAGGTCTGTTCTTGAAGGCCACATGTTAGGTCCCTCAGGAGCATGGTTAGAAGCAGGACCCCCACCCATCATACTGTGCTGGCTCTGGCCCGATGGGGCTATTCGGTCACGATGGTACGGGTAAGGGTACTGTCCTTGGATGGGTCTGTGATCAGGGCCCGAGTACCCACCACTGTAGTGATTGTACACATCCGGCTGCTGGTTGGTGTACTGCATAGCGTACATGTCACTCTCATGTCTTTTGGGTGGGGGACCATACATTCCATCCAACTGTCGTTTGTACCCCTAAGTAAATAATAATAACACGCAATGTAAATACGTTACTCAAAACATGAAAAAAGCAACAGCAAAAATTCAAACTATATTATCTGCCCTAAGTGCCAGTGTTTGCCATCAAAATACATATTTTTTCAGATCCTAAGTTTAGACTATCCAAAGCAACATACACACACAAAATAAAATACATTATCCAGTATTTCATAACATCACATTAATTACTTAATTAAGGTAATGGTAAGAATCTACATTTTCTGCTACAAATGTCACATTAATTGCTTAATTAATGTGATATTAAGATTGTCCAGCCTTTTACTACAAAGTTTTATTTGGCCATCTTTTAATGCAATATCAAATGTTAGGGGGCATAAAAATAGATACTTAAATTTGAAAGAGAAGCTACCAGTGCCGTGTCTCACCTGTTGCTGTGGGTACATCCCAGATGGATGCATGCCATATGGCAAGCTGGGATACTGCTGACCATAACCGTCATGTCTGAAATGCAGAAGATAAAACAAATTGCTCACCTATTAACAGCCAGTAAATCCTTCAGTACTCTAAAAGATTAAAAAGCAGAAGAAGCTGGTAAATGTAAACTAGGAGAGCTGACCTCTGCTGTGAGGAGTATCTGCTGGGAGAATACATGTTGCCTTCACTATTAGAGTGTCCCATGTTATTCTGACTTCCAGGTGGACCCATGGTTCCCTCCATCCCCATCATATGGTCAGGTCTAAGACATAAACAAGCATGATTAATAGGCATGACTTAACTTTACATATATTCTTCTTAAGCATGGAATTAATTTTGAACTTTTAATTACATGTGTGAACTCTTTAGATTTGCCTAGTTAGAATACAAACATCTTCAATGCATTGAGAAAAAGTTCAGTGACCCTGGCGGTCTATAGTGGTTCCTGGATTTTGGTTGAACATTGATCAGATGGAAAAAAATTCACACTTGAGTTTGAATATGTGCGATACTGAACACAACACAAATCAAAATTGGTTTCTAAAACAGAATTTTAAAAAAGTAAACATTAAGAGACTAAACATTGTGGAGATTTTACAGATGATGCTTGACAGTTGGCAGAAAATAAACTCTTTTTACTGAAAAGCTCAATGAAATATCCAGTTGGCATTATGTCACTGATATTTACCTACATATCAATGGATAGTATGTAGAATCATGAGCCTGTACAATTTTGACTATGGAGATTAAATAAAGTCCATAATAAATTTAAACATGTGTACCCAATTCTTGCTTTTTAACATCATTAAGTAGTTTGTGTTATGATCCTTCCACTCTTAAAACGAAAGGCGACTGCATGTGAACTTCTGACCAACATTGTAGTTAGTTAACATCTCAATGTATGTTACCTCCGGTCATAGCCTGGTCCATAGGGATACTGGGACCGCTGGCTCATGCTCAGGCCTGATGGAGGCCGACTGTACAAGTCCTGCATACCACCACTGGACATCTGGCTTGGTATATATGGATCAGCTCCTGCCACTGCAAGAAACATAAAGCAAAACACTAGTTATCGTAAATTAATTGACTGTATCTTCAATCTCCCACCAGATGGCAGCAACCCTCAATGAATACTCTTCACTCGTTCTTATTAGCCCTATTGTTCTGAAGCTAAATGTTGTTATGCAGGTGCAATCCACCATATTATTCATTCACACTCCATTCTCCCCATCTTTCAGAGGAGTTGCCGTTTCTTTCAGGGGAAAAACTACAGTTTGTTCGGAAAACTAAAATACACAGCTTGGTCAAAACAGGTGCATCTCAGCGGGGTGCGAGGGATGAAAGGTTGGGGAAGGAAAAAATGGTGATTAAAAGGACGGGAGGAATAAGGATGAGACGAGGGCTAAGCTACGAGAAGATGAGACGAGCTGTCGTGTTTTTGATGGTAGGATGTGTGGTGTAACGAACAGTTTCCATCTTCTTTTAAAGTTTTAATAAAACACACGCATACACACACATCTATCTTGATCTGAGGCAACATGGTTATTTGACAATAAATTAGACCAACAAAGCAGATGAAAGAACAATGGCTTCAGAATACACGAGTCATTTTGTTAAAGAGGCGTGTTCGTTTGCAGACAGGTTCAGGATCAAGTTACAAATTATGAACTTGTTTTACATACATTTTGCACCTATCTAAGCAAAATCAAAGATACTTTAATTTTTTTTTGTCAAAATAGCAAAACCAAATATAAAAAAAGGTGTAAAAATAATTCTGAAAATGAGTAAACAAGTTCTGGCATTGACTTTTTGGTGAATTGGGTGACACAGTGTGCGCTCTGCTTACTCTTCCTCATCCCCGCAAAGGGGTCCTTGGCGTCATACTGCATCCTCATCATCATGTCAGGCATGCCGAGGGCCTGCTGGTATGGAGCCGAGGGGGGCAGGCCGCTCATCCGCTTCTGAAAGGCCGGGTCGCTCACCTCTGAGAAGGGGTCCTGTACGCTTACACTGCTCCTGGACAAATAAGAAAAACAAAAATCACAAAGAAGGTACACAAGATGGACTCTAAGGGACTGACATTTTTTTTTATTTTAGAGGAAAATAACCTTTATGTTTGATTGAATAAAACATACATGTATGGAATAATACAAATAATTGTAATAGTGACAGACTAGAAAACAGAATTTTTTTTTTTTTTAGCTTAAGGTGTGTTTTTATATTTTGTTTTCTATTTACAAGTGTGTCTGTTTTAACCAGTCCAAAATAAATGTGTCAAACTCAAATTATCATAAAGAAATATCAGCCAACAATATGGCATTGATGTGGTTAGACAACACTTATAATTATATATAACACTTATTATATATTATATAATAAGTTAAACTTATTATATAACACTTCTTATATGAAGTCACAATGAAAGCAAGCTTACAACTTTAACTCTCTTCTCAGTTGCTGCAGGCAGCTTAAGATTTATAATTAAAATCAGATCTGATGAGGGAAAGTAAACAGGAAACTACAGATATCTATATATAACATAAGTGTGCACAAGCGGAATGTATCTTAACTTTTACATTTATTTTAATTCTACCTCATCAAAGGCAATAACTAAACTTGTATAGATTCAGCTAAAATACTACCAGAGAAATCAGGTAATGACTGGAATCGGTCGTTTTTTTTGCTCCTGATGTTATGGTCACAATATACATCAGCACTGCAAAGTCACACTGACAACAACTATTTTCAGTGTTGAAATTGTTATTCAGTCAAATCAGAAAGACTCAGTTAGCCATCTTCAGTAACATTGAGGTGTCAAAAATAAAATTAGGAAACATGACTAGTGTGAAAAGCTCCAAGAATTAAAACAGCATTTTGATCACAACATTCAAATTTCTACAAAGACGAATTTGCCTTTTGTAGACGTTAGGGAGTTGAGGGTGTTACTGCAGAGACCCTGTTTTGTTTTTCTACATACATTCATTGTTAGGACAGTTACATTTTTAGATCTATCCAGACAGGGGATAAGAGGTATCCTACTGCTGTACTTTTTAAATAGAAATCAAAATTGGCTAAAATTGGTATAACCATTTAGAAAATCTGTGATCATAGCATCTCCAATTAATACACTATTTTGCGTATGCTTTTTATGTTGATTGCCTCTGATTTCACAGAAAAAAAACAACCAGTTAGATGTAAATAAATAATGCTTATGAGACCAAATCAGTAAAAGAGGTTCCAGCTGGCAGCAGCGCCAGTAGCTGAATGTGTCTGTGTGGTACCTGTTGGGGGGCAGTGGAGTGACTTGTCCCAGCGGGGTAGTGGCAGGTGTGGGTGGTTTCAGGTCGCCTGCTGCCTCTGCTGTAGAGCTGCTGCCGGATGACTGGGGCGTTTGTGGACCTTGGAGTGAGCCACCTGAGTTGGCTGGGAGACAAGAGAGGCATTATTACTAAATCTGAAAGATTCCCTAAGTTCTTCCTTTAAAAAACAGAAGAAGAAAAAAAAAATCTGTTGCGATTGAGACTGTAGGGCTTCTCGAGGTCCTCTGCTGCGATTTTGAAGCTGGTTTGATTTAGAGCAGCCAAAGTGGGATTTTATCGCAGCAAGGTGCTGTATTAGGGAGATAACTTTCGGCTTATGTCCAAAGCACTCAGAGTGATGCCCGACATGAGAACTGAGCCTTGGCAAATTTGCCACATAAGGGCACAGAGGATGGAAATGGAGGCAATGCTGAAGAGATGAAGGAAGAGAGGATGGAAGAACAGGCTCAGTAATGAGAGGAGAAGAATTTTGGCCACTTGTGCCATAATAGTAGCCCATCACTTAATTCACTGCTGAAGATATTTTACAGTGCCTCGGAAATATATTTATTACCCTTAAACTTTTACACATTTAAGGAAAGGAATACATGATTCTTCCCATGCTTTTACAAAATAATAAAGCTCTAAAAAGTG
Source organism: Poeciliopsis retropinna (assembly GCA_010277075.1). NCBI lineage: Eukaryota > Metazoa > Chordata > Actinopteri > Cyprinodontiformes > Poeciliidae > Poeciliopsis > Poeciliopsis retropinna. Next base: position 9,617,469 of record VMRM01000018.1, read on the forward strand.
TAGCACAAACATGTACTCAGCCCCCTCTATCAAATCAAACCAACTGTCTTCAGAACACAGCTAATTAGCAAAGATAAGCTATCTGTGTCAAATCGACTCCCTGTGTAACTCCAGGAGTTCTGAGAGGGTCTCAAATGTTTGTTTGAGAAACTTGAGAACAAATGGCATTGTAATGGTCAGGGAACAAAGCACAGATAAAGTTGCGCAGAAGTTTATAAAAAAATATCCAAAGGTTTGAATGTCTTAGTCAGCACTGTTCAATTCATCCGAACCCGTGGTAAGAGTAGGGCACACTTGAAAACCTACCATGACATGGACATAACCTTAAATTAAGAAGTCCTTAATCAGAGAAACAGAAAAGAGGCTCATATTAATGCTGGAGAAGCTGCAGAGGTCCAGTATTCAAGTGAAAGAATCTGCTGATAGGATTATTATTTAGTCATGTGCATAGAAAGAAATTGTTAAGGTAATTTGTTTAAAGGGACAGTGTTATGCAAAATTTACTTTTATGAGTTGCTCCTCATTGGTTCTGCAATCTCCAAGCTAAGTTTCTGCCTCACAGAGCACCCCTCCCCCGTGACTCTTAGATCCTGCAGACTAGCATCAGCAGCAATTAGCAAACAACTGGCAGAGATGCACATGAGAGCTGATCATACAAACTGCCTCTCAGTTGAATGCTTCTACGAATGTTGTAAATGCTTTAATGGAGAAACATTGTGATGTCATTATGAAGGAAGAGAGCTGGAAAGAGCAGGAGCTTTTTAACGAGACAGAGGCCCAAATTCAAGGCGTCAAATTGAAATGTAATTTTTTTTAAGTCATTTTTATAACAACTGAAAGTAACAGTTACTTAACTGTGCTAGAAAATGGTACTATGTTCCTGGAAAATACATAATAATCCCCCTTGCAGTTATTTTATGAAGAATCCTCAAAAGACTTGCATGTATTAGCAGTGATAGCTACTTCCAGCTCTCTGAGACAGCATAAAAATGAAAGCTTTGCTTTTTAGATTTTGTATTGTTAAGAAAAAAAGAAAGAAACCATCTATTCTTTTCATTCCACTTCACAATTCCAAGTGATCACTTACAACTTAAATTATGTAAAATGTAAGTTTGAAACTTCACAAATTGTAAAAAATTTGGAATGCTCATAGTCGATAAGGATCTTAGTGAGGGCCATGTTTGAAGGCAAAATTACAGAAAGGTTTAACTATAGAAGCAAATGGGGCAGATAGTTCACAAAAACATCCACTGAACATGAATGAAAAGCTGCAGAGAACCTGCACTGTTAAAGCCTTGACAGAAAAGAAAAAGCTCTTAACATTAGATCGGTACAGGGGTTAAAACTGCATTAGTGTGCTATTTTCTTCTGAAACCTCACTTTTGTGAAATTCTCTGTTCAGATGACTGGGAAATTATGTTGTTATGCTACAAAAGCCCTGCACACAAAGAGCCCCCCAACCAGATAAAACCAAGTGACCGAAAGAAAAACAGAAACCGGTGCAGCTAAAAGATGACAGAGACACTCAGCGATTATGAAAGTATCCTAATGAGCATTTAGAGTAAGAAGGTTTTTTCTTTTCCTTCCTGGAAGAACCTCAGTGGCCTCTCCCTGCACCACCTGTCCTTAGGAAAAAATGCCCCCCGTAAGACTTCTGCTTTAAAAATTCACGCTAATTCTGAATTATTCAGTAATACCCCCTGCCTCTAAATCACAGGAGACAGATAGGAGGAGAGACAGACAGAGGGGTAGATGGTGTCCCATGATGATGAGCAGAGGTAAGAAAAGAGGGCAAACATGGGTCAGTGAGCTCTTTGTGGGCTATCCCGGTGTCAAATCGAATGAATATGCACTTGCATGCCTGCATGGCGGAGAGGGAAACAGTCAAGGGGTTAGCCAAGGTTAAGAGGTTTGTCATTCTTCAAGAGCAGAACGATCCACGACGTAGAAAGATGGAGGAGAGAGGTGGAGAGGAGTGTGAACTCAAGTGCCCTCTGCTCCACATTTAGCTGGAGAAAAAAAATGCTGGCAGAAGAGAAGGGGGATAAGTGTGTATGTGTAGGGGCCTGCATGTGTGTCAGCTAGTGACATAATCCGGTGGCGGTGGTGCTGGTGGGGGGATGGTTGGGTGGTTAACAAGCAGAGCAAAAAAAAAAAAAAAAAAAAAATAGAAGTCAGCTGAGCTGCTTTTGTGAATGAAAGGTGATGGAGAGGTCAGGTTTGTTTACATTGTACATTCCAGCCCTCATTAATCACTCCGCACTCCCTGCCACCAGCTACACACAAACACACTTAGACCCCACACCAGCCCACCGGTCAGGCTCCTTCAGTGACATCACGGAGCTGTCAGTCTATATTTAGGCTGGCAGGGTGTCAGGAGGGCAGTCTGAAGCCGACAGTGGAACTGAAGGCATCAACTGTGGGATTTATACTCTGAAGAATATAAACTATGTATTATTGACAACTTCTTAGAGACTCCTTTTTCTTAAAGGGTTTGAATTTTACTAAGTAATTATAAAAACAAGAGCAAGGAAATCCTAAAGTTTAAAAAATAATATCTAGAATTGAGTAGAAATAACATATTATACTCTTATTCATGTTGGGAGGCTTTTCGCTTAGGAAGCCAAGGAGGCTTGGGTCACTATAAGATACTCAAATTATAACAAGAGCTGTGTGATTTAACTCAAAGATTAAAATAAAAAAATATCAAGTCATAATCACATATTTAAAATCTCAATCTCTCGTTATCTTGTGTCTAAGACTGCATGTGTGGTTCTTTAAGGCTCAATCTGGGGCCCTTTTTATTCAATATTTCTGTGTCGAGCTCATAATTTAGAGTGCAGAATCTTACTATGCATATGCTAATACACAACCTTTTATTATTAGGTCTGTAGCATCACATGACCACAGTCCTTTGAAGATGAAGTGTCTCCAGGATTTCAAAGAGTGAACTAAGGCTCAGCACTCAATTAACTTCAATGAGGTTAAAGTCCATAGAACAAACTGTTAGCTTCTTTAAATGTCTTAGATTTTAAATGAGAATTTCTTGTGCTAACTACTGCATTACTTTTTTTGCTGCTTTCTTCTACCATAAAGAACTCTGAATTACCACAAATGACAAATATAAATCGGCTTGTCTTGTTTTACCTTAGTGGTAGTACTAAAAGTAACATAGCATATGTATTACTAGTTCTAATTCTGTATACAACATATATTTAATGACATTTGGTTTTTTGATACATAGACCTGTGTAAAAATATATGAACATACATCATAGCAGAAATCTTTAATTGCTTATTAAGCAGAATATTATGCTTTTTTGCAGTTATTGTGTTCATTAAAAGTCATTCTGCAGACACTCCTCTTGCAGCTTCCTAATTGTAATTTTAAAACAGTTTAATCTTAAAAAGAATGATGGCTGGTACTCAGTTTCTACACACAACTGTATGTTTATCCCCCAACATGAAACATTTTCGACAACTGCTGAATTGTGTTTCTTGTGAGTGAGGACAAAAATGAAGGTATCTTCTTTTAGTCTGCATCAAGCACAGTCGGGAGTAACTGTGCTTGGTGCTAAAAATGAGACTTCACTACCCACCCTGGTACTTCCTCCGGCATCTTTCTGAAAGGATTTTAGGCCTTGTGCAAATAGATGTGTTCACAGATCAGGGAGGAAATGGCAACAGTGACCTGTCTGACAGCAGAAAACGAGCACCTGCATGATTTTATCCTATGAGAATTGGGCTCAATCTATGGCACTGGTAAAGTCCTGACAAAATTCAAACACATTGTAGATTTGGTTCAAAGCTATTAACAGTCATGTCAAGTGTAATAAGTTCACAAAACCTATTTAATGTCCCTATTTAAGGGAAGAAAAGCAGTAAAATTTAATTTTGTTTGACACCTTTTCACACTTGTAATGAGAAAAACCTGCACTGACCTCTAAACACAGTGCTAACAAAACAGCACAAAGGCAAGCTGCTAAATAGTGAGAAATGTATTCAGTTTTTTTTATACTTTGTGTAAATATGTTATGATTCTCTACCATAGTGCTTTCAGTTGATGTTAGCAAGATTATCCTGCTCAACTGAAGTGGTTATATCCTCCTATATGGATAGTGAAGGGCCTAAATTATAAATGTGGTGGCTATAGGAGAGAGTTTATGTCCATGTGTGAATTTTGTCACTACATAAATGTGTATGTGCAAACATGCGTCTTTTTTTTGGCCTGCGATAAAAGCAATCAGCAGTGTCTCTGCTAGGTGAGAAACTCAAGTGTCCTATTTAAAAGCAAGGGTCACTTTTCTCATCTCCGCTCCAAATTAGAGACGTGACCTCAGCAGTCAGTTTTGCAATGACTCTCCCTTGCTTCATGGTCGTCTGCAGGGACACAGAGTAACACACAAACATAAACCACCCTTTAAGCCGTGGTACTGCAGCTAAACAACATTACTTAGCCTTCAAAGGCAGTAATCAAATAAAGGAAAGTCACAAGCTGGAAAAGCAAAGGGTGACAGTATCATAATTCACCTCCATTAAACTAAAGATAACCTAATCAAAGCAGAGATCATTTTTACTAATTTCTCCTGGGTATTTGTGGTGGGGTTTTTTTTTTATTTTTTATTTTTTTACTACATTTACCTCAAATTAAATAACATTTCCTTGAAAAGAATTTATACTTTCAAGGATTTTATGAGTGACAAAGAATTTTTTTTTTTTTTTTTCCAAATTAAAATCTAAATAGTAAGCCCCACAAACCATTCTATTTAAGTTCAAGTTGCATGTGGAGGGGCATTGTCCAGCTGGAGGTTGAACATCTATGTAGATCTGAAATCTTTTTATATATTTCTAATAGCTTTTTTGCTAGAACTGCTTTGTATCTAACTATCGAACTTTATATGAAATCTGAAAAGCTTAATCTAATAGGAGGACAATGTGGTTCCACATACCATGGTTGTAGTGAACCTGGTTAAAGGTAACCACACATACCATTTTGGCTGCAGACCTAACAAGTTTAACAAGAGTCCCCTGTTCAACAATTGGTTTATTCCTTACAGATATTGTGTCATTATGTAACTCTGCTTTAATCTTCTCCATTGCTCATCTCTGAACTCTTGGCTGCATTGCTTGGCCTTCACAATGTAACAAACCTCTGAGGATTTCACAGAACAGCTGGATTTAAACTGTGATTAGATTACAACCAGCTGGACTCTATTTACTGACTTCTCAAGACAAATGGATTCACTGGATTTTAATTAATTGTATCAAAGTAAAGGTAACTTAATATATTTGCACACCACACTAGACGACTGTAACTCTGGAAAGACTCAAACTGGAGATGCAACATTTAAACTGAAATTTCCAGACATCTTCCACAATGCAAACGTAGCAGCTTTGTTCACGGAAAGATTTCAGTCACAGCTGTGGGGATCATGGCTGAAATCTTGTTTGATCAACAGCACCTGTTATCTGGCCGCTGACAGATGGAGGTGGGAGTGGGGGAGCGGTGTCTTTAAAAAAAGAAAAAGAATGGAAGTGCAGCACTCTGTTATCAGTACTCACCAGGTGAGGGCGGCTGGATCTTGACCTGCTTCCTGCTGTCCCCTTCAGTCAAGCTGCCACCGCTGTTGCTGTCTGTTGGTGGTTCCTCTCCTCTTTCCATCTTACACTCGTAGGCAAACAGATACTGAATGTACTGCTTCTTGAGTGTGCTGGCGGAGCTGCTGGACGTACCAACATTCAGAGTGCTGGACAGCTCGCGCCACTTCTTGTTCTTGTTAACCTGACAGGTTAAGAAAATCTAGTATAAGGGCTTTCAGGTGTATTTTCAGTAAATCAGCTCAATAAAAGGAAACAACTCCTGAAATTTGCACACAATTTAAGAGGAATGAAACTACATTTACATTTAATTTGAGGTATTAATTTGAAATAATAACTCAAATTAAACTGAGGTATTATTTGAAAACATCACATATGGAAGTCTGATCTGACCATATACACATATTTTAATGTTTTCTGTGGATGAGCCTCCTCCAGTTTGCAGGAAATAAATTTAGACTTACAATCTTATTTGACAAAACAATATTCTTCTAGCTGCTGAACTGAAATGAGTTTCAGATTTTTGCTGTGGAAGAAGCACTTTTGGTATAAACTGGATAACAATTAACTCAGATTTATTGATTCCCACTCCAATCCTGATTCAAAGTCTTGTGTGAAGCATTTGTAGAGCAATTGAAGATAGCTTCAGTATATAAAGATGCACTGTTAGTGTATGATATAATGTTTCCCTGAATCATTTCACATGACATTTGACTAGAGCACAGAACACACAGAAACCAATGTAAACAAGAGGACTATGAAGACTTGTCTCTAATATTACTCCACAATTTCTACTGTCAGTCTGTTTGTTGTGGATTACCATGGCGAGGCCTCCTATGTCCCGAACAGCAACGTAGAGCTTCCAGAGATCAAGTGGCTTCTTGCCCACCACTGGGAGCTGAGAAACAGGTGTACCCCGCTCCTCCATGAAGGTCAGGTAGCGTTCCACCCAAGATCTCCTCTCTGGCTCTGAACCGAGTTCATACAGCCGGCTTATCCGCTCACCACCAATGGAGGACGAGTTGGGGTTGACCTTCTGCTGAGGCACACAGACAAAAGTGTAAATATGAGTTTCTGAAGAGGATACTTTGGATCTTTTATGAATAGTTCCTATGATATTGAAGTCAAAATATTTTTTAAATACTCTGGAATGTTACCATTGTGGATTCTTATGTATCTTATTTACATTTTATAAGATCGACTCACACAAAGTAGTTCAAAGCTGTAAAGTGGAAGAAAAAGTGATTCATGGGTAGTAATTTCTGAAGGAGCTGCACAGATCTACAGCTTGAGTGGGAGAGAGTCAATGGGTTAACTAATAGTCTTGCCCTCCACAAATCTAGCCCTAATGGAAGAATGGCAATAAGAAAGCTACTTTTGAAAGAAAAGCAATGAAATAGTGGATAGAAGATGCAAAGGACTTGAGATGAGACAGGGATAGATTTTTAGCTTATATTCGGACGACGCTTCTAAACATACAGCCAGAGTTTTAAACAGAATGGTTTAGATCATAACGTCTTCAGCTGATTCAAAGTCCAAATCTAAATCCAACTGAGGATTTAAACTATCTTCAAAAAAAAGATGGAGGGAAAAATATAATCTAAATGTGGAAAGTGGGTAAAGACATACCCCAAAAGACTTTCTGAAGCATTATCATTAAAGGTGGATAGAGAAAAGACCGACTCAGGGGAGCAGAACACACATGAGCGTCACACATTTCAGGTTTCACAAACATGCATCTTTTTCCTTCCACTTCATCACTATGCTCTACTTTGTGATGGTCTGTCACTGGAAACCCTAATGAAGCAAAAAAATCTTGTGGCATCTTAACACTTTTGTGTAAACCCAACATTATGTTGTATTATCCAGTGCATAGTTTCCCTTTTATTTTCCTGCTGCTGCCTGCTGAAACAACCCACTCACCCAGTCAGGATCATTAAAAATTCATTTGTTATTTACACTTTGTGAAGTGGACCCCTGGTTGAACGAACAGCACAACTAAGCACTTCTTTTAGATTAATTTTTCCAGTGTGCAAGATGTGTTTATTTCAATGTTTGTTCACAGCAAATTGATCAGGCTCGGAAAACCAACTTCTGACTGAAAACCACTTTGATAAATAGTTACAGAAATTAAAAAAAAACAAACAGTATTTGTAATTCTTACAGGACTACAAGGGGTCTTCAGAGGCCAGGGTGGGCTACTGATGCTGTCGCTGTCGTCTCCATGGTACGAAGACAGGCTGGCAGGACTGGGAGAGAGGGGGGAGGGCACAGGCAGGGTACCACCTGGAGTGGCTGGTTGGGAAGCACTGCTGCTATTATTGTTCACGTAACCATCCTGCAGCTTTTGAAGAGACAGTAATGACACTTTAGAACAGAAATATTACTATTTTACTTCACTTCACTCTTTTATCTGAGACATAATTTATATTTTATCCGATGAGAACACATTTTCAGTTATGCATTTGTTACATAACCGAGTGGTTGCGAAATGACCTTATCTAAACTGAATATCTAAAGGCATAATAATTCAGATCCTGGCATTTACATTTTCAAAAAAATTTGAAACTTGGAGGTTTCTTTTTAAACTACAATAACATCACAATGGGGTACAAGCAACCTAACAAAAAACATGTAAGTCTTAGGAAATTACTATTATTCCTTAGAAGAGGGCTTAAAAATCATGTAGCTTTTTGTTATTACAGCTAAAGTTTAATCAGTAATACTTTTATAACAAATTTATGTCAGATCACGATTTCTTGGTTAATGTCAAGTTGTCATAACGAAGACATTTTGAATAATGTCAACTTTGTATTGAAAATGTCATGATTTACCGAATGACACTTTATGACAACAGTCATAAATATTCATGAATACTTACTCATATTCATGACAGGTGTTATGTCATGTTTATGACAGTGTCATGACAGTCTTATTCACAACCCGTCAAATAAAGTGTTACCAGTTTTATGATCCTGCTGGAAAATGAACCTCCAACCACTTCTTAAGTCTTCAGCAGCCTCTAAGAGGTTTTCAAGCATGACCGGTCTGTTTATAGCTCCATTCATCTTATATTAAACTCTGACAAGTTCTGCTAATAAAGGACAGCTTCTCCACATCATAATGGTGCCACTACCATGCTTCACTAATTAGGTAATTTCAGAGGATAATAGATAGGTTTTCGTCTTACAAAGGGGTATTAGAACATGCGAACCCCACTTTTGAGATTATGCAAATATAAAAAGTCTATGAATAATTTTACCAAGCGCACTTAAAGCAGATCAAATGATAGTAATCACTGCACAGTGGTGAGAATGCATGTGTGTAAGAGTGAGTAGGGTTCTTTAGCCTGTGTGAACATGTAAAAGTGTGCGGGTGCGAGTGCGTGCATGTGTGTGAGAGAGAAACTGCAAAGGAGGGAACAACAGCTTGACAAGTGCTTCTCGTCTGTGTACAGAATGCTCATGTCAGCAAAACCTTATCTTTCTGGCCCTCTCTCTTTTTGAATCTCTAACTCGTTTTCTCTCTCTTGGCAGACAGATCATCTCTTTTGGGAGCACTGGGGGTCTTTCTGGCTGCTCAGGCTGCCTTAAATAATTCAAAAGGCCCTACTACCATAATCAGCAAAAGAATAGACAGGGATTTGGAGGGAAAAAGCGTGTAGTGGTTGTGATGGAGGCGTGTGTGTGTATGTGTGCTGAAGATGAGTTGTTAAGCAAAAACAAGAGGAGGGGGGCAGAAAAGAGCAAAGAGCAGAGTTTTGTTGTTGCTGAGCTGAGCCAAGCTGAGCTGCTATTGTAGGTCAAAATGAGAAGTCAGCATTGTATGTTAAGATGTGTGTATGTGAGTTAAAGGAGGCAGAGGGAGAACTGTGCATGTTGTGTGACTGAAACTCATAAAGTGTGTCTTCTTGTAGTTGTGTGTATGTGTCTGCGTGCCGCGTCTGAGTGCATGCGCGCATGTGTTTACTGCAGATGCCAACTCCCCGGCCCCCTTTTCCTTTTTTGCTTCTCTCTTTATTGCTGCTCGAGCTGCCAAAACATCAGCAACTAAAGTGTGCTGCAGGCAAAAACAAAGCGAGGGAAACATTAAGATTGGTAAATGTTAAACAAATCATTAAATATGACGAGAAAACAACAGAGCGAGAGCCCACTGTGCTGAGGCAGCATATGCTGATCAGATTTGGTTTGCTTCATTTAGATCAAAAAAGCAAAACCAAACAATAAAGAAAATAATAAATAAATAAAATCAAACAACTAAATGAACTCAAGAAAATTCTGGGGGAGGAGGATGGCAAAGGAGGTACCTTTGGTTTGTGTGGCTCGTTGTTTGGGCCGCTGTCATCTTTGACATCCACTTTCTGTTTACTTTCTGGGCTCATTATGTTGTCTCCTGAGAGGCCCATTGCTCCTTTAAACAAATGGGGGGGGGGGGAAACACAGTTATAAAAACTAAACTTTTTAACAAAGTTTATAGAACAGAGTGCTTAGCAAAACAGGTTCCCTTAAACTTTTTTTTTAATATACAATTTGTCTGGCAACAATCAGCAACATAATTGTATTTTATAGTGATTTAATGTGATGGATCAACACAAAGTAATGAAGAACCTTTAAGTGGAGTGGGAAATTTGAAAATCATGCATTAGTTTTATTTAGTTTAACAATTATATACTGCTTTGAGATGGTTTATTAGAACCCAAAAATACATTAAAAACATTGAATTCAAAAGTAGGTTTTGCATTTAGCAGAGGAGGTAGTGGAATGAAATATTTTTCTGCAAATTACAACAAAAAAACAAAAACAATCTAGTTTGATGTTACTAAAGTCTTCAGGCAGAGGGAGAAGTTCACCTCATAGAAAAACAGCAACCTTAAACTTACAGACTGCAAAATTTATATTTTCTGATGCTTTCTGAGCCTGGAATGTTTTACAAAGAGGACAGGTCAAACGTCTCAATCTTTAGATGTGGTAGAGACATGACCTAAAAGGCTGTAATTGCAGCATAAAAGGTCGTTCTACAAAGCAAAGACTCAGGAGGGACCAGGGGGTTGAATTCAAATTCATGTCAAACTTTTCAGCTTTTAATTTTTAAACACCCTTTTGAAAATCCTTTTTTCCTTCAACTTCATGCACTACTTTGTGCAGGTCTCAAATATTCATTCAATGAAAATAAACAAAAGTGGTTGTGGATATAAAGTGACAAAAAGCTAAAAATGTTGACAGGGAAAAAAAGATTTTACAAGGCATGGGACTGCACCCTTATATCTCTGAAACACCCAAGATTTAATTTACATACATGTTATCTAAACCATTTGGGCTATTATGAAAAAAAAAAAAAAGATTATGAAACAATATCAACATTGACGCCAAACCATACATCTAGATGACGCACATAAGGTTAAATAATCTGCTGGTATAAGTTAGTTGTTACCTCCAGGTGGCATACTGTAGCCTGGACCTTGTCCGTTGCCTGTCGTCGAACTATTGTTGCTTGTTGGCTGACTGTAGGAGCCAGAGCTCACTTGGTTGATACCAGGGGCTTGGTAGTTTCCCTGCCTGCCACACACAGAAGGAAAAAAAAGAAGTCTTTATTAGATTTAGTAGACATGAATCAAGTTAGTCACAATGTAATGACAGGCTGTGGAGAGATGCTGGTAGCAGAGGAACAGAAGTCACATAATGACAGAGATGCTACTTGGCAGTCTGTCATTGCCGCCCTCCTTTGCTGCTTTAGGAAAACACTAAGCACCACGTACATCTGAAAGCCGCTAAAAAGACATAGCATATCTCTGATCAAACAAACAGCTCTTCTGAAAGATTTAGAGAGAGCACGTAGCATCAGGAAAGAAAAACAAAAATCTCTCCAGTCGCCTCTTCCACTAATCCCTGATCCCCCCCCCACCACCACCACTCTTTTCTTTCTCCCTCTTCCTCTCCCTGAAGTCATAATTTAACTAATTAAGGTGTGCTTTTGGAGAGGATCTTGTTATTTGTTGCCATGGTGGCAGCAGAAATCAATGCCGCCTGCTCAGCCTGACCCCCCTTCGCAGGAAGCTCATCACATGGTACTGTGAGTGACATCAGAGGGGTTTTATCTGCAACCTGCTGAATGCTAGCCATCCAGACAAAAAGGTAAACACGTTTGGATGTATTTATCCGGCTGATTAGAGATTATCTCCTGGACGACCATGTAAGAGAGACAGAGAAAGACCTTGCAAGATGGAAAAAATATGTAGTACAATCAAAAAAGGATTGAGATAGAATGTAAAGGCAAATCATGACAGGACGCAGTGGGGGTGATTCTGGCTCAATCCAGATTTAAACGTCAGTCAACCCTGTCCTCACATCCCTCTTTCTTTTTAAACACAGACACATCACTTAATACCACATGTTGGAGACGATACACATTGCCTGAGAAGAGGGATCGGTTTGGTAAACCTCCCCATAATCTCATCTCACAGATGTAATTAGTCATAGAGCATGGCAGATGATACATATGTAATCCCTCTATGGGGGCCGAGGTGCACAGGGGAGCTCCATGGCAAAGAAACAAGTACACCAAATCCACGCTTATCTGTCCCTGTTTTCCTGTACTGGCAGGAAGGTGGTGGTGGTGATGGGGGGGACTCCTTCAATACTGCCTACATGTTCCCTAAAAACCCTCGCATGAGTCAAGAAAGCAGAGATAAATTTACTTTTTGTCACATTTCGTTAATAAGCGAGCCAGTGCGAAAGCTCACAGAACTGAAAAGTAAGTTTCCAAATTTAAAATGTCTTCAGACCTTAAAAAATGTCCCATATCCCACCCTGAGTGAAATAAACAAAAGTTCTCCGGTGAATACTGAAGGATCCAAATGATCAACAACAACAACAACAGTGGTTGGTGGATGTTTCGACTGTGGCACTCTTCTATTATGACTAATTCATGTCATAAAAAAGCCCATTAGAAAGCACTTGATGGAGGCACTGCACAGCGTTTAATCACGCTTAATATATGCATGTGCCGCTATCAGGGCTGGGGGGCTGGCGGGGCGATGAGCAAGAGAAGGGTATGGAGGGGTGGGATGGCATAGCACATTCATCTTGCTCTTGGGCACCTTTGCGCATGCAAAAAAAAAAAAAAAAAGAAAGAAACAGTATCCCGTTGCTGCAGAGAAAGAAGAAGCAAGAGGAAAGGAGGACAGAAACAAGGGCTAGGAGGAAAGTAAGAAACAAGGTGGAAGGAAGGCAACAAGGGACTCTGAGTTGTGGATGACTGAGTCCCTTATGTACCAAAACGAGGGGCGTACTTCGAGCTCACCGACCCGGATCTAGAAGACATTGCTGTTTCTTAAAACTAAGATGAAGGAAAACTCAAAAATAAAAGGCTCAAAATACAGAGGCCGGTATACTCAAGTTTGTTGTCTATGAGAATTGTATGGAAGAAAATGCGATAAGTGTACTATTTCCAGTTCCCTGGACCATTCTATGAGCTAGAGCACACTGAAAAACATTGTAAATAAGAAAAATGAATTATTTTAAACCAGTGGCTGTCATACCTTTCAGGTGGAGCCCACCCTTAGAGGAACAAAACAAGAAAAACATGTGCCAAGTGTTATTTTCAAAATAGATATTTGTAATTATGCATTTGAAATTTTTATATTAAAAGAGAAAAAAAGGTTGCACTTAGCTGAGAGTAAAAACTACAGCTTTGAGTTATGATTCTGTTTTAAAAAGTAATTTTCTTGGTTTGAGTAGAAGTCAGATTTTCTCTTAAAAATGATGTTGATGTCAGATCAGAAATGCAACAGAAAGGTCATCATATCTCTGTTTATGCATCTTCAACATAATGTCATCTTCTCACTTCTTTCTGTCCCTTTTTCTCAACATCACATTGCATTACATCATAATACTCAGATTTATAATATCAGGAAACATTTTTTGAACCAACATAATCAAGGAACCAAATTTATCCTGCTCTGCTCATCATATCGCTGAGGAACATGTGGAGCTTGCAGGAAACACATTAAGCTTTCTCCGATTACAATATCTGTCCAGGTGCTCTTGTGCCTTGTTGTGTGTTGTCCTATCACCATGGCAATGCCGCTTTGTCAAAAGCGTGATGTGGGTGCAAATCTGGGTTGCAACATTGGAAGACTATACATTGTCTTTTCTTGCAAAACATAAAAATGTATAAATATAATAAAAGTTTCTGTGACCAACGTGCTTCTTGAAGTATTTTCAGTTTATTGCCTGGCTTTTGGGGGATAATTTTTTTTAAGCTTGTCTGATCCAACCTATTATTCATTTAGGCAATAAACGATCCTTAATAACAGGAAACCTATTACTATCTGGATTAAAAAGAAAAGCCACTGTCGTACTATTCATATATTGTGATGTGGAAATGTTTTTTATGTCTTCAGATGACCTACTTCTTGAAGATGTGAGTTACAGAGACTGTTCCTCTATTGCAGACATTGTTTTAGGCCTGATATGTCTTCTTTCACTCTGCTACACTACATGCCATGTTGGTTAGACAGAAAAGTTAGATGGAAACTTAGGTGAAAAAGTAGGCCTAATTAATTTAAAAAGACCTTTGGAAGCCTGCAGGAATAATTATTTTAAAGACTACAAGAAAGTCTGGGAACAACAATGACGAAATGAGGGTGAGGTAAGATTGTGCACACTTCTGACCACAATTAAATAGTGATTACATATCCCTGCTGCAGCTGGAAATATTTAACCCATTCAAATTAGAATTATAGATCAATTAGATACAGGTGCATTCCAAAGATTTATATTATTCTACAGATAGTGTATAGGGATATACAGTATTTTAATAATTATTCTATTACTTTTGACAGTCATGGCCTAGAACTACAGAAATCACAACAACAACAAAAAGAAATAATTTTATCAGAAAATATTAATTTTAGAATATTCCAATGAAAAAATTTAAATACAGAAAGCTCTGGACTAGTAATCCATGTATTCACTCACCTGACTTTATCAGGGCTCTTTTTGCATAAATAATGTATATATGCAGCTTTTCTTGGAAATGATCAGCCTGTGGGTCTGCTGAAGTGTTAATGGCTCCCTAAATTCAATAGATTAAGTAGGAAATTAAATGATCTATAAGATTTCGATCAGGTAAGATGGAACATTTTCTGGCCAATCAAGCACAGCAACACCATGGTCATTAGAGAAGGTGCTTTTAGTAATGTGTACAGGTGCCAAGTTCCTCTGGAAAATAAAATCAGCTTTGCAATAAAGCTTGCCAGTAAAGGGAACAATGAAGTGCTGTAAGATTTTCTGGTAGTTTTTTAAGGACATTTGTTTTCCTTCCACTCAATCTTACATTAATAAGCTTACATACAACCACCACAAGCATAATTTCTTTAGCAATTACTTTTTGCAGCAAACAATTCTTGTAGAGAGTCTGTGACTCTCAGGTCAGCAGTCTTCAATATGTTTGTGGAGATCACAACATACATAGTTTAACAGTTTTAGAAAAATATTGTAATCCTTTGAGAAACCCAGCTTTTTATTTTCACTAGCTTTGAATGATGCTTAAACAAAAATCTTTAAAATGCGATATGAACATAATTTTAAAAAATATATATTTTTTTGTTTTTATTTATTGCATCTACACCTTCAGCTCTTGTTTTTCTACTGTTTCTCTAATCGTCTTTCCACACACACAGACACAGACACAGACAGCCGGTTCTCCTCTTTTACTATGTAGTCCATGTGTGAAGGGCATCTGAGAAGGCCACTCTCCAACCACAGGGAGTGTGTGTAAGCACTGAAGTGTGTTTGAGCGTGTCCTTGTGTTAGTGCGCAGGGTGGGTGCCGTTGCCAAGGGGATGCCATGGTTACGAGGTGCCAGCCAACCAGCTGACGGTTTCTCTCTAGAAGTGGCAGTGCCTTTGTCCTTCATTCGCAGTGACAGGGGCGTGCAGCGATGCCTCCCAGTGCCACTAACTGGACGAGACAGCCCAAGCACTGGGACCGCAGGACCATGTGACGGCTGCAAGGCCCCTGCCCATTGATCTCCTCTGCTTGGTGTGTGTTTAAGGATGTTTAGGAGAAAGTGGAAGGGAAGAAGAGCCAGCAAGAAGCTCCTGGATGGAAGGATGGAGAGGATCGGCTGGAGGCTATGAATTATATATGGACCCAATCTGTTCTCAGGGCAGCTCTGGCCCCAAACTCCTGACTCAACTCACAACGTACATTTACAAACATCCAGACTGTGGACCAGAATAAACCCAACACACACTTACGGGCAAAATAAAAGGACAGCTTTTAACATATTAAATCCAGAGAAAAGCTACTTTCCCCCCGCCCTCCCTTTCAAACATCAAACAGCTCAGGATGGATGGATGAAGGAGAAGCCATTTATTTTACCCATCTAATGAAAGCAGAGCGCGCCGCAGCGCTGCCAAGACTGGGAGCGACAAAGCGCCACAGGCAGCATCTTCCGTTCTTGACATTCAAGCGCTGCTCTTATTTATTTAGTAAATTTACTTACTAAGGAGGTCAGAAATGAATTATTTGGCGAGGATTTGCCTGGGAGCACTTTCCTCTCTTCTCCTCATTCCTCATCCAACATTTTCCTCCCCTCAATTTCCTTTTTATTTATGGCTCTTTTTTTTTTTTTTTTTGCTCTTGCTCAACTAAGTGCTTATTTTTACGACAGCTCGCCTGTTCCTATAGCTCCAGGAACTTTTTTTGCAGAGTGTCGCCAGTAGCGTTGGGAAGTCATTTGCGGAGCCAATTCCACCCTCTGAAGCTGCTGCCAAGGAAAAGCTTATACCTTTTAAGACTTTGTGTTCCCCTCTATGTTTTCCAAATAAACATCAATCTCCAGCTGCCTAAAATCCTGTTGTGCACCTCTCTTGAAAACAAGCTTACCTCCTCTTCCGCATTAATGATACTCATAGAACTCAAGGGCAGCTTTTCCAAAAGCTCATCCACTTTTCAAATATTAGATTTGTAGGTGTAGAGAATACTGCTGTGCATAAATTTTTTTGTTTTACAAAGTTGTTAAATATGCCATAAAAAAGAAGGTATTAAATATTGGCCATAACAATTATTTAAACATCAATTTTAATACAAGTTTGAAATTACCTGAAGATGTTGGTTCAATAGAGTGTGACTCAGAATTTCAGAATATTAATTCAAAAAGTGAAAATGATATGTTATGTAGATCATTACACACAAAGTAATATGCTTTGTGTCTATCCCAAATCATTTTTATTATGGCTTTCAACTAATTCCTTACAGCAGTGCATTAGAATGTTACATAAGACCAATATAGTACGTATTTATGGCAGACTATTATTATTATTATTATTAATATTATTATTATTATGATTTTAGGGTGAAAGGTCGCAAAGGCAGGCAGTACGGAAAGCTTGCAGCTTAAATAGATCTCCCAGATCTGGGTGGCATGTTAGATATATTCCAGCTAGAGTGGGGACGATGCTGTGTGAGAGAGCAGCGCAGCTTGAATAGAAGAAGTACATTTAACTGTTCATTTTACAAACATATTTAAGTTTTTTGTGCATATGACACAATTTATACAACAGAACAATTTTCTACGGGCCCACAAATCTACAGCCCAACACGCCCTCCTCCTTCAACCGAATCAAACTGATTAACAAACAGAAGTGGGGCAGTTGTTTCTAATTCCAGTCTTGTGGTGGGGGCGAGACTGACACGGCTCAGGAGAGAACAAAAACACTCCACGCGCCACACCTAATGAAGATTTAATCTGGGCCCACGCCCGCAGCCCCGGGATGCCAGAAGTGGTCTTCCTCTGCTCATTTCAAATTCTTTTCACCTTGTGTAATGAAGTCGAAGTGTGTTTACTAATGTTTCGAGGGTGTGCACGACTAGGGAGAGGACGCAGAGGCAGCATTGTGGAGGATTATACGTGGAAATGAAATGAAAGAAAAGGAGAGGAAAGAAGCAGAAACCTGCTTAGGAGGTTTAACTAACTAGCATCTAATTTGGAAGTTTTGTAGCGGGTGGCTTTGGCAGCTTCTAGATAAATCATAAAAGATAAAAAAAAAGAAAGAAACAGACATGTGCTACGACTAACAAGTTGTTTCTCAGACAGCGAGGAACTAAGTCTGAATGTTTCACAGTGTTGCAGAGATCTGGAAACACAAACGGGGTGCCGGAGCCCTTTTAACTGCAGGTTTTTCGGAGGCCAATTTTCTCCTGATCTCTCTCAGATGTGTAAAGTGGGATCTGAGGAAGAAAAAACATAACAAGGCCGCGTTGGAGACAGCGGAGAACAAAAAGCAAATTGGAGAGAAGAAAGGCCGAGGGAGATGAAACAGTCTGGGTAGGATAATAGAGCTGCACAAAGATGAAGAGGCCGATACAGTGGAGAGAGTTGGTGAAAAAGAGAGAAACAGGTGGGAGGAGAGAAGGGAGAAGCAGACAAGGAGGGATAAAAGATTGTGAATGAGCGACTTTGGGCAAGACGAACAATGAGGATGAGATGGACACTAACATAAAAAGTTTTCTGCAAAAATGTTCACTTCCACACTTCTCTTTGCGTCATCTTTGTTTTAAATTAGTCAGAATAGCGCTTTCTGCCAGAACATTAATTCCTATGTTTGGATTCTAAACAAAGGAGGTGGCAGAAGTAAAAGCTTATCTTACATTTAAACACAAACTCATGCTGGCAAGCAAATTTAATTCTGTAGCTTGTTTATATAAGTCTTTGGTTGTTCCAGGGTGCCTTGCAAAAGTATTCACAATCTCTGAACATTTTCACATTTTGTCACATTTGATGGACCATAAACAGCAGCTTTCAAATCTATAACCGGATTTAAGTCTTGACTTTGTCTAGGCCATTCTAACACATAAACATGCTTTGATTTAAACCATTTCAAGGTCAAGTTGTATATTTAGAGCCAGAGTGACAAATCTTTTGCCACCTTTAACAGGGTTTCCCACCAGAATTCTCCTGTACTTAGCTCTATTCATCCTGCCAATGACCAGCTTCCCTGGGCTGGTCCCTGGAGGGACCAGCGCCAACACAAGAATGCTGCCTTGTGTTTGCAGTATAATGCTGCCAACTCCTTGTTCAATGTTCATTTTCCTTCTCTTAATATTTTGTAAGGAAATGTTGGACTAACCTGACCAGTGCACCATCCTCTGCAGGTGCTGTGTATCCCATGACACTAGTTTTGTTTTCCATTTCCATATCAGCCTGTTTCTAGTCATTATGACAAGCTTGGTGGGATTTTATGGAGAACTGTTGACAGATTCTAAAGTGCAACTCCTCCAGAGTTACCATGACTGGTTCTTGTTACTCTCCTTAATTAGTCTGTCAACTTAGGTAGAACACTATGTTATGGAAGGTTTGCAGTTATGCCTTACATTTTCCATTTTTCAGGCGATGGACTGGAAAGTGTTCCATGAGATGTTCAAAGGTTGGGACATTGTTGTATAAACTAACTCTGTTTTAGACTTCTCTGCAACTTTCTCTCAGGTCTGTCTCTTATCTAAATCTTTGTGATGATGTTAGCTCACTAATGTTCTCTAACAAACCTTTTAGACCATCACAAAACACCTGGATTTAGATGAATTATTTTACACACAGGTGGTTTATACTGATTCAGTTAATTTGGGAAACAATTATTTGCACCAAATTTCATGGAGGTGTATCAGGGAAATGTGGTGTCGATGACACACTTTTTGAAATTTATTTACAAAAATGTTAAAAACATAATATATTCCAATTATGCACTACTTTTTGTTGCTACATTTGATAAAATCCCAGAAAGATAAAATTTTACGGAGATTTTATTTTACAAATTTTTTTCCCACAAAATGTGAAAGAAATTTGTAAGGAAATTTATTTATTTTTTATTTTTCCACTGTCCACTGAAGAGATTATTAGATACAACACAGTGACAACTAAGAAAGTTGTCATTCTGCAGATGGAAAACATATCAAAGACACATTTCAGAACAGAAAGGACTAAACCTTTTGCTTCCAGTGTGATCTGCACAGTACCAACTCCTTCAGAAATAAAAGACTCAACACAGCAAACCTTTCACTGTTAATAGTAAATCAAAATAGATCATATTTCAGCTGATAGGCTATGAATGAAAGAGAATGAGTCTTCTCGTGCAGCAGCTCCACAGTGAGCGACACCTCTCTGGTTTCTTGGTGTAGAGACTGACAGCCAGCCTCATTGGGCTTAGCAGTGGGGATCATGTCATGTCACTTCTTATTGACAGCCCAGCCATCGCCTAATGGCTTGTTCAACAATTGCATTGGTGCCTGGGTACATAAGTCTATGTGTGTCGGTGTGAGAGGCAATGGACCCCCTGATGCACATAATTAATCATACATTCTGTCAGACACCCCCAGCTCTCTCCAGTACGTACTACTGTTTCGGTAAGTGAACAGGAATCTGAGACAGTGTTAACAGTGAGTGTTCCACACAAGCTCTCCAAAGTTGGTTGTAGCTATGATACTGAAAACTGCAGTGACAATGGAAATTACAATAGCTTTATCAATTGATATCTTATTTTTCTATAAGGAAGGAGATTTTATGATTGTTGAAAAACTGCATTTTATTACGAGGCACACCGTTTTCACCTTCTAAAGAAGATTAAAGAAATATTTATGATTTAGAAGGTAAATATAAAAGAGGCACCCTGCGACAGGCTGGCGACCTGTCCAGGGTGTACCCCGCCTCTCGCCTGGAACGTAGCTGGACATAGGCACCAGCAACCCCTGACCCCATTAGGGATATGGGTGAATAGGAAATAAATGGATGGATGGATATAAAAGAGGCATGATGTGAAGAAAAAGGTAGGATCAAATGTTTTTGAGTTAAGCTGTATGCATAATGCAGACCTAAAGGGATAGTTCAGAATTTCTGAATTGATGTGTTGTTTAAAATGTTTTAAGGTTTTAAGGGTAAATATACAATAAATACATATAGACAATAGTGTGATTAGGGTATTACTTTTGAAGAAAGCCTGAAGGACATAAAAAACAAAGGGAAGTTTCATTGAAATCCGACTCATGTTTCAACAAAAGATCAGGAAAAGTGCTCTCTTGATGGATTATTACGAAAAACCCAAACTGATATGAGGAATGAGGAAGTCTTCACAAGCAACAGTCATGTTTTCACAAGTTTCCTTCAGCAGGGTTCAGGGAAAGTTTACTGCCCACGCAGTCCCTCAAGAAATCACTGTCTTTAGTTTCACAAGCATTCATAAAGTCAAGGCGCCGCCACTGATGGAAGAATTAAAGCCCTTTACTCAAACTCTGTTAGATCATAAAAGAGTTTCATTTGTGTGTCTGTAGGAGCCTGATGTCATTTTCGGGTGATCTCACAGTTAAAACCAAAGTGTCTCTTTTATTCTCTTATAGTACTATATCCACGCCACAGTGCCTTCTGAAAAAAACCAATATCTGTTTTTTTTTCTTCCCTTTTTGCAGTGAATGGCTCCAAAATCAAAATGTCAGGGGCTTTATGACATATGTAAAGATAAGTATGGTTCTAGAAATGGCACCCAGAAGAGTGAAAGCCCTGAAAACAAACACTGTCTCTTAAAAGTGATGCAAGACAGAGATGATTATTAGCCTTAATAATAGCAAAACATTTGCTATTATTATAATTCTGCTGAATTCTGGATTAGATTAGAAAGCTGTGAGGAACTGCACAAATGTCTAAATTTATTTTCTTTTTTAAATAAGGCAGTCCTTCTTGGAATAATCTAAAAAGGTCTATGTTTATTTTTTATTGTCAGGCACTCAGAAGATATTCTAAAAGCAGCACAAAATTTTGTATTGCAAGCGAACCCACCTCTTTAGATGCAAAGTATAAGGAATTTAGAGATGCACAACAATATCTTCTAATTAAAAATAAATACTTTTTTTGAGATGCGTGAACATACCATACTTAGGCTACTCTTTGGTTTTGATGCTATTATAGAACAAAGATGTGATGTCAGAGGAATTAAAGATATGTAAGAAACTATTTTAAAGTCAAACTGCATTTTTTGTACTACACATTCATGTCCACAGCCCTTTCAGGCATTAAGAGGCCAAAAAAAAAAAAAAAGTCTTTCAGCAAATATCAGGACAAGTTTGCACCTACAAACAGCAGGTTGGTACAAAAAAAAAAAAAATCACAGAAAAAAACAGACTCAATTTTAAAGGTAATCTCCTGTGACCTTGCAGTACTTTTACCTGTTGTGCACCGAGTTGGCTACAACTCCCTCCTGCGGCTTGCGATTAGATGGAGGACCCATCCCTGGTCCAGCTGGTTGCGGCATGCTGGGAGAAGTGGGCCCCATTATTGGGTAGGTCCTGTTCTGGCTCCCTGGGCCGTGGCTGCGTCCTCCAGGCCCTTGTCCGTGCATGGGGCTAGTGGCATTCATCCCCAGACTGTTGGACAGGCCTGGACCGGTGTAGTTGTTTCCAGCTGACCCAATGTAGTTAGAGGGACGAGGGTAGTTACCTGGATTAAGAAAATAGGAAGACAATCATTAAGGAAAAAAAAAATGGAACAGAGTTAAGAACAGATAAATTATGTCATCAGTTTAATATTGTTGTGCTTGGGCAAATTTAAGGGTGTCCCAGGAACATAGCAGTCAGATCGGCTTCATAAATTTGAGAGAAACTGACTGTGCTAGTCAGCTCTTGCTTTCATATTTACTACTGTGCACAAACAACAATTTCATCCCACTAAACAATAACACCATGACAGTAAACCTGTCTCAATAAATACTGTGACAGGTAAAGAATGAGAAAAATGTTTAGATCTGAACCAAGTTCTTATTCATAACTTCTTTAAAATGCAGTGTGTGCAAAAAAAAACAAGAAAAAAAAAAAACATTAGGGTGTGTTTCTAGTGACATTTTTTACAGCGCTTCAGGTTGGTGGATAGCCTTGGGAACAATTTCCAAGCTTAAGGCTGACTTTGTGAAACACTTGAGAGGAGCTCTAATCTGCAGTAAATGCTTTCTGTCTGCCCTGGAGTGCCACGCGCCCATGATGCCAGAAGCTTTCCTAAGGCACACTTAAACCCCTCTATTTTGGCTTTAAAACCTTCACTCAAATCCATCTGCAACATGAAAGAAAGGACCATACTGGGAAATGCAGTGTGGGTATACAGCACCACGCAAAAGTATTCACGCCCTTTCAACATTTTTATATACAGTATATACAGTAATGCTACAACCACAAACATGATGGTATCTGATGGAGTTCTATATAATACACCAGTTGAAAACGAGTGTTTGTGGATGCTTTCCATCCAATCACACTAAGATTGAACTTTTTTTCCAAAAAAGAATGGGATCAAGTCTGTAGTCGTGCAAAGAGGCCTATTCTGAAAACTTACAGCTGTAGTTGCAGGTAGAGATTTTCAAAGCACAATTCAGTCATGTGAATAAATATTAATGAATGACATACTTGTTGATTTTGATTTGTAAAGTATTTTAAAAACCATGTATTCTCATCCTTCTACCTGAGAGTTATGTACCAGTTTATTTTGCTTTATGTCATAAAATCCCAATTAGATGCAATAAAATCTGTGATAAAAGCAGTTTGGGTATTGTTGCTAGGTGCTGTACATTCAGGAACACTAAAAGACACCTGCTATAACAAGCGAGTGCTCCCATAAAGAGCAGAGTATTCCCTCTGCAGGCAGAGCGCTGTTTCCACAGTGATACTCACTTCCCAGGACAAATCCCCTGCAAAATAGAAATAGAAAATGTGGCATTTCCCATTGTAAAAGGGACTATTTATTTTTGATTTGATTAAGGGTGCTTTAGTTGGGCCTCACTGCATAATCCCCTCAGAATTTGTCTGGAAAAGGGGATCAAGTTCCTTTAAAACCTTGAAGGCTTTTCTGCACGCTCAAACGAAAAGTAGTTAAATGACAATATTCCACACAGGAGGGGGAGAAAAAACAACTCTGAAAATGGAAACGGCTTCCCACTGTCCTCGAGTCGCTTCAGCAAAAAAGCACTATCTGCATGACATAAGCCTGCGAGGCCTCCGAAGAGACTGGAGCAACAGAAGGTTGGAAAGGAAGCAGAGGAACACAGACGAAAAGGGAGGTAGGGAAAAAAAACTTAAAAATGCCGACCCTCGAGATAGGATTTAAGGTCAATGGAAAGAAAAGTCTTTCCCATAAAATTCAGCGATTCCACTTGAATTTGTCCAGACGTTGTAATGAAATCTACAGTGGGAGATGAGGGAAGCTTTAGTGAGCCGGTGAGCTGAGTACGGCTGACACCTGTCAAGGGCTTTGGGGCTGTGATAGAGAAGCGTAGAGGAAGAAAGGATGTCTTAGGGACACTGTGGCGGCTGGGGAATGTGGGAGTTGGCGGTTGTATGTATGGTACATGATACACATACACACACATATATATATATATATATATATATATATATATATATATATATATAAAGACCTTTCAATGGCACATTTCCAACTTGAAAATCTCGGGAAAATCCTGGGAAAGCTATCACACTCAGCTCAGCTGGATGGATCCTTTTCAGATGAATAAGGTCCCAGTCAGTGACCTCTCTCAGCTCTTTTTGGACAGCTGTTAAGACCTGTGGCTGCTGGCCACATTCTCCATCGCCTGGGCAGGCTTGGTGGTTTTTGGCATCTGTGACTGACTGAGGCTCCAGGAAACCTCCCAGGGAGTTGTTTATAGCACACAGTCTCATTTTCTTGTTGATGTATGGGCTAAGTAATCAAACAATTGGGAGTAAGTGTGTGGAAGTTTCCATGACTGAGTTTTCAGTTTTTCTTGTCCATCGTGAGACTAAAGGATCTGAAATTAGCTTGCAGAATGCAGAACTCATCAAATTTCATGCAATACCTGTGATTGCTTGAGGTGAAAGAATGACAGCATAACTTAGGGATAACATTAAAATAAGGCTCTCCAATCTATCTTGCTTTGTCTTGACAAAGTGGACTGTCAGACTACTTCTTCAAGGACAGATAGTGAACTAACCCATGACTGAAAGCTCAGCCATTAAACTCCAAAGTGTAATCTTTAAATGTTTTCAAATACTTTCAATTAGAAGTGCTATTAGAGTAAATAAGAATAGAAAGTTGGATAATTTTTGTTTTGTTTTGTTTATTCTAGAGAAACGCTAAAATAAATTTTGTACAGTGTTTTTAAAAACTGTTCATATGGATTCATAAACATCATTGGGTTTTATTGGAGTTTCATGATGAACCAATATAAAATAGATATGCACCTGTAGTAAGAATAACCTCAACTTTAAGTTTCTTGTGATTTGGAAAAAACGTAAAGAATGTAATACATCTATTTCATTCTACCTTATAACTAACTATACACTCACTAGCTCATATTGATTCCTAGAAAATATATTTAAGTTTGTGTTTGTAACCTAACCTGAATGCATATCATCCATTTTATGTATGTTTACATGCTATTCCTGTTGCTCTGGAAACCAATTAAGCAGAACCAAAAGAATAAAATTACAAGGAGGACATTTTGTCTCATTTGCACCTTCTTGTGTCCTTATTTCTTTGCCTGTGTTTTCAGCATGCTTCTTCACATTCAGAGCCTTTGAGGGGGAGTGCCGGTGATATTTATAGCTTGATGAAGGGGTGGAGGAGGAAAACTCACGGTGCTTCGTTCACAATTACACAGAAATTCTCGACTTGGTCACGGGTTTGGTGGACGCTCCATCCTTCGCCGGGTTTTAATCCCTGCAGTCCTACAGGAGAGCTACAGTGTGACCAAGGAGATTACAGTCTGCTGCTTCTCTCAGCAGACTGGACCGGCCAGAGCTAACAGCCGAGGCAGTCTTACGGTGGAGAAAGGTACAATGTGCCCTCAGGACCAGCGAACTTCCATCAGTGAGAAGTGGAACGCAGAATACATGACTGCATGTCTGAGCTGCCGAATACAGCATGCAGGATAAACATTAAGGAAGTGAATATTATTCTCCTCTCTTACATTTGATAGCTGGAGTTTGAGGTGGATCATTGCAGTGGGAATCCTTAAAAACAGTTGGACTCACTGTTTGTTACAACATGCTTGGTTGGAAAGATGGCTCTTTTTCCAGCATCTCTTATTGCCTGAGGCCCACACATCCTCCTACAGCCACCTCAGCACCTTCCCTAGTAGGGTTTCTGAGCCACAGCAGGGCTGGGGTTCACCTTGGGGCAACTGAGCTCCTCAAACTGTCAATTTCCTTCAGAGACTTACCGACTCCTCTGGCTTGAGTCATGAGTTTTCTTTTTCTCTTTTTTGGAGGTTTGGGGGGGGGCGATTTAAATTGAGGCTAAGGCTTAAAAGTCCTGTCTGCAGCATGGTCATTACCAGTGGAGTGCCTTAACCCCCTTGAGGTGGGAAAGGCAGTAGAGGGAGAAAAAGCAGAGCTCAGACAGACACCAAATCTCTTTTCTGTAACGGTATAATGTCCTCCTCCGCCATCTGATTATGAGTCTGCTGTTCCCAACATGTCTGCTCTCAACCGTGTCCAAGTGCATGTCTTTACAAACAGCTGTTGGAGTCATTTGAGAGAGAGAGTTTGATGTCAACACAAAAAGATCAGCTTGACTTTGGATGAAGAAGGCTTTCAAAGGAGATACGTAAACATTTAGCAGCTTCAGTATTGTTTGTAACTGCTGAGCTGACTTCTGGAGCTCATTCAGACAGAAAGAAAAGAGGAAAGGAAGAAAAATTTGTCAAGCTTGATCTCCATATAGTTATGGATTTATGTAATGATAAATTCGGAAACAATAGCGTAATATTTAGGTACTGCTTATAGATTTGCTCATTTCTAAAATAGAAATAGCCATCTAAAACAGGATGGCACTACCATATATGTAAGACAATGTTATTTTTATAAAGGGACATGAGTATGGCCAATGAAAGGTTGACCACTTGATACAGTGATACAATAAGCATTGTTACTTCAAAAAAGTGGAATAAAACACTTTTAGAGGATATTGACTTTCCTCTTCACCTATTTTTTGGCCAAGGATTCCAAAAAGGTCTTCATTTAAAATCTTAAAACTTGCATTTAAAAAAACGACGTAAAACTGAGGGTCATTCTTTCAAGCCACAGCTGCTACAGATAGCTTTTGCAGTAAGTAAACATGTCAGCTTTTCTCTTTCTAAATCAAAATAGTTTGTCAGGCAAGAATTTTTTTTTAAATAATGATGGCCACTAATTTTCTTCAGTGTCAAGGGAGCAAATATTCTAACTTTTATAATATTCACCACATGTGTAACATTAGTATGAAGTTACATTTTAGGGTCAAACCACAAGTCGGAATGAGAAAACAGACTAATGGATTTATAGAGTTCTGTGACAAGCATATTCCACAACACAACCTTTGTAAGTAACATGACTATAATTCTGTCTAAATCATCATGAGTAAAATGCAGACTAGTTATATCGAGAAAAGTGAGACTCACATAATCACAACATGGCATTCTAGTGGTATGGTGGAAACAATAAAGGTGAGACCTGTTGGCATTAAAGGAAATGGTCAGAACAAATGAATACTATAATCATTCATTTGCCTCTGTGGTGAAATAGAGGCTAACAGGATTCATCAAAGATTGTTTAAATACCTAGTTAGTCAAGTCTCCAATCTACTGATGTTGGGCAAAATTTCCCCTGGGTTCCTTCTCTGGGTTCCATAAGTCATCAAATACATTTTTGCTTTACAAGATAAAATTCTTGATGGGAAATATTACTTCCTGCAGCTTGTTCCTAACCTCAGCACTCTTCAGCAACTAAAGATTGCATGTTGTGTACGTATTACCTATTGTCCGATTCCGGACATAGACACGAATAAAACTATTGTGAGCTACAAGCATGAACATAGCTGAAAAGAAAAAGTTGTAAGGATGATGATAGATGCACTTTAAACAACCTCCACTCTAGTTGTTATCCATTAATAAAAAAGCAGCTTCTTCCCCTTTGAAGTTATGTTATATTCTTCCAAAGAGTCTTGCGCTGTATTTCTTTACTGAAAATGTTATATCACAGAAAAATATAAGCTCAACCTCCATCGACATAGATGAGCCAGAGAAAAAAACATCTGTAGAACAGAGTTCATGGACTTGGAGCAAAATTCTGCTCTTGCTAATTTGTTAGTGAACCGGAGAGAGGGAAGGGAAGCAGATGGAGCTGTCATTAAGAACAATGACCAGCAGCTGTCTGCCCTGTTCGACACACACGCACCCTGACCTGGCCCTGGCCGAGCCCCGGAATCCCTTTGAATCCTTAAAAATATAACTAGAACTGAGTTTATAACAAGACAAAGGCAAAAACAGCAAAATCTGTCAGCCAGAGCACATTCTTGAGTCACTGCAATGGAAGATTTGGTTAGTTAAATCTATATTTCTACTTTATGTTTGGAAAAAATATATATTCTTGTAAAGCAGTAGCTGTTTTGTTCCCAAACTTGGGATAATGGGATTTCTGTCTATTTACCAGTAGAAACATTTTCTCACAGCATTCCTTTTAGGACCATTAATTACCTTCATGGATGCCAACAAAAGACCCACATACATACGATTTTGGAGGAAGATGAGGGATAAGGATGAAGTAATGTGAAAATGATAAGCTGTTATTATCAGGTGTCCTTCAGTAGGGTAAACTCTGCCGGTTCTAATTGAAAGATCACCATCATTTAATATCGGGCAGGAATTACTTTTTCTGTTGTTATTTATGTACTGGTATAAAGGTATGCTGTCTAAAAACATTGAATGCAGCACCGAAAAATAGTCGGTACACTTTTACTATATGTAAATTAGATTATTCTGATATACAGATCTGTTGTAAATATACATAAGTGAGACGAGAAGACATTGAACAGTCTCTGATGGTAACATCATTTCTGTCATCCAACGAAGATTTCATGCTCATCTGCCTCTAGAGCTCCTTCCAGGCTAGTCGGCCTCGCTGTCGCTCTCTGCTTTCTTAATTTCTCTATTTCTCTTTGCTTACTGGGCTGTCAGCCCAGCCAAAGTCACATTAAGAGATAAGAGTGGGAGGAGAAAGGAGACCAAATACCAAACGCATTAGGGCTATTAATCAACATTAACAAATGTGAGGGAGCGGCCGCAAATTTGGGAAAACATAAGCACGGACGGGTGCATTTATCAAGGTGACACATTAAAACTCACATTAACCAAAAAAGAAATACCACAATGTTTCTTGTGGTGTGCTGCCAAGGGCAGAAAATAAAGTGCAACAGCAGATGTCACCATTTGTTTGATGGCCGGGTGTTGCGTGTTGGAGAAACAAATGGGAGAATAAGGCCTAATTATAGAAACTGATCCAAGCTTTTTTTTCTCAACTTCCTGGATTGTGATCATTTTTTTTCTTTCTTTCTAGAGTATCGGAAATGCTTAGACTAATGCGTGATGAGACTGATTTTCTGAAAGGTTCATCAAATCAGACAACCTTCCGTGAAATACATTAACTAAATAAAGTTAATTTTACTAAATAAAAATAACTACTGATCAGAGGGCAAGATGAAACAAATATTTAGGACCTGACATTGATGTTACATTTCTGAAGTGACCAATCTACTTTTATGCCACTATTTTGAAAATAAACTTTACAAAATATACTTTTCATCAAAGACTTGTGTGTGTTCTGCTACAAGAATAAATTCAAAATGGAGTATTTCCTCTGGTATTTGAGGAGAAATGTTTGCATGGATCACAATGTAAACACAGAATATAAAGGCACGCTGACGTGGATCCGAATTATACGTAGAATAAAAGACTATGTGCTGTAACTGCTTCACAAGTCACTATTTTTGTACCTGATTTGGCACTGAGGGAATTGGTAGGAACCTTTTATTTGAATCCATTCCTCTACTGTAAACTCAGGCTGTCACAACAACAGAATCAGGGTGGAAAAAAAACGTCAAATATTGTGGGTATTCTGTCAGCACAAATAAATCAAGAAACAACTAGGTGAAATACCCCAACGAGTTATAGCAAGTATATAATTACATGAATTTGGAGAAGTTTGCAAGTGCACTCAAAATGTATGCTGAAAGAGCCAGATTGGTTTTCAAAATAAGACCTAACGTCTGAGACAACTAGTGATGAGCAAATCCATCCATCCATCATTTATGGTGCCCATCTCCAGCAGTGGTTGGGTGAAAGGCAGGGTAAACTCTGGACAAGTTGCCAGTCCATAACAGAACTGAGAAATCCCATGAATGTAACTTGCTTAGAAAGGAGATTGCACTTTATGCCTATTGTTATATGTTTTTGTAAACATAAACCACTCTAATTCCAACAGCAAAGCATACAGATCTTTCTGAATTGATCTGAGATATAAAACTTTATCTACTTAAAACTAAATTTTATGCCTCAACAAACGGAAAGCCACAAGAATAAACAGAACAAATAAAAGTGCAGCTGAACATCAAAATGACGAAGGAAAAAATGTCAGCCACACAGACAGAAAACATAGTAACTTAGTGAGGAAAACACATTTTATGATGTAATAAAGTATCCAATCTTATGGCTTATCTATAAAATAGCCAGAGTTCAATAGAAAGACATCCCAAATATATTGAGATTATTTTAGTGTTTTAGTAGCCTGTTAATTATCCATGAGTATTTTTTAATTGAAAACTGCAGCAACCAAGTCTCATACAAAAGTGCATTACATCAGTATTACATATTTTGATTGTATTTTACCTAACTCAGACAGATAATTCTTTCCACTTAGATGCTATATAATCTCTTACCAACATTCATGCTCAGACTGTTATTTAATTAATAATTTTTTTTTTTTTTTTGGCAGTAACCAATCTAATATTTTATATTGGACAGCTGTGGGTCTGAGCAAAATATGTGCTGCGGCTGTTACTTCTCTGTGTTACTGCTTTTTCACTCGAAATGATGCCGTAAGGATTCACTTATCTGACACTTTAAACATCTAAGATTTGTTTTTTCTAAGGCACAACTTACCTAACTATGATATTCAATGTTTTGTGTGTCAAATTTAGGAATTCAGCTCCAGTCTTCCACAATTTGACCAAGGTCATGTCGATATGCTGTTCAGAGCAGGCTCTGAGAAAAGCTGGTGTAAAAAGTCTTGAATTGATTTGCTAATTCGATCTCGATCAGTGTTTGGACTTTGAGAATCTCTGATATGCAGCTTTAAAATGTTTTCCTCTTTTCCTCATGGCTAAAACCAAAACATCTCACCAGAAATAGAGATTGCTACTCAATGGCTAAACCTTCTGACATGTCAGCCTCATCACTTAGGTGCTCCCTCATAATCATATCATGAAGAGGGCCAGGAGGTCTGTTCAGGTTTCAAGGACCTCATGAATAATCAGAGAGTCACATTTGATTTTAATGCCCACCATCAGGCCCTCTACGCAGGAGGATAGATGGTTGTACTTATCTGTGTGTGGGCTTGTGTGCATGCGTGTGTCTGTGTGGAAGAAGTACATGATGGAAACGTCTCTGAAAAGGAGTCCTTTTGTATTCCTAATTAGCAACCTCGCTGACACTGTGGGGGGAGTGAGGGTTTAAAAGTGCTCAAAAAATGACAAGTCTTTTTCTGTCTGAACCCTCTCTGCCTGGATGATGTGAGGCACTCATCTTCCTAACATGACTGGTCAGAAAGTTGAAGTAGATCAGGTGGAAGTCATGACAAGAGAGGTCAGTTATAATCCAGTGTGACAGGAACCCATTCTTTACATTTAAATTTTAAAGATGAATTTCAAACTCTGGAAATTGTATTCCATCTTGTAAGCTTAAAACGGCAGGGCTTTTATTTTGACATTATTTGATAAGATGGCTTGTATTAAACATCTTTGTTGTTTTGGATCTTAGAAAATGTGAAAAGTTATTAAATAAAAACATTTTACATTAGATGTCACATAATCCACTCTCCCTAAATGTAGGTGTTAAATAAAAGAGGAGAAAAATACCCCAAAACATCACTGTACCTGAGATAAAAGAAGAATTACACGTCTTAAAATAAGAATAGCATTTGCTCTTATCGTTAAAAAAATGTAGAGAAACATTTCTAACCTTGGTGTCCATATTGAGGTCCTTGTGGTCCATAGGGACCTGCAGGGCCACTCTGTGAATATGGACCCATGCTGGGATACATTGAGCCTCCGTGGGACGGGTGAGGTGACATGGGAGGCCCGGACTGGGGAGGTGCGAACTGCGAGCCAGACTGGTTTCTCTGCATGTTGGACATAAAACCTAAAACAGACAAACACAATTACTTGGCAAACAAGTTTTAATTTCTAGGAAGTGATTGTGGCTACAGATTTCACTTTTAGCTATGTTGTAAACACAAACCTCAATGTGTTTTGCAGGTACTGGGTATCCAGTTGTAAGTCTTTTGGTGTTTTTCCAGCTTTGCAAAGCCAGAGACTGAATTGTTTAGCAAAATAGTTCAAGTTCTATCCACCAAATTGGATGGAGTGTGTATGAAAAAAAAAGTTCTCTTGTGCCACACATCCTTAGCTGGATTTAGATTTTGACTTTGATAACTGATTTGCAGTTTACCATTATCATTTAAAAATGGTGGGTGAAACAGTGCTTAGTGAGATGTGTTTGGTTATTGGAGGTTTTTTGGTGTTTGTTTATTTTATAATGTAATCATCCATTACATCATAATGTACGATTATATGCATTGATTTCACATAGGGGGAATGTATTTATTAATTAAGTGACTTCTAGGATTTATCAAAAATAAAGGGAATGACTATGTATTCACATCATATTTAATACATTTTCAATTTTTGCATTTCCTGCTTTCCAAATAATTTATCAATATTTTAACCAGATTTAGACATTTCTTTCCCTCCATTTCACAAACTATGGAACAAGTTAGCTTCTCAGTGGGCAAAATAATAAATACTATTTTAGTGTTTTTGGATTTTTTTTGTATCAAAACTTTGCTCTATTTTAAAAGTGCTGAGGTTTTGAAAATTTAAACTAGATTATCCACTAAATAAAGAGGTTTAAAAGGTTTTTCTGTTTGTATAATAAACCTCAAAGCAGACGTTTGTTTGGGTTTCCTGTTAGCTTTTCAAAACCACAGAAATAACTGTGTTGGACAAAATTGTGTAAAAGACACATTTTGTAATTGAAAAAAAGTCTGAGTGTAAATACTTTTCCATGTTTAGAAAAGTAACAAAATCTGATTTCTTCTTGTAGTGTGAAAAAATGTGATGGATTGTAGAAAATAATAAATCCTGTTTTCTATTCAGTGTCTTTCAATGTTGAGAAGATCTGATCTCTTGCCTCTGTGTCATCTACTGTTAGTCATATATACACTTCGGTGAATAAGTCAGTATGAAATAGGTGTTTCTAAAACACAACAGATTGACATGAAAAAGGATCCCTGAACACAAATAAACAGAGAGCGCGAGCATTCAGTGAATGCTATTGCTGACAAAAGCCAGGTCAAGTACACACCTGGCCTTAGAGATGCATGTAACTGTAAAAGCTGAGTGGACATATAAAAATACAGAGCCCCACTCTCCACAGAACAGCTAGTGATTTGACGGTGGCTACTGTGTTATTCTAAGCTGTTCTGTCAGTAGACGTGTTAAAGCCTCTAAGGTCCAAACTCGCCCGCACCATTCAAATTGACATTTGCAGCGATCCTCGCCTGGGCTTCGTTCTTTCAAACAGCGCTATTCGTTTTTTTTTTTTTTTTCTAAAAAAACTCGCTGAAAGGTTTTCCGATCCGCTGCGAATGGAGAAAGGTCGCTGGACGGCCATTGAGGGAAAAGAGAGGCCGTGTGGGTGTGGAAATGTGTGTGCGTGTAAGCGCGCTATTGCAGATTAGGTGTAAATGGATTGGGTCTGCTCGGCTGTAAACTTTGATAGCCATCCGCTTTGTTGAATGAGCGCACACAGGCTGACTCTTTAGTGAGTTTGGGGTTTGGGGAAACGACAGAAGGCTCAGGCTTGTGTAATTCCTTACTTCTGCAAGGAGAGTGAGAGAGAAATGCAAAGATACTGGGAAAGGGAGGCAGAAGTTTTCAAATGCTCTTAAGTTTATGACTGTGCATATGCATATACGTATTTGCTTTCTGAGTGTGCGTGTGAGTAGGAGATAAAGACAGAGAGCAATAAACGTGCCGCATGAGGTTTTTTTGTGCAGCACTGAGACGCAGGCCTAGGCAGAAAGAGATTCAGCAAGAGAGAAAGTGTGTGTGTGGGAGGGAAAGACAGTGCAACGGAGGGAAAAGAGCGATTGGGGCCTGAAAGTGCTTAGGCTGCGAGTGCTGGGTTTAAGGAGCGAGGACATTATTGTAATGTTTTGCTTCCATTAGGGTAAGGGGATTCTGGGAGAAGAGGAGAAAAAAATACTGAGTGTAATACCGCACTTTAAATTGCCTGGAAAATGGATGGGGAGAGAAACATTGTGCAGACAGTGCTAAAAGCAAATAACACATTCAAGGATTTTTCTCCCCGCCTCTCTCTCTCTGTGTTTCGTTCCCTCTTCACACACAAACACAGACCGTTCTCTTGTTCTGGCAATGAAGCTCTCAACTGGACAACAGCGGGCACGTGAGAACAAAGAAGGGAGTGAAAAAGGGACGGTCAGTGGATTTATCGAAATGAAGAGCAGAGAGAGGCTCTTAGGGAGACCAGCACTTGAGCAAAGTGGGGAGTACAGTATATCTAGAGGGAGGGGGTTAACCCGAGCACAGGAAAAAAAGCATAAACAACAGTCGACCTTGTTAACCGTGCTGAGTTTTTCAGGCCTTGGCTGGGGGAAGTAGAGGGGCATTTGAGGTTTACAGGCATTAGAGCACAGCATTAAATCTCCAACTTGATTTCATCAGTGCCCCACTCTCTCCCTCTGTCTTCATCCATCCACTCCCTCTGTCTCTCTGTGATTTTAACTGCTCTTTGGTTCGTGATGGAGAGGCAGCCTCAGTCATTCCATTAAGGTCAATTCCCAGTCTTTCAGGCTTTTGGCAGGGTTGTGTGGATACGGAAATTAGAATTGCAAAAATCAGCAAATGTGCTGTTTGTACAAACACCTGAAAAGTGGTCATAATTACTAGAGACAACCTTGAGTTTGGCTAGGGCATTTGCCCTCTGGGTTAGTGTTCACATAGCATGCCTTTTGGAAATACATTCATTTACTCAGTGTTAGTATTACTAAATCTGCATTTGACAGAGATGATTAAAAGATGCTGACTAATGGACGAGAAAACATGAGTGACATTGTCTGGTACTCTGCTAAAATGGTCCAGCTGTTATGTAGCAGACTGGGACTGCTTTGCATAGTATAGCATTTAAAATTTGACCAAACAAAGATTACTAGTGGGATAATTCAAAGATCTGTTCTCACAGGAAATTAATACTGACTTGTATACAAATGTCTTCCACCTTAATGAAGAAAGGAAAATGTATTATTGTTGTCTCAAGAATGCTAAGCTATAGATTAGCACTTAATAAGACTCAATAAACATAGACTAAAATGGCTAAGAATCACAAAACATGCAACAAATGTTAATGTCGTCATGCTATTCTGATGACACAGACGTTTTGGAGAAATATGAGGGCTGATTAAAAGAACATTATGTGTATGAATACTCCCAATAGTTTAGTTTTGAATCAGTTTTTATCTGAAGTGGTTCTTCACTGTTGTGGTGAATTAGTGGCAGACTAAACATAAGATCGCTTTTAAATTCCTCCATTGGTGCCGGTTTCATATGTCTCCCAGCTTCCTTTTATGAGCCATTTCCTCTGAAATCTCTCCTTTTACTAGTTACCCCATTGTATAAACTTCAATAAACTCAAATATGTGCTTCATAATTTCTTCTGGTGGCCACTGTGTTATGTGTTCATGTCTGAATTCAAAGAAACAATCACTTGGGTTCTTCACTCAAAATACTCAAAAAAAATGAACAAACAACATAGTTTTATTACAGCTACTTTGATTCCTTGACTTTGGCAACACACAATTTCTGTTTGCCATTTTCTTCAGTCTCAAATTTTTATGCAGCCGCTGGCTGGTGTGGAATGGAGAAAAAAAAATGTTACCATCATTTTGCAGTGGACATTGTAATTTCTTTTATTTTAGCCTTAACACCAAGATGGCATGATATGTCTTGTGCCTTTGGAGCACAAAAATGGAGGGAAAGAAGCATCCCATAAAAACACACAAGCATGTCAGAAGACAGCATTTCCCCTTTTTTTCTTCTGCCAGACATAGCAAAGAACCCAGTTTTTGATATTGGTTATTATTCAAATATATGTAGAGGGAGACTTGCCTCTCTCCTGAGCCATAGGGGAGCGTGTGACTGGTAGATGGGCAGCATCAGGTCCATTTCCAGAGCTCAACGGGGCCACAGCTGTACCTGCAAAAAACATGAAGCTTGTGTTGAAGGGTTTGGATTCATGTGAGGTGAGAATTATTGTTTTAATCCAGTCCTTGAAACAAATGTCATATGAAAAGAAAACTTTTAGCAAGACTCATTTTTTCTTTCTTTGTTTATTGGAAGTGAGGTCAAAAGCAAATTGATTTTTATTTTCTTTCCATCTGCTTTGCCTGAAAAATGAAAGAAAACGGCATGAAATGATGAAAACAATCAACTCCTGGAGGACCACTTTTGCTTTTATTTTTTCAGCTGCACAAAAGCTAAACATTTAAACATTGTTTTTTTTTCTGTCGTTTAGGTGACGAAACAAACCGAAAGGTTCTGATGCCAAAATCAGCCACTTGCACGCACACACACAAAGTTAATTCTGGTTCACCATGCAACAACTGGCAAATCCACCACAGGAGGACATATCAAGACATTGGAACCAAAGTCACTTCTCTGAGTAATCATTAAAATGAGCGAGACCCCCCTCCACTGGAAAACCAGAGCCATCTGAGGATCATTGATTGGGTTTGCTGAGCAGGTCTTTGGGCTGTGACTGTTCCATTGAAATCCAATAGTGAGTTGAGGGTCTGATTAGAACAATGGCAGACAGAGAGTAAGGTGGATTGATTTGGCCTAGAGGAAGGAAAGAGATAGCAAATTAACCTTTTATCTTTAGATTCAAATTGGGAAAGAAGAAGGAGAAGTAAGGACATGAGGATTTCAGGTGTAATTGGACATAGTTGAAATATGCATTTAATTTAATATCTATAGTTACAGAATGAAAGTTAAGATGAATTTTAATTTTTAATTTTGATGAATGTGGCTTACAGCTCACAAAAGTCCGAAATTTTGCTTACCAGAAAGTTAGAATGTGATTTAAGAGCAAAGAAAATTATTTTAATACAGAGACGTTGGTCTACTGAAGAGTGGCTCTTTTTGCTTAAATTACTGCAAAAAGAGCAGCGACTCTCTTGATCTAAACCCCGAAGAAAATCTATGGAGATTACGTCTGTCTTTAATGATTCATGTTTTATTGTTTAATATAACTTAAATGAAATGGAGAAGGCTATTACGACGTGGGTTACCTTTTAAATGACTTTTCAAAAAGTGCATTTTATAAAACAAAACAAATATTATGTGTTTAATTTTAAATTGACATTCAATGTATTAAATTTCTTCAACAACTTCAGACCTAACCAGAGATACAATTTTTTCATTTTTTAAAGCTTATGTTTTTATGCCTGTTCTGTCCAAAAAAAAAAGCAAGATTTTTTGATTTATAAACTTAAAATATGCAATATTTTCCTAAAATAAGTAGCACAGTGGGATATTTTTGATAAGGATGTTTGAGCCTTAACCATGTCAAAAATGAATAATGTTGATGTCTTTGCATTACTTTTGAAACAATGAGAGTTGAAAGAAATTTCAGGGTACCGCTTTGGGGATGGTACACTTATATAAGAGTAACAAAAATTCATGATGCTTTTTTTTTTTACTTTCATTACATTAAATCTTTTCAATAACTGCAGACCAATCCATAGATCTAAAGTTTTTCTTGTCTTTAAAATGTTTTCTATGTTTTAAACCATTTTTGCCATGTCAAGCAGAGGGTCCCAACCCCGAACCTTAGGAAACTGAAGTTGCAAAAACATGCTCTGGCACACATCCAACACAAGAGAAGGATCCCTCACTAGATGAGAAACATAAATAATTTAGAATTTTACTTTGATTGTCAGATGCACCAGCATAAACAAGGTATGAAATGCATCGTTCTCTCCCTCGATAAACAATATAAACCAAGTCAAATTGGCTTTTGATTCTTCAAATTACACACACATACACACACAGAGTAATTATTTTCTCAACCACATATTCACCAGTCCTTTAGATCATTGCCAAAATTATTCTGGGAAAGTTTTATAACCTGTAAAATTAGTATAGATTATATACTAATTTTGTAATCTGACTGAGATAATGATAATCAAAAAGCAGGAGTTCCCAGTTTGGCCCACCCAAACTCTGCTGATAAGGATGTCAGCAGAGAGAGGCATAGTTTGCTTTTAAATTTACCAGTATAGCTGCACAAATAGCTGGACCAACTGTAACCTATGTCATGTTTTCTGGACTCATCACTGACTATGGAAACTTCACCATGGACATGAAGACTGTGGAAACTTCACCACGGACATGAAGCAACTCAGATTCTCCAGTCGTCCTCCAGGATCTGGGAGCATGACCTCCAATCAAATCCAAAAGTTATTAAGTTATTAAAAGTTATTATTCAAGTTATTAAAACTTGAATAGACTTTGCTACTCAAGAGCTTCCTTTAAATACTGCTTTTATTACAGTTGCTTGTGCAGTTTTTTTCTACTACACTTTTTTTTCCATTTTCTGTTTATGCCCTTCAATGCAGCTCTCTCTGAACTACAAACTTATTTAGCAATTACCTTCTTGAACTTGTAACCTGCTCATTAAAGGTGTCAATGAAAGCCTTTATTCGCTATAAACCAAAATCGTCAAATCACTTGAAATAAAATTTTTTTATGTGTAATGAATCTAATTAATATATATCTTATGATTTCATTAAAGGAGTGACATTACAATTTCACTTTAATTTATTGAGATACACCTGTATTAGACGTGATTAAAGTAAAAATTTAATTGATCTAAATCTAACAAAAAACACGGGAGATGTGAAAATGTTTAGTACACATAGGAACATGTGCGAACAGTAAGAGTTATACAAGCTAGAGTGTACTAAACATACTAATTTGTTGCGCTTGTTACAACTCAATTAATATTACGGCCTCTTATAACGAAGAACACTATTCATGTTATCCAATCTATGCTATTTCAAGTGTGTTTACATATGTATGCGTGTTTATATGTTGTGTGTGTGTCCGTCCACACCAGAAGCAATACATGACTAGAGGTGACACACTCTCCACATAAACAAACCCAATTAAATCAACATAATTGCTTTGCATAAAAATGCATAAACAACATTTCCATCTATCCGCCGCCTACTCACACTCAAGCACGCAAAAACAAGTAATATGCATGGACGTAAAAAGTACTTGCACAAACAAGAGTAAATAAACACAGAAGAGCACACAAGGAAGCACATGTAAGAGCACAGAGGCATATAAGACATGTACTGAAATGTTCACATACACACAGACACACACACGCACGCACACACACAAAGCCCCCCTGCATCACACTTGAATAGTTCCAGCGGCACTGCTTCAAAGAGGGAATATTCGATTAGTTAGTCTGTCACCATGTTGCAGGAGAGAATGGGAGGCATTAGTATGCAAACGCTGAACCAACTGTGAGATAACACAAGAAACACTGGCTACTAGCTTTTATGTGCATCTGCACAGGCAATGGAAAATATTCTAATGCATTCCTTATGCAAAAGTAATACTTTGTTACAAATCATGGCCCTGCATTATAACCAAAAGCAAGTTAAAAGTTGAGAAAATGAGTATGTACAAATGTCTTTATATATTATTTGAAATCATTTGGACTGGACAAATGCAGTCAAATTGATTGTCACTTTTTATCAAATCCAACAAACTTAGCAAATACAGCAATAGTTTTCAAATTAAAATATTAATTGGAGTAAGAAAGCTATACTAATATTATGTAAAAAGTAATTGTCACCTGAATTTAGTAACTGGATATGCAAACCTTGCATTTGTGAAAACTGTCAAAAAGTGTGTTACATCTGTTTGACAGTTATCATTAGAAAATGTAACTGTTTTAGTTCAGTCAAAATAGATGGGTCTTTAACCATTAACAACTTGGTTTCATGCTGCAACATAAGTCCAGATGTTGACCAGGCCAATCCAAATCCTATAAAGGTTTCTAGTTAGTCAGAGGTAGATTTATAGGTTTTATTCTTCATAAAATTGTCCTGCTTCATAATCCCAGTGTGCTTCAGATTAAGGCCACAAACTGATAGTTGGACAATTTCCTTCAGCCTTTTCTGGTAGAGAACAAAATTCATGGTTCTATTAATTATGGCAAATTATCCAGGTCTCAAGGAATCATAGCATAACCATTTTTAACTGTAGGCATAATCTTTTCTGAATGGCTTTTGAAATTATAAGCCAGATGTAATGAGACACTCAACTTTCAAGAAGCCCTACTTTTGTCTCATCAGTTCACAGATTACAACATATCCAAACATTTTGGGACTTTCTGGTGTTGAAGAAGTTTGTGAAATAAAAGCTGTAGAACATTAAGATCACAGAAATGGTAAAGCTCCCAAACCTTTTGTAGATATTTCCCCTTTAACCTTCAAAATACACATTTATTAAATATTAGGAGGAGGGGGGAAGTATGTGAGCATGCAACTAAGTGTGGGTATGTGTATCGTCCAATATATTCTCATGTGTTTGCCTTAGTGTGTATATAAAACACTGTGCTGCAATGTTATGCAGCATGTGTGCATCACTGACTGAGGAAGCCTTAAGCATGTAGTAAAGGGTCATGGCAACTTGTTGCCAAAGGGACAGATTTAGCTACAGTTGGGGATCAGATGGGGAGGCACTGAGGATGAAGGATGCCGGCAGCGGTTTGCTGAACCCTTTAACTGCAGAAGCCGACCCTACGATAAAGGCTAGGCTTTGTGTGTGTGTATGTGCAGTGTGCAGTGATATATAACAGGCACCCGCTATGCTGTCAAAATCTGTTTGCTTGGAAGGCAGAGGGGGGAGTGGCAGCATCCTCCACAGTACATTTGTGAATGCATGCCTCTGTGGAGGTGGAAACAGGGAACAGTGACCTCTACGCTCCACTAATTTCTCCACATAACCATGTAAACTATCACTACAAATAAAATTACCGCAAAGAAATTTGATGCACGTTTTAATGAAAGACAACTAAAGGGAAGAAAGGAAGTAAAGGAGAAAGTAAAGAGAAGAAAATGCACCACTAATACCAAAATATCACTAATAAGACATTTTCTTGTGGTCTCTCCCTTCTCTTGCTCTTATCCAATGTTCTTTATCATTTTTAACAAGGTGCCATTAAATAATTACGTCCAAATAAAACAAACAAGCTCCTCAGTGAGTCCTGGCACTTTTAATCTACATCATTAATAATTCATGAGCTGGATCTTTGACGCACAGTTCTTCTTGCCCTGCGGAGTATGGAGTGGAGCGAGCTAAATGTCAGGACAAACTGAGTGTACACCTTTTCGTGCCTGCTAAAAAAATATTACAAACTATGAATAAAAATTCAAATGTTAGGAAAATGCTGCTTCGTGTGCAAAATGGAAACAGTCTCCTTTTGCACACCTAATACTTAATATATAAAGCCATTGCATGATGACCCTATGATTATTAACTGTCAAAAAAACAAAAAACAGAATAAACATAATTATTTATTTTAAATGATCAATGAATAAAAATAGATAAATAAATTAATAAATGTTGACTGCATGCCATCTGCATGCAAGTGTTGTTAATGACTGCAGCTATTTATAGCAGCACAATTAACAAAAATTAATTATAGGCCCTATAAAGCTAACATAATTAATTTCAATGTAGTTAGGGAGTGATAAATTGCACATATTAAGATAAAGATATTTAAGTTATGTTCAATTAAAAGCTACTATTAATTGGTACTACATTATGTTGAGATTCAATCAACACAATTTTAAAAGGTGTGTTGACATAGCTTGCACTATGTAGAGCACACTACACTATGTAATCCTTTTTCTTTTGACAAACCTAATAAATAAACCTCCACATGTCACTGTTGATATAAGATTCACATTTATGTTGGTGAAGTAATACAACTATTTTGAATTTATGTTCTTCTTTTTTTAATAATATACAATAAAGAGCAAATTTCACTATTTAAATAGTGAAATTTAAATACTTACAAAGTTTTTGACCAAGAGAACGGAGCATGAAAACAGTGTGACTGTATTAGAAAAACCCAACAATGAACAAAGCAAACCAGGGAGCTTTTTAGCTGAGGCATCAGTAGAGATACTAGAAAATGAGAAAGGAATCAGGTGAGGTAATCAGAGATGTTGAATAGTGCTGAAAAAAGGAAATCCCAGAAACTGAGGGAGACTAATTAACTCAGGGAGCTGAAGTAAAGTAAGATTCAAGAGGATCGACAAACCAAAAGGGACAAGTGTTATGTTTAAGATAAGAGAATAAAAACAAATTTAAAAGAAAAAGAAAACAAGAAACTAATTATATGATGTAGCATATATGGCAAAACTGTAAAGACAATAATGATCTAGATATGGGAAGACTTTACACACAATAATGAACCCAGGAATGATCAGAAAGTACACACTAAAGAAAACAAAAACACCCATGGATCATGACATGTAATGGTTAATACGTGCTCCTGTATTAAAGTTTTTTTAAGTGTTTGTTCAGTTGTTTGAAAAGTTAATCCTTTAAGATAAGTGTAATTTAATGTATTATTTTCTAATAAAGCTTTTTTGTATTTTACTCATTTTAACATTTCATTTAACCCTTGGATGCGTGAGACCTTTTTGACCCGGTGTGGTCATCTTTTTGCAATATCTTTGTAATGAAAAGTTTTCATCACTTCATATTCCAGGTATTCCTCAAAAAATATGTTACTGATATTATGCGATTATATTTTTTTATATTACTAACCCATTCTTCTGTGAGTGGGTCAAAAATGACCCGCATTCATTTCCTATGGAATTTAATGGGAATCTTTGTTTCTTACCAACTGTGATTGTTGGGAAAACATTTTTTATGAACCATACACACTGAGTCCCAAGTGTCACCCCTCAATAATAATAAATGGAAGAAGATTGATGGATGGATGGATGAATAAATCCACACACATACATACATACACTCACATGCAAGATACACATAGCATAATAGAATACAGACAGTAGTGTTAGCTAGCTAGTTTCAAGAAATGTGCTTTTTCGCATCGCCCTCATGCCCAGACGCTCACCCACACACAGATAATGGATGTTGGCATTGTCCATTGTTGACATTTCATCATTGCTGGTGTAAAATTGTCATTTTGTTTTAAAAATTTTCTACAAATTGTCACAAATGTTCTATAAATTGTTCTAAGAACATTTAAAAAAGTGAACAATGAAAATATTACAAACATTAAATAATTCTTAAGTGAAATAGAACACAGTAGAACGTATTATACAAAACGTTATTTTGAATCAAAATGACAAAAATAGCACAAAAAAAAAAAAAAAACACACTGACTGTAACCCGGGTCAAAAATGACCCAGTTACAGAAGACTATATAGTCAGTCACTCAAGCATCAGAGGGTTAACATAAAATTGTGTAATTTCTCCACTTTTGTGGTTTTAACTGTGAAAGTGTGACTGTTTGAAAGTTATCTTTTTCATAAAATTATGCTTTTTCTTTTTTTCAGTATTTTTACTGACAATTCCAGTGTTCCCTCAAAAGCTTTAATGTAATTAACACATGTAACAATCGGGGGTGAGGCGATATGTTGTTTTCTAACTCCCTTGCATCACACTGCATTTTTATTTCCTGTCCACAATTTGCACCTTTAAAAACATCCAGCTGTGCAAAGACACATTAACAACCAAATAGCTCACATACAAACATTATTTGAAAAAAGTTTTGTCACTCGCATGAATCGATATTAATTTGTTAGTCTATTTCAGTCGAATGTAATATAAACATTCTTTTTTTCAGCTAATGTCATAGAAAGTTGTGAATCCACAAGCATAAAAGATTTTGCTTAACACTTAATTGTTGGACTCTTTTTAGAATGCAAACATTATGCATACATAGCAACAGGGCTAAAACTAATAGGAATTTGCTGCTTCTTTTGGATGTAATACTCCACGCTAAGAACCCAATGTGCACTTTTAATTTCTCATCCAAGAGGACTGTTGAGACAACCGAGAGACACCTTTGAAGCGAGGGAGTATGGTCTTTGAAGATTTGTTTTCATCATGGTTTCAAACGTA
The DNA here is from genome assembly GCA_010277075.1 of Poeciliopsis retropinna. NCBI lineage: Eukaryota > Metazoa > Chordata > Actinopteri > Cyprinodontiformes > Poeciliidae > Poeciliopsis > Poeciliopsis retropinna. The sequence continues at coordinate 9,661,436 of VMRM01000018.1, forward strand.
AATGGTAGTGAAGGTCAAAGCCCAGGGAGAGAACTTAAGGCCTTACTTTTATTTTGTTTCATGGCGCTGGAAATATAAAGTGTATGAGCTACCTCAACCTGTATGAATGATGCTGATGCAGTGATTCACCATATATTCAATGATGAGACAAATGAAGTGCATGCACAAGCAGTGCGGGTGCATTAACTGCTATGTGTGTGCATGCAAAACTATGATTTCTTGCACACTTTTTAAAAGTATTTCTCACAAAAACAGAGCAGCCTTAAGCAAGGAGGGCCATTTTGGACAAAGTGAGGTAAGAGTGATGGGTGCTAATAGAATGGTACAAAAGACAGAGAAAAGGCTGCTTCAGCACCATCTCCTAATACAAGCCTCAGGCAATAAATGTGCACACACCTGCAACACCCAACAAACACACACACACACACACACACACACACACGCATGTCAAGGTAAAACCCCCCATTTGCCATGTCTTTAGGGGGAAGAGGCAGATAAACAGCGGGCTCCAATAACGGTGGTTTAGATCTCAATGGGTGCGAGTCAATGCTTCTCCGAGCCGGGGGCTAATGCCAGTTAACGCTCCCTGTGGGGGATGAACATAGGCCTGCAGTGGCTCGCAAAAACAAGCGCTCTCCCAAGATCCTCATTACTTCCATCGCTGAGTAGCAACTGTAAGTAAAGAAAAACTGCAGCTTAAGCTAAAAACAGTGGGAGAGGGAGCGATGGAGCGAGAGAAAGCATGAAAATAGGTGTTGGGGTGGGAAAATAATTGCACACTGTGCTCTGGTTAGGGTTTTCCAGTCGGACAAAGTTAGAATGGGATTTCTCTAAACGGCTAACGCAGCAGGCATGCTCTTTTTACCCTCCTATTTTGGCCGACGGTGTGCTATGTGCATATAATGCCTACAGGGACAGCATTTTGCTGTTTCACTTCGAACAGCAAGTAAGAGAAATGCGGGAAAGAGGGGTGGAAAAAAAAGTTGGGTGGTGGCAGTGTGGGTGGTGGGGGAAGAAGACGAAAAAGGAGGACACAAGGAGAGGGAGGGGAGAAAAAAAGAGCTGGAGGAGAGATGTAGAGAAATGAGACGGAGGCACAGAGGCAGAGATGTGGATGGAAAAATTCAGCCTTGTTCCTCGGTGGGAGGCCTGCGCCACAGCAACGCTCTGAGCGAATAAAGCAGAGACAAACAGTGATGGGAAGGCAAGAGGGTGGGGATGAGGGAATGCAAGACACAAGAGGGAGCATAAGAGAAAGCAAGCGCGTTGAAAATAATGAGAGGAAGAGAGGGGGACGGGGACAGCCAGAGGCAGTGTTCCCACCACACAGCCTCTTAGGGAGTGGTGTGACAAGAAAACGTGCCATGTTCCTCACACCCAATGCTGAAAAACACATAAAAACTCCTCCCCACAACACCTCCCTCACACCCCTTTATTGCTTCTTTCTGGTAACTTTCACCAGAGGCAATGGAGGAAAAATTCGCTTTTTAGCTAAATGTCCCTATGGCATTTTCTGTTTCAGTAACAATGTGTTTTTTCTGTAATCGAGAAATTCATGCAAATATTGTTCACAAAACGGCCAACTTAAAGTTAAACCATTTTCTTTATGGATCTACACTCAATGTTTGACCAGTGGTGATTTTTTTAAATAGGTGAAATGGCTCACCTCCCAGGGTGCCATTGTGGCAGAGGACAGCACACAAACAACAATCTTTTGATTCGGTTTTCTGATGTTTACTTGCATGACCAATCTATGTGGAGTGGGCATCTCTCCCTTTTATGCAAAGCCTAAGTTATAGGTCTGTCTACTACACCTGGATAACTGAATTAAGTATTTCTAAAGCTTAAGATAAAATTATATTTTAAGAGTGCATTTTCTGGTTTTTGGTTTAATTGGTTGAGGACTGAATTAACTCCAATCCATTTCAAAGAACTGCCACTGCCTTTGACCATAAGAGTTCCCAATTACTACTTTTTCTGTGTACTTCTAATATAATAAATAAAATCTGTCTACAAATGCATGGTTGAGGATGATGTAAAGGGGAGCAAATTTAAAGCTGTGGTTAAGGAAGAGGCTTTTAGCTATTAAAAAGAAAATGTCCAACCTTCTTTCCTACCCTTCCTTGCTTTCCACCCTTCCACTTTCTCTGACCTCTCTATCCTTTTCTGGGCCCCGGAAGCTCTTGAAGCGAAGCACAGATAAACAGCTTAAACTCTCCAGAGTACTCGCCCGCGAGCTCCATTCACCTTATTAGAGGAAAATAAAAACTTGGAGGGGAGGTGAAAAATGAAATAGAGAAAGAAAAGGATGGAGGAGGTAGACAAGAGAGACCAGGCAGGCCAATGCTAACTGCTCCTCCAAGGACTGCGGTTTGAAAGAAATACAGAATGAAAAAGAATGGATGGAGCTGAGAGGAGAATTTGTGATCTTCCGCAGCAAACAGACACAGCTGGGATGTGAAAGAGCGCAGAAGTCCTCTGTGGATATTAGCAGCTCCACAATGTGGAAAAAATATTGCAGCTTTGCTTTCAAATGCAGGCACGCAGAAATCTAAAACTATGACCAAATACTGTACACAAATTTCAAAAACAAGTTTCTTTCTGGTTAAGTTCAAAGTGTTCAGGGATTTGATTATTCTTTTATGTAAATGGCAAAGAGCAGCAACATGTGTTTTAAGTTTTGACCAAAACAACAGGGTACATTTTGTGAAATATCCCAGTTTATGCAGACATGGACACATTCATGCACGAGCTGGCGAGGTGAAAACATTTTTGTAATCATCTAACTTGAAGTTTTTGACTAGCTCAAGGTGGAAACATACGAGTTCACCACAGCTGATGTTTTCATTGCGACACTTTTTCTGATCAGGAGTCACTGTGCAAACGTCACTTAAACAGGACTTTCATCCTCCCAAATCATGTTACACATTTTTAACATTTTTCTAACTTTTATTATTTGACTATGTTATTTCAGGACTCAACATCTGCCTGTTGGTTCTTTTTTAAAGAGTGAATCCTTGGGGGAAACCATTTTATTTAAAAAGAAAAGGTAGGATGATCTAGTTTGGATGTTTGATTATCATTTATGGTATTATCTTGTATAAAACTAAAATAGCATAGACAGATTTGAATTATAACATGTAATTTATAATAATAATAATGCTTATTATTATTGCTTATTCACTTGTAGTGTCAGAATACTTAATTAGCTGTAAATTTAATCCAGGTGTGTGGCAACATCCAAGACTAGCATCTTTTTTTTGATCCTGGTTTTATCAACCATGTCTTGATGTCAAGGTTACAGATTAAATAGGCATCCAACTTCCTTTTGTCGTCAAAAGAGATAGTAATATTAAGCATTATTTCATTAATTTAACCATGGCAATCTATTCCCTGTTTCCTGATGACATTTTCAAGGGCCTTGGGGAACACCATTCAGCTTCGAAAAATTTGAAGTCTTTGATGATTAAAAAAAAATCTCTATCTGTCAAATAAAACCTGAATCAATAGCAGAGAATAGCAAAGAGGTCAGATAAGGTTTGCTAGTAACTAGTAGCAAACCCTACTAGATGTACAGTATGTACAGTGCTCACACAGAGCAAAACAAGGACTCAAAGATTTCACCAGGGGTGCATTTTAAATCATTGGAGATTTTCATTAGAGCTGTCTCCAAACTGTGGTTGGTCCTCAAAACAGCCTGATAGGCTCCAAAAATATCTTTAATAAAGTTGCTTTTATGAAATTTTATTTTTTTTCTAAAATCTACCTCAAGAATTCCAAGTGTGAATATTTTGAGATCTGTTGGATCCCTGTAGCATGTACTTAACCAGACCAGTTTAATGTGTATAAGTAACATTCCTACTTAAAACCAAAAAATATTTCTTGGTTTGATTTTTATTCTCTTGCAGTTATAAAACTTGCTGAGGAATTTCTGCCAGTATAGCCTTGCCTCCGTGCTTTCTGCAGCAGCGCTACCAGCTGATGACAGCTGACTTTCCATGTTGCGTTTGCATGAAGTTTGATATAATATGCATCAGATTCAGTGTGGTAATGGATACATCTTTGGCTCGGTTTTGGAGAACTGACAGGTCTGCTAAATCTTTACAGAAAATGACACTGCTCTGACAGACTGCAGCTGTAGATATCATGTCAAACCAGAGGGTGCATGCAGTGAAACCAAATCGTAAATACGGCCTGAAACTTTCCACCTCTAAACTCACATTTTTTGAATTGTAAACTTTCTGAAGACATTGTGCTGTGCACTTTAACTTGAATACCTCTCTACTTTCCTCCACAGTAACTCATGGGGAACCCACTTGAATGAGAGACAGAAATCTTTCTTTATTGTCTCTGATGTCTCACAGTTAGAAAAAAAAAAGCCTGACAGACACCAAGAGGTGTGTGTATGTATTTGTGTGCACATATGAGATGGCGGATGAGGAGGGGGGAGGTTGGCGGTTGAGCAATGTGATTTCTGCTCGACTGTCACAAATCTAGCGCAACAGGAAAATCAATTTGGCCCTGTGTGTGCCTTTTTGGCTCCGGGAGAGAATCCAAATAGCAAGGCAAGGCTCCGGATAATGTTACAGTGTATTGGATTTGCTTCATGGAGAGACTGACAGAGGGAGGTGGGGGAGAGCGGGGAAAGAGGAAGAGGAGGAGAAGTGAGGAGACGAGGGAATCACAGGCTTGCTGTGGCGCTCCGACAAGATAGATTTGTGCAAGTGTATGGGTGTATGATAGGCTGGCAATCTGTCAACATACCCCTCTTTAACACTCTCACAGTGCAGCTCTTGCTCTCTCTCACACACACACACACTCAAACACCACTGTCACTCATCCACGAGAGCATACATACAGAAGTAATTCATACGAACAACAATATATATGAAGTGTCAAAGCATGAAATACATTTTTCACAGGTATGTGTGCTCCTCTGTATGCTCCCTCTGCCTGTCTTGGCTGGTATTTCCACTCTGCATGTGTACATTTGTTTGACAGCCAGGTGAAAACATGACATAATGAAATTGCTCTCCTCTGACCGCTGTCAAGGGGAACGGATGTGCTCATCCATGTGACGTGTCCCATCACTCCCATGAGGGAGCCTGACTGGTGGCAGACACAAACACGATGCATCTGAATGTGAGCGCGTAACTATACCGAGGTTTAAACAACTTCACTTGAAAAAACTATCACCTCTTTAAATCTTGATACAGAAAATGTTTTTAAAGACATGTAACTTTTATCGCAGTAGCATAAGCTCACATAATAAAGGCAAATTAAACGCTTAGTTTTGTTCAATTGAGAAAAATAAAATCAAGCATTAAGATTTTTATTTGTAAATATGTACATAAAATCTCCTCACTCACATTGACATATCTGATACCAGTTATTGACATTTCTGGTATGACCCTCCTTTTGCTAATCTCTCTGTCAGCATTTCTTTTTTAATTTCTTTTTTTTTTCATTTTCTTTGCTTTCTTCAAAAGTACATGCACTGGATTTATCTAAAAATGTCACAGAAAAGTGACAATATTTAATTATTTTAAAATAAGATGAATTAATTTTAAGACTTTCTTAATGTTTACTTGCAGAGCCAAATAATGTGGCTCCAAGCACCCAGCAATATTTACCTTTACATATTTGTGCAAAGTCTGGAATATTTTCTTGAACCAGATTGAAGAAATTTCACTTTAAATGCCAAGTCTGTTTGTGTAAATACAAAAAATTATAATCATCTGAACAATTTTTTATTCGATGCCAAAAAAGATTATTATTATTTTCTAATTTCTTTGCACTTATATGGAAGCCTGCCAAAACTATCCAAACATCAATGTGTGCTGACATTTATGGAACAGTTATAATTAAGTCCAATTGGAGGAAAAAAATCTAAACACCCAAAAATGTCAATGAAAGCAACAGATTCTGACAGCAGTTGAGGTGCAGAATCAATTTAAGAAACAACCTGCAATACCAATTTCTCCACTGACAGCGGGCTAAATGGAGCAGAATGAAGAGCCGCCAGATAGACTGTGTTTTGACTTTTTCTTGACTGCAGCTCAAAATGCTGCAGATGAGGTCTTCACACAAATTAAATTGCTTATTATTCGTTGTCATCGTCTCATTTTATTTCTCTCTTCTCTTTTATACTTTTTACAGGACAGAACCTGCTTTTACAGAAACCCACAGGAAATGCCCACAGCTGGCAAAAACTCTTGCCAGTTTTCACTGCATCCTGCCAAAGTAAAACTTCAGCATCAACAGATATGTTCTAACTTGAGACGAAGTGTTGCAAAGTGGAGCATTTTTAATCAGATGTGTGCTAACCACATTAGTTCTCCTGTGTCTCTGTGAAGCTGGCTTCTTCTTGATCTAATTCAAACTGATTGTAGTACAGCAGCTAAAACATGCCAAATGTTACTCACTGTTCCATGCTTTATCACCACTTATTTGATGCCTGGAATATTTAAAAATATTTTCTTATTAATCACGTCCCAGCGATCGGTTTCGCCTCCCGTCTTCGCCCGCCTCACTCTGGATTCTTGTCATGACTCTTGGCACGAGCGTCTGGAAAAAAAACCCACTGTCCCAGTTTTTCATTAGTGTCAATCACTGGTGTAAGAGGCTGAGAGGGAGGAGAGGAAGAGCAGGAGGAGTAGATGGAGGAGTTGGAGTTTGGATCTCACTCCAGACACTTTGCCCCTCCTTGTCGGAGTGACTGGCAGGTCTTAGACAAGCTGACCAGCCGGTCAGCCGCTCACTCAGAAAGGCAGGATGGCAGGATGACATAGAGGCCACACACACATGCAGTTACAAGGTTGTTGCAGGCAAATCAAGAGTGCATCTATGGGAAATGCTCAGTTTATTTATCTAAATGCTCTGTTATGGCCTCAAGAGAGACATATTGTGTACCTTCTGATAGTCCTGTTACATTCTTTTGTTTTAGATAAGGCTACAAATCTGAAGGGAAATCAACCCCAAACAGCCATGATATGGTAACGCTCCAAGTAGGGATAAAATAGACACACAATGCCTTATTGTGTGAAAGCTTACAGAGCTTTTTTTGTAATAGCCCAAAACAAAAAAAGTGCTCTGTTATGAAAGGAAAGAAAAAAAAATAAAATAAAATAAACAGTTTTTAACAACTAAAAATCTCAAAAGTGCTGTGCTTGCATGTGACCTGCCCTGTATGATGTTTTTTTTTTATAATTACAGCTGTTTGGCTTTCAGGGAATGTCTCTAACAGATTTACGTATCTAAAGAATGAAATTCTTCCCAGCAAAATAGCTTTGTGAGTCCAACCGTGACTTTAAACATCCTTTTCACATTTCAGTGAGGTCATTAAATTAACTGGGCCATTCTAACACATAAATATGAGTTTATCTCAAACCATTTTGGCGATTTGTTTATGGTTGTTGTCCAGCTGGAAGATAATCCTCCTTTAATAGTTTTTCTTCAAAGGACTTCCTTATTTTAGGCTTCTCTCAAAAAACAACCTGGCAGGAAGAGAATCTTCCACACATTTTTGTTTTATCAGAGAGGAAGTTTAAACCCTTTGAAAAGTGTTTTGTTAGATATTCAAACTCACTTTAAATTTACACACGTGTATCCCTTACCCAGTGTGTTCTTTTGTCTTCATGATGATGGTTTGTTCACTAATATCCTCCAAATACCTTCAGATGCCTTCATAAAGTAGGCTGAGAATATATTTGAGGTTTCACAGTGAAATGGAGAAATAAAAATGAAATAAAACTACTGAAAACCATTCAAAGCCATTTGCAAACACTTAACTAAAAACACGTTAGAACAGCACTATAAATGCTGGTGTGATCCACAGGTAGCTGGTACAAAGAGGGAGATTTGAGAAAAAAAAAAAAACACACATCCATGGATGTGAAGAAATATCTCTGCAATGCAGCCAACGAAAAATGTTCCACAAAGAGTCCAGGTTACACAGCAAAGCTCTTCAGTTCCCTGAATTAGAATTTTAAATGGACTGGAGAAAATCAAAGTAAATGTTCAGGATGGAAAGCATTTGGTCTTCTGTCACACTGAGTTCTCTTCATCGTTCTTTGTGCAAACTGACAAAATGGAAATGAATATAGTTGTATTACACAGCGATTTGAAGATGCTGATAAGAAAAAAAATATAGAAACAATTTAACAAAAAGAGTGATCCAACTTTTTATTCTTTTCTTTTGATATGATGTTTAATTAAGACACTGATTGAGGTTAAGTAAAAATATTGTGCCGCTGAAGTTTTATTCTCACAATCTAGTTCAACACATAACATTTAAGCCTGCCTTTTGTGGGTTCACCACTGATATTCTAAACAAAGGACACTTTGCAACATAACCTTGCTTAAATGCACACATTTAAAAAACAAACAGAAATGGGGGAAGAAACGAGAAGGTCAGACATAAACGTGGGTGTGATTACTGCGAAAAGCTTTCAGAAGTAACAGGTGCACTAATGGTGTTGACATAAGACTGATCCAAGTAACATTTGCAAATGGAAAAAAACCCCCAAAAAACGGAGAACAGACTTGATTTTTCTTCACGAATATGAAAGACAATTTAGGTATTTTGATAAAAACTAACTTGTCTGAGAATTTCATGTTCTGGTTCAGAGTCAGGTGTCCATTTTCATGTGATACATCCAAATACAGTCCAGTGCAACCATCATCTACCTTCAGAAGTTACCTAATGGTGAGGAAATTTCCCCTCTGAGGAGAAACAGCAAATAGAGAAGCAGCCAGTAGATCACTTGGATCCAGCCAGTAGACAGGATCCAAGTGAAAGACCCTGTTCACAGGAATAATGTTAGCTAACCTTTATGGATAGCCATCAGTGAAATTATTTCAGCCATAAGAAACCTCCTTAGCATAATCGCTTATGGCAATAGTAGGAAAGTCGGTTGCTATTTATGTAGGAAAAACAATAAACATGTGGAAGAAGGTCATGTTGCTAGACATAATCAACTAAACATAATTAAGAGAATAGTGTCACAAGTTGAAAATAGTTTTTCACAGACTCTGTTCAATCTAATTGAGCTTGAGCTATTTTCCAAAGAATGCGCAGATGTAACATTTCTAGATTTGTAATGTTGGTGGAAACATACTCCTAAAGACGTACAGCTTTAATTGAGCGAAAAGGTGTTTTTCCAAAGCATCCACTCAGAGGATCTCATTAGGAATTCATACCACAATTTTCTAATTTTTATTTGCAACAGATGCTAACAAACTGTTTTATTTTCCACCTATTTTATAATTAAATTTTGGAATGACTAGAAAATAGTGCTCAGGTGGTTCAAACATGTCACAGCAGGTATTTTTCATTAGCTGTCAAATCCAATACACCTTCACTGACATCACTGACTGTGGGATGCTTTGACCTTCTTCTCTCTTTTGCTTTCTAACAAAAAATTCAAAAGAAATTTTTAGCAGAAATTCAAAATGCAAAATACAGCTGTGTCATCAGCGGCATATTTTGGCAGTTTTTTTTTTTTTTTTTTGGTAATTAAAAAAACCCCTAGAAACCCATGCTAACTTTTAATCAAGTTAAACCACATAGTTAAAATGCATGAGGCTCAAAAGGGAAACTCTACCTGGAGCTGTGGTGTTGGCAGGGGGTCCATTGGCAGGAGAAATTGGTCCTGAGCCCGAACGGGACGGCTGGGACTGAGTGGAGCCTGCTGGGGACCCCACCGGAGAGGGAGAGGGCCCACTCCTCTGGCCAGGGAGGTGGGGGGAGGCGTGGGGAGAGAAGGGGGACTGTCCCTGGTTACCGGCGCCTCCCGGCTCCCCTTGGCTGCTACCGCTGCTGCTGCCGTTGGAGGATCCGCCAGCTCCGACAGCCGAGCCCAGGCCGGCCTCTGTCCCAGTGGGGAGGTCATCAATCGAGCCAGAGAGATCCTGGAACGCAAGCAGAGACTTACAGTGAGTATTTGTGAAGCTCATCCAAGCATTTGATGAGAGCTGACAAGCAGCAGGTGGCAAATTTAAATGTAGGCTCAAGCGAGCACATCATTTTCCCAGAGCACATTATGTCATAAAGAAGAGGCAGCTCTGCAAATATTACTGGAAAAGATTAAATATATGGGCAATAAGTGTCAGAAACATTTAAACTTTAAAGCTTTTATTTAAATGTGTGTAAATTAAAGCTGGCTTATATATGACCCTCAACATCCTCAAGAAAATATCTCTATAGTCTCTGTGTCAGTGGTGGAAAATTCTAAACATACCAAAGAACAAGCCAGTAAACTGTCCAGGCTGTGGCGGTAAAAATAAATTGTAATGGGCTTTCATTCAGACCAAGGGTGAGTTCATATTACAGTTTCAATTCCCAGTGGTGAGAGAAGGGCTGTGTACTTATGTGAGTGTGCGTGTCTGCGTGTGTGTGTGCACACTTAGCAGGTAGTTCCCTGTTCTAAAGCAATTCCAGGGAATCCCCCAATAATACTGCTGACACACCGCTGACTGCATTAAAGTGCGGAGCGCCAAAGGAAAGTAAAAGCGGCAGTGATGGAAGTAAAGCGCAGACCAGATGTGAAGTGATGAGATGAATCGTGATGTCTGCCCACCGACCACACATCACACACACATTCACACTGAACTGAGAGTCTGCGGCTCAGCTGTGTGCGACGACGAGGGGAAGTCACCTGTAAATAACCCCTGTTTTTCTGGCTGGTACCCATTTGAGGAAAAAAGTGGAAAGTTGCAAGTGGATGACAGCTGAATCCTACCAGCTATACCAGGGCCTGTGGTCTCTTCAGTCACATTCCACCTGAGCCCTAACCGTTCATTGTCAACTCAGATATGTTCCTCAGTGTCCCTGAAATGGAAATGAGCCCTGCTCAACCATCAGAAACATAAACATAATGTTTTTTCTTTTTACATTTGTATGTGAATTCAGACACAAAACAGTGCTTTGTGCATTCATCATACCATCTCTTTTAATAAACAAGGTAACTAAATCTTGTCAGAGTAAGTCCATCTGCAGGTGGCTGCATTGTTTTCTGGTTAAACAAAATCGGGTAGTTAAAGTTGGCTATTTAAAATCACCCTTTCTAGAAGCGTCCCACAAGGTTGATATCTCAGCCCCATCCTGTATCGTCAGTGTACTTAAGTGATTGTGAAACTAATAAAGAATGAGGTTAAATTTGCAGACAACAGCAGCTATTGGACTTAAAAAAAATTATAACAAAGCTTATACAAACAATGTCACACGCCTATTACTGGAGTTAAGGAATATGCAGAAAGATGTGTAATACAATGTCAAAAACAGATGGCTGAAAGTATATTTGAATGTGAAAAATCAAATTAAAGGCACAATAACTAAAGAAGTTCCAACTGTAATTTATTGCTTTAAATCTACAGTTGGTGCAACATGTCTACTAATCAGTCTCTACCCGAGCAGTTTTTCCAACTAAATGATCTATATATTGTGAAATATTTTTCATCTGAGAACATTATATAATTCTCTAAATCATATGTATTTATTTAATACTCTAAGCCAGCGTAAAGCGTGCTTCATTGTACTTTTCATGTTAAATGCACTGAATGTATATGATGGCAGAGTTTAAACTAATACTGGTAAAGAAGTAAAAGCTGTATGAAAAAATAAACATTTCCTTGTTTTATTAAAAGTTGAATATAGATAACTATTTTTATGAAAATTTTGCTCTTCAGGATTAAGTCTAAACATACTAGCTGTAAAAACGCTGGCAGCTCAGACATACCATCAGTTTAGTGTCAGAGCAACACAACTTTTCTCATTACAATAACACAATGCAATATCAGATAAATAATGTGACAGGCACCCCCTCCCCCACCCCTCAACCCATTCTTTCCATTCATGGTTCCTGGCTTAGCCAGTGGAACAGACAACCATGTCAGTGTGGCAGCCCGTCCATGCCTGATTGTTTTGGTTAATGCGATCTCAACTGTGACACACATAGCCTTTGTTTTCCATCATGCTGCTGTGAGTGCCCACCCGCCCCGACAGCCTGCCAGTCTGTCGCCTGGTATTATCTACCTTCGCTCCGCTGGGCACAACGGCTACTTTCTTTCCTCTCCCCAACCCATGATCTCACTCTCTACTTCAGCCAATCGAGCCGCCCTTTGCACCGAGCTGATTGGCGTCATGTTCTACCTCCTCCAATGGGGCCGAATGTTGTTTTTTTGCCCCACCGGCTGCTTCGGGTGCATGCTATTTGACACGGAGGGGTTACCATGAGAGCTGGTGTGACCGAGGCTTTCCCAAAAACACCGGGAGCCAGCCGGATGTACAGCTAGATTGTTAACCTACAGGCTAATCGTGTGAATGGATCGGAATAATTGCATTTCACCTAATTGGGTGCTGTTGCCAGCATTTCCTGTGGCAGTTTAGGGGTGGCAAAATGTGTACCAGTAATTCGTTTAGAGGCTGTTAGGCTCATTTGGATTATACACACACTTGAGCACAGCTGTGTGGCCCAAGACCAAAAAAGTAGTGGTGCTGTTTAACATGCAGAGGTGGGAACGCTTAATGCTCATAGATGTAAAACTGTAAATACCCTACAGACAGTGAAGCATGATGCATACACAAGCATAAGATTTAATCATTGTTAGTGGTTATAGAGCATTGTTACCTTGGTTCGATATAGAGAATTAAAGCCAGCTACCCCGCTCATGGCAGATCTCAGGATCCAAACGCCCAACAATCTGGGGCCCCCATCCAAAGTGGCCCAAATCCAATTTGTTTGGCTCGGGGCTGCAAATTGCTCTGTGCATTGAGTCTCCAAATAGCTGTCAACCACTCCCGCTTGGCGTCCTTTATCGCTTAATTCGCTCCTGGAGCATGTAATTGTCATAATAAGAAAAATATTGAGGTGATAATAACCAGTTACTTTGAGATGCCCCCCCTGCACCTCCACCACTAGATTCAAGACACACAGACACATACATATTCACGTTTTTGCACACACACATTGGGTCAGCTACACATTTCACACAACATTGGAGAAGCAGTCGCTCATGACCCTTCACCTCACTGGTGTTAGTGCTCCTCTGTTTGTGTGTGCGAGTGTGACAGGAACGCAGGCTGCTAGGCTGTCACAGCAAGACATGCTTGAGCACTGATGTGGCCGAGGGGACAGATGAGGCTTTTTACACACACACATCCTGCCCCTCACTCATGCTACTAACTCACACACACATATCCACACTCTAAGGCATCAGTGTGAAGCAGGGAGCTGTCACATCCAGCAGACTGCGTGCCTTCTCCCCTGACCACGGCGCTGATGCTGTCTCCTCTCACAGCACTCTGGGAATTAATCAAAGTTGCTATGAAAGTAGGACCGAGTGAGTGCACGTGTACGCGTGTGCGTGCACAAGTGGTTCTTGGTCTAGACAGGGAGGAGCCAACATTTACAGTTTCCTACAGGGTCCAGTAAGATGGAGAGACTGCGACTTCCCTTGTCTCTCATTTCCTACATCAAGTGTCTATTTTCCTGTCTCAAGCTGTCTGTCCCAGTCAGAGGCGTTAAATGGCTCAGAGCTCCACAGCAGATGGCGAGCCGGTTAACTACAGCCTGAAACATGAACGCAAATACAGCAAGTGAGCTCTGTGAGGGGACATCACTTCAACACAACCAGGCTTTTGACTGCAAAACTCGAAACATTTATTTTCAATGTATTTAACATGGCATGCAAAAGTATTCATATCTAGTTTCTTACATTTTGTCATGCCACAAACCTGGGTGATGGCATATTCATCTAATCAATCAAATCCAGACTTAAAACCAATTCAAAATCTGCGGAATCACTGGACGGATTTTCACAAATACAATCTATCCAATCTGATCATGTGTGAACTGCTTTACAAAGAATGTAGAGTGCATTAATGCAAATGTGGTTGAGACATCCCCCAAAAAGACCTGCTGCTGTAATTACAGCAAAATATAGTTCTACAAAGCAATGACTCAGAACATTTGAGAAGTGAAATCTTTGTAGCTAATCTTGAAAGCATTTTTAGGTCCCGCATTTCCATGCATAGGTTTGGCTTTACATTTTTTAAAACATGCTTAGAGTGAAAAGATTAAGCAGATCCAATCTATATGTGGCAGACATCTACTAATGAGCACAACATAAAATAATCATATAGTGTAGTGAAACTATTTTTAAACTCAGCATGAACAGGTAGGTCTTAGAAACCTGTTTCTATTGCAAAACCGTAAAATCCATAATAACCTTTCATAACATCAAACACATAGCTGCTGCAAATGATGCAATGTACATTGAAAAAACAGAGCTCAGTAGACAGTTTTATTCTCTGGGTAAATATAATGATATAAACTGTAATTAACTCCAATAGCTATCGTTTGTAGGCCTGAGGGACAGGTCTTCTTGTGGCAGCTCTGTGCTCATTTATCGACTCCGGCCGCTGTACTTTCTATTTTTATAGTGCACTGGAGACAGCGAGGAAATGCTATTACAAAGGCGTTATTCTTTAAATTCTTACCCCAGTTCAGTCGATTGAGGCGAAAACCAAATGAAATGCTGTGCAAATGAATCCAAATGGACTGCTGAATGCTTCTCTGAGTGTGTATGTTTTAAAGAGGGCTTTAGTACTATGCCCCATGCAGAGCCCTGAGTGTAATACCCTTCAATAAATGCTATTAAGCACAGAGAAGAAAGCAAGAGACTTTGTACAGCAGAAGTTTTAGAAGACGCCCTCATTATAATTTATTTTTTCACATCAATCAGCTGGAATGTTTACAAAGGCTGAAGTGATTATGATAATTAGTGTTCACGATGATGAGAAGTGATAGAAATGATGGTTGTTTCAACTATGACATCTTCATCAACATGTGCCTGAAAAACAACAGTACTGCATCTTGTACTATGGCTTCAATATTTTTATTACATGTTGACAGGACTGTGGAAAGAGAATGTGTGGAGAAAAGAGTCTCTAGAACCTCCAGAGTGTCTCTACAAAGCACAAACAGACTAAAAAAAGATGAGATGCTCAGTGTGCTTGCCAAAAAAGCACCCCAACACGTGACTGAGCATGTTAGCGTGCCAACCCATGACCCTCTGGATTATCCACTGAATTCCAAAGAGAAAATGGTTTAGTCTCAAGTGCCTCAAGTCTCTAGACTCCATTTAAGCTTGAATGTATAGGTCTCCCACTGAGAAACATAACATAAGAGAGAGTATATGTCAAAGTGTTAAACCAGGTAACTCACCAGGGTCATGCTTCTATTCAAAGTGCTCCACACTGCAAACACTGAAAGCCCTTTATGAGTTCAGTAAAAATGAAAGAAACTGGTTTGTCATGTTCTCAAATGGGTACAAAGTCAAATAGTTAGCAGGGAGAAAAAAAAACAACAACAGAACTGTACTGTACTATTTTTATAATGCAAAAATGGCTTAATAATTTTGTACATAAACAACAGAATACATTAAAAAAAATACATTATTGGATGTTAGATTGTTCTTAGAAAAACCTGCATGCATTAAAAGTGTTTGTTTTTCCTGGAACAACATCTGCTTTAGCAGGAACATTTGTGCAGCAACATAAAGATAGTTTGCCACTATTTTCCTTTCCCTGTCTTTAAACACTTTGCAAAGCCCAGACTCTTTGTGATACTTCTGCTTCTTGATCAGAACAAAAATATGTTTTCTACAAGCAACTCTGAGACAAACTCAGTAGTGTGGATATCTAACTTATGATTCATAAAAAGTCATTAAATTGGGTGTTGATGCTAAGAGCACCTCATTACATTAGTAATTGTTGCCGTTTCTCAGGAGGCCTCCTGATGTGAAGCCTGCCCTCTCTCATAAAGCTTTTTGTAATGTTCAAATATGGGTACAATGCTCCAAAGGCACATCTGAGGCAGTATTACTTACAAGCTAATAATGAAAACAAAAAATCAAGTACTTCTAGTAACTAAACTAGGATTATAGTAGGCTTGATATTACAGTGAGTGGCAGTTCTGCTTCCTTACTTTTAGTTTTCATTTCATTCAACTTCTAAGAACAGGAATCAGGCTCTAGAATGAAATGGTAGATATGCAAACTTCAATATTGTTTTTTCAGTCATACGACCACTCAAAGCATTATCACAAATATCAAAGTAGAGAACATCAATATCGGAAGGAACTAGATGGATTGCAACAAAATATCAGTGCCATGCATTTAGGCTTTGTGTTAGTTAGATATCTGGTAACACTTTCACTGCTTAATTCAACGGAAAATGTGTACGGATTGTATTACCATGTTTTGGCAAAATGATTAAGATAAGCTATTTTATTGATAATAATGCAGAGGCAGAAAGAAGTAAATATTTCAATAAAAAACATGTTTTATTGACGCTTCACTTATGGGTGCTACAGCTGAAGCAAAAGGTGACTCAAAGCAGGTAAACAAATGACATTCATCTCCAACTTAATGTAGATGTAATTTTTACGACTGTGTTTTAAATTGTGAATAAATTATCAAGAAGCCTACACAATGTTCACTTAAATACCTCTTGGTATTTAAGCACCATTACAGAAATAGAAAAAAACAAAGAATTCTACTTTCAGCAAACTAACAATACTATTAACACCCTCTGTGACACCTATGAATAGCTTCACTTAAATGCATAAGTTGATTTTGGTGTAATATGAATCTTTTTTTTCTTCTTTTTTTTACAATGAAGCAAAACAAATGATTAAACTGCCGATGTTGTTTTATATTAATCGAGGGTAAACTTTACGTAGAATGAGAAAGTCTGGGAACTGTTTGTATCCAAAGACGGCCTGAGGGTTGTAGCATCCCCAAAAGGATGCTACAACCTTTGATCTGCAAAGTGAGATACTGCTAATCCGGTTAAAGTAGTAGATTTGAATTTCTTTTCATTGAGGACGCCACATTTTTAGAGGCAAAGCAGAAACGCAAAGACCTCCCATTTTCTGAACTTTTCAACATCTATCAGGCTACAAAAGTTCTCCACAATGTAGTTTTTAAAGCACGTCGTCCACTCACTGCGTTTCCTTTACACCAACACACACTCTCACTCTATTTGTTCTGCTCATGTTGGTTCTACTAATGTTTTTATTTAAGGCATTCCAGCATGACATCCCACCATCCCCCCACCCCTCCTCACCTCTCCATTCATCCAAGAGGGAGCTGAAAAACAACGCATGACACAGAAAGTGTGTGCGTGGACATGTGTGTGTGTGTGAATGAGAAAAGAGAGAGGGATGGAAGAAGAGGAAAAAATAAAGAAATAAATAGGGGCCCAAATTCCTCATTTCTAATTCAACTGCTCGTTCAGCTTAACCTCTCTCTCCTCAGCAATTAAAGCGCACGCCACATCCTTCACGCTGCGTACAGCCGAGGCTAAATAATGCAGGGGGCATCCAGCGCCCGCATCTTTTATCATCCCAAATGACAGCCATTTGCATATCTCCCCAGTCAATTAGAGCGCGGCGGAATAATCAGCCCATAATTGGGGGAGAGCGTCGGTAATCACCCGCCCTGGCACACCGACAGGGCCATTGGAGGAGTTGGGTTGGGGGTGGGTTGTGTCGGGCTAAATTCATGTGTGTGTGTCACAGGGAAGACAGCCCACCGAGTGCAGACTTCAAACTAGCACGTCCAAACAACCATTCTAACTTTCCCTGGGTTCGTGCATTTGCTCTCAGTTCCACTAATTTGCAAATATTTTCACCTATTTGACTCTTGCAGATTATTTCCATGTGATATTTTTCATCCAAATGGGCCAGGAAGTCATTTTTATAGCATTTATGTGATTCATGAGTGACAGTTTTCATTACAGATGCCCTTCATTCTAAAATATTAGCAAATGATAATGTCTTCCTATTTCAATGAATGTGAAAACCAACATCTCCTCCTTCATTGCGGTTTTTGCATACAGTTTAAAGGCTTAAAAATATGAATATTAATAGCAAGGATGCTATTAACAAAACAAACTTAAAACATTGACGTAGTTTTCATAAATTTCTTTTTTAATACATTCTTAAGATGTTAAATGAAAGATGATTGTTTTCCACCATAGTGCTTCATTTGTGGAAATATCCCTGCCTGCAGTTTTTAGAGATACTAGCTTAATTGTACATGTACACATACAGTCCAGTGTGGTGGCTGTTGTTGGTCGCTCCCTCTGAGTTACAGTTTCAAAACAAACACGGTGGATAAAACATCTGCATCACTGTCAAATGAGGTAGATTATTACCCCTCAATCTTAGAAGTGCCTCTAAGATTTAGAGGCACTTCAGGTGACTTTAAATAGGCTACAAACGATGTATGATGTTCATCTGCAGAGATGACAGCCAGGGCCCACTGATGAGCTGACAGGAAAGACAAAGCCAGTTGATTCCACTCTGTAAAGTTAAAACAGGTTATCTGCCTACTATGGTTTCTACTGATTAAATGTTTGAGGGATTTTGATTGCTTGATTAACATTGTTCCTTCTTGTGTTAACATACAGACCAAGCTCATTTTACTTCATTCTGTTTTTAACTACTTGTCATTGTATTGACCATGTTAACCCAAGGCATGCAACTGAAATAAATAACTTTTAAGTTATATAGAAATTACTAGTTAAGTAGAAGTGGGTTATTGTTTTTAAATGTTTGTTCTAATTTATTTTAAGTTCATTGTTATTCAATTTGACAGTTTATTAATTTCAGTCATTCTGGAGGTGTCACTTTTTGCATAATTAAAATTTTAAAGTGCAAATATTCCTTTAGACTGTATTTTATATTGTGATATGCAATAAATGTGATAGTTTATTATATAAAAATTATTTTGTGAAGAACTTGGAGTTCAGATTATTTCATGAATCAAATGAACTTGTCAACTGATTTATGGAAAAAAAAAGACTTTGCTGCCATTAAGCAGGTGATTGTTTCTAAAGATTAGCCAAAGGTGAGAGATATTTTTTGGTTGAACTGCTGATATCTAATGTGTTATGCTATGTGTCATCATGTTTGCAAATCTCCTGTGAGAGCTATTAAAATCATAGTCCTCTGAGCAACAAAGAGCAACATTAAAAACATCCAAGAACAACAGAAGAACAAGCGCACTCGAACACCTGGGGGTTGGGTGGGAATCTGCACTTGTTTAGATTCGGACAATCGGAGCTCTCTTATGGGAAGTTTCCAGGGCAGCTTTGAAGTGTGATGGCTGTACAGCCTCTGTGTTTTCCTGCTGAAAGAGGAAGGACTTTTTTTTTGTAAAACAACAATTCCTTTAATACTCTGAAACCTCGATTCCTCAGATGCTCTGGCGTCGTCCTCTGAACATGACAAATAAAAGGGACGACTTAAGAGAGGAAGAAAAGAGCTGGCTTGACAGTGATGGGTGCGATGGAGGTGAGCGTGTGAAGGAACATCAGAAGAAACCCAGGCAAGGTTAGTTCCCATCTGCAGCTCCATCCTTTTGTGTCTCCCCAGCTGCGTTCTTTTTCCTCCCTCATGCTTTTGTATTTACTTTACCCAATCGCGTTCAGTGCTGGCCAGCGCTGCCTCTGCGCTGTTTTAGCCTCACTGCTGCTTTGGAGAGATGAAACAAACGCTGTTCACTTGCTTTTTGATAGAAGTGGAGGTAAGAGACTTAAAGAATTGGATTGGGAAGGAGGCAAGGACAGTGCAGGGAAAGGCAATGATGGTTTGCCTTGATTTAACCGATGTGGTGCACTTCAGTCTATTACAAACAAAAGGGGCAAAAAGACCAACGCTGAGGCAAAGCAGCTGAAACACAATAAAAAAAGCTTCTTTTGAAGAGTAAAGTTGACACAAAACACAAGAATTGGGAGCATTTTGAAGCATCCCTCACTGTCCGCAACGGATGGAAACATTGATTTCCTTTTTCCTTTTTCTTTTTTTTAAGGAGGTGTTTTTCCCTGTCAGAGCCCCATTCCACTGCTCTCAGGGGATCAGTGGCATTTCCTGCCAGCCGAACTGCCCTGTTCTGCAGAGACTTATGCATCACTGTCAAAATGACTCCGATCAAAAAGAGGGAGTGGGAGAAGGTAGGGGAGGGAGAATGGAAGGGGGTGAGGCTGACTTGATCAGAGCAACACAAGGCGATTTCCCCCCATTGGACGTTCCGCCTGTCAGTGCGTCTGCTTTGGTAATCCATCAGTATGAGCTGGTGATCAATAATGGGAGTGGTGAAATTTTGAGTTATATCTTATCCTCGTTTGTCTGCATTAGTGATACAAAACAGAAAAATTAAAACTGGACTCTTCTTCTGCTTAGATGTAGGGACAGAATTTTAACAAGGAAGTATTTGCTTATTGTAGTGGCATCTTATGAAAGTCAAGTCTCTTTTGCGATGTGTTACCTAGTTTGGTCACAGTTTCTGACTTCATTTGGTAGAGTAACTCTGTTGAGCTAAAGGAGTTTGCTAATAAAGAGTGTTAGTCAGTTGAGTCAACGACACTGAGGCAACACATCACTGGTGTATCTAGTAAATTAACGTTTTAGTCTGAGTCTTTAACCTGCATCACATGTCAGGTTAAGCATGATTGCTGGACTCAATCTTTGAATACATTTGTCAAAAGAATCATGTTTTCTGAATAGAAAATGTTACGATCAGATAGCCTACCGATGACCAGCTGGGTTGGTTCAAGAATAATTAATATTATGAAAAAGAGAGAGCAAACCTAAATTCAGACCTAATTCTACTCTATATGGAGCACGGTTTGAGATTTATGAAACCTTTATTGACTTTGTGAAAAAGGGACAGAGAAATAATGCTTCTTCAGCTAATTGCCATATTAATATAAAAGTAGCACTGAAGCCGTAATGCACAGGCAGATCAAACCTGGAGGGGAAAATTTTTTATAAGGATCACACTGTCTTTAAAACAAAATGGTAGTTTGTTACTCACTTAGTTGGAACTGAACTTATAAACACTTTTCTAATAATGACTCAAAGCACTTTTTAATAGAGCCACATAAACCCAGTCAAACTCACACAGATTTGTACATCACGAAGCAGATCGGCATGCAACATTATCATCAAGAATATTTCAGATGAAGCTGAAATATTCCCAATTATTCCCAGTTTGAGCAGAACTGGGAATAATTGGTTTTCTGTTTTAAATAAAAAAAAACCCAAAAAACTAGCTCATATCGTAAAACTTTCTTGCACATACTGTGATGTCATCATGTTGTGGGCTTTCTACTCAACGTTTTTACGCAGTAATAAGCTCACATGGGCCCAGTTCTAATGTATACTATTCTCATTTGATGTTGAATAAGTGAGGCAAACCCATACAGAAATAGCAGCGGCATTCTCAGGACAGCCCTTTCGCCCGCAACGTCAGGCAGCATTTCAGAGAGCTCAAACAAACTTTTTAACGGTGAAAACAAATTGGGCTCGCCATCAAAGAGACTTTTCAAAACCCTACAATTTCTCTCTGCCAGTTCAAAAGAACGCTGGTTAGTATAAACAAGCATGGAGAATTCACAGCACAAGAGATATTGTAGGAGGTACAAATGGCTAGAGCTTCGCCACAACAAAGGCAGAGGAGAGCGAATGGAGGGTCGTAATTCATCAAACACTCAACAAAAGCGAGTGTGACTGACTGGCCATGACGGAAAAAAATAAAACAAAAAAATAACTTCTCTTTTAATTGGAGCATGGTTTTTTTTTCTCCCTCAACTTTACTTCATCCATTGTTTTTCAACCTCTGTGTTTTGCTTGATCTCTTCACTTCACCTCTTTCATACCCTTTTCTCCCAACCCTTCTCTAATCAGTTTCAGGGAGAGAAACTCAGAGGAAACTAAAGAAAACAGGGTTAAAGGAAAGAACGGAAAGTTTTAGGAGGAGGAAAAAAATCTCTCGGACCTTTATGGCTTGTGAGATTTCTTAACAAACAGACAACCAGGCAGTTGCGGGCCTTGCTCTGCATACCGTCTTTCCATCTACCTCGGGCAAAATCTCATTTGTCAGGGATTCAGTGTAAGACTACAGGAAAGAGGGAAAGAAATCGAACAAGAGCGGCAGCAGCGGATCCCAGCCCGCCCCTCGGCCGAGCCGTCATTAGCTATGCACAAGACAAACTGCTGACACAAAGTCACACGGCGCGCCGATCGGGGGCTTGTGGGTAGGCAGGAGGAATCCATCCCTCCATCCCTCCACCTGTCTATTGACGTCCCCGGCTCTCCCTTGTCTGCCTCCGGTTTTTGCAATTACAATCAAACGGCAGCATCCAGGCCCCGGAGCACTGACTGACGTCTTGGATTAACCGAGATGTGGAGAGGCCTTGAGATGATATGTGTGTGCGTGGGTGTGTGTGTGTGTGTGTGTGCATGTCTCTTTCTCTCTCTCTCTGTCTGTCAGCTGCTTTGTTAGTGTCTGTATGTTGTCTCCCCATCAGCATTGATGTGTGTTTTCTGTGCTCACTTGCTTCTGTCTGTATATTGTGGACTTTGTAAATGACAAAAGGTGTTATGTATGGATAAAAATAACAATACGTCATGCTTTTCCATTAAAGCCCAGTGTTGATACTTTGATAAAAATATGAAGTAAAAAATTGATTCCAGTAGCAATTTAACGATTTTGGACAATTGAAAAGTACGCTCTAATAAAATTTGCAAAATAACACCTCTTTCACACTGACATTTTGCAGAAAGCCCTGAGCAGTAATTTTCAGAACAATCTGCATCCTACATTTTGAAGATACAACAAGCCGAGACATGGGAGAAATGTCATGAAAAGTGACAACACAACCAAATCTAAAAATCTGACAATAAGAAAAGAAATCACAAAGCTGTCAGAAATGAAAAAAAAGGGAACAGGCACATGCATCCTCTGAATTAACTTCACTGCTGCGCTGCCACAGTCGAGCAGGCAAACACGCAGCCGTACGAAGAAAAAAAAATGCTCCTCAGAAGCCAACGTGCAAAGTGTGAGGAACAAAAACACGTCAATCTGCTTCGTCCAAAAAAGAATCAGAGCTGCTCCGCCGTGTCCTCTGAGAGATCGTTTTTTTAACTCTTCCCTGCTCCACGTCGACGTCATCCGTCAGAAGATGACAAATGTGACATGACAGCTCCGCTCGGGAAGCTGCAGACGGAAAACTACTCACAGCCAGCACAGTCTGCACGAAGGGGAAGTTTCTTGGAAACAGCATTTTTAAATAAGCATGTGTTCTGAAAATGCTATAAAGAGGCTAAATAAAAAAAGTCTATTTGGCATCACAGAGTTATAATGTTGAATTCAATACAGGCAATTAAACTTTTAATTTTAAAAATTTACAAATTGGCATATGGAGCCCTCAGGAATTTAAAATAAGAAAAAAAAAAAAACCTTTGCAGTCTCTTAACATGAATTGCAGAAACTTTTGTGAGTTATTTCTTTTAATTTTATTTTTAGCATGTTTTCTCCCAGCAAAGAAAACAGTATGGTGGGTCCAGCTGCCGTATTGTGTCAGGGCAGATGTCCAGAACAAAAGCAGAGTAAGATAATCCCACTGTTGCATAATCCAATTTTATGGCATTAAAAGCATCTATTTCAGGCAAAAAAAGTGAACAGGCAGCAACAATTATTAAAGACAAAGTTTACAGTTGAGAGAAGAAAAGCTGACTAGCGAAACTCGAGAAACAGTTAAACCTGCCTCAACTTGCCAAAACTCTACACTGATTCTGGCTCAGAACTCAAACATGCCATTGTGCATATTAACACAATTATTTAAGCTGGAAAGTCATTTTCTAGTGAAAAAAAGCAGATATAGTAAACAGCCAACATATAAACAAATGCATTACAATTTTCCTTTATATCATTCTTAAGGCTTAAAGTCATTCTAGTGAGATTTCAGAGAATAAACCAGAGTATCTATACATTTTACACAGAGCATCCAGCTTTGAACCTTCATCATTTGTTTCAGAATAATGCAAAACAAGTAGCTAAAAGAAGACTTCTAAATAACAATGGCCAAAGTATGGAAGCAGAATTGTTTCCTTTTTTTTAAATGTTTAAAGCTGTGAAAAACACAAGTTGAGTAGCTAAGAGAATTTTATGAAGGTAATGCTGCCATAAGCATTATATATATATATATATATATATATATATATATATATATATATATATATATATATATTATATATATATAGATTTTTGTCTTGCCTTTATTTTTTGTATTATACTTTTTTCTGTCCTGCCAATTCTGATCCTATTTTTTTTGTTCAGCTAAAAGTAAGAAATGTGTGTTTTGTTGACATAATTTTGTATTCAGCAGAAAATGAAGGTGTCCCAGGACACTTATTGACATCATCAACATACTTACTGTCGGTTAATAGATCAAACATAGTGGGAGTTCCAGGTTTCAATCTATGTAATAGAAAAAAGTTCAGGTTTTGCAGTTTTTTACTTGCCAATCACCAAAAATTATCTAAAGACCTCTGATGGACTAGCACATCTTTGCTTATTAATACACAAGCAGTTTGTAGCTCATGATGCAAATATTAAACAGACTGCAGGCTGGCTACCTCAGCAGATATCCTGACTAAAGCACAAATATGCCTAACCTTTACCTGAGCAAATTCCGCAAACTAAACCAGTGAAACCTTCAAATAAATTTTATAAGTGTTTTTTTCTTCTGTTTTTTTCTGAAATGTATTTATGGAAATTAAAACTATAAATATTATGATAAGAACTAACAATTTTAAAGCAGAAGGAAGAAATGTTGCTTTTCTGCTTTAATCAAAATCAGTAAAGTCCAACCACACAACTTAGCTTTAAATGCTGGTGATGAATCGGAATATTTTTACTCAAGGTTATCATACTGTGACAATCTTATGGCAGCACATGCCAACTCGTGAGCCAGTGGTCGCCTCTGCACAAATCTGTGCACGTGTGTATGCCTGTGCACATCTGTGTGATGTAAGCACATCGAAAAGAGAGGTGACAGCGGCGAGAGGCTGATCTAATAAAAGCGGAAGATGAAACGCTGTCAGAAGCTGCGGCGAGCAGCTCACACGCCACCGACGTTTGGTAAAACACACATGTGTCTCCTCCCAGAATGCCTCACACACTACATCTGGTTCTCTCTCTCGCGCGCGCTCTCTCACATACACACACACGCCTGCACGCACCTACACACACATTCTGACACACATATCTGGCTTGATAGACAGTTTCATAGTGTGGTAGCCGAGGTGTTGGCCTATAAAAAGCAGTGCTGATATGATTTAATAGGCAAGTTCTTATTATAAGACTGTCGCTGGGCCCGGCATAATCTGGCTACTGCTCCAGGGCACAGCACTGAGACACATGCACTACAATACTCCACAGCAGATAATATTGCTATGTGCTACATTGCTATTATAAGATAGAGCCATTTGCCACCCTGATACAGCGCGCTGTACATGAAACTGTCATTTGGGAAGGAGTGATTTATGACTGTGAGACGCGAGAATAAAGACAGATTATTTTTATTCATGTGTCTTTAGAGGCCCACTTCATTCCTCTATTGTTTGCACTGCACTTTATTTTTACTCTGAATCAAAGAGGGATCGACTTCCTCGCAGAACACGCAGAGAGCCACACGCGGCATTTATATAATCCCTGCAGAACCAGGACCAAACACTCATAAAAAGAAAAAAAGAAGTGCACAATGTCGGTGTGACATTGATTCTGAATCTGCACCTAATGGAACAAGATTCCTCTGTTAGCTGTCTTCCAGTTTTTTGCTGAGACAAAATTGCTATTAATTATAAATAGTGGAGCAGCTGTCTTAAAATATATGACATATCTGCTGGGGTATTAGACACTGTGGTGATATTGCCTCTACTGCCACTTTTAATATCAGCACCCCAGCTCCAATCACAGCCTAATAATGGTTCCTCATTATGAGGCGCATGTGCATGCGTGTGCGTGTGCATGTGTGTGCAGCTGTGGTGGCTGCAGCGGCGGTGGGGGGTGGTGCTTCAATTTCACTACTTAAAAGCCACAGATGACACCTTGTAAAAAGTTAATTTCATTTTAGACATTTTCCAGAATAGGGTTGTAAATTTAAGCTCTCGAGGTGCACCATCAGGCCATCAGCTCTGATAATTGAGATATTGAATAATTAGGTGGAATAAATTTATTGCAAGGATAAATGCAAAGCAGATGGAGGGAAAAAATGTGAAATTTTAACAGACAGCTATGACAGGGAGGCAGGTCAAGTTTTCTGTGTATTGTTCCCTGGATGTAGTAGCAAAGCTTAACAGAAGATGGCGTAAGAGATGATATGAGGCCTAGGGGTGGGGGGTGGGGGTAGCGCTCAGGATAAAGCAACATTACTGAGTGTTTCATAATGTGATTTTAACTGCTGACATGCCCGGTTTTGATGATATCTCACAGCAAAAGGAAAAAAGAAATCCCAGTAATCTGGGTATCTTACATTCTGATAAAGCTTTATGATGTTAATTCTCCTCCTTTGTTGCACATTTGTACATCATGTATCTATGGTTTTACAGGTGCATTTCAATATCTTATAAAAACCGTCGAAACTGAATGATGAATACAGTTTACTGACAATCACGACAATTCAGTTTCTCAGGAAATTAGAGTACTACAAAAAGAATTGTGAAAAGGCATTTTTTTCCTAGCTCCTTTTGCATGAATTAGTATATAAATGCAGTGTGGCATGGAGGTGTCAAGAAAGCCCAGATAACTATAGTGATGACCTTCAGTTTATCTGCATTGTTGGATTTGACGTCTCCATAGATTCTGTTTGGGGTTCAGCTCAGGTCACTTTGATCTCAGGAACACCAACGTCATTGTAGCAACTTCTGGTACCTTCTGCACTGTGGACAGGTGCCAAGGCCTGCTAGAAAATGAAATTAGCATCCCCATAAAACTGATCAGCAGAAGGAAGCATGAAATGTCCTAAGTGCTTCCTGCTATCCGGCTGAACAGAGTTTGGACTTTATGAAGTCACCAGACCAGCAACAGTCGAAGACAAGACGCCCGACTGCAGAAACTTCACACTCAAGTTCAAGCAAATTGGATTTGTGGGTCCTCCACTCCTGATTTCCAAATGAAATGCAACAATTACTTTAATCTAAAGAGATAACTTTGGGCAGCAGTTCAGCCCTTCTTTGCCAAAGATCCCCGAGTTTGTCTCCTTTTTAGGAGTAGCTTAACACTCCTAGGAAGAATTGTATTGTCATGGATATGTTTGTGGTGAATCTTGAAGCTCTGACTTTGGCCACAGCCTAAAGCTTTTGAATCTACTGAAAACTCAATCCTCTCAATTTATTTTCTTCCACGTAGTTTTTCATGAAATGCACAGAACTCTGAATGCCTTTAGCAACAATCTCTCTTATTGTAATATTTTTAATTTACTGAGGAACTGAGTTTTGGGTGAATCTCTAAAATTAACAAACATGAAAGTCTGAAACATATCATTCTGTGTAACTAGTCTGTTTTGTACACTCTATTCCCTTTTTGAGTAAAATAAATTAACTTTAAAATAATATAATTTACTGAGATTCAGTATTTGCAAATTGTTTCCCCAGTTTTTCGTATTGCTTTTCCTGCATTTCTTTTCTAATTACATGTAAGACACAATCACATAAGTATTTAAAAAGGAGCCATCTTAATACATGGTCTATGGTCATTAAAAGACAAGAGAAAATCTCCTATTTTCTGGAGTCTTTTTGTAGCTGTTCCTCCCTCCTCTTTTCTTGAGTCTATTATTTCCCAGACGGCTCGGTTTTAATGTAAAAATGGGAACAAAGGGAGATGCTGGCAGAGCTATCTTTAAACTGCTTTAATTTTTTCCCTGTCAGATGAGATTGATTTCGGCTAAAGAAGAAAGAAGAAGGAAGGTTTTCCACCTGGTTCCACCTCTCACAAACCCACCATCCTCGCTCTTTCCTGTTACTCTGTGTCCCCCCGCCCCCCGTTCACGTTTCTCTCTCATGGCCTCTGTCTTAATTTCACAGGGGAATCATTTGACAGATATTGCCCTTGAAGAGGCAGGCTGTGCCTCGCCACTGAGAGCAATGGAGGGGGGGTTGAAGTTGTAGTGGGGGGTAGTGATGGAGGAGAGGAAGCCACAGAGTAAGAGTGATGGGGAGAGGGAAGGAGGAGAAGAAGAAGGGGAGGGAGAGCAGGGTAAAAAGTTATTAAGTGGATGTGAAAATGCAGCGCAGCCAAAAAGGTTAAGTCTGGAATAGGAAATTAAAACTTGCATCGCTTTTGGCTTTAAATAGATTTGGTTTCATTACGGGCGCCAAGGCCAGTTAGAGTCAAATCCCTCTGGAGAGAGGGAGGGAAGGAAGGAGAGGCGGAGGAGGAAGAGAGACGGTGACATGGAGGGAAAATACGGAACAATAGAGGAGCGGAAGGAGCCAGACTATCATGCAGTTCACATTCATTTTCAATCTCAACCTGTTTTTCTCCAAACCTCCTTTCCAGAGTCAAGCGAATGCCAATTCTACATACCATTACTGATTTAGTACTTAGACTTTAAGTGGAACCCAAGGCTGCTGTGGAGCCTGAATACAAAGAGCACAAAATGGCATTGGCTGACAGGTGTGTGACTATTTTTCTCAATCTCTCAAACTTCTGTTTGCACTGACACTTTATAAGTCTTTGGTGACTAGAGTTAATGTCTCAACCCTGAAAGTTATGACATCTGCTTATTTCTGAATTCTTGCTTCTGACATACCAGACAATAAGGAAACATGAGCCTTTTTGCACATCTGGGCAACCCAAAATTAGCTCCGACATGAAAAGCACAAAGTGAAGGAGAAGACAGTTTTATATTACACCCCAGGATGGCACCAATGGGAGCTAGCTTTAGCAGTTGGTGGCTTTCATAGGAGCGGTTCACACAGGTTACAAAGGACCAACCCTCTTACAGCTCTTATTTATTGCCTTTGTGGTCTCCAAGGGAAGGGCAAAGTAGAGAGAAGCTGTATAGATTGAAAGCAAAGGAATGAAACAAAATTGAGATAAGAAAGGATGGAGAAGAAAAATTAAAACAGCAGTTAAAAAAAAACAAGCGATAAAAGCAGTAAAATTGAGATATAAGCAAGAGAAGACAGGGAATTTAAATTAGAGATGGAGTTTTAAGAAGATGTGAGGATTTTTCATTCTCTTTAGAGATTCTTATCTTTTTCCACTGGTTATCTGGTTATGTTTATATGCATAACCACTGGTGGCTATGCATATAAACAATGCCACACATACACAAATGCATAATAAACATGACCATTAGGGTTTGGAACATAAACTGTAGGCGTAACTGATTTTGGGTCTCACAAAATTACTGATTTAAAGTTTTAATAAAATCCAACAGAAAGTATGCTTTCATCCTCAATGCAGCCCCATCAAATGAAAAATTTAATGTGCATGTAAACCCTAGCTGGCTACAAGCATTACCTTCAACCCCTTAATGTAATGATTTTTTTGCTATTGGTTCTCAACTGATTTTATTAATTCACAGTGCTAGGGAACAATATTCTGCTCATGAAGAGACCTTGTTAGTGTGGAAACTGAGAAACAATGTCGAGCTGCATACTTAAGCATAGAAAATAAAGATATAACACAGTTAATACAATCTCTTTCATTAGCGTGTCTTGATCTTGCAAAAACACTTAGTGTTCCTTTAGAGAAGCAAAATTTCTCACTAAATTATACAAATAAAATTAAGGCCGACAATTTCTGTGGAGCTCTGAGACTTTAAAAAGAGAAGAACAGTTTTATTTGCTGCTTTCTTTAGATAAAGATGCTGTTTTAAGCACCTAATATTTTATCAAAGATATTCATAAGAGATGAGAAGCAAATCTAGGCAGACCTCAACCTAAAGCAGACACACTGATTATAGGCCAAACAAAGATAAAGAGGGTGAGGGTCATAAAGAAGTCACAAGGATGTCTATTTTTATGGTATAAAACACATAGTAATAAAGTATTGTATTTTATATGGCTACCATGTAAATATATGGTAAGAGCATTAATGTGCTGGGAGGGACTGAGAATGTTGACATATACTTTTTTGCACAGACACATAATCTTCATGGTGATGCAAATATTCTTTAACTTTTTAACTGTTTTCCTATTATAGTCCACATTTATTGCTTGGATTTGCTTTGCCTGATGTTAACCTATTTTACGCAACTGTCTCACACGAATCAGCCTCACCGTTAAGTCAACAAAAATTTAAACATCAAGGGCATCCCTTTTGTGTTTGTCTTTATGAGTTGGATGCAAGATGAGTCTGTTAATGCATTATTACAATACAATTATAAGTGAAGAGGCGTAGCAGCAGAGGAAGTAAATGCTCCTACTTATGTTTTGATGCAGCTCTTAAATCAGCAATGAAAGGGTAAACCACTTTCCAATAGAAGAAAGAGAAGTAAAGAGAGAAAATGAACCCCGATGACAGAAAAGAAACTCAACAAACTATGATCCATTCAAAGGTTTAAAACACCACAACTATTTACACTTTTCTCCAAGTAACTTCAGTGTTTTTTTATCCACAGCTATTCATGCTCTATAAAGTGCATCAAATATAAACCTTTAAATAAATCTGTGCGTAATGAATCTGAATCTCATGCAACTCATTTTTGAAATATCTTTCAATTATGTTCTATGACACTGAGATTAACGTGCATTATGTTTTGATGTGTGAAATAAATGACATGAAATATGGAAAATCTGCAAATGTAACAAATACAATCAAAATGTGTTAATATGTCTTTATTAGGTGTGAAAGAGAATTTGCATATGCGTGTGTGTGTCGCCCTGTCTTTTCCTGTCTGGCAGTGAGCCTTCTCTGTGGAAACTGTGGTGTGTCTGGGCTATCATGGCTCATTGGCAAACATGAGCTGTGATGCCATGAAAACGCTCTCCGCAGGAGGCTGACGGGAAGGCATGACAATGTTGTTGCATAAGGACCAGATGAACAGTTTTGATTGAGCAAACGTCAGAAAGAGGAAGATGAAGAGAGAGGGAGGGAGAGGCGAAAACCTGCTGAGCTCGACAGAGGAGGAAAAACAGAAACACGCTGACAGCAGCAGGTGATACAGTCAACACCCACATTTTTCTCATTTTTTTATTTGAGCTTTATTTACACAGAATAAAACTCATAGACAAAGTCAATTATCATTTCCAAAAGAGGCCCTGTGCTGACCTTACGTAGCATAAAAGAAGGTAGTGTTGTTTCCGAGGTCACTCATAAATCTACGCTCCGTCTTTACAAAACTTCTATGAAGTTCATTTTAATTTTAGAGTAATTTTGCAGGAAAATACAATTCATTCATAGTGAATTTCCAAGTTTCCAGCAGTTTGCTGTTAATTCAACTGGTCAGAATTTTAAAAATGCTCATCAGGCAAGATAATTGGTAACATTTACAGCACTGGTTAATCTGAATAAAAGGCCCAACACGCCCACGTTGCACAGATGCAGGTGTTTTTCACATACGGTGTCTAATCAGACCTGTACTATGCCTGAATATGAACAGACTGATTCCTGACTAATATTTTCCTCTCACTTTGAAAAATCTGTTGCCTTCGGTGAAGCATAGCTGTCATCATAGCTCTGCCTCTGAGACTCCTGTTCATACAGAAATAGTGACAGTAAATTTTATATTTGTTGTTTAAACTCAGCATTTAAAAGAAAGTTCAACAGTCACTGTCCCTGCAAGCTAATTATTCTTAATGTACCAATGCTTAGGGAAGATGACTGTTGAAACTTTGAATCAGTTATTTTGTTTAGTGCGACCAATTTCCTTTGATAAGGTTTTTGCATATATTGAGGTGTGTGTACCATGAAATGTTAACAGATCAGTTAAATGTCAGATAGGGTTTGACTGAAATGTTTTCTAAGTAGAATCTAATCAGAATATGTATAGCTGAATTTCATTTCACATTCCTTTGTGGAAATCAGTTTGTTTTGCAAAGTACCTTGAGGTGACAGCTGTTGTAAACTGGCAGTAAATCAAAAGAAGCTAATTCTGGCTAGACAAACACACACATTACAATAACATGGCGCACCTATTCACTTTGTGAGTGCTTCTCTCATCTCGTGGCATCAGGATGAAGGCCAAAGATAAACTAACTGCATGAATTTTGATTTGGGCCTAGAGTGCAACTTTTGGTTCTTTAAAAATGAAATGAAGTGCAAAGAGAAGAAAAAAAAATTATGCATTTAAGTGTATGTAAAATCAGAATTGTTAATTGTTTATAGAAATTTGTTAAAAAATGAGGAAAGAAAAAGGGTAGGGGAATGGATAAAAACATAGAAAATGTCTGACACAAATAAATAAAACAGAGTGACGAACAGGAATATAGGAATGAAAAAGCAAGAAAAATAAAATGCTATATCACCAGGATTACTAAAGGCTCATAACAATTCAACATTTCACTGTATGAATTATACAGCAGGCTGCTCCATACTGTTTTGCAAATAAATGCAACAAAACCACAATCATCATTGCCTGGTGCTTGAAATGTATCACTTTGTATGACGAAAGGGTATACGGAGAGCAAATGCATTATGGGAAATAACCTCAGGTCCCCGGGTGACTATGGAGGCTGCGGCGTACGTATGCCGTTGTTTTCTGCTAACGGCGTCATCGACAAAAGCGAGAGCAGACTCCCTAATCCGAGCACTCGCACTGAGTCACCGGAGTGAGAAGTTCGTGTTCATGAATACTGACAGAGTGTGCATGCGTTATTAAGTTTCAGCATGTTTATTTTATATTTGTGTGTGTAGCATGTTTTGCACATGAGTGGATGGTCGCACATCTGTATGCACCTCTGGTTCCTTATTCCCTACTCCTCCTCGCAGTGTTTCCTCTCCATGCGCCGTCGTCGTGATGAAGTCCGTCGCAGGGTCCCCGACCCAATATCCAACGCCTAATAAACTAATACATCATTAATGAGAGCGAGGGAAAGAGAGGGATGCAGGAAGGGAGAGATGAACTGAGTCCACTGCTGGGCTGCAGCGAGCTATTGCTCCACAGCTCAATAGGCTTTCTAACAAGGCTCCGTCCTTGAGAGAGGCTGCATACTAAAAACTTCTCCATTGGCCGCTGCGTTGAGCAAGGGGAATTCATAAATAGAGGACAGAGAAGAAGGGAGGGTGAGAGGAAGGGTGGGGGCGCCAGAGCAGGAAAGATGAGAGAGAGAGATTCTGGGAAATGGGAAGGAGGGAGAGGAAGAGAGACAGGAAGGAAGATGAATTGTGTTCCGCTTTAATCGTCCTTCTCTTATCTGACTGTTCACTTCAGGTCAGACTGTCTAACCGACTCACGTGATCAATACCAGGTTTATCGGCCTGTTTGTTTGAATATGTCAGATTGTAATTCTTCAAATATGTCCTAAACAAGAGGTCTCTGGGCAAAAGAGGGTGGTAAAAAAAAATAGGAAAGCACTAGGAATGCGAGGAATGCCATAGATGTATTCTTTCAATTTGAGGACAATATCTTCAGATAAAAACACAAACACAACCTAAATATTAACGATCAATTATTTTCTATTTAATAAATGTATATAATGTATATAAAAAGTAAGAACTCCTTATTTCTGGGCTATCAATGCATCATTAAAAACAAACGTCTTTGGATACATAAATAGGGAAAATCTGGTATTTCTTTGATATAAACAAAATAAATCCCCAGAAATCGCAAGACAATCTTTCTATGTTTTACATGTTGTTAGAATATCCCCCCAAAAGAGTCCAAATTGGACTCAAAAAACACCATTATATTGCTGCATATCTGTTGAGACCCACTCCTGCCATGCATGCACGCACACACTGTGTAAACACCAATCTGCCCTCTCTAAGCTAATACTGCCGCAGGCCTCATCTGAATAGAGATAATTGAAAATCAGACTTGTTTATCGGGCTAAATAGAATGACAGACACTCACAAAAGGAAGCAGAGTGAGCGAGCTTAGAGAGCATTAGCATAATGTTCATGGCTGAGTGATTTCTGTTAGGCCTGAGAGGTAAACGTGAGAAGTTCACCTCAAAAGATGAAACACAACTTTGTTTTCAAGCTTTTCTTTTTAAACATCACACATTGGCATTTAAGTAAGGTTTGGGAAATAAACTATGTGCAATTAAAATAAAAGAGGAAAGAAAAGTAAAACACACAGGATGTTACAAATACTCAAGAGACATTTGGGAGACTGTCCAAGACTTTCATTATCTTTGATGCAAATGATCAGACCCCATAATTAGGCCTCTCATATCGCTCTCTTATTCCTTCCTCTGTTTTTTTCTATCTTCTTGTGATCAACGAAGCACAGTGGGAAACAGAATCACACCCCTCTTATGGAGATATGGCTCTAGCATGGCTGAACGCCAAGTCGTTCCTTTCAAAATAAACCTCTTTATGATTAAACCCATTGAAACAGTCTTAAATGCTCAAGTAGAAATACCAACTCCTAAAGAGAGAGATATTTATTGTTTTGTCCACCACTCGGTTACAAATAATTTGTCCCTTGGGAGCGCTGCAGCTGTTTGATTCTGTCCACTGAATGCTTTTTATTTTTTTGCAGCTCAATTTTGCCAAATATTTTATATTTTTTCAAGATTTGGTCTTTTGTACCCAAAGTTTGTGTTTAATACCCTCTGCCCTCCACAGAAAAAATGGAAATGTCAGTTCATTCCTACAGTTGTGGAATTTATTCCCATTTAGACAAACAACGATTTAGAATGTTCTAAATTTAAGTAAAGGAAAACACAAGTTATTATTAGAATCCTTCGTAGTGAAGTCAACTGACCCAAAAGTCAGATAAAGCGATAAAACGGAACAACACGACTACAAAATGGTCATTAAACTTATTAAGTGACCCAGAGAGTATTTTGGAATGCAGTAGCATAAACAAACAGTATCCTCTCTAAGACACTTTGTTTAAGCACTAAAACTCAGATGAGAGTAAAGCTGTACAATGTCATAAAATCAATGGCCTTTTGCAATGTTATCAGTTACAATATGTGTCATTTTCCTCTTTCCTCTCTTAACTGTGCTTCTGTCACTCTGTGCCCTTTAGCGTTTTGGGAAATGTCCTTTGTGTCCAGTGTGAACATCTGCTGTCATGAGATTATATCTAACTGACTAAATATTACATTAGCCTGTAAATGCAAGTTCAAAACACAGGGAATATTTTAGCCAACAATAATTGTTGTCCTTACAGTCCTTTGGGAGAAAAATATTGCACTTATTGATATGCCAATGATAGTAAATTTGTCCAGACTTAGGTAAGAGACATATGTTTTACTACATACATGTGGATAGTCCTATAATCCCTTCATTTTCAATTAGATCAAAAATGTCTATCTTTAACAATGAACCCGCAGCATTTCTTTATCTTTTTTAATCAATGTCTGGAGATGCTCCAATAAATTGGCAACTTTCCCCCTTTTTCTGGAAACAAATGCATCAAAACAAAAACTTTCACTGCATCAACCAACACATAATACAGCAATAACAACTAATATACACTTTAATGCACATTTTTGAAGTAAATAAGATATTAAACTAATAATGTTGGATTTGAATCTATGACCCTTAGCCAAGGAATCCACAGCCAGACCCTCAAAATAAATCTCAAAAGGCTTGATCATTACATCTTGTTCAAAGTTTGATCAATTTCACAGTTGAATTAAACTAGTTTTATAGAAATATGGTTGTATGTGTTATCATGAACCATAAAGATATGTGCATTAGCCAAAACTAAAATCAGAATTTTAGACCTAAAAGAAAACCAATAAGGTACATTGACCACAAAAAGTCTGATAAGTTCATCTCTACTTTTTGAGATAGTAAATATCGAAGAAAAAATATCAGTAGAACCAACTTTTAACTAAAAATACACCATTATTGCCCAACATCACTCATTAGTAAGGGGAAACAAACTTCACTATAAAGAAGCGTCCAGCCGAGGTTTGAACTGCCTAAGGACAGCCCTTAGAAGATACAAATCTGCCCTTGGCCTAACAAATTGCATCTCTACAAGAAAAGAAAAGAAAAGGAATCATGATGTGAGAAAGGGAAAAAAACAGTTAAAAACTTCTCTTTCTACATCCTACAGCTTAACCGGAGATGATAGTGTGTTAGGATACATGTCAGCAGTGGAAAATTGGAAACTTAGCGAGACATGACAGAGAAACATATACAAAAACGGGAAAAACAGCACATTTAACATGACAGCTACGGTATATTTTTGCTGTGCACTGGAGTTTATTTGCCTGAAAAACAGATGTTTCTGTAAGAATATTTACCAAAAAAAGACATCAAAACAAAAAAGCTGATTGTGCAACATTTGATAGGCAGAAACATTCCCTAGCTCTCGTCCTCCCTTATCTTCCACTGAAGCAAACATTTCAGTTTCTCCTCACAGCGCATCACTTGGAGTACAAGTTTCTGGGCTCCGGATCTGATGAGCGCTATCTGCTAATGAACATTTGCATGTGCTACTCATTAGCATAATCAATGCCCCGGCCTCAACAGTGCCAAATAAAGCTACACTACATGTTCCACTTCATTTGTGGGCAATTTTAATTTAATTTAGAAAAAGGATAGAGGACATAAAAATGAGTTTCAAGGTCTGCGGGACACAAAACTAGAATTTTTTGTTCTAATTTAGACTGCGAACATACAAAGTCCTGTTTAGCATAATTTTAAAAAATGATGCAGTGACAGGTGTGATAAGAAGGCCTTCCTGACCGGCAATATCTGGAGATATAAAAGGTTTTCACGCTGATTAAGAATCTCTGTCAGACTTTGGTAGATCCTAAACCACTCTTGCATGTGAGTCAAATTAATTTGTTCATGCAAGACCTTTTAGCAGAGAACCTACGGCCCCTTTGTCAGGCTTTGCATTTAATGCCATTTAGTCTATGCGTAAAAAATTCCACGTGTCTGGCGTGTAACCTGTATCTGATTGATGTCTCAAATTTAACCTGACTGCACCGGTCACAGCATCATTTGACCTTCCAATGCTTAAATTATGTGTTCGAATGCATCATGCAGAGAATAATAGAGGAAGAAGTAAAAGATTTTATGTGCAGTATGCGTCCAGAAGGGGATTCCCTTCCTTCCTTTGTGATAGGTTAGTGGTAGGATTAGTCGCTAAACACTTGGCTTCTACAAGAAGGATTGCATCTCTCCTTCTCTGCTCTCATCCCTCACACGTAGAGTTAATTAGGTTAAAATGCCACTTTAATAAAAACAAACTGTTGAAGGAAGTGCTGCAGATGTGACAGATTCACAACAAAAGCCAACGATGTAAGCAAAGATTGTAAATCAAATGAAAAGCACATCTTTTCGAGGTAATATCCTGGCTCACTGCCCATGTGTCGTCGGCTGCAGGCATTGAGAGGTAAAAATCAAGCTTCCCATTTCCCAAGCGAGGTGGGATCATTAGAGGAAGAAGTAGAGGCAGGATCAGGGGATGGACAAAATTTAAGTGTTGAAAATACCTGTAAATAAAGGAAATATTTGTTTTAAAGCACCTGGCATAAGTATTCGAACCCTCTTAAATTATTTCTCATTATGCTTTTATGTGCTTGACAAACACAAAAAAACCTGCATAACTGAAGTGGAAGGTAAATAATTGTAATTTTTATTTCTATGAATTATGCAAATGTGTTTAATACTTGAAATATGAACTTCTAGGAAGTTCTCCTTCCAATCTGTCAAAGCTTGAAGTATTTAAGGAAGAATGAGCAAACATTTTACTCTATATATGTGCCAAGGTGGCAGAGACAATAGAAATATATGCCACACTTTTCAGATCTCTCTAAACATAAATACTTTGGATGGCACTTTAATAAAAACTGAATCTAAGACAGTAAGAATAAATAGGCATGACCAGCTAAAAAATTTGCTTTAATACTTTAATATTAAATTGCTTATTTAAAGGAGCAGTTTTGTATTGTGTGACTGCCAAATAATCTAAACGTTTGAGTCATTGCGATTCTTTAAACAAACACATGCAGATAAGGCAATTGACCAAGACAAATTGAGTAGCAGAGAGAAAGAAAAACCTAAAGGGTGACAATGACAGAACTTAAACTCATTCAGGAAAAGACTGGAGGAGCAGAAAAGTAAAAAAAAAAAACAGGATTAAAGGTTGGGAAGGAGAATGGGAACCATAGACGAGGGTAATTTGGTTCCCACCATCCCTAATCTAATATGTGTAACTGTGACTGATTTTCTGTCCTAAACCGAGATGCCTAGATGGAGGGAAAGGGCACCAAACTTCTCCACTTGCCTGAGGGAGATAAACCTCAGAAGCAAAGGAGCTGAAGAGTAAGGGAAAGGGGAAAAAGGATAAAATAACATGTCAGCTCTGAAGAAAAAGAGCGATAGAACCAATTCCAAAAATGGTGGGGGGATATTCCCAGAGCTTTTGTATTATTGCCAACATGTTGGACAAAGCAAATATCTAACATGGTGCAGTAAATCCTCTGAAGGTATGAGCGCCTGTGCGTGTGTGTGTGCACTGGATGAAAGGCAGAGGACTCCACAGAGGAGCACCAATTTGCAAATTCTTCACACCGCAGCAGGAACATGCTGACTGCAACGCAACAGCATATCAGTGTGTTATTCTGCAAGTGTGTGGAAGTCTAAGAGAGTCCTGCTTAGTAACTTCCACTGTGGCAGAGCTCAGGGTAGCTTTTTACTTTTTCACAGTTCACAGAGTGGAAAAAAAATGCTTGGAAGAAAAGGAAAATTCTGCTATAAAGACATCCCAATTTTTTCACCACAGGGCAATACTCAGTATGCTTTAGGAGACTAATACCTACCAAACTGGCACACACACAGGCACACACGCACACATATGTATACACACAGCTATAACCAAAGCTGTGTATTTCCCATTAGCTTATTGATTTGAGAGAGAAAAAGGATTTAGAGGAAGATCTCTCCATGGCTGACGGCTCATGGCAAGGTCAGTGATGCAACAGCACTTAAAAAGGCACAAGTAGAGATGTTTTTTTTTTTTTCTCAGACTACAATATTCAGCCGAAATTGTCAAATACACGCCAGTGAGTTGATGCATAAATTGAATTAATGTGCATTAAAATAAACTGTGCAAATGTTTACTACAGTCAGAGAGACCTTGAAAAGTTTCACTTAGCCTGAACATTCTCTGAGTGCTTTATGAAAGGCAAAAGAAGGAAATGCAGGAAAGAAACTGCCCTCCACTATATTTTAGAGGCGTTACCTCAGAGTCTAATTTACAAGAGATAAAGAAGGGGAATTTCAAAGAAAAAAGAAGGTCCCTCAGCATAAAACAGTCAGCTGAAGACAAGCAAGGACACCCAAAAAAACATATTTTTTTTTGGACAAGTTTAGATTTCCTAGTGTTTTCACAGCTCATCAAAACAATGGCAAAATGAGGCCTGTGTACAAAACAAGGTTGCCTTTTATTTTTGCACAATTTAAAAAAAAAGAGCTTTACGTTATTTCAAATAATTTCATTAAAATAATGATAATAATGAAATGTTGTGTTGGTATAACAAAACAAATAGATAGAAAGTCCTTGAAAGAAAACAATCTTGATTTGTGAAACTACTGCTTATTCAGCCAAAAGGTCACGGTTGCTACTGTAGAACAACATTTTCAACATTAAGGACAGCAAAAGAGAAATAATTTGTCTTGAAAAACTGGCATTCTGCTTGCTTTCTTAAAGTAAACATTCCATAAATTTTTATCACATAAGCACTAACAAGCAGATTACTTGGCAGATCTACTTGTTCTTAGGTAGAGCAAATATGTTTTTTGTTGGACCAAACATCCTCATTATTCTGCGAATGGGAGTGTGCAAAAAGTAAACCAGACAGCTTTAGTAACAAGGTGGGGCCAGAAAACACATCCCATGATTTTCTTCTCACAACACAAGATCTGGTTTGGATAGATGAAACTAACTTTTTCTAAGTTAGTTTTATGTTCTACATTATAGAAAATATTTAACTGATTCATCACAACCAGCAAAGTCTAATTTGTGTAAACAATACTAAGAAAATTACTATTACTTATTATAAACAATAATATATTTTATTTTTTCAGAAGTAGCCATTTTTTGTTGTGTTGTTGTTTTTTTTTTGCTTGTTGTAAGAGCAGAAACATGTTTCTGTTTTGACAATATGACCTATAGATGCTGCAGCACAACACTGTCCCTCCTTTGTGCGTTGCCTTCCTCAATGTCCCATCAAATCGACCAAATCAGGCCACATCTCAAACTTCCCTGACAGACAAGCACACTCCCATCTCACTCTTCCTCAAGTGGTGAAAATCCACCCCATTCCTAATCCACGCTGGCAGATGATGGCCCTATCTCTAATGCAGCCCTCGCAAGTTGTCCCTCACAGCCCCTCTTTCCATCCCACAATGCCTTTGCGTGTCAAATCGCAGCGTCGTCCAACCGTAGTCCTTTGAAGAGCAGAGAAACGGCAGCATTTAGGCATTTGCTGTGAATAATGTGGAGGCGCATCTGAGGAAGAGTGCTTAAGTGTGTGTGTATGGTAAAATGTGGTGAATATTTAGTGTGTCAAAGATGAGTAGCCATGCGTGGCTCCTAGATAAGGCCTGTTACGGGGCCCTTAGAGGGACAAGCAGAGCAGGAGGAGGAACATCTGAAAAGGCATGTTCCTCAGTGGTAATCTGCAGAGCCCTTTATTCACACAGCCAGCTTTGGTTTGGATCATTCTCCGCTTGCCCCTTTTTTCTTCTTACCCTCATTCTTTTTTTTTGCCTCATCCTTCTGTCACTCACACACAGACAAAACACGTTCACATTCTTGTATCTCTTGAATTCACTTTTTTTGTCTAAGGGGACAGCACTCTGTGATGACAGTCTGTTTGCAGTGGCTTCCAAAACTATTCACACCCCTTAAACTTGTCTACAGTTTAGATCAACTCAAGACACTGAGATGTTAGTAGATTCTTCTTCCATCTGTTGGTAGCTTGTCAGCATTTATATGGTGCTCTCTTAACATGGCTTTCTTCTTACACCTCTGATATAAAGGCAACATTTTCATGCACAATCCTGCTTTAAACCGCTAGCTACTTTGTCCCTGACATGTCATCTGAATTGCATGATGCTATTAGTTCATTAACCTTCAGTATTCTTTATTCAGGAGCATCAGAATAAAGAAGGGTGACTACATATGTAGGCCAAACCTTTTAGATTTCCAATCAAATGTTTTACCATTTTCCTTCTACTTCACAAACATACTGTGTGTTGGTTTATCAGCACACAGTATGCTGATATACCATAATAAAATAAACCAAAGTTTGTGGTTATGACATAACAAAATACTTTTCCAAATGACTTATAATTAAAATATTATGCAGGTTGCAAAATTATTTATAAGTGTCTTGAGGTGTTATGCAGAAAACACCACATGTAAATCTCTAACAATAGCCCTGTTCCTAATAAGTAATGCATATATATGTTTCAAAATGATAAGATACGTTAAACTGACTCTATTGGTTGTTTTAATCAATTTAATAGACTTGTTGGGGATGTAAAAATAGCAATAACGCAAACAGAGGAAATCACTCACCTAGATGATGGAGGTGCAACCCAATCGGCAGCGACAAAGACATAGAGGAAGAGAGAAAGGCCATAATTATAATGCGATCAGCACTATGATTTTACTGTAATTACTCTTATATTCCATAGCATTTGCATAAATTCACTCCCATGTAAAAACATGCAATTCATTAATTTTACATGCCTGCATTTACAAGAGGCATTTTGGATTTAATTACATATATATTCCCGGGACTGCTTTCCAGCACTGGTGACAATTTATAATGTGGTTCTGAGTATGTGTATGTGTATGTGTGTGTGTGTGTGTGTGTGTGTGTGTGTGGGGGGGGGGGGGGGGTGCGTGCGTGTGTTTGTTAGCGAGATGTAGTACTTAAGTGCTTGTTGGATCATTAGCGCTTTTGAGATTCACAGTAGATTTCACAGCCTTATAATGGCTGTGTTTGCACACGATGTAGCAGAAGACGCAGAAGCGGGAGAGAATTAGAGATATTACTGTAGGGATAGAGGGATAAACTGGGAAGTGTACAGACACATATAAAGAACTTATAATGCCTCCAAAAAGTATTCACACCTCTAGAGGCCATGAAGTTTTGTCACTTCATAGGCTCAAAAATTTTTCTATTTTTGCATAAAAAAACATCCCAAAAAGCAGGAAGGTTAGCTGTGCATGGGTATTAAGCCAGGTTTTCTAGTCAGCTTCTACATATTTAATAAAGACAAGTAATCTGTGTAGAATTAAATGTCAGAATAAATACAGCAATTCTGTCAAGGCCGTAAGAGGTCTGTTGCAGAAAACTAGTTCATAAAAAATTTCTTTAAGATCTAGAAACACAGCTGGCAGGTCGAGGATACGGTTGAGGAGAAGCTTTAAGCAGGGTTAGTTAATAAAACAACCTTCCAAACTGTGAGCATCCCACAGAGGACTACTCGATAAAACATTGCAGAATGAACAACTATG
The DNA here is from genome assembly GCA_010277075.1 of Poeciliopsis retropinna. Taxonomy (NCBI): domain Eukaryota; kingdom Metazoa; phylum Chordata; class Actinopteri; order Cyprinodontiformes; family Poeciliidae; genus Poeciliopsis; species Poeciliopsis retropinna. The sequence continues at coordinate 9,703,914 of VMRM01000018.1, forward strand.
GGAAAATTATAGGGCTACCAACACCTGGTGTCTCAAATAACCTGGAAGGCCAGATAAGGAGAGTTACAGAGAGAAGCAGAAAGTCAATGTTGAAAAAGATCTATAATAAGTGCAGTTTAAAATTTACCAAAAGTTTTGAAGGGAAAGCAGCGAATAACTAGAAGATGGTGGTGGGAAAAAAAGAAGTAACTTTTGAGCCTACATGCAAAACATTAAAAAAAGGAACAATCAAGACTCATCATCTGAGAAGTGAAACCAGATGGTGGCAGCATCATGATGTGAGGATGCTGTTCTTTAGAAGGGATAGGGAAGCTGGCAAGAGATGATAGAAAGACTTAATATTGAAATAAAACTTGTTAGAGTTTTCTGAAGAAGACTTGAGACTTTGGTGGAGGTTCACCTTCCAGCAGAAGAATGAGCCTGTATTGAAAAGTTCAGATAAAAACATATTCATGTGTTGGAATAGCCCAATCTAAGTCTAGTCTGAAACTCACTCAACCGAGGATTTGACCTGATAACAGCTGCTCACGCCCACTCCCAATCAAATCTGACTAATCTAGAACAACTTTGTAAAGAGGAAAGGGCAAAGGTTTAATTCCCCAGATGTCCAAAATGCGCACATCCTGGATTTGCTGCTCAATCTTCAGGGATTTGCATACAAATACATTCCACACATACATTTCTTATTGTTTTTTTGTCCAAAACTGATTAAACACTCCCTAATTTATCTTTTCCAATATCTAATATATTGTATAAAATCACAATAAAACACATTGAAGGTTGTACTGTAAACTTTAAAAAAAAAAAGGCCAAAGGAAGCGAAGAAATGAAAGGAATGTTTTCTGGCTTGCTGATTGGCTGCTGTAATGACAAGACACTAATTCGAGCCAATTGTGTGACAGAAGTCGTCCATCATTACCTCTGCTCAGGACGTATGAGCCTATACATCCCTCTTTGGTGTCATCCCTAACAACAGAGCTTTTCGACTCTGTCTCTTTGCTCCACACCTCCTCTCCTCTTCCTCCTTTCAATCTCCCTCTTCTCATTTTAATTACCCAGAATGATGGCGAGGAGCCTTCGCGAGAAATTAGAAAAGGAAAATGAAGAGCAGTGAGGCAGGCAGGCAACGGAAGGGGGAAGGGATGGCGTGAAAAGGTAAAGAATGGAAGGAGGGAGGAGACTTGCAGCTCGAGATGGGATGATAAACAGTCTAACCCTTTAAGTGAATTAGAATCGGAGAAGGGGAAGGATTTAAAATGGATGAGGAAAGAAGGGTGATTTTTATCAAGAGGCGGGCAGAAGAAGAAAAAAAAAAAGACCAAGAGGTCAATGAGGTTAAAGTCAGAGGTATCAGCTAATGTAATATTCAGGACATTTCTTTAACAGCTTTAAGGAACAACAGAATGCCTTTCAGCATTTAATTAAATTCATTTTTTGCACGTCTTGCAGGGATTTACTAACAAGTCCTTTGTCTTCTTCGGCCTGTCTGTGAGTGAATGTGTTCCACCCGGCCTCTCTACTAGCCTCTGTATTTCTATCGGTGCATCTGTGTTGTAGCCAAGCTTGTAACTCGCACGCATGCACGCACACAGACAGGCAGCGGCAGGAAGGAAGCAAAGCAGCAGAAAGGGGAATGGGGACATGATTTCAAAAGCGCTGAAATGAAATCCTCCAGAGTTGAGATCACAGACACGCTAAAAAAGGGAAGAGATGAAAGCGAAGTCGCTTTCTTTTTGAGCTTTTCTAACACACAAAACATCTTTTTTTGGAAGGTAAAAACTCCACCATCAGCGTTTGAAAGCTCCCCCCGAATCACACTTTTTCTTTCTTTTTCTTGGTCCTCGCATTCTTGTGCTGGAAAACGCTCCACCACTTTCATCCCCCCTAAAGACATTTTAATAATTCTCTCACTTGGCATTCTCCTTTTTTCCCTCATCATTTTCTTCAACCAGGCTGCCTGCTTCCTTCCTTCTCTCCTCTGCAGTTTAAATATTTTGCCTTTTTAAGTGCAAGGACATATTCTCTTTTTCCACTGCCTCTGATTTTCCTTCAACCTACCGTCCCTTTTTTTTTTTTTCTGGAGAGTGAGTGACATAATACAACTGAGGAAAGGAGAAAGATAATGATTGCTAAACGGAGGCAAAAAAAGAAAAAAAAAGAAGCTTAGAGTAACATTGTAAGCTGCAGGACAGTCAGATCAAACAGGGCCATGGCAAAAAAAAAAAACTGAAGGTGAGAGACATCTGACAGCAGTTGATGGAAGGAATGAAAGGAAAACAGAGAGATAAGAAAGACAAAAAAAGGACAGAGAGAAAAAGAGGTCAGAGGAAAGAATAAAGAAGCAAAAATGCAAACAAAAATCTCCTGTAACCTGGCTCCAGGCCCGCAAACAACAGTCGCCGTCTTTCATTTATTGACTCATTCGACTCAGTGTGATGTTTGATGAAAGCCGTTTCCCAAGAGAGAAAACAAGAGAACCAATCAGTGCTCTTTGAAAGCAATAAGAATGGATAAATCATCCTCCTAAAACTATCAAATAGCCTGTAAGGACAACAAGAAGTGTTATCTTTCTTTTAAAAAACCTGTAAATGTATTCAATTCCTTTATTTTGATTCTTCAAAAGTCCTCTTTAGTAAGGACAAAGATTCCACGTATTATTATTGTTTGAATGTAGCAAAACTTACAAACTCAAGTGCAGCCTTTATATTATTCAACTTATTTTCTCATTTATAAACAGACCTGGTTAATTATGGAGTTGTTTTAATATTGTTTTTAGTACTTTTCACATTTTCTAAGATTCACTGATGATGTTTTTTGGTATTTTTCTGTTTAATTAATGTTCTATTTGTTGTGTGCTGATGCAGAACAAATTTACTTGCACATATAGAAACAGTTGATATTTATATTTTTTCTTAGACCGATATTAAATCCAACCAAAGTGTTTCTGTTTTTTCTTTTTAGATCAAGGTTACACAAAAATGTTTTTACATTTGAACTACAGTAATAATGCGAGAATGAATTTTTTTTATTAGTTTAATGAGATGCTTTTATACATCTCCTTATTATGTAATGTATAACTTTAGTCAAACATGTTGGATTTCCTTTTTCTTACTGTTGACAGCCATGCGTTTTGTGAAATGCACCTGTTGCCATCACACACAAAGTAGCTCTAGTAGTTCTAATTCATCTAAAACAGGGACAGTTAAACTAGATTTGATGTCAGACAATGAAAAAGTAATGAGGCATTAAAAAAAATAAGTAAACATTTACTTTATCTGCAGCCACCATGGAGTCACCTTTTAAGAATGTTTGAGTGTTTTGCCAGATGGACATTTGCTAGAGCCATTGGGTTAAATCTGTCTGAATTCAATCAACAGCTAAAGTCTTGGTGTATCTCTAGTGATAAAATGGAAAATGTAAAAGAAGAATAGGGAAAAAAAACTAAAAAAACTGACAATAGGAAAAACACTATTGTTTTTCCTTCTGAAAGCATTCAAATCAAGGTTGTTGTTGACTATGTCAAACTAAATAATAGAGCAAAAACAAAATGGCAATTCAATCCGATTATCATACTAAAGAAACAGAGAGCGAAGTTTCAATTATTTAATTTAGAGCGTCAATAAGGATTAAGAGGCGAAAAATTGCAGACAAGAATTCAAAGGCTGAGAGGGAAAAAAAACAAACAGGAAGAGACAAAGAAGAAAATAAAAATGATAATCAAGAGAGTATAAAAGGCACAGCAAGACAGTGTGAAGGAATTAAGGTTGCGAATTTATTTGCAGACTGCAGTGTGTTGGTTGTTCTGTCTGAACACAGCTGGAAACGCAGCGGATTGGCGTCCTTCATTATGCAGCCGAGGCACGGCTGACTGAGGGAGCAGCCTGTTTATACAGCTAAACCAAAATGCAAAGTCGGCTCCAGTCCCTCCACCTGACATGCATGCAGCCGCACACACAAAGATTAAAGCACTTAACTCATAAGCTTTCATTTACAAATGAACCTTCACAAACCCCCTCACAGCAAAGCTACGCATCCAGCTAAACCACTGTCACAGCTCCACATTTTTACAGATAAGCAGGTTAACTGTTTTACTGAGGTTAATGTAAGCAGAAATACGGTGTGCTGTGTTTACCTCTGATAAATATACACACTTTTAGATGAAATGCAAATGCACACACACGTGCACACGCATAAAACTACACACCCACACCGAGACTCGCAGAATTAAATGTGACAGTAAAGACTGCTGAAACATCAATGATATTTTTTCTTTCATTCTTTGTTCATTAATTAAAGGAGAAAGGCTGAGAGGGAAAAAAAAGGGACGGGCTGAACAAGGCAGCTGAGGCATAAAATGAAAACACTGCATGTCGGAAACTAGATGCAGAACTATACGGCAAAGAAGAGGTCGGACATCATTAAGAAGGATAAACACAACAAACTGCCAACTACGTATCACAGTTTTTTCTCATAAAGCTGATTAAAGTAAATATGTGCATGTCTAAGCCTGTGCTGCCTCTTCTTTGGCAGCTGCAGATTTTTTTTCTTCTTTTTTTTTTTTTTTTTTTTTACTTTAAATTTACAGATCATTTCCCAAATAGTTTTAGAACCACACTCACAGGAACTTCAGAGATGCACACGCTTGCTCCTCTGCACAGGCATAAAGGAGAACATGCAATGTGAAGCATGTCTGTAACGTGGTGCGAGTTCTGGCCATCTTGCAAATAATCAAAACATGCAAACCAAAGAAGTGATAAAAATCAAATTACTCTAAAGAACAAATGACAACATGGAAATTACACAGCAGGATAGAAAGATTTTACTGTGACACAAAAAGTTTCAAAATAAGGCATCCTTGATGGGACCTAAATCATTTGTCTTTTTTCTCCACTTTAAACAAACAGAAGGAAGTAAAGATGAACACAATGAAGAATGAAACAATGTAAGAAAGAAAATTCAAATATTTTTCCAAACCCATATTTTCTCTACAGTTATGCAAACCTTTAGAAGACTCAAAACAAATTCCATGTTTTCTAGACTGCATAGGAACATTTTAATGAAGCTGAAGGTTAAGAATTTTGTGATAAAACTTAGTTATTAAAGTAAAAAAAAAAGGAAAAAGTCTGGTAGAAAAAAACAATAAGCATTCTAAAAACAGCGGCAATTATCAGTGGTTGAATGTATACTAGACAGTAAATTGTGTAAATGTCTGGAGGAAGAACAATCTACCTGAGTACTGTAATGACTATAGAGTGGGCATATCATTTCTGTATTGTGGAGCCCCCACCACTAGAGGGTCTAGTTTGTTTCAACTTTTTCTACCAGGCTGGACACTGTAATGAACGCCATGAGACACACCTGGGGCCTGTGTGCTCCTTGCCTGTTAAAAGCTTCTCTTACCTGCTCTTCAGAGAGAGGGGGTCATCCTCTGGCCACCCCGATTTTTGGTTCTAACTAAGGGTTTTTAAATTATATCTATCTCCAAACATTCAGGCATCCTTGCTTCAAATCCATATGCTATGAAATTGAATTACATGCAAGGATTTTTTTCCCCCTAATTTATTGAGATGCAATTTTTCTTGGCGAAAAACAGAATTTGAACATGAAGGTGGGCATTTACCAGACTTCATATTAACATTCATGTGTAAAGAAATACTCTGTGCCATGCATCCTTTTCATATTTAAATGAAGAAAACTCTGTAGATAAAAGTAAAATACAACTGAAAATGCAACAAAACAGATTTATAAACACAGGAAAACACATCATCTGAAATCATTTTTTTTTTCCAATGGATGTTTTTTTTCTTCAAAAATAACTTTCTGCTTTGTTTACATATCCTAATCCCTTAGATATCACAGGCTGTGTGGTTGTGGTTTAGTGCGTCTGTGCTGGCGGATGCTTCTAATGAGCGATCCTTCCCTTCCAGCGCTCCCAGTATCAAACGTCTCCTTCCACTCCACTCGTTTACCCAGGGACTGATTCTCTATGAAGTCAAAGCTCCTGCTTGTTCCAGCGCTGAGGCTTCAAACGCCCGATGTGCCTTTTGGGGCTCCTCACATATCTGCTCTCTTCCCTTTTCCTCTCCCCCTCTCTTCCTCCTTTTCTCTAGTTTTTGTTCCTCTTTTCAAGTCTTCCCAGGCGTCTTTGTTTTCTCCCCCCAATTCTTCTTTCAAGTCAAGACAGGTGGGAGCAAACAGGCTGGCAGTTTTCCTCTCCTTTTTATCCTCTTTCTTGTTTTCTCTCTGTGGTTGCTCTCCCTCCATCTCTCCCCTTCTATCTCTCTATTTCACCAAATTGAGCTGGGAAAAGTCCTTGATCTACCATTTTCAAGGAGGGAAGTCAACATTGGTGTTTTTTACACATACACATACACGTTCTCAAAAGTCCATATAATGTGCTTGTTTTTTTTTTTAACCTAAATTATCTTTTAAATCAAAATGTCCCATTTGTTTTGTACAATTCATGTGAAAAAATGAATCCATTAGAGGGGGAAACATTTTAAAACTAAAATAGGTGGGAAAATTCAGTTACACATAAACTAAATATGGTCGCATTGCTAAGCGAAAGCCATAGCTTGGAAACAGTTTACAAAGAATGATAAGGAACATCTATACTAGGAAGGCGTCAGTCCAGTATAACATTTTCCACAGCATTAGTTATAAAAAACAATGGCAGAGTAAACAGTAACAAGAAAACGTGGGACAGTCATACTGCAAAAAACAGTTTCTCTACAATTATTCAAAACCCTGGTCAGGGAGGCTACCCAAATGCCAACAAAAACATTGGAAGAGCTGCAGCTGTATTCCCTATGTGTGTATTCTAAGAAGTAGGTTTGCAAGACAGATGTCTTTTATTTGGAAGTAAACATTTAGATGAGGCAAAAGTATCCCAATGTTTTAAGGCAGGATGTGTTATGGGCTGAAGAAACCAAAGTTGAAAGCTTTGGGTCACAAATCTGAACGTTATGAATGACACAAACATTAAAAACTTCTTTTGGTCTAGTTTGTTGGGTGATGAATTCTAACACTATTTACTGATGATAAAATTTAGGATCATTAAATTAGATAACGGATTTAATACATGTTCAGCTAAAACTTTATGTGTGCAAAGTTTGTCTCGTGTGAAATCTTAATATATTTGCATTGTCTTCAACTCTCTGAGAACAAATGAACTAAATTGCTATCTTCCAAAAGAGACATTATTGGCTGTTTGTACATGTTTGGTGATAAAAATTAAACAACGTAGAGTTTTTATGGAAAACAATGATGCAGCAGCCTGTATCACAGCTACAAATCCCCAAAAACAATAAAGCTATTTTCAGCTTTTTTATTGATCTAAGGAGATTCCAGTTTTAATGCTGGAATTAAAACTCTGGTTTTGTGATGAAAGATTAAAGAGTGAGAGAAATTTGTCACTGGTGTCAAAAATCAAGAGGCATCAGTTGCTCTGGGAGAATCCTCAGCTATGTTCAAAGAGACTTACTGTGAGGAGTTGTTAATGACAACAACATGGCCGCCTACACGCACAGTACAGGTGTTTCAGAGCATCGGGTGAAATCTCTGTTTTTCATCTGGACAGAGATGTATTTTAAACAATAACTGTGTAAAAAAAAACACCCAGCAAACATGGTATGGAAGAACCAATAAGGGGCAAAAGAATAATGATAACCCAGTAAAAACAAAATAGAAAAAACTAAGTGACAAGCAACACACAATATCCATATATCATGACAACCTCTTGCCTTTGGCATTATGTTGTTTCTTCAGCATGAACACCAAAGCTGGTCAGAGTTGATAGGAAGACGAAGTAAAATAGAGGAAAATTCTGGAAGAAATGATTGGAAGAAGTAGCAAAAGACAAGACTAGATCTAAGATTCACAACCTCAAACCTACAGTCTCTCATGTTTTCAAATGGTATAATTAAAGTCCAGACCTTAGTCCAATTGAGAACCCGTGACAAGACTTGACAACTAATGCTCACAGACACTTTTCATTTAATCTGACTGAGCTTGAGCTTTTTAAGTTATTATTTGGAAATATGTCTATCTCTAAACTGAAGCAAAAAATGGGATCTACAAAGTACTTTGTATTTAACATAAAGCATAACACTTTGTGGTTGTAATCTAGTTAAAAATGAATGTTCAGGGACTATGAACTGTAACTGACTTTTGAACTGCCTTGTTCCTGAAACGTGCTATACGGATTAACATCCACTGTGCACTTTTACTTTCCACATGCACACACACATAAATTAAAAGCAAAGAATAATTCCAAGTTCAGACAAAGAGCAAAGTATCGCAGCACAGTTCATCAACTCTTTGTAGGACTACAAAGACTCAGCAAAAGCTTTTAAAGTTCCCCTTTAAAGCAAGACTGAAAACAGGGAATGATGAATAAATAAATTCAGTTTTTTTTCTCCCAGATTTCTATTTTCCATGCTAAAGCTGAGAAGGTCTTTTAAGAAAAATTCTATTTAAGCCATGAAGGAGAAACTCTAATTCCGGCCGCATTTAATAATAAAACAATCTAAAGAACGCTATAATTGAACAGTGAGTGGTCAAAGAGCAGAATCGGCCCTCAAGGAGGACCAAGTTAATTTATGGGTAAAAATCCTATTACTGTGTGTCTGGTGGTACAAAGCCATCAGAAATAAACAGAGGGGAGAAAGCTCAGTTTTAAATGAAATACAGTGTATTAGCAGGAGAAGGTTTTCCCTTCCATTTTTTTTATCATTCCCTTCCTAAAATCATCCCAATTACAAAGCTAATTTTAGCCTCCAGTTTGTGTGTGCGTGTGTTTTTTTGTACCTTTCCACTATATGAGGCTCAACAAAGAGTTTCAGTATAACTGACAGAGGTCTGACTTCCTCACAAGTCACAGCAAAGAATTTTCATGTTTGTGTGTGTGAAATACAATAAAAAAGAGCAAAAGATGTAACAGCGTGCTCTCCAAAAAAAAAAAAAAAAAAAAAAAAAAAAATGTGTGAGAGACGTGAAGATGACAGCTTGCATGAAAATCCCCACATTTGCGACTGAGCGTGCGAATGTGAGCCCGGTGCATTATGTTGTGGCATGTTTCAGAGCGTACACAACTGCCAAAATGTCATTCCAGTAACACAACGATCATCAAAGCCCGCTCTATCTATCCTAAAGACCATCTAGTGATATTCATAAAGAGCATAGCAGATAACAGCCTTGTCATGTTAGCTTCTCTATAATCCAGACGCGTCGGCTTTCATCTCAACCAGTTTGCATGCATGTGTGCGTGAAAGCTACAGAGAGAGGATGATCATATATGCTCCTGTTGTTAGGGGCTTTTTCTTAGAGATCAGAGTAATGTCAAATAACTGTGTACTGGCAGGTGACAACACGGCACATTCTCCAGAATATCATTTCTGAAACCGGTTCACATGTTTACACACTTTCCAAGCAAACACACCTAGAGTCATCAAGCATACACACACATTCACAGGAGTGTATAGTACGCGCAAACACACGCAGTGTTTCCCTCCAGACAGATGTAGTAAAGTCATTCGAGGTATTTGAGCTGTTGTAGCACAGCCAGCAACAGCCTCAGTCTAATTACCTCTGGGACGCCAACATCATGCCAGCAGCAAAACTAGGTGACTGTGTGAGAGAGAAAGTGTGTGTTTCCACACAAGAAAACACAGCACTCTTGATATTTCTGTGGTAGTACAGCCAGGTCAGTGTCTGTCTTTTTAAAAAGTTGTCCAGACTTTAACCCCATGACATCCTCAAAGTTTAAGAGTTTGTTTCATGATTGTTTTTAAGCGTTCACAAGAATGTTTTTCCAATTTCTTTTTAAGCAAATTAAATCTAGCTGAGTTAGACTAAGATGTGAAGATTCAACTTGATTTCTTAAAAACATTTAAGTGTTTTATCTACTAATCTCCATAATTGTTTTAGAACGGGAATTTGGGTTAGAAATGCCAAATTCAGCACAGCCACATGTATTATTAATAACGATGCACTGAGAAATTGTCTTATGTCCTTAATCAACCAATTTCTACCTTGATTTGGCCTGGCCAGAACTGTGCTTCTTGAAAATTCATAACTGGTAGGTCAGCTTAGGACCTAAGCCCTACCAGATGACAACACTCTTTGGTGTTTCCTGTTGCTGGTTTGGCTTGTTCAGGCTGCTTGAGTGTGAGAAGAGCAAGACTTTCAGCATAACTGTCCTATGTTTCTGTCATGTCGAATATTATGTTCTGTCAAATATTTTTGTGGACACCAAAAATGAAGGATTTATCCTTCCAGATTCATTAGTTTTTAAAGGGATGGCACTTGCATCAACATGCACAAACTTCTGGAAAGACCTCCAACAAAATCTCTGCAAAGGGCCATTGTATCACAATAATATGAGGTTTCTTTTAAAGACTTCTCTGCAACAAGGAAGGAAAATAGAGAGCATAAAGAGGAACTTCATCAAGAAATAAGAGGAAGAAGCAACCGAACAGCAGCCTGATTTCCCAAGAGCTCTTTGGTAGGTGTTGAAACCAGGATGAAGTAGATATCCCTCTCTCCTCCAAAAGGAAAAAAGAAGTCACATAGATACCATTTTAATGCACTGTTTCTATCTGTCTTGTTATAATTGTATATTTGCTGCTCTACGGTCACATTTGTGCAGCATTTTTCCATAAGAGATGATCAGAAGGAGCATCCAGCACAGTCAAATCAATAGCTGGTTACTGTGGCCTAATGTCTTTCACTGAGTGAGTCCCTGAGAGAGCTGACGCACACACACAAACACACGCACATGTGCACCCACGCACACTTAGTATGTCGTCTATCTTCACAGGGGCTTTGCATTGACTTCCATTCATTCTCTTACACTTACCTTAAACCTAACATTACCAGATCACAGCTAACCCTAAATCTAAGCTAAATTCAATTCACACCATAGTCCTAAACCTAACCCTTAACCCAAAAGCAAAATTTCTTCTTATGGAGTCCAGACTTTGGGGCCCAAAAAGAAGTATGGGGTCTCTTAACATGGTATTTGCTGGAAAAGAAGGCCTTACAATGTATCAAATGTAAGGCAACACACACAACTTTTCATTTGAAAACATTGTGTCTACCGTACAAGGTCAGTTTACTCTTTCCTGTCCAAAAAAGTTTATTTTGTGCTCCATATTAGCACTCCAGCTCTACACTTATATGCACATCCAATCCCTTTTATTTTTTTTCCCTCTACAGTTTATATATTTAAACTTAATTTTTGTATTCTGCGAGTGCTTATAAAACAAAGTCACATCTCTTATTTGTAAACACAACCTTGGTCAATAGATTACTTACTCCGATACTCTTCATGTCTTTTTGACACGTTATCACAGTTACCTATAAAATCCTTGTATTCCTCCAGTCTGACTTTGGTGTTAAGTTCTATTCAGTTCATCACAACTTAAGTGGGTGTGAAATCCATCCAAGAACAAAGTTTCAGATGTTCTCAAAGGGCAGAGTGGCTTTCTAAACTCACTTAAAGTCAAAAGTTAAGATTAAACACTTTGTTTAGAAATAAAAATTATTCATCGCTTCACACTAGAAAACACTTACTTTCTGCAACCTTTTGGCCTTTGTTGGACTGTGGAGATCTGCTTTTTACATATGCAAATACCTAAAGAGATTGGCTACTGACTAATGTGCTTTGCATTTAAAGTGTCTAAATTCTAATTTTTAGAAAGGCCTTGTTTAAACATACAGTAATATGTCGAAATGGACTTAAAGTTGTCAGCACTGGCTGGAAAGGTTAGGATTGAGCAGGGGCATCAACTCAAAGTGAAACTAGAAATATTCTTTTGATTTGTTAGTTATTTAACACAGTAATAAAAATGTCAACAGTAACTAATAGAGGCCACATGTAAAAAAGAAAAATCTACATTTGCTCCTTTTGCTTTATGAAGGAAAAATTCACAGAGCAAAACTCTTCTCTATGCTGCAGCTCAGACACAACCGATTAACAAGGAAGAAATGTCAGCTTCAGAATTAAATTACCATTACTGCTTATTGAGTTCAGGCTTAAAAAAATAAGAGGTGACGTACAGTATATCCGTTTGTTATTAATAAGTTAGTATGGCATCCCAGGTTTTCCATTCATCAAAATATTTTTTCCCTGCAGAAAACAGACATAATAATAAAAAAAATGCAGCTTATGTCCTCTCTGTGATTTAAAAGCATATAAAACATTAGATAAATATTAAATTAAAATTTCATTCTTTGTCTGGAGCTGACAGGCAGCTAAACATGTGAGTATGTGTAATCAGCATCAATTAATAATATGATTAAATTATCCTGCTTAAAGTGTGAAACTTGATATTCCTACATTGATATTTGCTCTACATGCTGTTTGTCTAGATGCACAAAACATCACTAGAAAGTGGATTTGCAGAAAATGAGAGCTGAGAAGTGATGGTGCTAAAATGTTTTCACTTCAGATTTTCCTCATGGAAATGAACAGAATTCCTGCTATTACCATATAAAAATGGTAAAATTCTGGGAATTTTACAGCTGCCGGTATTTTACCATAAGTTAAAGATGATTTTTTTTTTAAACAGTGCATAATAAGGTCAAAGGGTAGGCCGTCAATTCTTACAAGTTGCCAGTGATCAATGCATAATCACATGAGAGAGCAGCATCGACACAAGGCAGTCAGCCACAGCCCTATTGTTTTCAAGCAAAGTCAGTTTAAAACCTATAACAGCAGAGTTGCTCTGACTAGACTTTTATTTCTTCAAAGTAACAAAGTGAGAATGTATCTCCTGCAGCTGTCTAACAGGAGTTACTGAAAGAGGAAGACCCATGGCAGAAAGGTTTTCCAGAGTAATTATCACAGATATGCTGAGACTAGCTACATCGAGGAACACTAAAGGTTGCTTTAAGAGGGCATTAAATGCCTGCAGGGAAGAGTGATTTAGGACATGCAAGTGATAAAGAGGTGGACAGTTTTCCTCTCGCATATTATCCCTTTTAATCAAATCTACAAGTGATTCTGTGTCACTGTATGTGACCTTTTATTACCAGCTGAATGCACTCTGCTGCCCTTCCCTTGCAGCTCTGACTAGCCTTGTACTTAGTGATGCACTCGTGGGCTTGCAAAAATACAGAAAATAGGCCCACTTAAAACACACACAAACAGTTGTATTTGTCCTTCCTCTTCTGCATGCACACATGCACACGCACACCCTCCACCAACAGCACAGCATCCCTCTGTTTACGCCTTTGTTTTGCCAGTTCTATGTTCTCCCTGGCTGAAGGTTTGAAAGTGATTACCAATGCAGTCCACTTCATTAGCATGAGAACAAAAAACAGTGTGGAGAACACATTATCACTTCACAGAGCGAGAGAGACCAAGAGCTGTCTTCCCGTTTGTTTACATAGCTGTTGCGTCCGAACATTTTCTACCGGCGCTGCCACTGCCGTCTCATGAGGATGTGGAGTTTTTCTGCAGCAGCCAGGCAGTGCAGGAGGAGGAAGACACCAGCGGATAGAAAGATGAGTAGATGTAAAATATGCTCATTTGCGTGCAACAGCAAGAGCATGATCCAGAGTAAAGATTTAGATTATGAACCTGAAAAATATAATTATTTCACCAAGCGATTGACGGCAATCTGATTTCCGACACCTGCGTCAGTATTCGCTCAGCTCTGATTAAAGGCACAATGGCCAGTAATTTTTTTTAGCAGAAGGAAGTAGGAAACAATGAAATAACAGCTCCTTGATAGGAAATATAAATACAAATGGGTGAGGGGGCAAATAAATCTGAATTCTTCTTGCTTACAAAATAGACCAACTCATCTATTTGAATTTTGGGTCATAAAATGTATGTGTCATCATGTGTGATTACTAAAACAGTACCACCCACCAGCCGAAAGATAATACTATTCTAAAAGTAGAGTTGACAAGCTAAAACCAGCATGTCTGCAGGCAGGATATACCAGCAGATAGCCTGACTACTTGACGAGGTAATATCAATCTGCTACACTTATGTTACTCTGTAAAAAGGACAGAAAAATGGCACAATTGTCCACTTGTTTCTTCTGTATTTTTGCTAGTATCAATATCAAAATGAAAAGTAAATATTATCGAGAACATGGTTATGTGTTGTTCAAGTTCAAAACACACAGGTTTTGCTCGACACACATGAATACCAAAAGAGCTCAGTCAAATCTTCACAGTACCTATTTGCACACTGTTACACCCCAAGCGATAATATAAAACCTCGTGGATGTGGCTGATCCTGATGTTTCAATTAGACATTTTATAACAATTTTATAATTTTATTTTATTTTTTTCAGTTTGGAGGATCTGTCAAAGCCTTGACCTCTTGATCTTTCTAGCCAAACATTAACTGAGCGGTTTTACAGTTTGGACAGGAATCTTTGGTCTTCTGGTCAAAGTCAAAACTTTTTTACCTCATCTATTCTCACAATACATGTAAAAATGATCAATTTGAATATTGTAAAAGGCATGGTGGAGTGCAATACTTGGTAGGTTGTTTGTATTTCAAGATTGATGCATCTGTACTCTATTAAAATTTAATTAATGGCCAATACGAGACATTAAACAGTTTATATAGGAGACTTTACAGTGGGTGCAAATTACTATAAGTCCATAAAGTAAAGACCAAGAAGCAATAGCTTGAAAAACTACCATTTTAAGACCAATTCTTCTCTCCATCCTTTTCTCATTCCTCATTCAAAAGCCTGCAGGGAGGTGAGCCAGAAGAAGGAAAGGAAATATAGAGCAAAGACGAAAGTAGCAATCCAGAAAAAGCTATTTGGAGCTGGTTGACCTCGAGGTCATGTGGTTGGCTTGCTTCCTGGTAAAAGGGGATTGGTGGGAAATGGAAGCAGCACCTGTTAGCCAATCGCTGAACAGCTAACAGAAATCAATGAAGTTCCACAGAAAATGTCAGCGGGGACTGACCTTTTGGAGTCAACAGCCCCCTGAGTCAGAGAGAAGAAGAGGAGGAGGAGGAGGAAGACAGGAAATAAGAAGGAGATGGGGTCAAGAAGAAAAAAAAACAGGATGGAGAAGACGAGATAGAAATAAAAGAGACTGCAGGGATGAGGAGAAATTAGAAGAGGAAGAAACTAAAACAGACTGGCAACTGATGAAAATACAGAATTTACACTCATATTCCTCTGCTTCTGTTGAACTATCACTGACTTACTCATTTTAGATGTCTTACAGTTTGATAAACATATTCAAACTCCAATGATTTTTTAAAATCAGTTTCAAAATAAACTAGTTAGAAATAACTGAGCCTACCTGTGGAGAAAAAAATGCAAGATATTTCTCCTCTATTCTTACGTGAAACTCTGACATTTCTTCACAAAACAAAGGCAGAATTAAGTTTGTGAAGGAACTTGAGTGAAAATCATTGCTGAGATGAAAAACAATTGAGAAAAACAGAGGAGGAAGAAAAAGACAGGTTGACCTTTACTGTCTCCAACCCTGCTGCTTCCTCATTTTAAATCAGCATCTGTGGACCCGGGAGGGGCAGGTCCGACCGATAGAGATGGGAGAACACATGCTCTCAATCTGAACCTGGTCATGAAGTGAACATTTCCTCTTTTGCTTTCCTATCTGTCTTCTTTAATAATTTAACAGATCTTGGCAAAATCTGAAACACAACAAGTGAAGTTGATAGTTGCTTTTATTCAACCCTAAAACAATACACATTTTTATGCCTAAAAAAACACCCTATATGTTTACTAATTTTGATGGCTGGTCGGTGGTCCTTTGGTTTGCTCATTATGGCTGTATTTGACTTTAGTGTGCAGAAATGTTTCAAATTGTTGTAAAGCTATTGTCGAACTGTTTTCTATGTGGCTGGCATATTGAAAAACCAATGATATGCAGATACGACAGATATTTTTCAAGTTCTAAATATCAATATCAAGTCATTTCAAGTCATTTCAAGTTCTAAATTTGTGTATGCTATTTTTTAAGTGCTCACATTTTAGTATTTCATGTATATTGTGTTTCAAACTCAGAGCATCAGAACTAAGTATTGTAGGTTTAGTGTCACAATATCTTTCTTTTTATATTTCAGGATTTACTGATAATGTAGGAATGTAATTTCAATGCTCTGACCCATGTGGAGAACCTGAATGAATTCATCTTTTGGTTTCTAGCATACAGCAGGCTGCGTGAGTGAATCTTCACCAGCATAAACTACATATCATAATAGGATCATCAACACACCATTTTTAGAGTGAGATGTTGATAAAAAGAATTTTACGTTTTTCCACTCTTTATAAAATATTTTGTCATCTTTTGTAAAATGCCCATGCTATTTTCTATTAGAAATAGCTTCTTGAGTGTTATTTTCTTATGGCATCATATCTTTTCATGTCATTGAAATAATACACATTAGTGTGAATGTGGTGCTGGGCGTACACTGCAACATGTAGGAGACATTCAGCCTCACAAAACTGCTCTGGCGTATAACCTGACAGCTACAAAAATACTTTAAATCATAAAACTGGTATGAAGAAAAACTTTCTGGTTATAAAATTATAACTACAAAACCTTGACATTTCTAACCAACACAAGCCTACTGCTCATGTGCTCAGTTAATAAATTCAAGCTTATGCATGTCACAAAGGCCTTCAAAATAACTGTAGATGCAAAACGGACCCCATTAGCTTCATGTGGAGGTTCCACAAATGTCCCCTGGTTAAATTCCTCCTGTGGAAAATGGACATCTGCTGCTCATTCTGTCCTGAGCACAAACGAGAAGGTGAGAGGCCATCAAATGAAAACTCGTTGCCACCATTCTCTCGTTGACATCGCCCCGATAACGCCGTCCTGAGCCCATTCACCTCCCCTTCTGTCACTCCTTCTCCTCGTCGACCTTGTCTCATCACTCCCCTCCTCTTCTCCTTCTTTTCTCTGTCCCAGGTTGTTTTTAATTGGGAAGCGGGCTGATGGAGGGAAGGACGAGCGCTTCTCTAAGCTTGGCTGCTCTTTGATGAGGAAAGGAGAGTGCAGCGGCGGGTCTTTCTCTCCTCTTTCCCATCTCAAACCCCACTACCCCTCCCAACACACACATATGCACGTACTCCCTTTTTCTCTTACACACATACACTCACAAGACAGCATTTCTCTTTGAACTGAGCGCTGCAGTGCGTTCAAAGCAAAGGCGAAGGCAAAAATACGGGGGAGAGAGAAGGACACTTCAAGGTGAATTTGATTTCCACTTTGTTTTATCCCCCACACACAAATACACGTGCTGCCCAAGCTGAGCCTGCAAGCAGGCACATGCTTCCTGGGCTACCTCAGAGAAGCCACTGAAATGCACCCCTACACACACTTTATTTGTGTCTATACTTTGTCTCATACATATTTATATGTTTTCCTCATAACAGAGGATCACCTTTAAACTTCTCTCTTCTGCAAACAGTCTGTTTGTATATGTGTGCGAGTGTTTACAGAGTATGCATATTGAGTGTGTAGGAGCAGAATGACTCACGCAAATTTGAATTAAACGGTACTATTGGACAAAGTAACACAACATAATAGTTATGCTGCAGCTTTAACCCAGAGTGTGTGTTTGGGTCTGGTCAATTAAACCAATCAAGTCAAGTGCAATTCGCCCACTGCGTTGCATATTGATAAGGCTGCGAGTGCAATCGGGTGATCAAGGCCAAACTCCTGTGATCCCTGTATGCACTTCAGCCGCCAACGCCGACCGAAAACCAGGACAAAAACACTTTACACCACTTAGCTTTGCCACACTCCGCACAAAACTATACAAACCCTGGCCTGACAGAATGACAAATATTGCCTTCCATCCTGAACGAATGAGGTAATGACAAAAAAAGAAGAAGAAGAAAAAGAATCAACGGCTCATTAGAAAGATAAAAACGTCCTAAAGGCCCGAGGGGGAAGAAAAGGGGCTGGAACAAGAAATGAAAAAGAAGAGAGAAAAAGAGAGTTGAGAGACGACAAATCATAACAGCTGTAACTCAATTCAGCAGCCTTGCTAGAGATGGCTTTCTTCATCTCTTTCTTCCTCTCTTCATCTTTTTGTCTGTCTCTCGCTCCCTCTCTCCCTACTCTGCCTTCATGGTAATTTTTTCCCGCCAACCAATAAGCCATTATGTGGAAGTAATATGATTGCTAATGGATGCACCGACCTGGGAGGAAGCACACGGCACACCATTATCCCAAATGCTATACAAAGCTATCGGAAGACTTTCAAACTTTCTAAATGTGTGTTTGCTAAAGTTTGTTTGGATAAACATTTGCTTGTCCTTTAGTCAAAAGTAAAAGATCATATTGAAAACTTTGACATGTTATGTGAAATGGCAGCGGTAGGCACTGCTAGCTAAATAGCTAGTTGCACCAACAAAAAAGCAATAATCAAACATTAGTTCCACTAAAGCAATATACCAACATGGTTCATAGCAGAAGCTATACCGTAGAACTAAATTTAACCTTGTACAGTACATACCCATCGTGTTTTAATGAAACAACATTCGTTGCAACATAAAGATTCTCCAATGAGATTTCCCATTACTAATTTGTACTAACAAAGATTACATTAATCAACAAATATGTTTTTCAGGTGAATTGTAGAGAATATATTTTATATCAAAGGTCAAAGAGATTTTTTTTCCCCCATTATTCTAATGCACCGTTTTATCAGGGTTACACACTTTTGAGATCAGCTGTCTTTTAAGTCTGGAGGTTGTTACTGGTCTAACTATGTGTCTACAATGGCAATAAATTAAGTCATTCTGACTTGCATGATGCTGTTATTTGTATAAAGGAAAACTGTCTCAGAATGACTAAATGTTAGCCACATAGTTATATGTCACTTCACTTCTGTGTTAGACTGAACTGGCATACAGACAATTACTTTCACAGCAGGTGTAGGAAAAGATATGAAATCCTCTATTAATGCAAAAATCATTCCTACATTATTATTGAAAAATGGCACAAATTAGTTTAGAAATAGTAATGGGTTTCATTAGATTAAAAATAATGATTTATGTTAAGAGGGAGAACATCTTTCTTTTTTAATTTTATGGACTCAGGGTATATATGGCATGGTGAAATAATTAAAACAATTACATATGCTCATTCCATTGAGAAACAACAATTAAAACTTAATAAGAATCAATTATAAAAACCAAAACTTGCTCAGAACACTAAAATACATTTGCAGAAATTAGAGCTCATAAAAATTCCATTAAAGCAAGATGTTTTCTCTGAGCAGAAGGGATAGTGTTGAGGCACATTCGTCGAGAGGTGATGGTTTTATTCTAACAAAACAAAAACGCTGAATACACACACACACACACACACACACAGTTGTCACCGGGAGGTTTGTGCTTCTTGGAGGTCACAAGTTGCACACTGGTGCAGAGAGTCCAGTCACACATCCTCACACAAAGACAGAGGATTTTTTGAAACATTTGGCTAACTCAGACAGATGGTGCTGAACTTACATAAGAGCAGAGCAGCAGGAAAAAACTGGCCATTGCTGACCCTCCTGGTGCATTTTTGCATGTTCGTCACATTTATAAAGGTAAATTTTACACAAGTGTTGCTTCAGTGTCAGGGAAACACACTGCCAAGCCCTGTCGGTAATAAGCTGGCAAAACAGTAAGCTGAGGAAGTCAACAGGCATGTGGACAAAAATCTCTACACTTCAGTGGCTCTTTGTTTTTCTCTTTCCGTCACTCTCAAAGGTTCTTCTCTCCACATCCATCTTTCTTTTTAACTCTGACTCTTTGTTCTTTGAACACCTCTTCTTTTTTTCCCTCGCTGCTTCACTGTCATTTCTACCTCTGTGTTTTGTCCTTTAACATCCATTATCATAGTGAACCTGTCAGACCAAACACCTTCTCACCCCCCAGCCTTCCCTCTTATACACACAAATGCACATAAACACACACTCAGGTTGCCGTAAAACAAACAGCCACACCTCAGATATCAAGCAAATCTGCCGGGACTAACACTTTGTAACATGAGCAATTAACACAGAACTGAACCGGCCTTGACATGAGCCCAGAGATCAATTGCATACACACAGGGCAAAAGCTCATGCACACACATATACACACATAAAAAAAAAACAACAAAAAAACATGCACACACAAAAACATTCTGGCGGACTTCCAGACACAGTCTTGTTGCTTGTGTCTATAAAGCCCCAAGCACCGTATCGACAACTGTAATAACTGTGGCTAGCAGGAGAGAGCAGATTACAGCTCCAATAATAGGGCTAAAGCACACACACAGGCACAAACACACACATAAATATATATCTTTTCATCAAGGAACTTGTCTCTGTTCATCACTAGCACAGCCGCTCTCATATCTCTAGATTATTGATGCCATAATATTGATGTAGCAAATAATACCGGGACAATATATGCAAAGAAAGTGTATGTTATACACAGTACTGTAGAAATATTTTAAGAAATTCTTCCCCTTGTAGCATAAAAAAATCATTTTTCAACCCAAACAGGAGTTTCCCAAAGACCTGCTTTCTGAAAATCAGCTTAAGGAAATAAAGAACCATTGCTTAAGTATACAGTGCTTTACAAAATTATTCATACACAATCCATCTATTGTCTACACCATCTTATCTCTGCTGGATCTTCAATGGTCAGCTGACAAGGGATGAGATACTACTGCACAGTTTATGAGTACTTCATAGAAAAAAAATAATCATGCACGACCATGCCACTTAATTTGAAATTCATATTTAAATAGTGGGAGAAAGCCAGAGTTTCAAATTTTTATCGCTGGTATTTCATGTGATAAACCAATACAAGCCAGCACACAGCTATTATTATTTATTTCACAAATAAAACTCTGAAACGCTGTAGTGTCCATCTTTCAAGTCTCTTGCATCCTCTAAAAGGAGATCAGACTATTTTGATTTTTCTTTCAACTCTGATCAGTTGAAAAGCATCCTATCACCATAATTTACACAAATCTGCTGCAAAATTGTTTTATCTTCTATTTGCAATAAGGACTTCTTAGTTGTCACATCAAGAGATTCTCCCTTCTGTGCTGTGGATCTCTGAAGTTCCTCCAAAATTACTGTAGCCCTGCTTCTCAGGTCAATCCTCCCCTTTCGTCACGTATCAGATGATGAACTAACTGTTGCTATCAATGATTTCACAGTATTATATGATTCTATAAATGATGGTATTTCAATTGAGCCTACTCTAACTTTAAGGACATCCACATGTCATCCTATTCAAAGAAAGTCAAACTAAAAACACATCAGTCTATAATCAGCCAAACGCAGAGGGTCCATAATAGCAGCAATGGCTATTTAGAAATGAAAGAGCCTGTTGGGTTGAAGGGAGAAGACTGTGATTGGGGTCAAAACTAAAAGTTGCTCAGGTCAAGAGGCAGAAACAGCAGAGAGACTCACAGAAACATAATGCTATCGTAACCACATTGTTACATCTGGGGAAATGTACTTTCTAAGTGCAGTTGTTCGGTATTCAAACATCGTGTTGAATTTACATAAACTGATATCATATTAGGGCAAGATGCTTCTGGAAGATTACAATACACTCTCCATACTCCTCTCTCATTTATTCTCCACATCTCTTACAATTATCTTTTACACCATCTTCCACCTTTGCATCGTTCCCGCCCTTCTTAAATATTGCCCTTCTCTCTGTACCTCTTCCGTTCTTTCTCTCTCTACCCCCCCAACCAAGAAGAAGCAATTTGCAGCAGCAATCCGTCGCTAATTCTCACTCAGTGTTCATGAAAAATGTATAGCAGCCCGACTGTAGGGAGATGTAGATTGGCGCTAGGTCCTCAGCAAGAGCCTGGCTCTGCATTAATGGAACATTATACCCACACTTTTTATCTATCTATCTATCTATCTATCTATCTATCTATCTATCTATCTATCTATCTATCTATCTATCTATCTATCTATCTATCTATCTATCTATCTATCTATCTATCTATCTATCTATCTATCTATCTATCTATCTATCTATCTGTCTATCTGTCTGTCTGTCCGTCCATCTTCATGGTTGTGAAAAGATCTGACAAAAGAAAATTAGAATTCAGTGGAGCATTAGCAGCTTAAACAACCCAAGCACCACTATCTGCAATCTAAACAACTCTGCATGAGAATGCGTGTGCGAGTGTGTTTTAGGAGTGTGCATTTGCCTGCAAGCGCGATGTACATCTAACTAAGCCTTCTCAAAGATGATAAAAAGAAAAGAAACTTTATCTTAATCTTTTAAAGGTCCAAAATGAAGCTTGAGTCCAGCTGCGAGACGGGTTGTGTGTGTATGCTTATTTTGTTTTGCACAACCTCACAGAAGCATCCGTGGGTGCGTTGGGATGTGTTTAAAGTGCACATTTCTTATGAGAGTAGATTAAAGCCGGCACTGTAACGCCATCAGGACTAGTCACAGTGTGTATCATGCATAATAAACCTCCCAAGGAGTTTACGCACACACACGCACACGCATACATCCTGTCACCATAGCAACAGCAGTGATGCTGCTGCTCTTAACTTCAAAGGCAGATGTAATTTCAGCCTCCCATCAGCCAGAGGGAGCCATAGTGAAGGCTGATCTTTCCTCTGGTGGCTCCATTATATTCCTGAGCTGACTAACGCTGCATTGCCTGTCAGCTGGGATTCAGGCATGCAAGTCTTGGCATTAAAGTATACCAAGACATGTGAATGAGAAGTGATGCAGGAAGGCCATAAAAGAGCAGATAATGAGTAAAAAGAATAAATAAAGCATTTATTTTCATAGTTGTTGTTAATAAAGTATACAAATGGATACACCAAATTAGACCTTAATGGAATCTGAAATAATTTCATGAGAGGGTGTTTAATCAAAACAAATTTTCAATAAAACCATTTTATTTTTAGAGCAACACTACTGAACACTCAAATAGGACACAATATCTGTCATTTATTTATTTCATACATGCAGCACCTTCTTTTAATTATTGTATTATAGATTTTCCTTCAATGTGTTCCTGAAAACATTGAAGCACATATACTGATGTACAGTATCTCCTCCTCTGCTCTCCACATATCAACACATTGCCAGATTACAGATGCATTAGATTCCAGATTGGGTAGAAACCCTGTCATTTTCATTTACTACATCTTAATTTAACAAGGCACTGTTCACGCTGCCCATTACTGTGCTGCAGATTAGTGGTGTGTATGTGCAGCTGTGATGACGAGATCCACCACCAAAGAGCAGTGGCTGCATCTCTGTCCTCTTTTGTCCTGAATTTGAACCAGTCTTGCAAATAAGCTTTGACAAAAGACACGACCCATGGAAGAGGAACTGATGGCCAAAGAGAGGGAACGTTTCTCTCCTTGTAGGGTCAGTCTCTGCTTGCCTTCCTCCTCCTCCCTCCTTATCTCGCCGCGGTGTCTCTCCTCCTCCGTACTGCAGCTCAGTGGAGAGATGCCGGAGGAGTCAGATCGCTGTTTTCTTAACCAAGTTCATTCTTCTCCATTTCCTATTCACTCTGAAATCATCCCGCCTGACATACTGGGATTGTACGCATGTGTAAGCACGAGGAAGCGTGTAAGAAGAATACTAGGACAAACACAGACAGGTTTACCACTTGCACTTTTACTCTGCTGTGCTGGGCTTCAGCCTGTCAAGGGTGGTTGGTTATTAACATGGCCAGTTCTGCAGCTGCACATTCTCCCTCCCTCCCACATCTCTGTAACCTCTGCTGCTCAGCCTTGTGTTACCAGTTTGCCTTAACAACCAACACTGGTCGGCAGAGTTCCTGGCGGGTAGAACAGCGTGTAGCCGTCAAATTTTGCCAACTAAAATTCCTGCAGGCAAAAGAAGAAGAAAAGTGATTCCTATTAAAAAAGCTCCATTTCCTCCGCAGGGGATAAGGGTAGAGTGTCAGCTGCTGAAGTGTGCTGGTAGGGAGTCAATGTCCTGCTAAAGGAAACTTTGGCAGCTTAAATAGTTGCCAGGGTGAATTAAAACTTTAATATTGCAGATTTTTTCTCTGTTTGATTCTCATGTTAAATAGGCTGTATCGATCAGGGTTTCTACACATTTCCGCCTGTACTTTCCTCAGTCCTTTATGTTCATTTGAAAGTATAATACAGTTCATTATCAATTTATGGTACCTATTTATACTTTGGGCTATAAATATGAAGAACAAGCTGAATTTAAGGACACAAGGAAGGAAAGAAGGCAAGAAAAAAGGAAGGAAAACAGACATTTGGACCATTGGATAGGGAATGACATTTGAAATATTACTATTTTTCTACACTCTTTGTAATAGAGAAATTAAATTAGAGATTTTTCTAGAAAGCCTAGAAGTTTGATGATGTCCCTGTGGGAGGAATTATTGAGCTCTTGCAAAAATAACCCCTGTTCTAGCTGCTCAGATAAACAACACACATGGACATGAAACTGTCTGCACACAGTAAATGATTTATAAGGACCACATGAAAACAGGTCTGCCATACAAGTTGTGAAATAGTCTGTTTGCATTATACATGAAGACAGAGTCCTCTGACCTGCCATGTCATGATATCTGAGTCTGCGGTGAACCAGGGCAGAGGTGAGAAGACAGATTATGTGTGTGAGCCGCAGTACATTAATGTGGAAATGTCTTCAATTTCTCAAAATGTACCTCTGGACTCTAATTCAGCAGTGGATTTACAGGTTTTTCTTTAAACGTCGATCTTCATTTTCCCTTGTTTTATTTATTTTTTATGGTAAACTCAAAAGAAGCGATGTTGCATTTTCATACAAATACAGTATACAGGAAGTGAGAAATTTTAAAATTGAACTCAAATTTACTCAAAGTACAAAATTTCTTGATTTATATTATAAATCAAGAAAGATGAGGCTCAGAGTTTAGTACAGTAAAAATAAACTGGTGGATTTTGTCTTCTCTTGTGGAGTACTTTAAGTAATTTCTTCGATTATAAAATGACACTAATTCAAACATATTACATCTTCAGGTAAAAGCTAGTGGGGTCATGGAAATCCCTCTACCTCTGGTTATCAGAGTGTGAAACCAGCTTCAGATTAGCTGTCCTATTCTCAGAGCAGTTATGGTAGAATTGGCAGGGACCTGCTGTGGCCTTTGGTGCATGCTCTCTGTTCCAAGAATAGGCATCAGAGAGCCGGTAAAGGCTCATCTTTAAGTTTGCCGGACTTCTTCCAAACATATAGCCACAACCAATAATAATTTATTAAGCATAAAAACGTACAAAGTACAAAAATAAACGCGTACAAAATATTGGCAGCTCTGTCGCTTTTTCTGCAAAGTCTAACCCTGCTGCATGACATTACTCTATGCTGCCTGCTGGCCCTGTCTGCCAGCCTGGGGACTCTAAAATAAAACTCAGCAGTGGGAAGAGGCGAGTGTGAGCACATAGTGTATAGGCAGACTGACTGACATGGTCTGACAGAGCACACACACACACACCCCCCCACACACACACACAATGTGTGAAAGCGCTCACAGAGGACAGAATGTGCATCAAAGTAAAGGCTGAATGGCTGCTAAGATAACTCTCTCTGTGTGTGTGTGTGTGTGTGTGTGTGTGTGTGTGGTTGTGGTGAAGGAGAAGGGAGGGCTGCAGCTCCAGCTGTGCCCTGTCAATCTTTTATGACCTCACACTCAGAGAAACAGAGGAGGCTAAGGTGGACAGGCGTGAAGGAAGAGACACAGATTATGTTTCTGAATTTTTTTCCTTTTGTCTGATGGAAAATAAGTCAAGGAGGGGCAAATGAGCTCTGGAAGACATACAAGAAGGTTTTGTCACTGTACGTGCATGTGCATAACAGTGTGAATAACACACCACTGCTGAAACCCCACAGACTGAATTCAACATCCCTCACCCTGAACAAGTGACAAAAAGATAACCACGTTTCACTTCAGTGCTTCACGCCCTTCCTCTTCCCCCCTCACTCCCTGCTTCTTCACCTCACTCTCCCACCCCCAGCTCTCACTCTGTCTTTCCACATGGCTGGCCATCCTCTCCCATGTCCCAGAGGATGGGAAGCTGTGCAGCAGCTTGGCAGGCTGTCAGGGGAGCGCAGGAGAGCTGGGAACATACAGTGACTGGAACAGAAGTGAGACGGAGAGCTGGGGTGGGGATTGTAGGTCTGAAACCCTGTGTCCTCACCTCACTGAAGCAGAGGAAGAAGCAGTTTGGCCCAGCAGCATGAAGGGATATCTTGGGATTTTTATTAAAACAAAGGTTCCTATGCAGTGTTAAAAAGTTTGGAGAAGTAGCCTCTGTCATTGTACAGCTCTGGATAAATATACAAAAGAGGTACCAAATCAGGAATCGGCATTCAGCCTGTAATTGTTTATTCCAATAAACAAGTTTAAGAGTTAATAATTTGAATTATTAATCCTGAAGGGATTCCTGTTACAATAAAAAAACAAAATTAGTTTCATGTTTCTTTATCAGTAGAACCAATAGCTACAATTGAAGCAGACTGAACATGTAGATTTTGTACAATAACATTAAAAATGGAGAAAAGACTGCACAAAAACTCTGAAATTATAAAATTCATCAACCAGAAAAATTTGAATGAAATATGCAGTCATCATCCTCATTCACAATAATATCACAATATTTTTTTTAACTAATAATGTGCAGACTGACATATTATTGTATATTAATAAATAATTTTCTTCTTAAATAATCGAATCAGTTTATGATATACGTAATTATATTCTGGTTTTACTCCATCCCAATAATTGTTTTATGTTTTGGCAGCACCATCCTTCATAATGTCAGGTGGTAAAACCATCCAAGTAAATGACTACACTATGATGACTAATAAAAACTGAGCTTTAAGGTTAATGAACTCAAAGTAAAATATTTTTAAATTTATATGTCATTACACAAAGGAGCAGAGGAATAAAAACAGGAAGCATTAATTTTGAAGTTAAAAAGGATGATGCATCACCTAATGAAAATCAACTGACCTCTATAGTTAAGTGAAAAGTGCTATTTCTCACTCTGTTAACAGTTCATGCTGTATGTTTGTTGGTACACTTTCCATGTTAAGAATTAAAATTATCTTTAAAAAAACCCCTTGAATTCTATTTAAATGTTTTATTCTATTTAAAAGTAATGCATGCAAAAGCTGCAAAAGTGTGTCTAATTTGAAATTAGTTACAATAGTGGGGTGTTTGTTTTTTCAGATTTAAAAAAAAAAGAAAAACGTTAAAACAGCGTTTTAAATATCACAACTAAAAAAAACAAAAAAAATTTTCAACACATTGCTCCAAAAATTAATAAAATTCTTTGTGACAGAACCACTCCTAACTTTTTTAAAAATAATAATGACCTACAAATAATAAACCCAATGTCTACAAAATGTACATACACTTGTAATTTACTTGAAAAAATATATCACATTTCTAAATTATTTTCACCCCGTTTTTAGTTGCCTATTTTGTTTTGCATAAAATCACCACTCAAGGGGTGAATGTGTAATTCCTGCAACCTTATTTTAGAGATTTCTCGGGCATCGTAAGCAGTTTTGTATCAGAACTCAGATTGAGGCAAGACTGTTTTAATTGATTACAAATTATAAGATATTAAACAGAGAAGATAGGTTTCTGTGGAAGACCTATCTGCAGTTTCAGTTTTTGGTCCCTCTCAAATTAGTCTGCATATAAACTTTCAACTGGGACTCGCTTAAAGAAAAATCAAAAATTATCCCTTTAAGACAACAGATACAAAGGAATGATGTGGAGAAAGCATGGTGTAGAGAGAGAGAGAGAAAAAAAGGTTGGATCTTTCACCCACATCCAAATAATCACTCGCAAACACAGCTGGAAATAACAAGGCAGCAGACGACAGGGCAGCCTGTGCCAATCACGCGCTCCAGCTCCAACATAATGCCAGCAAACCAACATGTTACCTTTATTGACCAGCAATTGCACACATCCTGGGGAAATCAGAGCAATTTTGAAAATGGTACCACTCAGCCAAGAAAAGCATGATTCCATCAAGTCCCTGTGCAATCTAAGCCGCGATTTCTGATGTATGGCATGAAAGAAAAGCAATCAAATAAGAGTCTTTCCAAACTTATGACCTTTGACTGGGGAAACTAAATCAAATTTGTAATGATTCCCGCACAAAATCAAAGTAGAAGTGCTGACAACAGGTTCAGGGAGGGGAATGAATGGGATTTTACAGGCAAGTTTAAACATCAGTTTGTTTGTTTTTCTCTCCAAGGTTGATCTTTTCTTTTGAGTACCTATGATTTCACAACTGTCTGAAACAAAAGTTAGAAAGACGTGTTACTGGTGAGACATTGTCACCAGCAACACGTCTGAAGGTCTCATATGGCTCGATCGCAGGCCAGGTCAGCACATAGTGGGCCAGAGCCAACAGTGGGCTTCTTATGTGACATGTCTGGGCTGAATAAGAACAGCCCATAAAACCAAAGCCAAGTTGGATCAACTCTATAGTTCTTTGCTGTGTTTCAAATTGGTATAAGCATAATCAGTTTCAAAATGAACAACACATCTAAGAACAATAGAGAAAATGTTTTTACCCTCGCATGTCAAAGACCAACTGATTGTGTGGGAGGGGAAAAAAAAAACAGACTTGCACCAACATTCGATGGCAAGCAAGCATGAAATATTCTGGTGACACAGTTGTATGGAGAAATGAGCACTGATGCTTCTGTGCATCAGTTTTTGTCATTGGTGGTCAATCATTATGAGTTGCCCTGCATCAAATTAATGTAGTCAAGTAATGAAGGTTATTATTTAACCAGCAGTGCATCCCGACTGAGTCTACCCTTTAAGACAACAGATTTTAGACCATTTCCTCTAGATATGGGCAACATATGTAAATGTTAGTTCGTAATTAGAGACTGAATGGCTTAATCGTATCGAGAGTGAGAATCACAAATAAATCAAAATAAAACCATCTATTGTTTTAATAGTAGAAAAGTATTTTCAAAAGACACTTCATTCTTTTGAGTTATGCCCTTGGAAACAGAAAACATTTCTAATATGATGAGATAATCACATCATCTAAGAACATTTCACTCTCTAAACAATGTATTGAATGGATATCCAAATGGGTATTGCATCATGGAAAAAAGATGCAGTGAACGCTTTTCCTCAATAAAAATTTGTGACTTATATAAAAGCAAACAAGTGAAAAAAAAGTATTTCTCCTCACCCTTCAGAAACAGTGTCTCTGTTAGAAAAATGTTTGTCCCAATGATAATTACCAATTGCGCTCAGATTGTGTGGGATGAGAACTCAATACAGATAATGTCATGACTAGAACAAATTCGAGCTGGGAGTCAACAGTCAGACCATCGAGGTAACTGCAAGTGTCGTTTGTGAGCATAAAGTTCTATTAGGGAAGAAAGTGTGACATGTAAAAGTGATATTTACTTTTTGAAGTCATAATTTAGCTGCTCTCTAAGTGTTCTTCCTACACATTTATTCACAATAATTAGCTGCAGATTGACAGTAGTTTTTTTCTCTGTGTTGGAGCCAAATCAAGGAGAAATATCTGACTGCAGATGGTATCTCAGTACTTTAACTTCCCTTCCATCTCCAATGAGTAGCTTAAATCGACTTTCAGGGCCAAACAGCATCTTGCTGTGTACAAACTAACTTCAGACGGAGTCACACAGCTTAAATGTTGTGACAGGCTGTGTCCTGATTCATCACTGCAGTGCAATTTTACCCTCGCATGTCAGAGACCAACTGATTGTGTGGGGAAAAAAAAAAAACAAAACAGACTTGCACCAACATTCGATGGCAAGCAAGCATGAAATATTCTGGTGACACAGTTGTATGGAGAAATGAGCGCTGATGCTTCTGTGCATCAGTTTTTGTCATTGGTGGTCAACCATTATGAGATGAATTACAGCCAGATACTGTTCACCACAAAGTACTGCTACAATTCTCCAATTGATGCTGTTTGCTAGGTATTCAGGCTACCGCTCTCAGACTTATTTTCTGACTTCCTGCTCCTTACTGAATAAATGTCCACTTAAATACTGACTTTATGTAGTTAATTCAAATAACAGAGTTTATTTTCATTGCTCTTATCTAAAATGGACATTGGATTACACTAATTTCCCCATTTGGCATTCTAAAGTTAACATCATGACTCAAAAGCTTTCTTTGAAAGGACAGAACAGCTATCATGAGCTAATGATATATGTGCTTTAAAGTAATTAATATACTAAGTGAACTGATTTTAGATCAAAAAAGTTCCCAATACATAATTGCGCAGTGATGTATATCCAAAAAATTACATTTCAAAAGACATAAGAGACATCGTGACTCTCAGTCGTGTAAGTTACTGAAGCCTTTTTTCCCTTTGGTCTATCTTCAAAAATCCCGCCAGATCACACAGCAGACTCATCCCAAAACAAAAACATGACTCTTCACCGACCCGCTCTCCCTCGCTCCTGGCAGAGAGAGAGAGAGAAACGGGAGGGGGGAGAGGGAGAAGTGGGGAAAAGGATGACAGCAGCTTTAGATCTGACATCAAAAGCAGACGAAAGAGAGAGAAAGGGAGAGAGACAGAGAGAGAGAGGGGAGAAAAAAGCGGTTACATCTCCACCGTGACAGCTTGCTAGAAGAGCCTCGCAAAATGCGGAGCAATTTCTCTCTCCTGCTCTCCATCACCGTCTATCTACCCCCTCTCCCCTCCATCTCTGTGTGTCTCTCATCAAAACTTGCTGCCGATTAGGATCTCTGCGAGCCACGTGCTTCGGGATGAGATGTGAAAACACACAGAGAACCCAAAGGGGTAAAACGCCAGGATTAAAGTGGTGAGGGAATAACGGGGTGATAGTGGCACCAGTTCAAATAGATCGGCCCCCGCGACTGCTGTGGCTCCTCGGCTTGTTCTTGTTCTCTCTCGCTCCGGATTCACACATTGATATATCAAGGCCGTTTCTCATTATAGCATCAGGAGGCGAAAGAGCTTTCATGGAGCTGCTTTAGAGGGGGAGAGGGGAGGTGGGAGAGCGGGTAAAAGAGTGTGGGAGAAATTGAATGAAAGAAAAAAGGAGAAACACCAAGATGAAGCCAGATGACACACTATTAGTGCGTTAGGAAGGCAGAAGAGAAGAAAGTATGTCTCACTACCAGTTTGGAATCCCTCGACAAATGACAGATAAGTCAGTACTGATTTGAAACAAAGAAAAGTCAACCATCAATGTCTGTCGAGACGACCAGCGTGCAAAGATTTTAGGCGAAACGGTATGAGGAGAAATTCACACCCTAATTGGAGTTTGCTCACTTAATTTACTTTTTTCTTGCACTTTATTCCTCCACTCCTGGGGCTTCTCCAAAGTATCTGGTAAATTAAACTGCACGCACCTCAAGCAGTGCCAATATTTGCAACCATTTGCAAATGTCTATTTGTTGGGAGAGAAATGATGGCGTAAAAAAGCAATTAGTGGAGCCAAAAAAAGCCAGAGCAACCCTCATACTTCAGATCAAGCTGGTCACACCATTTCTTCTCAATTACTCCTCCAGTCAAGCTGCTCAACGATTTTTTTAAAAACCTCAGCCAAACATTAAGAGGTTGGCGCATGTGGGTTCGAGTGTGCTCAGAAAGAATGCCTTCGCTTGGTGCATATGCTTGTCTGTGCATGTGGGTGTGTGTGTGCATAAGAGTGGATGTATGCTGTTGGGCCGTGGTGAGATAAAAAGTGTCCTTTTTGCCTTTGGCATGAACACCAGTCAAAACACATACGTAAGCTCTGACATGAGCAGTCAAATCCCCCGAGATGTCAGACAAAGAAGCGGGTCACAAGGTGAGCAGAGGATTCTGATTAGACAAAAGAGCTTTAAGCCAACATTGCAGAGTCAGATGGTAATATATTACATATTGTGGAAAGAAAAAAAAATCCTCTTCTCTTTTTGTACTTTCAAAATGTGAAGTGTATATATATCATCGGAATATTCCTGTAGTGTGGTGTAGATTTAAAACAACAGTGTTTTTTGGGATACTCCAACAACTCACCGGCAGACTGGAAGGACGGTCCTGGGCAACTCCGTCCTCATTGCTGGTCTTCCCAGAATTCCCCTGAGCAGGTCCTCTCATGCTGTAGCTTTCCTGCTGAGCCTCCTAACATGATAGACAAAAAGGAAATTAAGCACTTTTGCAGTCATATTTGCACACATAAAGTTTCATTTTGATTCTGTTTAATGTTCTAGTGAGACAGAAATACAAAATAGCAAAAACATCTCTGATATATTGTTCTGCAGTGTCTGTTCTGCAAATAAAAAACTGAGACTCAATGTGCTGCAAAATCTCTTAAAACCTTGGACTTTTTTCAGAGATTAACTGAAAAATCAGCAATTTTTTATTTTTTTTATTTCTTTTTATCATAGCTTTAGTCAATTATCTAATTTGAGAACATTTATTCTGTGGCAAAAAACGAAAAAGATCACATCAAGACAAAGTTTTTAGCCAGATGACCGATGTCACAATTGTTCAGGTCCCAGTTTTTTTGCACAAAATAAATGTAACAAAATCATTTAGTCAGTTAAATTTTACTTTTCTACAGCAAGAGTTTGTTGGAACTTTTTGTAAGTAATTCATGGCTGTTTGGTTCCCTGAGCATAAATATCCCAACACAGGTCTGTTTCTCTTAAAAAGAGGAACATGTAATGAAAGTGTGAAAGATATTTTACTTCTTTTTTTTTTCCAAACATGTAACATTTCAGGATGTTTCCCAAGCATTTCCTTTCATACCAAAAATCAGTGACTTCATCAGTATACCATGTCAACACCACAAGCTGCAAATAAGGCAGAAGCATCATAATTGTGTTAAAGTGCTGAAGGGATATATTAAACTGTGAGACAGTTTACAAGGCTGTAACAGACTCTGACATTCCTGGCTAGATGAAGTCAAAATGCAAACGGCACATTGTGTATGAAGGAATACACAAAAACCTCATTCGAACGCACACCGATCAGCACAGAACGCCGACCAATTCATTTCAACCAAATCCAGCCTAACCACCCACTAATCCTCCAAACATGCACACTCACATACAAACCCACATCAAGACATGCACTCAGTCCCATTGTTCAATCCAAGTCATTTTCTTTCCCTCTGTAATCACAAGCCTATCTAGTGTAAACCAATTTTCTCTGCATTGTCGGAGGTGTTGCCCTCTCTCGCTCCCTCCGTCTGCGTCTCTCCCTCCTTCCCTCTGCCTCTTTTCATTCACCATGAAGGTCGTTCCTCCATCATGTAAAGTGTCGGCAGCACAATGGCAACTTGTTAAAGAGCTCTGAGTGGAGGGATTAGTGATAACTGATCAGCGAGTCACGGCGAGAGATCACACACAGCAGTTGACGCACACAAACAGACGCAACACGCGCGCGCACACGCATAAAACCATGTGTTTATGTGAAACACACACAACTCAAAATCCATCTCTCCCCTCCAGTTTGATTTCTTATCCATGGTGTGATTATACTGTAGTAGGTGGGCAATATTTCTGTCAGCAAGGTGATATCATTTTATAGCAGGAGATAATCCTTCACAGCAGGAGATGTATCATGTGAAAACTGGTCTATTATTAACTGTAAAGTCATTTTAGCTTCAGGATGAGCATGAATGATGAAGGACTGATCAGGACCTTTTAAAGAGTTCATTTCATTCTCTTACGCAAACCTTTACAAACACATTTAATAGCTACTTATAATAATAAAGAGCATTCATCCAATTATTACTTGTAATTAAGTCAAAGTGTCCGTGAAATTAAATCCTATATGTGTGAGTTTTTATGCATTCTCATGGCTGTCCTTACCATCTCAGAGTGTAAATTCAAAATATTGTGTTTGCAAATTGTTTTTAAATTTCTAAAAAATAATAATAAAAAACTCGTAATGTTTTGTCGTTATCTTTGGGGTGGATAGACATCCTGATATAAAATAGTGAAAGAGGCTTATTCAGGTCAGGGCAGGTCTTTTAGCAGGAGGTGGCATCATTTGCACTCAAGTTTGTTCAGTAAAATAAAGGGAACTGGAGTCTGACTACACAGAACCTCTCCTAAAAACCATCATTAAAAGTTATCAAATGCACCAAGACCAGGCATTTTGCATTTTTGTCGTGAATATGGAAAATAGTTGCAACCATAAATTACTGAAAACTAACTTCAAAGACTGTTGAGTTAATATTATGATTTGATTTTATCAGGTGAAATACAAACATTATGAGTCATCGCTGAAGACTAAATTTAAAGGAAATGTAGGATCGCTTGTGTTTCACAAATCTGACACATTTTTCAGTACTAGATAGAACAAAACATGATTCAGAGAGCTACAGACCTCAAATTTTAAGATTTTGAAAGGTTATGACAGCCATTTCTGGACCTATTTTCACTTAGTGAATTCCCATCTTCAAAGTAAAGTAGAAATGACACACATGCACCTTTTACTGTTTTATTCGTCTAATAATTTGATGATGGTCTGATAATTGCTTGATTAAATTTGAAATCTATTTGTATAAAAGTTTCTTATTTAAAAAAGTAAATTCAAGTTATAGTTTCAAATAGAACTGTATAAAATTTACCTAAATGCAATATCTGCCTAAATTGAGTTTACTTTTTTTCCCCATAAGTATAGTAACAGCTTTTTATTTCAATAAAAAAGTACACCACGGTGAATGATTCAGTGCTTAGTTGTGTCTCTTTTCAGGGACTGAGTCACAGATGAACTGAATAATGCCATGAACAAAAAAGAAAAAGGTGACAGCTTTCCTGTTTCTTTCCCATAGAAGAACATAGAGGTCAGTAATTCTAAACTTATCTTAGCATTTTCCTTGGCTGGTCAAACACAGAGCAACTGCTGGCATTGCCTTTAATTCAATTCTCATTTTAAATTAATTGAAGGTATGCATGGGTCAGTGCTTCAGTGTTAAGTTGTGTTTTTTGGGGGGTTTTTTTCTTTATAGAAACATCACAAAGCTATTGGTGCCATCAAATTTCTGCATTCAATCTATTTTAATTTCCCAAAAAGCACTTCTGGCTTAGGGGTTCCTTGGCAGAGCCACAGAAAGAGCTTTTGCTGTGATCAACTTTGTGCATGTTCTTCATTTTTCTTTCTCACAGAAAGTACATCTGGACCTGCTGTGTCAGTATTTAGCTGTGTTTCTTAAAGAAAACATTGACATAGTTTTACTTTAATCAGCTACACAAACTGTTTGTCTTTTATATCTTTCCTAAAAAAAATATGGGCCATCCGCAGTGTTTTTCCTCAATAGAAATTTTGATTAGTTTTGACACACTTTTTTTTTTCTCTGGAAAGTATACTTGACTCATTATTTTAGTTGTGTCTCCTTCCAGAAAAAAAAGCAATAGATGGTTCAAGATGCCATTATTTTGCTCAGTCTGCTCATACTTTCCCACAGCAAGTACCCCTGGTTACGGCTTTTAGTTACTTCACTTTGAAGCCACTTGAAGCTGTTGATGCCATTGATTTCTTGGACTCACATTATTTTGTTTTTTTACCTTTGTTATTTTGTGTCTGCTCACTCTTCAATTGTGTCTCAAATAGTCTCAGCAGATGGGTATTTCACCTAGAACATCCACCAGAGGTTTCTTCTTTTTTTTTTTTTTCCTTTCAATGAGTTCTGTTCCAACCCTCTCACTGCATGTTTGTTCAGGAAAGAAGGGTTGCTGCAAAATCATTGATTCGCAATCATCTAGACTTCTTTCAATAACTTTTAACCATTTGTTATTAAATGTTTAACTGAAATGTATTGTTAAATTAACTGTTTTCTGATGAATCTATTTTACAGAGTGTTTTTACCCTGTTTTGACTAACAGGGTTAAAAAAAACAATCTTTCATAATCAATTTTTATCAATCAACTTTGTAAAAGAATTACACTTAACTGCATAATATAACATCCAGAGACACATCAACTTTTATTCCAATACAAAGTATGAACACACTCCCCTCCTAAACATGTTTGATAGCCGGAGGTGAACTGCAGTAACTACCAGATCTGGTTCAGTTACAAAACCATATGTTGTCCTAGAAGTGGGTGGGCACTGAAAGATGCTTGACAACAGGATCACAACACAGAAGATCTTTTTATGTTAGCTCCTGTGTCAAGCCCCTGAGCAATCTGTGTTTATTTGTGCGCACAAACATCATAGATGCATGCCCAACATTAGCCTTTTATTACCTGGCTGGACGTGTTTGAAGTAGAAGGCCTGCGCCGATACAAATACACCTCCACAGGTAAATAAAGGCAGGAGGTAGAGAGGACAGGAAGATGTGTGGTGGCCTTTTGATGAGTGGACGCACATGTGGATGGCTCATGAAGAAAAATGCACACACACAAGGGGAACCGAGAATAGAAAAGAGGCTGCTGACTCAAGTTCAATATTTACACAGGCGTGAGTCTCTAGTGTTTGTGTGTGTGAGTGTGCGTGAGCGCACGTGTGCGTGGGTGTGTGTGTACTCTGGGGGTTTTAAGTGGGTCAAAGTGGGTTAGCTTCTTACTACTGTTTACGCTCATGTTCTTACATCATAACAGTTAAATATGTGATGAACACAGAAGACGGGATACAAAGAGAGATGAAAGAGAAGTCTGAAAGGTTAGACGCAAAGGAGACAGATATTATGAATCCCTGACTGGAGAAAAAAGATGAAAACTGAATTGAAAAAGTGAGAGCAAAAGGACATAAAACCCAAATGAAGGAGTGCTGCAACTGCATCCTTTCATTTGAGTTTTTTTACAGTCCATTGTCTCAAAATCCCATTTCCCAGCTAATTTAGAAGCCTCTAAAATACACTCCACTCCATACCTTAAGCCTAAGGCCACAGCTAATCCTGTCTTCACACACGCACACACTCGCAGCGACACTCATTCATCCTCAGTGCTTTTGAAAAGACTTCATCTTGGCATAGTGGAAGCGAATGAAGGATATTGAAGGAAAGCGTTTGAAGTACATGAGGGAATGCAGGAATCAAACTGTGAGTTAAATGCTATTAGACAGCTGTGTGGAAAGGCAGTGTAATATTAGATTTGATTGAATAGATGACTGCTGAATGCGGTGTAATATATATAGAGCCGGAGAGGTTTTATGCAGAAGTAAATCAATATTGCACCAGCAACTCAAATAAGGCGCAAGTGAGAATCAAGCAGGGAGCGGAAAGCAGAAATGTGTTTTTATCGCTCGCAGACAGTTGTTTTCTTTTTGCAGTCCAAAACTTGAGCAAACTCAGTTTGAAATGTAGCTTGCATCATAACCCAGCTTTTAAGTTGATTGTTTTTGCATTGTTTAGATTCTCTGGTTGTAAATTAGCAGACGGGGACACGAACACTAATCAGTTTCACACTTCCCCTTTGCCACTCACACCTCACTTAAGGAACTTCTATTACACCTTTTTGGCTGGCTGCCAACCATGTGTTCTGACAGGGGAGCCCGGTGAGGCACTTGCCACGCTTTCCTAATTTCAATTCACGCTCTTAGAACAAAAAAGCAGAGAAAGTGGTATGACAGCAAGAGAGCGTTTGATGTCAATGGATGAAAAAGAGAAAGCAACCAAAACAAAATTCCCAAATGTTAAGTTAAGCTTAATCTTTCGTCTTCTAACAATCAGTATTGGATGTGCCTTACAGAAGCAAAACTTGTCACAGCATATGTATATTTTTTAATTCTTCAGCTTTTAAAGTTTAATCCCTTGTGCAGAACCCTGTTCTGCTCTCGGCACTTTTGCTTTTTAAAACTTTGTGTACAAAACAAAAATTGTGGTCGCGTTGCTCCATTTTGCTTCATATTCAACAGGTTTCATCTTTGCAAGAATCAAAATCAGTCAGTTATGTTTCATCTTTGCTGGTCCACACATTTTCCTTCTTAAATGAATTCTCCCTTGTCACCTTTGGGACGCCTCCATTTTTTCTCCTCTCAGTCTTCATCAATGCCACATCCATCCTTCCCTTCCTCATCTCTCCCTGTCTCCACTGCTCTTTTTATGATTACCAAATAAATTAGTCATCTTCCTTTCCCCTGCACCTTGGCAGATGCAAATCTCTATCAAATACCATGCTAATGCTATTAATATTCATTAAAAATTAAGCTTAATTGCATCTCTTTAAGAGAGGTTCCCATACAGACGCAACACACACTACTTCACCATATCCCTTGCACACAAGCATACATGATCATCTTCAGGGGGACAGGGATGGTGGTTAGAGTTTGTGAGAAGATGGCCAAAGTTGAAAGAGAGCTCTGGCAATCAACAGCTATATCTTGCCGGTAATCAGACACCCTGCTGGGGTAATAAGTTGGCTAGAGAAGGAAAATCAGACCACCAATGTGAAAACATGAAAGTTACTCAACATGGATGGTGTATTCCACCCCAAAGCCAATATTCATAGACTATACACACAAAATATGTGTTCAAAGATACAGTAATATGCAATACATTAGAATATGAGTTCCAATGAGTTTTGTTTGTCTGATTCAAAAATAACAAATATTCTAATCTTAATTGTTGCATTTTCATTTACCTGTAGGAAAGATATCATCATAATTAGAAAAAAAGGCATGTCATTAATCATGCTCCACTCAGTTAATTGAGTTACTAAATTAAACTTTTCCATAATATTTTAATGTATTGAATATGACTCGCTTAGATCAAAATATTCACATATTAGTCACTTTGAGCTAAACATCAAGGGGATTGTTTCTAAAACCAAGAAAAGCTGCAATGTAACGTTGATGTTCACAGACTCTCTCCTTATAGACTTGAATGGTTTTGCAAAGAATTGGCTATATGAATCTCTAGATGTGCAATGTGCCGAATGTTGCCACATATTTTTAGACATTTTAATGAACATTTCTGAAAACCATGTATGAATGTCCTTCACGGTTATGTAAGACATTTATTTTGTGTTACACAAGAATCATGCAAAATATATGAAGACCGGTTTGACAAAATTTTAAGGGTTTAAAGCATGTAAATACTTTTTGCAAGGTGATTTATTCACCGTGTCCTACTTAAAAATCAAGACGCCTCTGATGTCCATTATCACAGAGTTTTATAAACTTATAGGAGAATCATGTCATAACATAAGTCATAGTGCTGACTTATTCTCATTATTAGTACTTTATTCTCATATGTTTACTTATTTTATTTTCTTCAAAGCCCTAATACTCAGTCTTAGATCAATAAGCAAATGTTCTGTAATTTGTTTTTTGCAACAGTCTTTCCTGTTCTATCATTGCCATAAAAAACATACTTGTTTAACTTCATATTGGCTAAGCTGTTGACAAGAGAAATGTGCTAAAATCGGTGTTGAATAAAAAAACATTGCACAAAACCGCTTTTTCACATCAAGCTGGAGGTGGGGAGCAGGACATCCATATTCAACAGTCTGCTTTGGTTCTGAAACGCCGACAAGCCAACACCAATAAGCCTGAAACAACATTCGAGAGCGAGAGCAAAATGATTACGGCTTTTTTTCTGCTTCTAAAATAATATCCAAAAGCAGTTTTTGTTTCTAATGTGTTATGTTTTTATAAAAGTGTTTTCTAATCTATTTTAAACAGAATTTCTACATTCTGATTTTTTCATAGGACAATCTGACCAACTGTCAGATTGTAACTGTAAAAGGTGACCATTAGAATGGAAAAGATGTGTATTACAAATCAGTATATGTTTTTAACACCAAGTGGTGTGTGCAGCTGTGTGAGTTTGTGTGTGCTTGCACCCTGTCTTAATAGGTCCATTTGTAGCAGGGCCTGTTCTAGTGCTGTGTCCTTCAGATTGGATTCTATCTCAGCAATCCCCCTGACCTTTAGCTCAAAGTGACTACAAGAAAAGACCTGAGTTCTGACACAAGATCCTCACAAGCACACACATACAACCACAAGGAAAGCCTTCATTTTAAAAAAATATATATATAAACTCACTCAGAGACTCAGAGGAAAATTAGTATGCACACATTTACTTTACTCGACACACTCCTCTGCATTTGTACGGGCTTTCCCTCAGGGATGATGTCAGATGGAGCTAACATTGCCAGGGTTTTTTCTTTTATTCTCCTACACAAGCCAATCAAATCAAAGCCCATCTTCACTTCACACAAGCTTTGCAAGTCCCTGTCACCACGAGCCCTACCACCCGTTCACTTCAACTTGCTTTGGCATACCGTTATAACTAGTGTACACCCACATGACTTTTGTTAAAGCGCTGAGGGACAATGGCAGTGTGTTGGCGAGCGTGACTTTGAGACATTTTTGGGGGGATACTGTCTGTTTTCTCTTTCGGTCTGTGAAGTCTGAATCCAGGAACAAATGTAGCGGCATTTCCTAACAAATGGCAGCTAAATGAGGCCCCTAGGGTGCTGCATAGCTAACTATCGCTGCCCCCCCCACCCCACACCTTTATTTTTGAGCCATTATGATTGTCCTAACCGTTCCAAAAAACACCTCTCTCATTCTTGTTCATTTGCATTTGAATTGCAGCTCCGCAGTACAAAAACAAACATAAATCAAAAAATGGGGAGAAGAAAAGAGGGAGAAAAAAAAACTGTGGCAAATTCTGGCCGAGCAATTAACGAATGTCAGTCAATGTTAAGGTAAACAAAAAAAAAGAGACGCTAAATTAAAAACATTGCATTCAGACATTTTGTCACACACACACACACACACACACACCCACACACCCCCACACACACTACAAAACTGACACATATAAAGTTCATATATATTTATTTTTTAGTTTCATCATTTAGTTTTTGCTTCAAAACTCATCAAGCTTAAGTGCTCGTCTGCGGTGGCCAATCAGAGTGCGGCAGGCCCAGGGTTGCCGTGGCGATACACAGGGACATTTAGAGGACTCCGATAAACTCTGCCATTTAAAAGGTTATGACAATTAACGCGGCTCTCTGCAAATTACCACTGCCAGACCTTTACCCACGGACGTCTCTCTCCCTCTTATCACCTCGCGCCCAGCCTCGCTCCCTCTCTCTGCCTCCTCCTTACTATCTCGCCATATGCCCTCCATTTCCACAGCCTGTCCTCCTTTACTCCCTCCTCCACTGCCCCCAACCCACCCGGCCCTCCCTACACCCCCTTCCGCCCGGCAGCACTTTTATTATCCTGTTAATTAACAGACTTCTTCACTTAATATTCAAATGCTGACCAATTAATGACATTGAACTTTGGGCACTCCCCCTCCACACACACCCACCTACAAACCTTTGTTTCAGTCCCCAACTCATACAAACACACACACGCGCACGCTAATACACTCCTTCCAGTCTCTCATTTCCTTTATTTCGTCCCCTCAGCCTTCCCTGCCATTGCCAAGGTGAGCTCCCATTTCTGCGTGATTGAAAGAGAGTGTGAGTGTGTGTGTGATGAGGGGTAGCCAGGGGTGGCTGAGGCAGCAGAGCAAGTATACGACGAGGGGGTAATAAAGCCAGAGGGGTGGGTCGAAGTAAGGCACGATGGCCTTTTAATTAACCTGGTGTGATTAAAAGCGGGGGTGTGTGGTGGGTGGGTGCAGGGGTGAGGGAACGGGGCCTGCTGCTACAGCCGGTAGGGGGGCTGAGAGGTGACAGACAGGAAATGGGAAATAACACGAGAAGTAATGAACATTACAAAATGTCGACATGTGGACATCCTGTAGGTTTTATACAGTTTATAATCATTGAAATGAAAAGAAATGATCAATTAGCGTACTGCACAACCGTACAATGATTCAATATAATGATTAAAACTGTATTTAGTAAATGAAAAATGTGATATAAAAAATTATTAAATATATTAAACAGATCATCACTG
Organism: Poeciliopsis retropinna; assembly: GCA_010277075.1. Lineage (NCBI taxonomy): Eukaryota > Metazoa > Chordata > Actinopteri > Cyprinodontiformes > Poeciliidae > Poeciliopsis > Poeciliopsis retropinna. Next base: position 9,745,741 of record VMRM01000018.1, read on the forward strand.
TTCCAATGTATCTTCTCTATTCAAGCGTAATGGCTTTCTGGTGGTTTGCTAGAGTCAGGAAACCATTTATGAGGCTTTCAAACACTTTCCAGGATGAGAGTTGTCAATTACTTTATGTTTATTATGTGCAGCTTTTACAAATCTTTTGGCCCATTTCATGTTGTTAGACAAGTGCTTTTAATAGCAAGAGATTTTAATAGCAAGAAATTTTGTTCAAGACATTTTTTCAACCAAGGGTGTGTCCAATAAAGCTGGAAAAAATAATTTATATCGACAACATAATATCAATATTATTTAACAAGGTGGTTTGATTCTGAAGATAAAACTTAAAGTTAGAAAAATGATTGTAATGCAAAGGAGAAGGCATTCTATGTTGTGTTTACGAGAGGCAGTACGTGAGTGCTGCTATAAATAATAATGTTGATGTGACGTTTATGGTGCAGGGAAACTGAGTTGATGCATTAGTACAGTACAGTAATATTTGTACAAGTAATAACAGCTTGTATAAATACTTTTTCCATAATATGCCCACATGATTCATAATACTACATATTCACAGTCTTTAGGGGTTAAATTTTAATTGATGTTAAGCACTCAACAAAAGATGTTGACAAATTAAAATCTTTAACTGTCTTAAGTGTTTTTAATGGTAGGTACAACACAAATAATTAATTGCTTATTGGTCACTTTTTTTATTTTTTAATTTAATTTCAAATTCATAGTTAACAGGACCAGTCAGTTAATAGGACCAGAATCAACAAGTAAAGCAATCTCGGCCAAACCGATTCATCAAATTTGGTAAAATCCAGCAAGGCTTTATGAAGAATGAGTGACCCAAACAGTCATATTACTAAAAGCACACAAATTAAAATTTGAGATGAAAAATTTGTATCTGAAAAATTTTGTTAGCTGTTTTTTTTAACAAAGGTGTAAGACCGATCTTATTTTTGAGATGTACACTTGCACACAGACAAAACTCAAATTGTTGTCTTTGTTTTATCAAAATGTTGTATTTAATTTAATGTTGAGCACGCAAAAAAAGCCAAAGAAGTACTCATCAAATAAATGGCCCATGAGTACTTTCAACCAAAAGTTTGAAAACGACTGCCTTTCCACACCTGAAAAAATTGAGTTCTTATCAACCTGTAAAACACACTGAAGTACGAGTGAATGAATGGACCTTTACCCACAAACTTGTCTTGTCTGGTTTTCTTGTCAATACCAGATAAAAAAAAACATTGCTGCATGTCATCTCAGTAAATCAGCTTCTATCTGTGCAAGTCCCTGTAAAGTGAGCATGTCCCCTCCAATCAGCTCAGAGTTCAACTATGCTAAAGTACCAGTCCCCAGAGCCCACTCTCAGACAGGAAGAGGAAATGGTAAAAGTCAATAAAGCCATTGGGATCGGTTTCACACAGAGGAAAGTGAAAAAAAGGACTTTGAAGAAAAGCTGACTGCCTTTTTTTTCCCAAAGACCAGCAGTCAAATTCGAGCCTCACTTGAATAGAGCACACAATCTACCACAGATTCTAAAGAACACTAAAACAAAGTGCAGCTAAATTCTGTTTAACGTTATGAGTCTATAAACATCAGTTTAACACACTGTTTCTCAATGAAAATTAAATGGTGTGTGCTCCAAGGGAAAGCTGATCAAAGGCAGAGCAACATTATGAGTTTAGGTCTGGCAGATGGCCAGAGTTGCTTTTCACCTGCTCTACTCTGCTGCAGAGCCTACTCTGTCACACGTTGCTGTATGCAACCCTGTAAAGAAAATATGCTCCATAAAATATCATCTTCCTCAGATTAAGCCCCTCTGACAAATGATTAAATTGTTCTGCTATGAATTAAAGGCCTTATTTATTGTAAATGAAATTTAAAAAAAAGAAAAAGAAAATTTTATCCATCATTAGGATGAAGTGTCATAATAATAGCCACAGCTCCTTTGAATCAGCTAAAAATCCAGATATAAAGTCTTGGAACCAAAGAGGCACTGATCATAAATTGAGAAAAAACAAGAGGTGAAACTTTCCAGGGGCAAGATAAACAACCAAAGGTATACCAAGATTGCATCCAATACCCAAAATAACCCAGAAGTAGATTCATGATTTAGTAATAAGAAACAAGCCAAAATAGTCTACATGGCAGAGTTTCAAGGGCACAACCACTGCTGACTAACACGATCATTAAAAAAAACAACTTGATAATCACATAGACCTTTGGCAAATATTCTGTGGGATCACAAGTAAAACACTTTTTGGAACGTTTATACAGTTGACTCTGACATAAGACTAGCAACATAAAAATGAACATCACAGTTAAAGTCATGCATGGTGGTGGCAGTGTAATCATCTGTGGTTGTTCAGGAACTTGATGACCGACCCTAACTGGTGGAATCATGAATTCTGCTCTGTACTAGAAAATCCCTAAGGAAAATGTCTCACAATCGGTTTCTGATGTTATACATCAAGACAATAATCCATTGTCCACCAGATAGTCCCAAAAACAAATTTAGATTGGCCTAGTCAAAGCCTGGATTTAAATCAAATTTAGATGCAGTGACCTGACATTAAACATGCTGCTTGTGCTTGATTTACCTAAAAAAAAAAAAAAAAAGGAAAACAAAAAGTAAAAATCTCTGAAGAGATTGAAAAAAACTTTTCAATGGTTCTGTACCTCTTTTGTGCTGCTGTATATTTGGTAAATAGTTAGCATTTGTTTTTATGGCCTGGAATTTTGTTTTTATTATTAAGCTGGCTCTAAGGTCAAATAGATGCCATTTGGATGGCTTTTATCGAATGCATAATGAAATTGCAACATAATAAATTAAGTCAAACACTGTCTAAAGCTATTTACGGACTAATTTTCTTTACCTTTATCAGACCTATTTGTAATGGAGTATTACATATGTGAGGAGACTTTTTTTTTCAAAGCCCTAATTAGCCCGCTCTTTTTTCTCAAACAGCAGTTCAACAATATCTTCTGCTCTCAACTATCCTATGCTTTTAAAATTCTCTTCTCCAAAGTGGTGCTACATACATTTTTATTTTCTGTATGAATGCTGATATCTTTGAAAATTTCTTTTTTATCCTGTTTTGCTCCTTGCAATCGGATGAGGTCATGAGAGGGCAACAGACTCAAAGAAGGAAGGCATTTTTGCTCCATTCCGTTACAAAAACCAGCTAATAGCAGTTGTTGCACAGCAAACTGTGTCAAAGGCAGCTGGAATGGTTCCATCAGCGAGAGGATGTCCTCTGGCTGGGGTTAATGGGAGTGGAGTAGGGGGAAAACGAACTGCTGAGAGCGCCGGAAGAACAAAATAAAGAACTTTTCAGCTTGGATTTCTCAGAGTAATGCAGGGTCAGAAAACAGGGGTCAAAACCACAATGACATCGCAATCTGGCGTGCGCTTGCGATTGTGCACGGGTGCGTGCGTGTAATCCGTTCGGTGCGGCTCACATCATGTTTCATTTCAGCACAGAAATCACAGACAAAGGTCACTGTTTGACCTTTTCACAGCTCAGAATTGCGGCACCACGCCTGCCTGATTAGTGTGCGCGCAGACACAAGCCGACACACACGTATGGATGCCGAAAAAAACTAACACACTCGCTCAGGACAGAAAAATGAAAGTAATAACACAAAGCTCAAAGCATACAAAAAAAATCATCTTTTTGTAATCTTGCCCAACTCTGCTGTGCGAGTTCAATTTTCAAACATGTTTACCTCTTAGATACAAAATCAAAAACAAGCACTGAGCCTCTTTGTTATTTAAATTCATTCTGATATTTTTTAGTATTTATTTTATACTTTAAAACTTTCCCTGAACAGAGAATTTACAAACCTAAAGTCCTAAAGCCATTGCACACACTTGCTTATGTGTAAAATGTCACTTTTTAATAGTTGATCAAATGTATTTAGTTGTTGTTCTAAACTGAGATTGAAGCTCAGATGCAATTTACAGGCAAAATATTCAACGTTTAACCTTTTTTCCAAAGATATTCTTGGCTGTTTCCATTTTCAGAAAGTATTTTCAGTAAGTTTATTATGAAGTGGACTGCTGATTGGTGAGACAGACCTTTAACGAGTAATGGGAAAATATAGGAGCTAGAGGCTTATTAGCTGATAAAAATGTGTGAATTTATTGGCTATATTGTGCTGGTGTGCAGATAGAAGCTAGGAGTTCACACACATCGCCCGCTGTGCTGCTGAAGCATAAAAAGATTTATAGCTGTAACACATACCGCAGGAAGGATTTCTTGATTATAGGTAAAACCAGCAGGATGTGGCAATGATGCAAATGTGCATGTTGATTGAAATATAAAATACTGTGCATGCATTGCAATGAAAAACGACAGGAAGCCTGCTCTGTGGTCACCTCAGAGGTTGGCATAGTAACCAGTCAGGAACCTATCAGCACAGGTGAAATTAGACTTGAGCCAATCAGTGTGTTTGGGGCTGAACTACCTAGAGTATAAATGTCAATGTGGGTCAATTGCCGCCATATCATCAGCCATGATGAAAACACACCATTACTGTCGGAAAATGTCAACGTGGCCATGGATTCTAGCCTCTCCTTGTTAAAGTGAACAACGTTTGTTCAGTAAGCTGCAAAATTTGCACGCGTGTGTGTGTGCCGTAGGTGAGGAAACAAGACTAAGAGGCACGGCCTGATTGGCTGACACAGTATGTAAATTATATGCTAAGATTTACGGTTTCCTTTTTGAAACTACCTGCCTTTGTGCTCACAGTGTCTTTCTGTATGGCAGTTTAGTGAATATTGCAATTTGGATGGAAAAAGCATTTATCTTGGTAAATTAGAATATGAATGCCTTCGCTATTGTCAGGCAGCATCAGCTTGTGCAGATTTTAAATATATCTGCACATAATTTAGATGCATGTCTTTAACATTTGGGGTGAAAAAAGACATTTGGAATGATACTTGAACAATAGTGAGCTGCAATGACAACGTGTCTTGTAATAAAAATGCATGGTCCGTGATATGGAAATTTTTCTACAAAACAAAATTTGTTATAATGTCTTATGAGAAAATTGCAATCAGCTTTATTGGCTAAGTTTGTATGCACAGACATTTCTGTCTGGATGCAAAATAATGCACGAAAGTCCTGGTAGAAATGACTGTTATGCTTTGACTTGTTTTGTTGCATACTGATGCTATTCATTTGTTTGCAAGCTTTATCAGGCATAAAATGTTCCCTTGCAATAACAAAATAAAAACCTCTCTTTGCCTTTCTGGAAAGACTGTTGCTGTTCTCTATTTTGCTTGTTTTCTATTTTCTCTTGTTGCAGTTTTTTCTACCTTGTTCTTTTCTTTCTCTTTTTTTGTTTTGCTCTCCTCTACAATGACTCGGTGCTGGTCTATGGCCCTTAGTTCTTCTTTGCAGCTTGACATGTCCCCCATGCTTAACAGTGGATAATAAAACACATTGCCAGGCTTCACTTAACTCCCAAAAATACAACTCCTTGAACCCCAGCTACAGAATGGAAATGTTTCACAGAAAAGCAGCTGGAAACTTAGAAGAAAGTGTCTCGATCCATATCTGCACTCCAGATGCTCTGTTGTTCTGAGACTTGGTTTTTCATCTGATGGACTTTAGTGCATACAAAATGTCCAACATCTGTGGACGTACTGAGACATGTACATAATAAAAACTTAATCTATCTAAAGAGTATACATATTCATTTTTCCAAGCCTTCAACCTAAAACTTAAACCTTTAAACCTAATGTAACAGAATTTTTACAGAACACTAAATTCAACAAACAAAAAAATAAGTAAATTACTTATTAGAAATATAGATACACAATTATCTTCAAAGAACAATAGTAGAATGTGTTAAGCCAATATATGCAATCTCGACTTTCTAAATAAATCAAACAGGGAGTGCTTTTACTTTGAAGGACGAGTACTGTGCTAATTGAAGCTTCATATAGTGGGAGAAAACTATGGTTACTCCATCCCTTTCTCTTCCATCTTATTAAAATGCCTTTAAAACACAGCAAACATCCATCCATCCGTCCATTATGATATGCACTTATCAATATCTGCTAACCTCCAGCAGTCAACGAGCAAGAGGCGAGGTACACTCTGGACAGGTCACCAGTCCAACACAAAAATACAATTGCAAATTTATGGGAGGCAAGGAAACTCTGGACACACAACACGCTTATATCTAAGAACAATTTAGAGACCTAAAAGAACCCAGGTCAAGGTTTGAACCCAGGAACTTCTTGCTGCAGGTGACAAGTCTCATATGTTTTTACACCGCCTATAATTGTTTTCTTAACAACACAACAAGAAGACTTATTTGGCAATAAACTGCAGCATGCACCTTTGTCTAGTGACAGAGTGCCCTGTATGTGAGTGACAGTACCTGCTGCTGCGGAGGTGGTCGAGGCTGCAAGTAGGGACTCTGGGACAGGCCTGTGGGAGTCTGCTGAGGAGGACTGAAGTACGGAGGGGTTCCCTGCTGCCCTCCTTGCTGCTCCCTGCTGAACCCTCCCATTGACTGCTGGCCATATGGTGCAACCTGCTGAAGAAGAAGAAAAAGAAATCAAACTTATTACAGGGGAAATATTTATACAACTGCAACTCAGTTTTAATCATTCATGTTTCCATTAACTTCTTCACAACTCTAGACCCTGACAAGACAGGGAGGAGTAGGAGCTGATGGAGTTGTGCTGTGGTCAAAAGTCTCACAAAAGGAGTTTCTAACCTGCTGAGGAATGCTTTTGACATGGAAGTAAGAAGCAGAAACATTGCCCAAAGCCACAAAAAACTATGCAAATAATATTTTCTAATGTCACCAATTGTCCCTGAGCTGCAGGCTCTAAAAGGGGGAAGGCAAACACCAGCCTCCGATCAGCCTCCGCCTAATGAATTCCTGCTGAAGACACCTCTAGCTTTATGTCCTCTAGTTTGCCAAATGCATCCACCTCTTTACATTATCTCTGACTCGGCCAACTCACAGATGAGTTCAGAAGTGCTAGATATTACTGCAGGTCCGTCCCAGGCCGTAACCTTAATGAGGGACACGTGGATGAGTGGTGGCATTCCAGGGCAGAACAAAAAAGAAAAAAACTAATTCATAGGGGTGAAGCCATGCCAAGCGGCAATGCTGTATTACACGGTGGTTTTAAGGGAAAACGCGAACAAGGAGTGCATGTAACAAGCTGGCACAAATACAAATGTAGACTTAATCCCTTCATGTTGTTTGTTATGACTACAGACAGCGCCAGGTGTTGCAACTGCTGTGTGGATTTCCTTATTCACACAGAGACAGCCACACATTTACACAAACAGCCAGGAACAGATTATTAAACAACATTTACAACTACTGACAGCACTTTTAATGTCATATTTCCTTCTCATCATGTCATGTTGCTCTGCCACAAACTCGTTAAACCTACACAAGGCCATAATTTGGGGCATCTGTCAAGCTTGTCGTCCACTTCCAATGCCTTACTTTAACATGTTGTCTTAAATCTTCCTTAGCAAAGTAAAACTCTTAAACTTAGCATGATTTATATCTCGAATGATGGTGTTACTGGGCCCTCTGACATGATGTAATTACCACACTATACAGCTTTGTCAGATAAGAGCATGCAGCCGGAGCAGAGGCTTTATGAGAGAGAAACCCCTCTAACATAAAAGGCATGATGAAACTCAAGGCTGGTGGAGAACATAGTGAAATCTGATCTGGTGACAGCAGAGTACCAGTGGAGATTAATACGTTTGAAACAGGTTTTGAAGAGAGCCTTCATTGAGTGGGGTTTGTAAGAAAAGAAATATTCTCTCAATGCTTTTGACTTTCTCAATAGCAGTGATTGGACAGTGTTGAAAACTTTTCACTTCAGTGGAAATTTGATTAGCAAAGACAGGTTTGTGTGCATGTGTGTGTGAGCAGAGCTTACAGTGAGAGAGTGTGTCATTAGGCCGATGAGATGGACAGACAGGGTGAGATCAGTCCGGCTAGCAGAGAGGTTAATAGCATGGCCCTGCTCATGCCAACGGCACCACTGGATTCATTACCAGCAGTCAGCACACACACATACGCATGCACGCGCACACACAATAAACTACTATTTGATGCTTTAATACTTGAATGAAAGCAGAAAGATAAACCATTGCTCACTGACTCTCTCACATATGCATTTTATTAGGCCTGTATCAAACCTTCTTCAGTAAAAGTGAAGTTGTCCAGTTATTAGTGTTGACAATCTGGTGTAACACAGTGAGCTTCAACAAGAACACCGCTGTTCTCAGATTGTTGAAGATTAGGTCACCTTGGCAATCAAGACCAGAAATCCATTGAAAGGTTCCTCTTTCCACAGACACATCCAGATACAAGAATTTCTTTCTGCTCTTCTGAGCAGAAGCTACAGAACCAGAGGCAAACCGGAGGCAAACAGGTTTACAGAGGCAAACCGGCAAAAAACATCACCACAAAAAAAAGAAAGAAATATGGCGTAACTTTGAATAAATTTAGGGCTACCCTTACCAATTATTAGCATGAAAAATTGCTGATTAGTTCATAGTCGGAATGCAAATTATCTGATCTATATATATATATATATATATATATATATATATATATATATATATATATATATATATATATATACTATATATATATATATATACTATATAGTATATATATATATATAGTATATATAGTATATATATATATATATATATATATATATATATATATATATATAATAGATAGATAGATAGATAGATAGATAGATAGATAGATAGATAGATAGATAGATAGATAGATAGATAGATAAAATAACCAACCCAACAAGTGTGATGTGTCTTTGTTTTCTCCCCTTGTGAGAAAATAGTTTATGGAAGCGTCTTTCCATAAAGAAAAGTCTTTTGGGTTCTTCCAGCTTTTCAGAAACTGAAAATTTTCCTATGTTTTGCGAAATAGCTCAAGCTTAGTGAGCTTGGGTCAAAGACATCTGTGAAGAGATATATTTAGGTCTGAATGGGATATTCTGAGTCATGAATATGCTTTGGTCTGAACCAGTCCATTATAGCTGTGAGTGTATGTTTGAGAGTGATGGAAGGTGAACATCTGTCACAGTCATGTCTTTTGTAGCCTTTAACATATTTTCATCCAAGGCTCCTCGATTTTCAGCTCCATCACTATCAACGTGATTTCTGAGTAACCCCAAATAACCCCAATTTGTACAACCAATATATAAGTTTTCTTAATCTTCACAGCTATTTTCTTAATCTTCACAGCTATTGTTTTGGTCTATCCCATGATATCCAAACACAACACTCTGAAGTGGGACTATGATATGACAACACAGAGTGTTAATGATTTTCCAAAGCAGTGAATTTTAGGCCATTAATTCAAGGATAGCTTTTTTGAATCATCGTCAAATGTAATAACTAACATTAGACTTTCGGCATGAACTCTTTCAGAGCTAGTAGCAATTCATAGTCGAACAAATATTTTTCTCTAAACTGTTCATCATCTAAAGCATGTATGTCATTGTTGCATTCTAACAGAATGGGTTGCAAAAATTTAACCACAGCATGCAGACAATCAAGTAAGACAGTCACAAATATGAATAGATAGAAATACCAACCCCCTGCCATTCAGTCAAATAAGCACACAGGCAGTAGGTAGACTGGAGGTCTAACGAGTAGCAACCTGCCAAAGTGGCTTTGGGTGGGAAGAAAGAGTTATTCAGATGCAGCTTATGTTTGATCGCTAGGGCAGACTGCATAAATGCACTGTACCTGCTGAGCACACACCAACTCAATGAAACCTGATGCTCTTTGACTGAGAATATGTTTAGCGATAAACAGACTTGCTGTGCTGCTGGCTGCACCAATAAAAATAACCGCCCAAAGGAGAAAATAAGACCATTTTCTGCCTTTTGCTTTCACTCAGGTGCAGAGAAGCAGACTAAATAACAGTGTGATTTATCCAGAGTGTCTTGGCAGGCACATGGTGTCAAATAAACGTCTGTAATGAAACGGCAACAGATGTGAAATGCTGTGGGGAGAAATGACGCAGGATAGACGTCCTGCGAAGCAAATAATTCACCATAAACTGCCGCAGCAGTGTGATGAAAACAAAAGCCTTAGTGGTATATTAAGACCCAAAAAGCACAACAAACTGAGAATAACTCAATCAAAAATCTATCAAAACCAGAATTGTATGAAAAGGCAGGCAATAAAGTTTCTCTTTTGCATTAAATAGCCATGCTAACTTTCATTCAAGCAGACGGTGTATGTGATGTACATGCAGAGGTGCAAGTCCCTTAAATCAGCCGTTAAAAAGCCTTGCACAGAACAAGGCACCGCTTGTAATTCAATTGGGACGACGAAGAACGGACAGAAATCTTCATAATTCTGTCAAAGCACCGATACGCTTGACTGGTGAGTGGGGCAAGAGGTTGGCCCCGTTTTGAGTGACAGATGGGCTCAGCCAACCAGAGCACTAACCAGTGCCATCACACTGACCCCTGAACACATTCACACCCACATCCTGACAGGCCTGACAGGCACACACATCAGCGATGCATAGCTTTTAACATTTACATGCCAGCAAGCCAACTGGTAAAAATAAATGCTACTTTATCAAAAAAAGTTTTCACATGCCTAAATCTTTTTCACATTTTGTCACAATGCTAGAGAAAAATGTTGACATATTTTACTTTGATTCATTTGACAGTCCAGTACAAAGCAGCGCGAATTTGTAGAATGATATAAAAGTTTTGACCAAGTGTTGCGTACCTTGTATTCAGCACTTCCAGTCAATATTCTGTTCTTTTGTTAAATGCAGTAAACAAGTACATACAAACAAGTTTTTTCCAGTGTGTTTCTACTAAGATTTGCACATCTAAAGATTGAAATTGATGTAAGGTCAGTAAAAAGAGGTTGGAGACAGTCTGAACAATAATGTTTAAATATTTCCACAGATTCTCAGGTGGATTTAGGTCTAGACTTAACTTGGGTCATTACAACACATGAATGTGCTGTGATTGATATCCTTTCATTACGCAACTAAGTGTATATTTTGGATCAGTGTCCTGCTGGAAAAAACATCCTCCTCAGTCTCAAGTCTTTTGAAGGCTCCAACAGGGTTTTTTTTTTTTTTCCCATACTATGCTCCCACTGTCATGAGTTACTGTGGGGTATTTGGGGATGATCTCCTCACAAAGGGTTTTACATTTAATACAAAATGCTAATTTTGGTCTCATCTGACCAGAACACCTTCTCATATTTGCTGTGTATCATATATGGTTTGCAGCAAACTTTAAAAATGACTTCTTTCAGATGTTTAACAATAAAAGCTTTCTTTGTGCCAATCTTCAACATAGCCAAGGTCTGTGGGTTGTAAAACCTAAACTTTTTACATCTGAGTTGTGGATCGCTGCCATTCCTCCAGTGTTATCATGGCACTCCTGGTGGCTGGATGCTACATGTCCATGATTTTAGAAGGTTGCACTTGTGCTAAACTCCTTCTATTTTCTGGTGATTGAACAGTGAGACATTCACAATGGGGGTTATTATTTTCTAACCTAACCCAGCTTTAAACGTCTCTACAACTTTCTGTCTGACATGTCTGCTGTCTTATTTGGTCTTCATGATGCTGTTTATTCACTGGTGTTCTCTAACAAATCTTCACAGAACAGACGCATGTATTACTAAGACAAAACTATACCCATTTGTAATTTAGGTTTATTAGAATAAACTTCACATTTCCTTATAAGTCCAGGTAGAGAAGCAACCTGAGAAGGCAATATACCTTTAAGATTGGGTGGCTTCTATATTTAGTTGGATCACTGTAAATAGCAGTATTAAAGTTATAGGGCAACATTCACACTCATAATCTGCAAAAACATTTGATCCTCATCTTTCCATTTCACAATTATGTACAATTTTGCATATTTCTCAAATCAAATTTCAAGAAAATGCAATTAAGTCTGAGATGACAAAATGTGGAAAAAAGTCAGATGTGTGATTGCTTTTGCAAGACACTATACATTTTTTTAAAGGAACAAATTTCCTTCTGAGCTGCCAGAAATTGAAACAGGGGATGAAAAACACAAAAGAATCTGGCATTATACTGGCAAGGGAAGATGTTTAGAGAGACAGAGATGGACAGATAGGCATGAAGAAAGATAGAGGACGGGTGTTACATACTGAGATACTTAAAGGAAGAGATAAGGCGATGTATTGCACAATAAAGACTGAGAGGGAGAGATGGATAAAGACATCGAAGCAAAATGATTTGTGGAGAGAACAGAGTGACACAGACAAGATATAAAAGATGAGTTTTGGATGAAGAAAATAGATCACAATATAGTGATAAGCAGCTGAGAAACAGTTCTATATCATATTCACTCTTTTCTATGTTGAATTGAGAAAAAATTACATGTAGCTGGTTATGCATGTCTCTTTTTCCACTACTTTTGTCATGATACAATGCTTCAAAGTATTTTAAAATACTTATATTGATGCAGATTTAAAGCAGGTAGCATTAAAACAATTCCAGCTGTAGACAGACAGCACCTGAAACAGAATCTTTTTCTTTCCATATTTAAAATTTCCAGCAGCTGATAAATCCGAGCGCAGACTTAACAACAGATATCAAAGAGGACGTTTCAGTAAAGGGAAGGCAGCGGGTGAAAGGTAAGACAGGAGTGGCAGTGTTGACAGATGTGTCAGTCATGGGAATGAAAAAGTGCACCACTATCAAAATAACTCCTGACAACAATGGCAGCTAGCTCACCTTTTTTCTCTCTAAAGCTTCTTCACTGCAAGAAGCTGAGGCATTTAAAAAACACAAAAGTGACAATTTTTAGTTGACCTGCCGTGTTTGCTGTGCTCTCGCTGTGTCACATGTAATGCGTAAAAGATTATGACTGTGGAAAAAAAGGACATTTTAAAAAGCCGTAGATATTGACAGAAGCATGTTGTAAGTAAACATACATTTTTGAAATTTTATAGAAATATTGTGTTTTTGCAGAAATTATGCAATTCTCAATTTACTGTTTACTTATAGTAATAACTATGCATTTATTATTACAATAAACGTGTACGTGCTTGTTAACAGGAATCCAAAATGTTGCGTTTGTGTTTTGCTAGTGGAAAAGGCTTTATCAAAGGGAATGTGCCAAACAATAAGAACTTATAACAGAATAACAGCAAAGGATGGCCGTCAATTTTAAAACATATTAGGAGGTAAAAATAGACAACATAGTAAAATTTTACTCAGAGACTATTCAGGTCACAGACTAAGACTGTACAGACTGTGGGTGGCCATTTGTGCCTCTAAAAAATTTAATTGACTTGTTTTTCCAAATATATTATTGCAGACCTGTTATAGCTCAAAGCCTCTTTCCAGCATTAACAGAATATTCAGTGTGTTTGCAATGGCAATAAAAAGTTACCTTAACATGTTTCAAGTTTTTTAAAAATATTAAATAAAATACATTCAATAAAAAATTTGAAATAAGCAGCAACAAAAATCTTTATTTTGTTGGACATTTGGATGCTGCTTTCACTTGGGTGAGAAAAAAATTGAATGACTAGAAACAGATTCAGCAGTTCTTAAGTGCTACGTGGTGAGGTCACTGCATCACAGCCAAAACCCTGCACACTTATAAATTGTAAACGAAGGTGAGTCCCATAATGACACATGAAGTACCAGGGGACAGGGTTAGCTTCAACAGGCTCATGATTAAACATAAGGAAGAGAAATAAGGGATGCATCATTGTTCTTGTCATCCGCTCGCATCTCTTCCCCCAAGGTGAAGGCGATTCTCGTCCCTCTCTGTCTTTCATCCCTCTCTCCTCCCCCACCTTCCTTTCTCATACATCGGAGGCCCTTGACATCTCAGGAATGAGCTGCCCTTGGAGGAGTGAAGGAGTGAGAGACAGGAGGAGCGATGTGCAGCACTGTGAATCCTGACATGCGAGCCACCTAAAGGACAGCCTGCTCTGTGAGGCCAAAACTTAATAAACAGGCACACTTCCAGATAACGGAAACACAAGAAATAAAAGGTTGTGGACAATTTACTTTTTTACATAACAGTGTGCTTCATATACTGCAGCTGTTTATTTTCAAATGAAAACACACGGCTGCCTATTCAGCAATCGTAACTTATTGACATGTTGATAACATCAAATAAGACAGACAGAATAAGAGTGAGCAGACAGTGTGGCTGTAAACTGACACAAAGACATATCTGATGCCTACATGCAGTTTTTTTCATTGTAGGTTACTTTCTAAACCCTGAAAAACAAGCTTTCCTTTCTCTTATTCTCAGTTTCTTCTGCATAAGCTAATGACGCAAAAAGTAGCTTCTTGTTGCTGCTGTTTCAGACTGAGCCATGATGGAAACATTTGCAGAAGCAGAAAAGGTTAATGTGGTCTGTTATGTCTGCGTGCGTGTGTGTGTGTAAAAAGCCATTTATTTTTGTTTTTTCTTTATTTTTGTGAGTGGCTCTGGGCTCTGTGCCACCAGCTCTAAATGTTTTTCCCCTACTAAACTCCTGACCCCAATCTGAGGCCAACCAAGACAGCAAAGAGAGGAAATCGAGAAAGAAAGGCAACAGGGTGGAAAAAAAGGCAAATGTGATTTGGTGACAGGGTCAAAAATGGCTGCGGAGGAGAAAAAAAAAGAGTGGGTGACATGAAAGTGGTCCAGCTGTCGATACAAATAACCAATCACTTAAGATGTCTAAACTCGTAATTTCTCAGCATTCATGGCAGACATTTCGTACAGGAACCTACAGCAAGCCACATTCACTCGACACATAGAAAATAATCATTATCAAGAATAGAGGGCTTGCGATGCATGTAAACATCACAATGGAGTACTAAAACATCTATCAGATCAATCATTTCTGCACGCTGCAGCTCGACTTGTTTTTTACCGCTTGCTGTGTTGACAAGCTCTAGGTTCTGTAGAAGTCATGTCAATTACACCTAAGCGGGGAAAAGGGAAGAGGAAGAGGGGAGGGAGTTGGAGCGGACTTTTTCACCATCAGCGGCCACTATCAGTTCAGGTGATTATGTTTGAATTTTAGGTCTCCTGCTGTGAAACCGTCTCCAGATGGATGCTGATGTGATGAGGTGCTGCCGTGACTTGTGAACTGTTAAGTTCTGTGGAATAGATGGCACAGGGTCTAGTGATGGGTGCGATGGTTTGCAGATCAAAAGAAGGGAGGTATAGCCAGTTCTTAAAACTTGACAATTTTTTTTTTCTTTTTTTGGGAGGGGAAATATTATTTTGGCGTTTTTTCCCACATGGCTGATTTTCAGCCTGATTGATCAATGACCAGTTGGTCAGGAAGAAATTGCACTGACACCACATTTCTTGGGTGTGTGTAAATAATGTTACTGTATGGGGAACGAAACAGAGAGCAAGCACTAGAGATTTAAGAAGGTATTTGAGAAATAAAAAATCATAAGATATGTAGAGAAGACTAAATAGCATTCCTTATACTCATGCAGACAGTCTGTGTCCATTGTTGAAGATCCAGTCCTCTTGCCAGGGTGGCTGAAACAGCAGAGGAGTTCTCCATGTTTTCTGATTAATTCAGAATTATTTGACCACCCAGGGAGACTCATGAACCGTGAACAAAGCGCTGAACTTTTAGCTCATAATAGTCAGACGATCTTTAAGCATGGTGAGAAAATGAAACAGAAGAGGATACCACAGCAAAACGTAAAATCTGTTATAAAACAGTAACAGATTGTAATTTTACACCCTCTGATCCAATATATTCACAAAACATGCAATGGAGTTTGATCAGATTCTACTGAGCCCAGACAGTAAACCAATAAAACGGGCAAAAGTCTGATGTTAACAATACACAAATGTAATTCACTTTTGTGAAGGCTAAGATTACGAAGAAAATAGATTTATTTAGTGATTTTTCCCAAGGTGGAATCAGAATGTGAGATGTTGGTTTTATTATGTCTGGTGTTAAACTGAAAAAGTAAAAGTTGGGCTTCTCCCTTTGACCACAAGCTAGGCAGTAAAAAAATAAATGAATTTAAGACTCACTCATTGGTTTAATCTTGACAACACCTTTCCAGCCCATCTCTATTCTCTCTGATCTCTTTATAAATGCAGAGGTTCTGTGTCCGTGAAATACAAATGAACAAGCTGAGCTGTCAGATCCCCCTTGACCTAAGTAAGAAAAAAAAAAATCTATTTCTAATCTGGTTGTAAACTGAGAAGAATTTTCAGCGAGCCAATTAGAGCAGCGACTAATCCCCGTCTAACTCTGTAAAGATGCAAAGCATCCTTTTTTTCCTCAGCTCTCTTCTTCGCTCCCTTCGCTTCACTCCACTTTCATCTCTCTGTGCTTTTATCTTATTAAACAGGCACGAATAGGGCACCGCAAACACAAAGAGCTGAGTTCTGATCTTTGAAAAACACACAGTTTTCCACATTTTGCATCACTTACCTAAATTCAACCCCAAATTATATTAAATTCAAACCTTAAATCAACTGTAAAAATGAAGATGGTTATGAACCTAATGCAACAAGAATATACGACAGCAGAAATTGTAAAACATCTGCTACGATGATTATAATCCATGTCTAACTTACTCTAATATTTTGCTCTACTTATGATGAGGGAACAAGCAATTTATTACTCCATGTGTCTGAGTGTTTTGTCATTCTCTTTATGTATATGGTAGCTCTATGCTTTATAATTGATGGCATCACTTAAACTAGTATATGAATGATGGTTGGTGGTGAAGCTGGGGGGCGGACTTCCCTTTTTTTCAGATAATGGACGCAGTGAAATGGCTCTACTTTGTGTTTGATTGGCTGAGGGCCACCTTAAAGCAATAAAGCAATAAAAGTTACAAATGAGAGCCAGCTATTAGAGTCATTGACGTGCGTAAGGCTAGCTTGCTAATTAATTGATCATGAAACTTCATCTATTTTGCAGTGAGAGAGTACCCTTTAATTCATCAGCATTTCACCATCATTGTCCTTTTTTTTTTTTTTTTTTTTTTTTTTACCCTGTTGTCTTATTGCACAAAATGGTTCACCTGCTTTCACCTAAACGTCTGTTTAGTTGGTGTGTACCATGAGGTAGAATGAGTTGTAGTGTTGAAGAGGGCACAAGAAAGAAACGGTGTCAAAAGAGGTGCGAGCAGAGGCTGGAACGGTCCACTTTGCAGCCCCTTCGCCTCCTCTGTCTCCATCTTTCCTGGCAGAGAAGCTGATTTATCGGGGCTTCCCAGTCATCCGTCTGATCGAGCAATGCGGGCTGCATTAACCCCAGAGGCAACCCTACCACCCAGGCCCCCTAAGTGCTTCAAAGTCCCCCCCGCCATTCAAGCAATGTTATAAATTGGCCATCCAGCTCTTTAAGCTCAATAGCCCACAAGATGAGGTCTAGTCACACAAGGAATTTCAACGCCTTTTGTTCAACAATAACCATAGTGTAAGTTTACATCCTACTCGCATTGGTTACAATGTTACACAAATTGGGACCTTTGATAAAGATGTGAAAATTTTTCCTTCCTACCTAAATGTCAATTTCTTTTTTCTTTCCTTTTCAGAAAAGGCATTTAGAGAAATAAGCCTCAGTGGTGTCAGATTTGCAGAACCTTGCAAAATTGTATTTTATACAGTTTATCACATTGAAACTAAAACTGTTCCTGTGTTTTAGAGCTATTTTATTCAACATGTTAGTGCGTGACTGAAAAGTGGAAGATATAAGGCAAATTGTTTTCAAAATTTTAACAAATACAAATCTGAAAAGTGTGGCATTTATATTCAGTTCCCTTCAGTCTGATATGTAGTTATTCACTGACCATTTGTGTATTGAGATAACAGATACACAGGTGGACCTAAGAAAGTAACATGAGGAAGTGTATCAATGTTATAGTTTAATTATTTATCCAACATGTTGTTTTCACCCCCTATGGCAAAAAACAGCTCCTTGTCACCCTGATGCTGTTAACAGCAAACATTTAAAAATAATTTTGGTCATATTTAATTAATTTTAACTGTTTGGGGTGGAACATTTATTTCTTTTTGTGGGATTTTATTTTTTTACAGTTTTTTAATTATTATTGTTGTTAAAGAAGCACCTGTAAGGAGGACCTACAAATTTTAAAAGAAAGTGAAAGTTTTGTAGTGGAACTAAAAAAATAAATAAACGCTGAAAGTCTTCTCTCTAATAAAAATACTACCATCATATACCATAACATCCTTGCCTACATCTTTTTCAAAGAGCCGAGCTGAAAATTTGAGACACTGTAACTGGTCTGGGCCCACTGGGTTAAGCATATTATTCTAGTTCTCTTAAAGTTGTGTTACATGCAAATACTAAATTGCGGCTTTTACTTTTAAAAATGACAATCATCTGTTTTTCTGGTAATACTGAAGCTCCCACTCCCACTTCTTAATTTTCCACTCAGTAAAGGTGGAAAATTAGGAAGAATTAATATATTTCCCCCAATTTTCTTATAAGTATTGCCTTTGTTCTTTCTTTCTTTATTTCTATTGTCAGTGTACTGAAGAAGCAGAAATACAGCATTACCATCAAGAGATAACATAGTGCATGATTGCAGTCCTCTAATCCATGAACAATTATAACAGCAGTTATGCCCTCAATTCAGATTGGCCCAGATCTCAATCACTCTAATTAAGCACCTGTGGAGAAAATACTGAATATTTGCCAAATAATTGATGCTGTTGCAGCCTGCGTCTGTTCAGGTGAAGGCAGCTCACCTTTCAGCACTTCTGATTTTAATAAAATGTTAATTAAGAGTTCCAGACAGACTGGAGAAACCTAAGCTTTGCAGCCATTTTCTAATTTCTAGATGTTTAGAGTCAAATTTCTGAACCGACTTCGGCAGCAATAGACTAAAAATACATTTTCTTAGTTTACTACATATTGATTACAAACAGTGCAATTTGTGACAGGTCTTTTTATTCTACAAGATACTTGTTTATATTGTAGGAAAACACAAAGGTGTTATTAGGCCTGTCGCGATAAACAATAAATCAATTAATCGAATGATAAATTAAAACTATCGACTTCATTTCAATTATCGGCTTTATCGTTTCTTCCGGCCATTTTCTCTTTCTGCTGATGACACTGAATGAAAAAAGGCTCAAGTCCAGTGCTTCCACTGACCCTCCCTTCCTCAGTTCCTTAGTGCAAGTCCCAGCGCAAGTACACAATCTTAGAGCTGTCGGCCCATTTTCAAAACTTGGTTTAGCCGATTTCTGTCGGCTAAACCACACATTAGCCGACAGAAATCCTAGGTATAACGGTTCGATCGGGTTCTATTGTGCCGTGTGGTTGTGGCGGTGCGGTGAGAGGTTGGAGAAGGAGTTAGCAATGGCGGTTAGCCACTCTAACCCAAAACAGCAGGACGCACTGTTGAAGTATTCCACACTTTCACTTGATTTCGCTTCGAACATTTAAAGCCAGTTCTCCACCTTACTAAGATTATAGTCTCATACACAAGAAAAGTAACGATAGTTTACCGCTCCGCACCTCATCATCACCGATGATCTCATCTACAACAAGAGTTCTCACTCTGCACAATAATACAACTAACGAAAAAGGGAAAAGGCGCCCCCTTGTGGTGATACCTAATCATCTCTAGGAACCAAGCAGTATAATGACTGTTACATGGTGTCCAACAATGGGCACAAAATAATGGCTATAGGCTAGTTAACTAATTTTAAAAACAGGCATTAATCAGTGCTTTACTACAATCTACCTGCAATTCATGTGGCTAGTGTCAGTCCTGACTGAATGAAAATCATTATGACCTGTTTATGTCAAGTTAACGAAGAACAGCTGAAAAGTTACCAGGTTTATGGGGCGATATAGTATACAGACTTCATAATCTGCACTCTTTTGGTTGACTGCAGTATGTATTTCCACTTTGGCTTTATGTTGTTTAGTTTTTATCCAAGTACATTTTTTGTTGATAGAGACTGAGAATCCATTTTATTTTTGTTTTTGGTTATTTTGTTTATCAGTTGCAGTGTTAAGTGTTCTTTTGAAAATAAAGTGTATCTATCTTTGGCATGTATTATTACCTCATTTCCATTAAATCAGTGTAAAAAGGTCTTCAAACAATATTATCGTTTATCGCAATATTTTTTGAGACAATTAATCGCTCAGCAAAATTTGGTATCGTGACAGGCCAAGGTGTTATGCATAAAAGACAGTTTGTGTTACTATAACGCTACGTGAGATATATAATTAACGTTGCTGTTGAACCATTCAATTTACACCAAAGCTACTTCACACAGAGTGGCTGTGGCTATTTATGTAAAGAAATAAAAAGCACAGTTGATGGTTGCCTCACATTTGCTCATACTTTCATGCAAAACATCTGAAGCAGTCAAAGATGTTTTGACACATGAAGCAAATAAAAAGGAAGAAGAGCCATCTTTCAATACTTATTGTTCAGGAATGTACACAGCTGCTGGCCAGCTGAAAAGAAAACAGACGCGCATCAGTCATGCATAACATTATGACCACTGTTAATCACATCTCATTTATACATTTCTATTGACAATGGAATTCCCAAAATTTTGTTCAAAGATGATTGTGAGATATTTCTCCACCTTTCCAGATCTGTTTTATTTTTTGCCTTCAAAAGAAATGGCAGTTAATGTTTGTTAGTGGCAGTGAGCCACGCTAAATTTGGATTGTAAAGCATAATATGTGATGTTGCTTAAATAAAAATTCATTAAACTTGATTTAAATTGATTGTTTTTTTGTTTTTTTTTTAAACACATTTCTTCAAAAAATAAATTAAAAATGAATAAATACAACCAAATAAACTGAATTTCATAACCGACAACAGCGTCAGAAATTCCTTTTTTTTCTTCTTCCAAATTCTTTTTTAAATCTTTGCATTTGCAAACTCCCACATTTTTTTCTAAATAGATAAATGAATATGATAATTACTAAAGTTTCAACATTTCACTAGAAAAGTTTGAAAAGTTAACTCCCTATATGCATAAGTATATTTGTGATAAAATTAAACAGCATCTGTGTTACATTTGAATTTTGTTCCCAATAGCAGTGTAAAGCGACATAGTAGTGTAAAAAGACGTGCTCCCTTAATAATATGAATGTGACTCACATGCCATGTGCGCCACACATTTGTTCAGCTGCTACAGCATTTACACTACTTCTGCTGGAAATCACAGCAATTACCAAAAATAACATGATTAAATCTCATGCAACTCTATGCACTTTGTGCTGATGACTCTATAAACGCAACATGCTAGATTTTAGAAAAGTGGGGGCACTTCATGGGAAATGAAATTTAATTTCACTTGATCTTTAAACATGGAACAAATGACATGAGGGAAGTTCCAGCTAAAGTAATGTACCCAGTCCTGCCACTGTTGGAAACTTCGACACACTTGAACCAATACACACACTATCTAAACCAGGCCCACATCTCAAGTGACACATACTTCAAAGTCATGACAGGACTTGATGTTCCACAAAACGAATGTTGCAAAACTGAAAGGACTAATTCACAGGACAAAACAAGGAGTCTGATGCTTTCACCAAGCATGCAAATGCACAAAAAATTGCAAATAATTTACAGTTTCAACATGCGTAGATCACCTGTAAATGTTCTGTATCTGTCCTCCCACTAGTCAGATGTTTTAGTGGAAAAAAAGTTGATGCACATATTAGATGGATGTTTTTAACAAAAATAACTTCATTTTAAACAATATCAGTGTATAATTTTTAAAGTTTTCTTTGTTGATGACTTCTAGACCAATAAATATTTGTCAAAACAAAAAAATATTTGATTGAAGCTACACAAAGCCATAAAGGATGCTGGTTTCTTTGTGGTCTTCTAGGTGTGTGTAGTGAACAAGTGGCAGGTCAGCTGCATTTCCACTTGACTTTAAATGCTTGGCTCCTATTAAGTTGGCCCAGCATGTAAGGAACAAACATCCAACACTGGTAATGGTTTCTGCCTGATTGGTTGACACATTCGCCCTCCTCCTCCTCCAAGCACACACATTCACACACACACACACACACACATGCCTTCCTTCTTCTCGGTCTCCCTCTCAACTATTTCCCAGGATATCTTTCTTCTCTGTATTCTCTCACTCCCCCCTATACCCACCCTTCCCTTTCACATCAAACACTAATGTTTCCTTCAAATGCCTTTTCCTCTCTGTCTGCCAACGCTGACATCACAGGAAATTACGCTCAGAATTGGCAGCACTTTTTTTTTTTTTTCCTCATTTCAGCTGCATTCCAGTTTCCCACACAGACACTTTTCTCATGTGACCTGACATTCCCCAAAACACCTGCCTCCCTAATCAACTGTCTTGATGTTATTTTTTATTTTATTACTGGTATTCAACAGATTTTAACTGTGGTTCTGATGATGTCACACAGCAAAAATGATATTTCACAAGCATATAATAGCTGTCAAGTTACTGTTTGAGTGAAAATGCAGGTATAGTGATGTCATTTATTTATCGATGTGAAATTGTGTAGACGTCTGCGATCTATATTAATTCAGTATTCTTTCATCTAATGCAGCTTCAGTGGGGGTAAAAATGAACAAAAAAGTCAGATGGTGATCAGAGTCAACTATTAGTGAGCGGATATCATACTTAGGCATGCCAACATCACTCTTTGATACAAATGCTGTTCCTCAGAGAAAAACACTCTGGTTACACACCAGGAAAATCACCTAAGGAATGCTTTCTATTCAGAGGAAGTCAAGCACTGAACAGCTGAAAAAAAAAGAAGATGATTTTGAAGTGGTCAAGTTTAAATCTGGATTTAAATCCAGCTTAGATGCTGTGGCATAACCTTATATGGCCTATTCATGCTGGAAAAACCCCTGCAAAGAAGAGTGGGCCAAAATTCCTCTTCCTAAAACTTTTCACAGCACTGTACTATTAGAGAAAACGTCATCAGAGACCTTTTAAAAAACTGTCATCTCTTAATGGTAAACTTAAAAAAAAAAAATTAGACATACTACTTACAGGACAAAGTATGTTTGTTTAAATTCAATAACAAGGCGATGTTGGGGAAAATTATGTTATCAAAGAATGAGAGTCTTCCAATAACTAGAGAAAGATTAATCTTTGTCTTTATTTTTATTCAAAGGCAAAAGCATTAAAAGACCCATGTCACTTTACACAGTCAGTAGAAGAGCCCCGAACAACACATCACTTGTTATATACGCACAGCAAAAAAGAACAGACCCCAAGTCTGAACTTATCTCTATTACCAGGTGGACAACAGAGCCACATCTTTATCCAGTGTCATGCAACTGCCTCTCACTTCATTGGAGGGAACAATTTTTAGTTAAGACTTTTCGTTGGAAACCCACACCCTACATGTGTGGCAGGAAATGAGAGCTGACAAGGATTCCAACAGAAACTTATAGCTCTTCTTTATCAGTCACTCATAGCTGCAGGCTCTCTAACACTTACACAGCAATAAGCATTAAAGAAAAACATTAATTTATACAAAACACTATCAATCCTTATTTAGATAAAATGAAAATGAAATAGTTAAAATGAAATTTTCTATTACAGTGGCAGGATAGAGTTGGTCAGAGGACCAAACTGGGGTCCTCAGTGGTCAAGACTCAATCCCTGTGTATATGAAACACCCAGAGAGGAGTAACTAAAAGGCAGAAATCAAGTCTTCACACATTTAAATAACACTGGCAAAGGAAATATTACCAAGCAGAGCTTATTTTAAATAAATCGGACTTAATTTTTGTATGGTTCAACCGTAGCACTGAAAGACAGTAAAATAGGACCTTTTGTTCCACTGTTAAAACCCCTACACACACTCAGACGGCCGACACAGTCGCTCCGTCCCAGGGAAAACACAGACAAATACGCTTGCCTTTGTTGACGTCACGTTGCTTGGCAACAACTCAGCATGCCTGTCTACGACAAGCTGGGGTATCAGCCCTGAAGTGTGAGGCATCACGGGGGATAGTGTGTGCTGTGCCTTACATCACCCACAATCCCCCTTGCTGATACAGCTGCAGCCTGGATCGGCATTTGCAGCTGATCTTGGAAAAGTTTCACAACATCCACGCTTGGGAAAGAGAGCGACTGTTCCTCTTTCAGATTCAGCTGCGCCCGTGTTTGTCCAAACCACATTTCAGCACGTCTTTTGGCAAGTAATTAACAGTCACTTCAGGAGCTGACATGCTGTGCTTTCTGCAGCACACAGTATTTTGGAACATTCATTTCCCGGACCTCTCCTCTGCTGCCTGATCAGACCCCTGACCGCTTTTTCTGTAGGTGAGGCTCATTACGCTCATCTGAGAGGTTGGAATTAAACCTCCTCCTCCGAACTCATTACCGCGAGCTAGATTTCACCGGCTTCAGATAGGCAATGCGGTGGTGCTGCTTTTAAAGCCAGAGCCAGATAATTAGAAACTTTAGAAGCACAGTTCCCATGGCTATAGCCAGAGTGAACAACTAATTCTATTTGAACTAATTACATTCCATAACGCTATGCAGTGATTGCTACCCCGACCACAGCCTCCCCTATGAAATACGCCAGAGGATTTCATCACAAAATAGTACCAGGGATGTATTTTCTTGTGTATGTCTGACTGACTGTACTGTCTTTGTATTACTGGTATTACTCTCAGAGCACAGCATGTCTTCACATATACACCCCCGCCCTCTCCCAACTGTGTGTATTTCATAACGCGAAACCCCTTATTGAGCTCAGTAATGATCATTTTGGGAGCGTGTTGTCATCACAAAAATGCGTCAGAGGGGATTTTGGACCTAAAGCAATGAAGTCTGAGATTTGAAGTGACTGAGTTGGGACTGCATTAAAGTCACCTACCAGAAAAGGCACTTCAACACAGAAGGAATTTACTAAAATGCTATATCTGAAACAGAAAGATCAATTTGCAGTAGAACCAGTTCAGTTCAAAGGGATAGATTTTTTTTAAAAGTGAGATTATATAAACCGCTATAGGGAGTTGATATCTTCCAAACGTTCTGATATTTGAGACCAGAGTCCCTTTTGGTCTTGGTCCCACTCAGACTAACCGTCAGCCTCAGCCAGACCAACAAATCTGAATTACATCTAAATAAATATGCCAAACAAGTTATCATTTTCACAGACTGTATTAACTTCTTATAACTCTATTTAAAGTTTATAAAAATCTCCTTTTAAAAGTTTTGACCTATCACTTTTGGAAACTAAAAAGGAAAAATTGCTTTTAGTTGTTTCATATTTATTAGTTCTGTATCTGGAAATGCTTTTCTTAGAAAGATCCTAAGTGACTCACGTTTGTGTCAATTGTGTAAAGCAAATCTTTCCTGGTGAATGTTTGCAGATGTCTGCATAAGTTTTACACAAAACAGGAAGTCTGGGAGTTGATATGTTTTTCTCTCATTCTGTTTGTGTAGCTTTGCTTTGTGTGGAAGCTCAGGTCAGTCACCCCAGTGAGAAGCCTTCAAGTCCAGACCAACTGACCCAGGCAGGCTAAATATAGCCAAATATGACAGTGGGGAACAGTATAAACCACCCCATCCATCCCACCTAAAAACAAAACACTGTTGAAGATATGTTTTCATCCACACACACACACACAACTTCAGTCTCTGTCACAATTGAGTCACACAAATTCATCGCAACCACACAACCAACCACCTTACAGTGGAAATTTGATTTACTTATGACTGTAAAGCAGACACAAGCGCCATTGTCTTACAGGTCTATTGTGTTGCAAAGAGAGACAATGATGTGGGCCAACACACATGTTAAACAGCTACTTCTGCATAAATACAGATTCAAGCATAAGCATATAGAAATGTATTCAATGGAAAACCAGAGTAAAGTCTAAACACGCTTCAGTGCATCTGCAGCCAGGTGAACCATCAAACTCAGCACACACAGCAAGGAGTTTCACAGGAATTAAGCAAACAACAGGAGAAACATGGCAGCAGTACAGGATGTTAGATATGCCTAGTGTTTTACACAAGCTTTTTTTTAACGTCGATCCTCAAGGCCCACTGACCATTGTGTTTCAGATAAAACACAGACCTGATTCAAATGATAGCATTAGAGTCCGCATGCTATCAAGTGCTGCAGAACCCTGATAATCACCAAATTATTCTGGTCAGGTGTGTTGCAGCAGGGAAACACATAAACCATGAAGGACAGTGGACCATCAGGACCAGGACCGTGAAACACTGTTTGAAACAACAACTCCAAATAACAAAAACATCAGGTAAAAATCCAAAGCATAAACTAAATGTCCAAACATAGCATGTAACATGAGGAACAATAACTGGAACCACAAAACAACAATGATAAAATAACATTTTCAGCATATTAACACAAACAAAAGTTGTTTTCTTGATTAGGAACAGAAAAGCAAAAATTACTCATATTGCTAACATGAATACAGCATGTAGTAAAAGGTTATTTTAATACATAGATTTAAGTAAAAGTCATAACATTTATGAAAACTCTCCCTGTTTTTTCCAAAGGATATTAGACTTTTATGTGGTTTTGCTCTTCATAGACTACCAAGTCAACATTACCTGGTCAATTTGTAAGGCCATCTAAAGTAGCAAGCCCTAAATGTCGTAATATGAGGCACTCTTTTTATACTGACACAGTGCAGTAGCCTTTCTTAAGCCAGATGGCCAGACGAGTGTGGGAGCACATGAGGAATGACCAGCCTTTTTACACTGCACTTCTTGTACCCAGAGAAAAGTCTGGCATCTCATTTAATGGACTTTAAACTGAGGGAACTTAACATAACTTTCTAAAAACCTTGCTTCACCTTGAAATAAGCAATCAGCCTAATGCACACAATTCAAACTTGAAGCCTTTGGGTCTGTTGACATACCTGTTGTTGAGGGTATTGCATGCCACTCATGCTCATTTGGCTCCTCCCCTGCATGCTCATTGGATATCGATGTGAAGGAGGTGATGCGTATGGTTGGCTTGAGGGGTAATTTCCGGCACCTGGCTGTTGAGGAGTGGAGTACGGATTGTTGGTCATTCCATACATCTGTGAGCGCTTCATTGCCATGAAATCCATCGAGGGAACCTGTGGAGGGAAAGAAAAGGGATTTATTTGCATCAGCATTGCCAAAAAGTGTCGTTATTTGTTCACCATTGTCCACGGACTGGATGAAGGACTGCATCAAGTATTGGAATGCCAAACAAAAGCCCACCTAGCAAACTCACTCCATCTAGAAACCAATTATTTCTACACAAACTTCACAGGATGAATTTACATTAATATTTAAAGATAACAAAACCTTTATCTAAAACTGCTTTAAATGCTGTTTAAAGTAACTGGCAGCAAAAAGAATAACTATATAGCTCCTGTCTCAAATGCAATAAAACAGTTTATAGTCGACTATCAGAAGTACTTATTTATTTATTTACTTTATATAATATTCCATTCTTTTGTAAGACAAATTAATCCCTATACTGCAAGGCAACCAGATCCACCAAATTATTTGCCCAAGTTGAACGAATCGGGTTATAAAATATGATAAAAGGTTATATAATAAAGATTTCTATAAAAACTACAACAAAAAAAAAAAAAATGTCTAGAACAATCGTTGAACTAAAATATGGAAAAGATTATGCAGGATGCAGATGTTTTTTTTTCTTATAACTGAAACATTTTATGCTTACAAATTGGAGTCTGGTAATTGAGGTAACCAAGCAGTCAATATTGGCTTCAAAAAGCACATTGCTGGAGCTAGGTTTCTTATTATAAGAAGCCTCCCCTAAAAATGAAAAAAAAATTCAAAGAGAAGAAAGAAAATGTTTCCAGGGCTTTTTTATCCCATTGTATAGCAAGTATGTCAGTGAAGTTTCAAGGGTTTGTTTGGGGTCTCAGTAAGCCACTGGAAAATTCCTGTACAGTGCATCGGGCTAATGCTAATCCGCCACCAGTAGTTTGTCAGTCTGCAGGGAAGATAAAGTGACATTCCTCTGCCTTTCCTTTCTCCTTTCATGCTCTCTTCCTTTTGTCTCTGCCATGTAGGATCATGAGTGATTTATGACATTTTGCTCCCACTGTTTCTTATACACACTTGCACTTCTCTTCTCTTTCTCTGTAACTAACTGCCTTCTCTTCCTCCACCACCACCACCCCCTCCTCCACCTCCTCCTCTGGTTCCTCTCCTCTCCCCGACTCAATATCACCTCGTCTACCGTAGAGGAGAAATTGCAGCTGCCTCATATTGCCAGGCTAATATCAAGAAGACATGTCAGGGGAAGGGAGCACTTTATACAACTGGTTACGAGTAGATGGCCAAGGTGCTTCACTTTTTAAAAAGGGTTTTGCTTACTGAGGCATGTGCACGGGATAGTTTGGACTATTTCACAAGGTGCAGAGTGGATGGAGAAAGAGAAACTGATTTAGAAATAGAGAGAGTGAAGATAGTGAGAAAATTGGTGTAAGAAAGCTAAAGAGAGAGGCATGAGTGTTCATGAGTGTCTGAAATTATTTCACAGCATGGAGGTGTATGAGCGGGTGTGAGGAGGGTTATGCTGTCATGGTTCACATAATCAGGACTTCAGTAGTTAAATGTGACATTTAATTAGTTGCTGGTACATGGTTCTGGTTGAAATCATAAGGTGCACCTCTTTCTGTTTCATCCTTATTCTCACGCGAAGCTATTAATAAGGGAATTATTCACAGTTTTGCTCAGTGAAACTGGTACCAGGTCTGGCGATTGCTTAGCACCAGTTCTCTTTGTTTCTACCACCAAACGATAAAGAACAGGTGCTGCAGTGGTGCAGCATTAACCCTTTCCTTCATCAGCTTTAAGTACTGTTGCTTAAGGTCAGCTTAATTCACGAGTTCACATAACTAAACATTTTAGCTATGCATTACAACGTGAAGCTTTAATGTTAATAAGAAGTTGAATTTGTTATTTCAGGTGAGATTATGAATCTAGGTCAGTGCATCATATACACCTCTATTCAAACTCTTCAATTCAACTGAGATCAGAAACACTAACATGCTGTCAGGAGTTTTCACTAAGTCTTGCTTAAATAAAGCTTTACAGCTCTTGTTTGAATAATGTAATTTGGTGCTAACAATAAGTTAAATATAGTGGTTGGAAAAACTGCAAACAATTCCAAGTATTAAGAAGATCATTTTTTTCTTTTTCTTTTATTCTTTCCAGAGTGATTTATGGTCTAGAAACTATGGTAAATCCCACAGGTTTTCCAACTATAACAAGCTCAGCCAAGGCGTGGTGTCATTCCCATAGCCGACTTCCAACATTCAAGACAAACAAAACAAAGCATAAGTTAAAGATTGGCTTTTGAAGCTATTCTTTCTCAGGACTGAAAACACTTTGGGGGAAGGATAAAAAAAAAAAATAATAATGTTGTAATAAAAATAGTACAACATGTAAGATAAATAATAAAAAAAACAACAACATCTATCTCACAAAATTATTGACTGCGCTGAAGTAAAAAGCACAAAAGAGTAATTTTTGCTCAAATTTCAAGGAAGGAAAAACACTTTTTTCATTTCTTGTGTAAAAGTGTCATGCCGACTTTTTAAACATTAAGGCTGAAGTTCAACGTGTCGTTTCCACTTTTCCAAAGAAATCATCATGTTATTCGTATTTGCTTGTTAAAGTTCAATTAGACACTAAAAAGGACTAATAAACAAAAGCTTAACTCAATTTCAGGAGCACCAAAATAGAGCTAGCCCTCAAGTCCGATTGGAAATACATTAAAAACTAACCAAACACAAAAGAGGTGATTCATTTTTCTTTTTAGGCGAATTATGTTCTCAAACAGATGCTGGTCATATGTTTCTAATGTAGCAATAATGGTGCTTTGGATGAGAAAAGGGAAGCACATTTTCTGCTCAAACTGTAAGGTAGACAGAAAAACAGTCTTCAGTTTACATGGCACTGTGGCAGTTACTATATGAGGAGAATAACCCACTGTTTCCAAACTCCGTCCAGTTCACTAGTTCATCTCAAGAGGTCCTTAGTTTGCCAAAATAACCCTAAGTGCAACACAAGTAAATCCCCTCATGGAGCTGCCAAGCATGCACACATGCTTGCAAAAAAAAGCCATTGAATCCTGCACTTAGGGAGGTACTGAAGAGAAAAAAAAACAACCACAGAGTTTTGGAAGCAAAAGAGTGGATTAAACACACACATGTTAGTAGCAGATTATTGTACGCGCTTTTTCAGTTCTCGTAATGTTCCTCTCTTCTGCATGCTGTTTTCAAAAACATTTTAATGGCAAATTCTAAGATATAAGAGTCACACAAAAATTTTATCTGATGCACCAGTCGATTTTCTACACACCGCTCACTCCTACAAAAGGCCAAAACTCTCATGACAAGTTCCACTATATGGGATTTGAGCTCACTGGTGCCTTGTTCTTTGAGATATTTCCCTCACAGCCCTGAGCACGCAAAAAATGACAACAGCTCCTGACAAACTGAAATGTATTTTTTCCCTCTTAACTAGAGAGGAATGGCTGTTCTCTACTTTTGGGAAAAAAAACTATGAATGTGACGCCGAGGGAGGAACTGCCGATAAAAAGGAAAAAAAAAAAAGGAACTACGTAGAAATTGTTTTTTTGCTTTCTTCAAATGTGTTTTTCACTTTTGTTCATCTGGGCCCACCATTCAACACAGGCGAAGAAAAAAAAGAGGCATGCGAGACAATAGTAATTCAACTGCTAAATTTAAAATTCAATTTATGAACTCCTCTCGATTCTTGTGAGCTTTCTTTTTTTTTCTGCTCCCTTTCTTCCAAAACAAAGCCATTAAAAGAGAACATGGGTGAAATTACTGTTGGGTGAAACCTGCCAAATTGCTTTTCAGAGCTCAATCGACAACATTTTTTATGTTCCAAAAATGATTTTCCTCCCCTCTCCCTTTAATGTGTTAAGTTGTTAATCAGGAGAAAGCAAAATGTTTGACGCAAACGGGTGGGAAATACGGATTATGAGGCACACACTGGGATCAAAGAAACATAAAACTATATTGGTAAACGGTTATTATTCCAGTCCCATTTTGGATGAAGAAATTCCTTGGGGGTGGGAGGGTAGTGCTGCTTTTATCAGCTTTGTTGAATGACTTTTTTTAGTGGATGCCTAACACATATGTTACATTCACAAACTTTTCTATGTTTTATTGGCATTTTTGCTACAGATGGAAAATATTGGATACTTAAAGTGGAAGGAAAGAAAACACTCAATTATTCAAACAAAACTGAAAGGCTATGCTTTACATTTGCATTCAATTTGAATTTACTTATGGATGCTTATATCAATAAGTAAAACCCAGTGCAAAAAAAAAAAAACATACATTCAGAAATCACCTAATTAGTAAATGGAGTACACCTGTGTTTAGTCAAAGTTTTAGTTTTTCAATTTTGAAAGAGAACATTATCAAAGAAACAGCCTCATGATAATAATGGAGCAAGGCCGACAAGTCAAGAGTTGTGAGATATTAAATTATAATCATGACTGGAGTGCTGCCCTCTCAAAAGACTGCTTGGAGGCAATATATAGTGAGATATTATATCTGAAGTTCCATGGATGCAAATTCTTAATGCCAATAATATATCTTGCCTTTTTTTTACAGGCTTTCACTACCTTCAATGGCCACAACAATGTATCTATTTTAGTAGCAAAGAAACAGAAGCTCATAAACGACAGCTGGAAAATAGTGACAATGGAAAAAAGTTAAAAGAACAAGTCGATGTTATCAGCACAATATTCAGCCACAGTATGTCAATTAATAGTTTTTCTGATATTGTGCAGCCTTGCTGCATGCTTTCTAAGACATGGTTTTTCTCCTAACCTGCCAAATAGAATAGTGGGAGAGATGAAAGCAGCCGAGAGGCTCATGGTTACTGTGGGGGAGCTGCACATATCTACAGCTAAGTTGGAAGAATTTTTTAAATGAAAAACTCTTTTTTAGTTTTGCATGACTGTCTTACATGCAAAACTCTTCCTGGGCTAAAACACTAACACCGTGTGGCATCAAATTAATCGGAGGTTGGATGGAACTAAATAGAGGAAAATACTGGAAGAAAACATGCTAGATGCTGCAGAATACTTGAGACATATCTCCTTCAAAAGGAGTGGTTTAGGTCAAAGCATAGCTATGTGTTAGATTGGCCCAGACAAAGTCCAGATATAAATTAAACTGATAATCTGTGGCAAGACTTAAAAAAGATGGTCAAAAATGCTCTCTCTATCTAATCTGGCTGAGCTTGAGCCACTTTACAAAGCAGAGTGGGGAAAGACTTCAACAGATCTACAAAAGTCCTATAAACATATATCACAAGACTGTAACTGCAAGCTGTTCCAAAAAGTATTGAGTCAGGGAGTTTGAATACATAAACATGCTACAATTTTAAGTCTTTATTTGAGAAACAAAAAGCAAACCATCAATCATTTTCGTTCTACTTCCCATTTATGCATTGCTGCGTGTCGTATCACATCAAATCTTCATAAAATACATTTTAATGTAAGAAAATGCAGAAATCTTTAACGGGTGAATTATGTTGCAAGGCATGATTCTTTCCAAATCAGCCTCTGTCTTGAGATTTTTGAGACGCAATCTACAGAAAGCTGAAAAAACACAGACTCTCTATCTTACCCACAACAGTACAGTGGTCTACGGATTCCTGCCTTTAGGGCTGAAGTGTCTCTGCTTCCGTCTTCTGTGGGGGTTTTTAAAAACTCAGAACAGCACAGCCGTGTCTATACAAACAACGATGCAATAAAAGATGTTCCTTCATATGTTCTTTATGGGCTACAAGCTGCTTTATTGAGAAACAGCTACTTCTGAAATTGGCTGAACCCCAAAAGAGCAATTCAGCAAACTATTTTGATCCTTTATATCACCAGGTGGTTTAATGCTGGCTGCTGCAGGATTTCTTTTTCTCTTTCTCTCTGTCAGCTGGGTAATAGTTTCTGTTGAGAGGTTTGAGGAAACTCTCTGAGTTGTTCCAAAGGAAAGCATGTTTAGGTATCAAAACATCAAATGTAGCAAGTTAGCCATGTGGAAACATGTTGAAGCACTAAAACATAATGATGTGAAGACACAGAAAGTGATATATTACTTTCTATGGCTTCACATCATTATTCATCATCATTATTTATATACAAATCAATGCTTTTTAGCACTGAGTGAACTCTGCAGTTTCAATTGTGACATTTTATTGTAATTAACAAGGTTCACAAATATTTTTTTATATGTCTGAAAATACTATTTTCCAGACTCAAATTTCGAGAGTTTGTGGTCCAATCTAATTGACTTTTAACAAATAAATTGAAATTCTGACCATATCTATGGCAGATATCTCCACAGTGGTCAACCTTTGAACATGGAAACTGTAAATACCACATGCTGGATGCATGGATGGGTGTGTGTAAATTTCAGAACATTTACACACAAGTGGTTACAAATATTTCTCATACTGTATTTCCTTCCCTAGCTGATTTAGACCTGGATACTACCTAAGTTCCAGACTTTTTCAAACTGCAGAGGAACCAACAGTGAAACCGTTTTAGCATGTGTGCACATGTGAGGAGAAACAAATACAGATAATTATTGTCAACAGCCCCTCTTTATCCTCTCCGCTGCGCCTGTCTCTGGAGACTCAAAGTGCTGCAGCCAGAGTCTGTTGGGAAAAACTGTACCATCTTCTCTGTTATTTATTTTCACCATAGAGAGCAGAGCACGCTCAAACTCTTTCTGAACTGCAGGGTCCTGTGATGCCTCTTCTTCTAGTACAAAGCTGCAGTGTTCAGCAGTAAAACCCCATGCATTTGCGGCTATTGTCTAACAAAGATGAAGAATAAAATAGGATGGGAAGATGACGAGGTGGCATGAGGAAGTTTACAAAGATGAGAAGAGACTGCAGCAAAGGGCGAATGCAGATCGAGTTCCATACTAATGTGTGCAAATTCCCCCTGCTCCTGCTGACTAAGATTAGAAAAATTAATTTCATGGATGCAGAGACAATACTGATGTCATCAAGCAGAGAGAAGAGAAGCGACGCACTGTTAACTCCTCCCTGCCCGGCCTCCCCGGGGAATAGATCCCTCATTAGTGTTGGTTCATCACTTTGTTCCACTGTCAGGACTCACCAAACCAGATACTCAATACTGACAACAAACTAGAAATCTTAGCTTTTGCAGATCTGCCACTTAAATCTATGTAACCCCGAAAACATAGAAGCCGTGCCACGTGCATGTTGACATCCCCATGTGTCTGCTTTATCTCCAAGTGCAACAAACTCCATAAATGATGTCTTGCAACTAAATCTGATCCCGCATCTCAGCACGCATGCCTTGTTAGTAAAAGGACTCATAAGGAATGACAGTGTGAAGAGTAGCGCTGGTCCGCAGGGAGACAGGAAGAGCCAAATTACATTTCTTCAGCCCAACATGCCTGGATGGCACAGGCAGAAAGGCATGACAAGTGGCTGGCAATGGGAAGAGAGGTGCAGAAAAGGCAGGTGAATTGTTTACATACACTGTGCATGATTCCCAATGAGGCTGCGAGCTGAGAAAGAGAAAAGCAGACAAAGAAAAGCCAGATAACGTGGTGTTGTTGTGCATTCTTTTGTGTTTGGCGTAACGCTTTGTAATTGCTCCGTCTCTCCTGCGTTGTCCTTCGGAGCTGCTGATCGGCATGCCCTCTGCAGTTGACACCAATATTTACACAGCAGACACAACACACGCTCAGAAATTCATCTGGCTACTCCGAACCCCCACCTGTGTGTGCCAGGGAAAAAGTTGCTAGGCGTTTGGTTCGTCACGGCCCGCACAAAGACGTCATTAAGGGAAGAGGGGACGGGGGAGAGGAGGAAAACGGAGGACAGGAAAGGGAGAGCACGAGTAGGAGGGGGAAGGAGGCGAGAGGCTGCTTCATCTGTCTCAAGTGAGATTGGGGTCGCAGGGTCACCGGAGCCCTTTTCCTTCACCGAAACTGGGAGCTAAAGAGGCGGCTGGGCGAAGAAGAAGGAGAAAGGGGGGGTGGGTGATGGGGAGAATGGAAAAAATCTCAGTGACAAAATCGAGATGTGCCTGACATGCCTGCAACACGCCATTAGGGAATGAAAACAAATAAAATGCAATCGTGTGCAAACAGTTGAGGAAGCATGTGTGAAAGGAGCCACATTGTGAATTTGGCAGTCAAATCTCCTGTCTGGATGCAGTTTTCCCAGATGGAATTCATTCAGATTTCCACTGAAGGAAGAAGACACTCATGGATGAAAATAAATAAACAATGCATACAATCTAGAGCACAAAGCTCATTTTACAGTTTTGATTATTTACTTGGAAATTAAAATTCCTCAAATCTCAAACAATGGATTATTTCTGTGCCGTTTTTTAACCATTTTTAACAAGAATAATTACATTTCTATCTCAAGAAAGTCTTACTTTGACAATTAAGATCTAAAGCAGCACTTAAGAGTAAAAAGAAAATCATCTAATCTGAGTGGAACAAGAGGAATGTTCTCCTCTCCAACTTCCTATGTTCACAGAACCCAACAGGGAGATGATATTACACAACTGGGGGAAACAACACAAAAAGGGTTGGGGTGCCCCAAAGACAAATACATGCTGTTGTTTTGTTTGTTTTTTTTATTTGATTGTTAAAAATAATAAAATATATTTATTTATTTTTCAAAGAATAAAAAAATATTTTTTTTCTTTTCACTCAAATCAATGCAGTACATGTCACTCCGCTTTAAAAGGCAAGTTGACTGAAAGCAAAACAGACAACCAAATCAATCAAATCACATACATCTCGGTTCAATCCCCGTTATAAAGTAATGCATTTAAATACATCTCAGAATGCGTTTTAATAAATTGTATCCATCAAAGAAATTTAGAAATTTTAAAATTCTACTTTTTAATCTCTCTCCACCTATTTGTTGTTAGGTGGAAATGATGGTCTTAAATTTGCATATTGGATCTCTCCCATATATAAGATGTATTGTGAGAGGCGAAAAAAATATCTTCACAAATAATTACAAACAAGGTCCTGTGTATTACAGAATGTGTTAGTTAGTGCTACTCGCAGTACTGTGCTCAAAATAGGGTGAAAATTTGTAAATGAACACTAAGCGTGAAGACCAACCGAAATGATGCTAAAGGGTCCTGAGGGACCACTCTCTCCTTCATCCATTAGTCTTCCTTAAAGGCAAAGCTTAACGAGCTCCTCGGGCAGGGAGGCTGCCCACTAAAGAAGATGCAGCTGCAAAAATTATGAATATTGAAGCATGTAAAGCAAGGAAAAATACACCCCCTTCCCTTTTATTTGGCTTGTGCCTTGATTTCATGTGGCAATTATGAGAGACATTGTAGAAATCCTAGATTAGCTGGAAAAGGGAAATTATGTCACTGCTGCCATGCAGTTAAAGAGTTTTCCCATGAAAACATGAATTCTCATGAACTTCTTTTTCCTTTCAGAGAACTAGACAGTCCCTCTGGGTGTAACCATCTATGTTTCTCAGGCAAGTGATCCATCACTTTAAAAACAAAAACAACAACCATCCTGACCTTCCTCCTCAGGCTGATATTAGATACTCATTAATAGTCACCTGAAACAATTTGAACCTGATTGATTTCATTATCGGACTCAGCGTGACACACAAGGCTCCCCCGCCTCTGATAGCTCAGCTGGAAATTTACAAAGTTAATTAAATAAAAATTGATTTTCATATAAGTTTTCCTGCTCTGCTCAACCGGCATAAAGAGACACGGAGGGCGTCCTCTTGAAGCACAGCGGCGGTGATGCTGAGTGAAGCACAGCGGGTTAGTGGGTTTGAACATTGGGAATGTGTGTTAGCATTGGTCTACTACAGACAGTGTAACAGCTTGCTAAGATAGACTTGTTTCCTATCCAAACCCTCACATACCAATATCCCATCACCTTCTCACCTTCCGCATATTCTCAAACACACAACTCCCCATCTTGTTTTTCCCCCGACAGATCCATATAACAGTCCAGCCACCAGCAGATGTGGCCTTAATTTTCTCCTGTAATGAATGTGTCTCCTTGCCCTCCATACCTGCTGTGAAGGCTTCTCCAGAATTGGTCCTCTGGACTGAGGTTATGGGCCCTGGAAATAAGCTTTTCTTCTCCCCCCATATGCAGCCCCCTCCAGGTCACCCTCTGGGAGGCCCCGGGCTCCATAAGCCCAGGCCAGGCCTCCAATCTCCTGGGCCGTGACTGGGAATCAATCACTGAAGTTGGCTGAAATCATGAGGGGAGGGTTGGGGGCCGATCAATGAGAGGCTCCAGGCTTGTGGGAAGGTTGATGCATGGCCTGGCTGCACATGCACACCTCTGACTCACAGGGAACTCCACCATTTACTCCCATTATTACTGAGCCCCAGGGCAGCTATGTTTACGGTGGACCATATGAATAACATATGACTTGGAAACTGCAGTTATTTAGACTTCATTACATTTCAACATGGATATCTCAGTCTCAGTTGGAATAAATGAAAAGAGCTTTTTATCAGCCACAATGTGTTTGTAGCAGTGTGATCACAGTGAAATTAGGCTTTCAGCATGAATGCCCTGTTGACTTTTCTCGTTCATGTTTTATTGAAAAACAGATTTTGCAGAGTTGCACAGACGAATCAGCTGTTGTGACAGGAGTCATATGATTTTCAGCTTGAATGGTGAACTGTGCAATTGCCAATTCAAAAATTGGATGTTTTACTGATCAGGGCATGAACCATAACTAAGCAACATCAGGTCAAGCTGGCCACACAATAAAATGTGAATATTGTCCCAGAAGATTCAAAATTAGCTAAGTACATTTGCTAATGTCAAAAGAAGTTGTCGGAAGTGGATGTCCACACCTGTTATTGTTTTATTCTTTTGAGGTCTCTGTTTCTCTGTCATTAAAGATGCTGGGTTGGAAATGTTTGCAGACTCTTGAAATATCAAAGTTGCAACAAAGATCTGTATTTTTAAGGGAGAACACAAACAGACTGCTGCTTTGCCAGAAAGCTAATTGTTAACATTAAATTACACAGTCAACCTAAACTGTCAGATCCATAAGCCTTATTTCCTTTTCAAAATAATACATTTAAAATGAAAATGAAATACACTTTTCTATAACATGTCTTTGATTTACTCAAGATGTGTGTGAGAGAGTGTGACATAAATAATGCAATAATAATGCAAAACAAAGCAAAGGTGCTGTTCTTAATCTATTTGAACTCTAAATCTGTCTCTGCCAGAAAACATGCTTTATTTGAAAAGGTTTGAAGAGTTTTGGAAATCTTATAATTCTGGACTGTTAACAGACGGATCGACATTCACTCGAGAGTAAACATGGGTGCTTATGTTTTAGAAGGAGAAGAGCAAAAGTCGGGTCAAAATATATGATCCTACTTCTTGTCCATTAAACAAACCACACTGGCAGCCTCTGGTTGGCAGACAATGCTTCAAGGCACAGCACTCAGCAATCTTGTTTGAACCTACTCTATATAATTCTGAGTTAAATATATTCAAGAGTTACTCAGGAATGTGCAGCTTCGATTTCCTGTGGAGAAGCATTTCTTCCCACAGCACGTCTAACTTTGTGATAGAAAATAGGAGCTTACCTGTAGCATGTAGGTAGAAAACAAATGTGAGCCAACTGTGTTTGTGTGTGCAAAAACAAGAAATTGGTACTCTGACAAACTGTAAATGCGCAGCATGTCTATGAACGTCTGCCAGTATGAGTAAAACATGTACTGTGCGAGTGTGTGCGTGTGTATATGCGTGATCAGTGTGTACCATCTGTGTCCAGATGTTGCCTAGAGAGCAGGCTGCGCGGACAGCCAGGCTGTTGGCAGGCCTTCTGACAGGCCTGTGTTCCTTATTGATAGAGGGATCACAGAGACAGAAGAGTCAGTCGTGCTTAGCTGGACCACAATATTGTCCTCTCTGCTGTTATTCATCTCTGCCAGCCCGGGAGAAAATGGGATGTTCTGAGCCAAGTCTGTAGCTGTCAGATCTGGGCCAAATAAAGAGCTGAGCAGGTTTCAAACATGGAAAACAGCTAAAGGAACGTTTGATTCATCATCCAGGTGCAAACAGATTACCATATGCAATTTCTCACAAAGTAATTTCAAAACAGAGGAACCTAAAGTGCACGGCCAAGTTCACTGGGGCAAATGACAAGGAACAACATGTTGGTGAAGTGGTTAAACTAGTTTCTGAGTGATTTTGAAAAAAAAAAAAAAAGTTTTTGTGGCAGTTTTCTAGAACCAGTGTTTTATATGTGCTTTTCTCAAACCAAAATAAACATAAAGACTTTTGGATAAATCTGAAACTAAACAGCATTTCAGTGGATAAAATAAATTAAAAAAAAAACTAAGAGTTTGTCTTTTCCTTTGACTTTTATGAAAGACATCTGTGGGCTGCTTTGCTTCCACTGCTGCCTCGCCAAACTGTCTCCTGACCCCAGATCCTGTATCATCTTTTTTAACAGACTCCATCCAGGGTTATGGAGCTGGGCCGACATTTATAGAGAGTAGGGCCTTTTCCAAAAGCTTTGATCCAGCAAGTTCTATTGCCTATAGCTTTGCAGGGGTCACTCATGAAGAGCATTGTGGCCAGAAGTGTTTTAAACTGAACCATATTTATGAGGACTCATTAGGTGTTGTGTGTGTCTCTGTTAAAGCTGCCAGTGGTTTAATTTTTGTTTATTAAACACATTTGCACTGACAATCAAAGCACAGGTGGGTATTGAAGTAAAGCTTTCTGCAGCACGATTTAACAAAGTGCAATGTTTTTAAAAGCACATTGTAGAAGAAAAATTATATGTATGGACTTCACACAGTACAAAGTATTAAGCATACTATAAAACAAATACGCTAAGACTGCTTTGTGTGTGTTTGAGCATCAGCCAGCATTTTGAAGGAGGTATTTTATAAAACGCAAAAGACGAAAAAAACTACAAAATTACAAATAAATGTACTCAAAATAATTATAACAAGTTGCCTTAAGCCTTGTGCGATGTCATCAAAGTGTGTGGAGGTTTGTTTTTTGAATGGTAGATTTGATGTTAATTAAATATGGACTTACAAAAATAGCAAAAACAGAAAGCTGACTATCGCCTGTTGCTCCATATGAGACAAAGAATTTCAGTAGTGAGTTTCACTGATTTTACAGAAAGATCTGGCTAGTAGCTTTAAAGCTCTCTTCTAAGAGTGTTTGAGAAAATGCCCAAAAAAATGAAAAGCAAGTACAACAAAACTGCAACTCTGTAGAGGCCAAACCCAAAATTTCATCAGGCTACATAATAGCTCTCATTTCTGTCATCTCTTTTTCATCAAACCCCATTTTCCTGTATACAAATTATTCATGCCAACAGCTAAATGTATTCATACCATTCTGTTTACTTTATTACCACACTTTTATTCGGTTCTTTTTTCCACACATTTGTTTACAAGAATAAAAGCCTACTCTGACAGAATTATCCCCTCTTCACAACAAAAAATAAATCACAGTGCTTGCATACACATCATTCACACAAAAAGAGCGCAACTAAATTATAGATGGCCTCTCTCTCCCCAAATATGCATTTCATTAGCATTTCCTTCGCCTGTTGTTTTCCTTTTTTTTTTTTTTTTTCTTGAATGCCTGCACACGCAACCCACTGAAGCTCATGCAGGAGTGTGTGTCAGTGTGTGTGACAGCAGAATGGGAACAGACTTGCAGCAAAGCAGGACATGTCCTCTTTCCCAAGCCTAATTTAGGATTCAATTAAAATACTCTTTAGAAAGCGTTGACTTCACAATTAATTATTTTAAGATTAGCCTGACACTAATGGGCCGGCCACTGATGCCAGCTAGAGTGAAACTGGACAGTCAGTCAGTTTAAAAGATATATATACCATTTACAGTCTCTTCTTCTCTCTATCTTCTATATGAGGAAAGAAGAAACGGATCTTCCATCAGCTCTCCATGTCTTAGACCTTCCTTTGTCCTGGCCTCTCTTTTAAGTCCGTCCACCCTCCCTGGCTTCCACCCCCCCGTTACTTTGTGTTGCACTCTGATCTCATTGCTGCTTCTCATGCAACCAATACAGCTTCAGGACTGAGGGCTGCTTTTTACAAGCCACCAGAGCCTTCCGCCACATCCTCATGCAGACCCCCCAGAAAACCGAAAGCGGATGAGCCCTGCAACAAAGTCCGGACGCTCAAATGAATGCATGCATACACTTCTGTCTGTCACCACAGCTACCTGCTGTAAACCAACAAACAAGGCACCCCCCTTTCCATCTGAAGTGACTGGACCCTAGCGAAGCATTCTTACTCCCACTTTGTCTCCAATGCTGCTGTGGCTGCTTTTCCTCCCACTAGCATACCCAACCAATCCTGTTTTTTTTCTCTCTCATTTCAAAAATGAATGTCATCATCCATCCCTTTTTCTCCCTATGCCATTTCTCCCACCATATCCTCCAGGCAAAACTCAACCTAACCCCCCCCACCACCTCCAATTCTGTTTATTTAAATATTTGATATGCAAGCAGTCAGGAAATAAATGTCAGAAGAGGAAAAGGGAATGAATATGAGGGATGTGGGGAACAAGGCCATTACTGGTAATGATTTCTATTATATACACCGCCCTCAAAGCGTTATATCCCCCTCCCACACCACACACACACACACATACAGCACCACTATACAGTCATGAGTCTTGATATGTTGAAGCAACAGGGACAATAGATGCAGTGGTGTCTTAAAAGTCTGAACAGGCATGCAGGTAGAGGCAGCTGCACAAATACAACTACACACTTGTTCAGCCAGCGATAAAGAAAATAGGCCTTCCCATGCACAATTGACTTCTAATATTTTGTAAACTCCTCAAGTCGTCCGTTTAGCAGGCATTGCAATTTCAGTGGATTTGAAAGAAGCAGCACTTTGACAAATACTAAGAAAAATTCTTAACAAATGCGTTCTCTCTCCCTGAAAGTACCATTTCTAACATGACTATTAAAGTAAGAGCACAACTGTGTGTTCCCCAGTAAATTGAATATTGCTTTGGTGAAGTCCAAGAATTTCCATGTAGTTTTATGTTGTAGCGATCGAGGAGGGTGCGCTGTGTTGCAGTGCAGCAGTCTCTGAAACAGGATTTGAAAAAGTCTGATCCAATTTTTTTTCTTTAGTCCCTTGGACATTTTAAAAATTGATGATTAAAAAAACTGTTTTAATAACAATGAAAAATATTATGTTTCTCCACTACTGAACTCTGCTTTTTTCTTCAAAATGATATCTTGACAAATTTATTTATACACTAGTGTGATGTGCTGCAAAATTTGACCTAAAGTTTCATTACTCTCTCTCTTTCTGAGAAAGTACACAACCATACTTTCTCACAGAACACCCTTGAATTTCACCTTGATGATGAGATGCTGAAAACTAGTATATCAGCACAAAACAAAAATCCCTAATTAAGAACAAAAATACAATCTTCATTAGCACATACAAATATATGGGCTTGGCCTTTCGGGGCCTTTTTATTCTCAGACCTAACAAACTCCCCGGCCTAACTAAAGGGCGGCAGAAGGAGAAAGTGGCATCACATCAGGAGTCAAAAGTCAAAGTGAGGTGTTGCCAGCATTTGACCTCATCACCTCTAATTGACCAAACATGCTGGATCCCCATGAGATGTTTTCCATCTGCCACCATGCAAAAATGTGTGCAAAGATACAGTGATTCTGCATCCTTGCATTATCTTTCTGATAATGAGCACACACATCTTGCACAAGCTCATACAAATACACATCATTTTATTACTTTTAGAGGTAAACTTCCTTCACACACGAGCTCCCTGCTCCCCTCTGCTCCCTCCAGAGTCCAGGTCAGGGTGCCCTCCAGAGCGCTTCACCATCTCCACTGTTAATTACCACTAATTGGCCCTACTCGCCCCCTCCCCTCTTTGCTATAATGGAACCATTCATCTTTACTACTTAATGAGTAGGAACTGTAGTCACCCATCAAGGTCAACCACAACTAGCATCCAAAAGACAGAACGACATAAGCTTGGAAACACTCGAAGGAAGGTTGCTTTAGCCGTTAAAATACAAAGGAGAAAAACATAAAGTTGAAACAATTTCCACACATGACTTGGCTTTTTATTTATTTATCTTTTTTATGTGGCTGATGTGTTAAAAAAAGAAGTTGAGAAATGCCTAGAAGCCGTGTGAGTCTGCAGTGCCCGACAAAAAAAAAAGCAAAAAAAAAAAACCACAACACAGGCAGGGAGTTTCCAAAGACGCACTAATTAAAATATGAGTTATGTGAGCGAAAACAATGGCTTTCTCAGAATAATGCTGACCGTTGAAGTCAGACTGATCTGCAAATACACAAAATGCTTTTCCAAAAAAAGAAAAAGGAAAAAAAAAAACAAGCACTGAGAGCTTTCTTATCTGGCTTGGCCGCACACGTTATTATCAAAACAATCACCCCGACTGTCGGCACAGATTCCAGCCTCAGCGGGTGAGAGGGCAACATGTTAGCATGTCTCAACCACCATCAAACATCTAATTAACACTGAATGTTTTAAATATTAGACAGCGGCTGCTTTGTGTTCATTTCTGTGGTGATTCTAAAAAAAAAAAAAAAATGGTTACTGCTGGAAAGACTGACTTAAATAAACAACCACAGAATTACTGAAACACTATTAGGTTTATTTAGCGTCTCTGGCAAAGATGTGTTAAAAGCATTACAATAAATTCAGTTTTTATTGCAGTAGCATAATCTCAAACTGAGAAATTTAGAAACCTCTAACCTTTAGTTGCAATATATTTATTCAGTGGGAAAATCTTTTTCTCTCTGCTCTCTTCAACTCACACGTTTTCTGTGGGATTTACGTCTGACAATAGAGGAAGTCCTGCTTGTTTGTGTATGGTGAAGCTTAGCTATGTTATTTTTGCCATATGTTTTGAATAATCATGTACCAATGACAACCCATTTTCAGCTGTCTGATAAAGGCCACCAGATTAGAAATGTCTGGTATTTAAAGGGTTGTATGATGAAGGCGCTCTAGCAAGGTTCATTTTTTATGAGAAATAGGCCCAAATCATCATGGATCCCTCACCATGCTAAACAATAGGTATGGCTTATTTTCCACATATTTTTCACACACCTCTTTCATGTTCTTTTCAAGTTTAGAACTGCACATAGGTTGGAAATGTATAATTTCATGGCTTATTTAGTTTTAAAGTCAACTGTTCACAGACTCTGTTCCACCTGGTTTTGCTTATTTGCAGACAATCTAAGAAAACAAACTCTAAGTCTTTTAAAGTAGATCACAAAGCTCTGGTGTGAAAGTGCCTCTAGTCTCATCTTACGGAAGTTCCCAGATTCAGTTAAAGTTCCAATAGGATTTAGCTAATTCCACGTTTATGTGTTTGATACGATGACAGAAATTTTTTCTTTCTTCTTTTTTTTTTTTTTTTTTTTATACTGCTTGGCATGTAAATAGTGTCTGTTTGTTTTGGAGACTAAGTGACCCTTACATGCCATTCTTTCCAGCAGTTCACCAACAGTGAACTTTGAAGACTTTTTTCTTCTACCTTCCCTACATGCTCAGTGTTTTGCCAAGATAAACTTGGATCCATTCGGGTGGCCAGTGGTTAAAAGAAATGTGTTAAGTCATATTCATAGAAAAAGAAGGATTACAACTTTGAGGTTGCTAAAAACTAAGCAAATGTTAAAAGTACAAATTTAAAAAGGAACTCTGTGATATTTATTTTAATGTGATCTTTAGAGTTACCAGAGACTGGGCCAACAGCA
This sequence comes from Poeciliopsis retropinna, assembly GCA_010277075.1. NCBI lineage: Eukaryota > Metazoa > Chordata > Actinopteri > Cyprinodontiformes > Poeciliidae > Poeciliopsis > Poeciliopsis retropinna. The sequence goes on from VMRM01000018.1 coordinate 9,790,589, forward strand.
GTTATTTTCTGAGGAACAACATTTTTTGTTGGAATTTTTTTTTTAAATACCCAAATCATGGGTAAGTCACTAAGTCTGTCAGTGATAGGTCAGATATCTTGCATCTTACTGCACAAGCAAGGTAAAATGTAGGTCAATATCTTAAGCCGACATTTTAGCAGGTGTTTTATGCAGAGTACTTTTCATTTGGTTTCACACAGCACTGCAAAGGCAAGAGCAGGCACGTGCTCCAGCAGAGCTGTGGCGATCAGCTCGGCAAGGGTACGTTTGTGAAAGGGAAGGTCTTCTATGGATTATGTTAATGTGGTATTCCACACTCCCCTCTGGCATGTGTCTGACATTACAGTAACCTTTGCATGTTTAGCCAACAGTAACAATGGATGTTCATTGAGCAGGGAGGGGAAGCTCACATAGCGAGGAACACACAGGCCTGAGATTAAACGTGCACAGCCAACATCTGCCCCCGCCATCCGCATTGATATTCTTTGGAAGAATTAATATCCTAAAGAAATAAGACATTTATGCTTCAAAATAAAGTTCACTCATGTTGTCAGTGTCTGTTCCAGTTCAACCAGTTTCTGCCAAAGGAGTGGCTGGAATGTAGAATAGATGTCTGGCTGTGTCACAAGAAATAAGAGATGTATCAAGAATAAATTTTGTATTTAAAACACCCTCTGCAACAAACTGCATTGTAATGTAACCTCAAATCCTGCACTCAATATCTTCAGTGAAAGCTGTGACATATGCATGCATGTTTTCGTTTAGCATATGTCCTTGCAGAGAAGAGGATGTGGTGTCAAGTTGTTTCCAAAAGTCTTGAGTTAAAATTGATCTAAATGAAGCATCTTTCAGCCAGAAGTGACCACCACTGTCCTGTTGTGACCACTAGCTATAAATTTAGAAAATACATGCCACACACACACACACACGCACGCACACACACACAGCAGATCTGGTGGATTTGGAAAGGGTTTGGTGGGGCGTTATAAACAATGACAAGAGAATGTTGTGGGTAAGGCAAATATATGGCTTGTCTTAAAGATGAATATGCATGGACAGTCTGATGCTCATGCTATGAAAACATTAAGTAAAAAAAAAAAAAAACTAGTTCTACTGTATTTACACAATGATATTTGCAGCTATAAGCCTTTTTGTTGTCTTTTAAACACCTGCTCCTCCTTTTCTACTCTGAATGAGACAGAAAACAGGCGTAAGAGGATTACCGCAGCAAAGTACAAGTGCAGTGATTGTTTGATATGCAAAGATTGTATGAGGTCATCTGAGGTGTCTGCGCTCCCTACTTGAGTGCCTAGTCTGCAGCAGATCGAAGGAAGAAGGCAGCCAAAATTTCTCCCTCACTTACACGAAAGACAAATATGGCTGGTGTAAAAAAACATTATACAAGCATCAACCATCACTCTTATTAATGTAACGCTGTTTTGAAATAATATGTTAGTCTAGCAAATGACTCCAGGCTAACTAAATGAGCAGGTCATAATTTTATATCAGTTTATTACACTAGTCACTCTGTTGGGAACAAAGTAATGAAATTGTATAACATTTTGTTCAAGTGTATATTAAAATAAACACATATTATCCTATTTTTAAAAAACTGTAACCTGCCTTTATTTATTGTTATTTATTGTTATTTATCTTATCTCAGCTGCATCCTAGCTTTCAATTTCATATAAAAGCAATTACATTTTGTCAATCATTTTTGCTTTTCTTTTTTGTGGGAATATCATGCAATAGTGGTATTTTTACATCAAGGTTATGCCATAAAATTTCATTTTTATGACATGATAAAAATGAGATTTTTCTCATAACCAGCTTAATAATCTGGTTATGAAATTAAAACCAGAACAGAAGTTTTCTAATAAATTACACATGACAAAACAAAACAAAAAATATTTATGTGAAAACAAAACTGACATTACATAAACTATATATGGTATAAAAAAAGAAAATGATTAAAATAACAATCAGATATTTTGCCCCCTCTTTATTTTTGTGGGGTTTTTTTTTTTGCTTCATGACTTCCAAACATCATCTCACTGGCAGTATATGCCAGTGAGATTTTGTTTTTCACAGTCTAATACTGCAATGACTGCAATGATTATGATCAACTCAAACAGCAAGAGCTGCCAAAGTACACAGCCTAGCAGAATTCCTTGTGCTGTAGAAGCTGCTGCTGATGTTCATGGGTATTTCAGAGGTTTGTTTCTGCAGGTATGACAGTCACAACATTATAGGAGTGAGGAATTTGCATTACACTAAATTTAATATTTTTATTCGAATCATAAAAACATTGTTTATGGGAGTATGTTATCTGTATTCTATTCAATTGCATTTTCCGCTACAAGTATGGAAATACTTATTACTTGTTGCAAAGGAAGCAAAGAAACGGTAAGCAGAGGCAGAAGAATGTTTCAGTAGCACCTCAGAGATCAGTTTAGCTTAGTATATTAATGTTTGATAGGGTATGCTTGCTATCTAAATACCTCTGAACTGACTACCGCTCTCTTGGGAGACTTGGCAAGTTGTTGGGAGCCTGAGGAGAAATGGAGAACAAGGTGTATTTAAAGAAAAATCTGGAAAAAGCAGAAAGCGTCGAAGTGAGAACATCATTTAAGAGTATAGTTCTCTCCCATCCTTCATAAGAAGAAAAGATTAAATGTAAGAAAAGTGTATTTCTTACTTTGACTTAAGAACTCCACATGGCTAATTAGCATTTGTGAAGGTCAGGAGGGGGCAAGTGTGGGGTTGGAGGAGGTAAAGGGCACCACCACTTGGCCTCATGCCCACACAAACTTACACACACACACACACAACCACACTGACATACTGTGTGTGGTCAAGACCAAAAACCCAAATACTTTTTCTTCCTCATGTCGCTCACAAGGTTGAAGTGGGGAAGTTCCGGAGGAAGAGGACTTTAACTGCAATTACATTTTCCAGAGTTCTCTCCCTGTTTCTTCCTTTTCTGTCTCTGTAAAGTCATTCAGTCAAATTCCTCAGAAATCTGCATTGGTCTGTATGACTCAGGTCAAATATGCCTGTATTTCTTGATTTCAGAATAATAACTGCTTACACAAGTCTTTACAAATGTGTTTTTAAAAAACAAAAAAAAGACAATCCACAATATATGGCTGTTGAAAGACTATAGGTTCCTGACCGCACAAACTTTAACCATGCCTTTCTGGACATGATGGCTATCTGATCCAGTATCAGCATCAGGGTCTACTATTGACGCCATTCTTGGATCTTTCTTTGGATTGGGGACATCAGTCCATCCACCCAAGTTCTTTGTTGATTGATTTCCTATATTGGCAACTTTTATAACAGAGGTTAGAGGTGAGCGATATGAACTTAAAGTTTTATCACAATATTTTGAGGAAAATTACCCAATGCTTAATCATACACGCAGAACCTGTCACAGAAAGTTGTGTCAAAATGTTACTACAGTAATAATTATGCGCTACATTTAGTTTCTCTCTTCATTTTACACCCATGTGCTCAAATCTCATATAAAAATCAATTTAGTTGTACATCATTTTATGATAATTTAGTATTACACTCTCCATTAATGTTGGTTGTTATCCCTCCTTTAGGTCAGTTGACTTTAATGATCTATGGCTACTGATCAAACCAAAGCATCTCTGAGGGTTTTTCTGCATGTAAATATTAATTATTAAAACCATGATCAAAGGTTCTTACAGTATGCTATAAAACATTTGCACCATCCATTCTGGATTGGGACCAGCAGAAGGCAGCTAAATGCACACCAAAATGTTGGGTACGAAACAGCCAAAACTACCCAGATACAATATGAAGAAGAGGCAAAATGACCTGAACTCTACAAAGTAGAGGCTTCAGATGACACTGAGAGGTCTTAAAGAAACTTTGTTTTGTCTTGAGGCCTGTCTTGAGGTCGAGACGACAAGAACACAGCGAGAAATCCTAGTCCAGAACTCCAGAAATCTATGCCAGCAGAAAAAAGGCAGCTACCACTTTTCTACATTAACCACACCCACTTTAAATTTTGAGTCAATCTTATAACAGTTGTGGGACCACTGGGGAGGAATTTCCTGCCAGGAACAAGCTGAGAGAAACACACAAATCACAGTTCCCAGAAAGGAACGATGTTACTTTTTTTTCTTGCAGCACTGGGAGAGAGTGAAAATGTCTTTGTTCTTGGAGAGCATGTAGAGATCTTTATTGAGCTTTCAATCTCTATTTGCCATGAAGCATATAGGTCTTGACAATGTTGCCAGCTTGTTGGAAGACTCACTTAAGGTAAAAATATTTACAATACAGAAGGCGCTGTTACAAGGAGCACAGCTAACTGCTGGTGCATACAGGCAGTGACAAAAACACTAGCAGCCAGTTGGTGGCACCAAAATTACAGAAGATAAACAATGAAGCAGCTTTGTTTTTTAAAAAATACAATGAGAAGAGATCTGTTGTTTTTCAACTGTGGACAATAAATCTCAGAACACAAAACTGATTATAATCATTTCATTCTTGCTTTTCCTTCTTCTTCTCCTCCTCTAATTACAGAGTGCATTATCACCCTCTATGGGCTGTAGTGGAAACAGTAAAACTCAAAGCTAAATCAAAAGTAGTATGGACAATGGCGGATGCTTGTCCAAGTGTGTCACATTCATGGAAAAGGCAAAGTATATTAAAGCCTCAACTATCATGGCTTTTGTAACTTCTTATATTAGTTTATACAATGTCACGACCTAAAATTATTGTTGAAATAAAAGCAAAATATAAAAATATCATAAAAAGTAAATATTTACATTTAGATATCAACATTGGATTGGAAACTAAAAAAGCTCAATCTCAGAATATCTACCCCTAACAAATAAATATATAGTTAAATGACTCACAAAAATAATGAATGCATACATAGCAAAAGTGATAAACAAGGCTAGAAAACTATATAACGAAAAGTTAAATCTCCCATATGAACCATAATTGCTGTTCCTCAAAACTGCTTTGTTTTCTGTTTTTCTGCTACCTCCCTCACATCCACAGTTCAGATAAGACAGAGCTCAGAAACAGCTGACACAAAATCAACACCCGCTCGAAGTAATTAAACTCTCTCTTCAGGGCATTTACACACTAACATTTGACTCCAGGGCAAGTAATGAGTGCACAGTGTAGTAAGACATATAAAAAAATTATTTTATTAGTCAGCTAATAATACACACGCTTACATCCAGTAATATAACTGACCTGGTATTCACTTATTTTAAAAATCTGAATTAATTGGTGTTTTGTGGAATGCACAGGCAGATCAGGGATAACCCCAGCCTGCCAATTACCTACATGGTTTCCCTGTTTTATCCACTCAGATGAAAAATGCTGCATGCGGCCTTATCGGACACAACAGAGCAAATTAAAAAATTCACTCCACTGCTAATCACCACAGCGCTGTCTGGCCAAGACTGAGATGTAAACAAACAGAACAAATAAACGACTGATAGGAGGAGGCAGGGAAAGCTGGTTTGCTTCGTGCTGACAACGGAGGCTTCGGTGCGCTCGCTCTGGCACAGAATATATAGAAGAGATGTACCAAAACAGAAATTGTGAAGGAAAGAGTAAGACATTTGATGACCAGACATCATGGGCTGTCCATCTGATGCAGAACATGATCCATAAATTAAATTCCCGCATCCACGGTCGGGCACATCACTATGCATGAGGCTGCCTGAGATAGCTGCATAATACAAAGTGACATTGATGCATTGCTCCCATTATAAAGTCTTTGTTCATATCACACTAATAATTCATAAGACAGAAATGTAAACAGTATGCGCTGCAGAGCACTGTGAGCAGGGATCATTTCAAGGTAAGCACATTACCAAGAATGGGACTGGGTCTAGTCTTTGATATAGAGCTCCACTGAGCTTTGATTTCATTTCTATTCGCAAAACACTAAACAAAATAGTGGTAAATTAGAGGGAATCATAGATGCTCATTCATTTTTATTTTATTGGGTCAGATTTTCAAAGAGTTGCTGTTGTAATTATCTAAGCAACAACACTATTTCTCTCTCATTAGTCTCTCATTATTATCTGCTAATTACTTTTACTGTTTTCTAGCTCTGATTAGTTTATAACAGACAGACGCTTATTATAAGAAATGTTTCGTTGATGATGTAAGCTGAAATAAGTCATTAGGATTGCACATATGGTGTTAAGAGTGGATCACTGCTACATACTGTAGGTGAATGCTGCGAGTGAGAGAAACATAATAGAAAAAGAGAATCAAAGTACTCTGATTTAAAGCTAAGCTACAAAGCTATTTTCCAGAATGCATAAACGAAGGATTAAGCAAATGAAGAAATTAGGTGCAAAATGGCAAAAAAGGCAGAAAGCCAGCTCTACCTGTATTTGGAAAGAAATTCTGCCTCCTATCCGATCCAGTTAATATCAGCTAGTTTGTTTCTAATTGATCGGCTATAAAAACGTATCCAATTACCAGGTGATTACACAAAAAAGGACCTCATGATGGATTAAACCACAGAGCTCTGTGAAGACCTTGGCAACTTTATTGTAGCCAATTACACTGATGGTATTGGTGGAAGATGTATTTCTAAACTTCTGAATGGGGCCCTACATCTGAAAGAACATCCCTTTCAACAATAAACCAGCCATACCAATACCATACCAAGGTATTGCTTACAAAATTTCTGACATGAAAGTCAGTATAATAATCAGAAGAGTTCGGTGAGAATTTCAGAAAGACCTGGAATTAGAATAAACAATAAGTAGTACACTTAACCCCTATTAGCGGTCACCATGCAAGACTCCACTCCACTGCTAAAAAGATAACATATTAAATGTTAAGTGTGGAAGAATCTGAAAATGAAACAATGACTATATGGATAAATGACAACTAGTTTCTAAGCACAGCAGGTATCTTGAAGAACAACAAACTGGTCTCAGGCAATTATACTATGTATTTTAATAAACATATTCAATACTAAATTCTTGTGTCATTTCTCTTTGATGCATTTAATTTGCAATTCTTTGCATTTGCGCCATCAGGAACATTTTCACAGAGAAAATTTTGACATGTTCAATACTTATTTTCCCCTGTGCGTCTTGCCAAACATGCCATCCATGGCTAAGGTGGGTTCCCACAGGTCAAAAACATAGCAGTTCGGTTTTCATTCTGTTGAGTGGCCACAGGAGCGAATGCATCAGCGGTGAGGGGGCTGAGGGTGGGTGGTGGTGTAAATGAGGGACGCTTGTTTTGCTCACAGCAAGCTCCTGTGGAGAGGAAGTGGGGAGGGAAATTGAATTTGAAAACAATTGGGGAGAGGAGGGTGTCAACAAGTGACAGACTTTGAGCTTTGACCAAATTTGCTCTGAAGTGAAGCGCAGCCGTATCACTGTGCCAATTTGGAACCAGTATTATGCACTACATCGCTCTGCTTTTTTACACATAGCCTGTCAGCAGCATACAGGAGAACAGTGCTCCTGCTCCTGACATGAATTAAACATAGGGATGTTTGGAGCGCAGATATACTGCTCCTGGAATGTTGCAGGAGTTAGGGAAGAAAACAGCACCTTATGCTAAAGCATCAACTCCTCTGAAAGGTAGGTTTCTTTTAATTATCCACACCAAAAACTGAAGCTGGAAACTGTGTTAAGACTGTTTCCGAGCATCTCAACAGACAGAATCAGTCGCTAATAATCATAACGCAAAAGAGTCAGACTAGGCTACGTTTCATGGAATAATTTTATACAATCAATGGAACAGCAAACCCGCCCACGCTTAAAGCATTCACCTCATTTTCTCAGCACCCAACACAAATTGCCTTTGATTGAAACAATGTAGGCTAATGAACTACTTTTGTTTCCACTGGAGGCAGACAGAATAAGCTGCGCTCAGCCTCCTTGCCCTCCAGCTGCCCAGATGTGCCATCCAGCAGCGCACATAATTCGCTGTAACAAAAACAACTGCAGTGAAGTGGCTCTTCATAAGAAGGACATTGCCCAGTTTTACTTCAGATTTCCAAACTGGCATTAGCTCAACCAAGATTTTCTGTCCCCCATTCCCAATCAAGTGGACTTACATGCATAATATGTTTGATGCACTTAGGAGAGAAAATGACAAGCTTCATTGAGTTACAAAATGTAAGCATTTACCTGTTTCCTCGGTACCTCCTGGCCCACCCACACATAATAGTATGATCACCTATTTAAGTCAGAAAACAATTGAGCTACAATATTTTGAAGTCATATAATACAAAATTTTAAAAAAGCATGTTGAAATATATCAAATCTTTTGAACTGTACCATATAAATGCAATGAATTATTATTCAATATAAATTGAATAATAATTCAATTTATATTTAAACTACTACTACTTTAATTTATCTCTAAGTCGGAGTTTGATTTCAAATGGCTATGGAAACATACCTAAAATAATCAAGAAAACCTGCTATTTTTTTATAGTGTGCCACTCAGTGAAGATCAGTAGTGGCACCATCTGACCACCCATGACAAAACTTTTTGAAGACACCCCTGTGAACTGGCAGCTCCAGCAGCCTTCAGTTTGTGTAGAGCTGACAGAACGTCTGGGAGCTATGAAGCCGTCCATATCCCAAAACTAAGCTGCAATTTGATATTTATATTCTTTAAACTGCCATAAAATTAAAAATATTTAACTTAAACTCTGACGCCATAACGACAATGACAACAACAACAATCATTTACAAAATTGCCCAGTAAGTATACTTTAAATGTGTGTAACATAATATAGAAATGTAATAAAAATTAGTCTGTTTTAACGGTCAGAAATTCACAGTTTGAAAGATATTCAGCCAGATGGATAGAAGTCTCACTGGAGAAGATCCCCAAACCTGACAGAGATGCTCGGTCACAGGGAGCGGTTTAATTACAGATGAGAATGAGAAAAAAAAGAGATTTATTGTAATTAATATCAATAATGCAACTCCGAACTGTGAAACTAATTAAAAAGAGAGGATCCTCGGAAATTACCATGAATAAATACGTTTTTTAAAATACTATAGCTGCATTTAGTAATAACATAAATCATTCAACGTGAAATAATCTAAATGAAATATAAGCAGTAAATGCAACATCACGAAAGCGTAATGGTAAAATCCTGCAAGAGTCCCGTTTTTCTCCTGAACACATTCTGCCTAGTGGGGCCACTGGGAGCCAATCAGATGGCAGGCTGGATGTCAACTCGGAGAGCTTTAACACAGTTTACCACCACTATTCAAATTGTGAGCAGAGCTGCATGGGAATAAACCGAGCAGCGTGGATGCGCTCCTGATCCACACGGGGGGAAAAGCGCACGGAGAGAGGACTGACGGTCCTTCAGCGGGCGCGGTTTCAAATTGGCTTATCGAAACAGGGAAAAAAAGAAGAAGAAGAAATAATTATAAAACACATTTGATTTTGAATAGTTTTCATTTCTACTGAACTATCTCATTTTGTTCCATGGACACTTTCAGCGGGACACGTTGTCAGCAGGGGCGTTTCGCAACGTGTCTGACAACACGTCGGCAGAGTTCCTACATCTGTGCGATAAAACTGCAATAATACAACATCTGAACAGCTAATATGACAACCAAATAATTGTGCAAGCGCAAAGCTATGCTTGCTTAGAACAAAATCAGTGCTTCCCTTTTTGTCTTTCACACAGACCCCATTTAGGTTGCAAGAGCTGAAGAAAAAGTCGAAACATTGGACGGTTAAGAGGTAATAAAATTCATGTTTAACTAAAACTCGCAACTTCGGAACAAACTGCCGGCGACTGTTTTTATAGTAGTTCACCAAGGCACAGCTAAACTCCCAGAACTCACCTGTGTTCTGCCGAGGCCCTGCCCTCCGCTTCCTGCGTTCATTGAAAGCGGGTGGTTCCTCTGCTGTCCTCCCCAATGGCCAGTGCTGGCTCCATATTGGGGGCCCACGTCTTTCCCCAAAGCCATGCCCGCCTGCTGCTGAGGCGTCGGGCCGCCGTAGTCTTGATAAGCACCTCCGTAACCCCGCATCATCGGGCTAGGGGACGTGAGCAGCTGATTAAGGGTTGGGGTGGCCCCTGAGGGCCCCTGCTGCTGCTGTGTTTGCCCCGGGTACCTCTGAAGCCCACCTGAAGCAGAGGACTTGCCATGGGTCGCAGAAGAGTTGCTGCCCATCATCATGTTGCCTGGCTGCCTGCATCCGGAAGAGCCAATCATCCCGTAGGCCCCTCCAACGTAGCCCGCCCGGTACGTCGGGTACTGGCCGTACTGGCTGTTGTGGTACCCCCCTTCGTTAGAGTCCTGAGTTACCCCCATTCCACTGCTTTGTTGTTGCTGCCCGGCATGTTGATCATAACACGGCCTTGAAGTGTAATAGCTGTTATTAAACTCGGAGTTGTTAGTAGGGGGACCCAAGTTGGAGTGTTCAAACCTGGAGCCCATCATCCTCTCCGTGGGTTTACAGGTGAGGTCCCCCTCACCTTTCCCCGGGCCGTGCTGCTGCTGAGACTCCTCCTGCCCCACCAACAGGTTCTCCTTACCACCGTGCTGCTGGTGGTCCACACTTCTGTCGCCCCGGGGGGGCTGCCCGTTGTTGCTGTTGTTACTTTGTCGCTGCTGATGTGGCGCAAACTGGCCGAACTGCGGCGGCGGTGGCTGCTGCTGTTGAGGTTGAGGTGCATCTCCGCTCCCCGCACATTTCAGCTTGTGGTTCGCGATCAGAGCCGCTTCCATCGGGGAAGTGTTTGAGTTTGACGCCGAGAGGTTAATCCCGGTCTTGTCGTGGCCGTCCGGAGCTTTGTGCGCCGCGGAAGTTGAATGGACCATGCTGCCGAGCTCGCCTCGGCGGTGATGGTCTACATTATTCAGAGTTCCATCGCCGGCACCCAGCATCTGTCCGCTCCGCTGCGCGGCCCCTGCTCCTCCGCCTCCTCCTCCGGATTTCCCCGAATTGAGCTCCGGAGCCAAAGCGCCGGATAATTTCTTATTTTTATTATTAGTTCTGGTCGGAGCCGATGCCACTTGCGCAGCCATGGTCACTCCAACATCTCAGCGCGCAGTGACAGCAAGCCCCGACCAGCCTTGCGCACAGAAAATGACAACAGGAGAAGGGGAGAAACACAATCTGAGAGCTGAAAAAAAAAAACAATACCAAAAGAAGTCTATCTTTTTTTCCTATAGCGAAGGTTTTGTTGTGGTGAAACGGTGAGGCTTCATGTTGAAAGTTTCTCTGCCAGCTTTGAACGAAACTTTTTCTTCCTCTTCCACCCCTCTCCGCCTCTCCTCCATCCCCGGTTCTCTGTAATGTGTAGCAGCGTCTCCCGGAGCCTTGTGGCCCAGCATGGCATGAGAGAGAGCGGGCTCCACCAGCTTATCCACCTCCAGGGCTCCGGCGCTCTTCATATGGAAAACCTGGACTGGAGTAGTAAATCATTACGAGCTAAATTTATGCTTTTATTTCGTTTTCGCGCCACTTTCAATGGTGCATGATTTTTAAGAAAGCATAATATAAAGATAAAAGAGTGTGATTTAAAATTTTAAAATACGCGTAGTTTAATAGTGTATATTTAAGGTTTTAACAGTTTTATTAGGATCATATGGAGTCAAGAGGTTGTTACCGCCTCTTCTTCTGAGGCTTACTTTATGTTTTTACATCTTAGGTGGCTGGTTGGGTTTTACCAAATTACGCACCAACATCGTTTTAACCGCGGCAGTCATCCAAATAAACATAAATGAACGTAATGCGAAGTTTTTGCGCGTCACCACTCCATTATCCAGATCTGCTTTTACCTCCCCTCTCCCGCTCATCTGTCCCTCGGCTCAAGTCTGCTTCTCTGCAGCTCCTACAGCAGCGGTCGGACACGCAACCGAGAGGTGTGCAATCAAGCTGCCATCAGAATAAGAATGTAATTACGCCTCGTAGCATATGTAAAGCTGCAAAATTTCAGCTTTCCCCCACAACACTTTGCAATCGCGTCATTGCAGCGATGCAAATTTCAGTGCAATATAACAAACAAGCAAAGCTGTAATAATCAGAAATCCAGACAATCACTTCAAATATTCAAGACCGTTTGATTGGACTAGATGGAATCAGATCTGAGGTCAATTTACAAAGGCGCTGCTAAAGGGAGGCAGTAGTCCTGTCTTTTATAAATACAATATATTTTCTAACATTTGTTTAGAACTTATCCACTTTAAATAATGTGAAACTGGAGCCAAGATTGTATAAAGGGGTCTAGAAGGTGGGTCCTTGTATGGATAGGGTTAGCTGGAGGTTTTTATAGGTCATTGACACACAAAGAGAAACCTACAGCTAAAGTAGGGCTGTGTGCCAGTATCTTAATGGAAAATTAGGTGAAAGGAAAACATCTGGCAAAAAAAAAAAAAATGTGGACAAGAAATGGCGAAAATCAGAGTCTTGAGAGTTAAAGAAAACTCCATTAAAGTCTTCAGAATTCACAAGATGTAGGCTCAGGGTGGAGTCACTGCTGTGTGTTTCATCCCACCCAGGACATGTATTTATCATCTCCATTGAATTAATATCCTTTATCCCCTCTACATACAGTTGTGGGATAATATAACTTCCGAAATGATATAAATATTAATTTGAGTGTGAGTCCTACTAGTTATCACTCCTGCATCCACGCCACATTAGGCACCTTTTATGAAACTTCCTGGAAACATCCTTGTCACAATACATTGAAATGTGAGAATGGAATTGTAATAAGAATGGATCTTCAAGCTAATCCTCAGATGAGCCTTATTTAAATAGATGACTGCATTCCTCAATTTCCCCTCATAAGATTTTCACTTTTTTCAAAGAGAGACTTGTCTGAACATCTAATAGAAAAAAATAACCGCAGGCGGCAGTGATAGACCACACAAAACCAAAGTCTACAAGATATTCTATCCCATCAATAGTATTTCAAACATGAATGTAAAATAGTGCTTAGTAAAGAAGCCAGGGTGCCTGTTGGGACTTGAATGAGCAGAGGGTCCGCTTTGATGAGATCAGATGCATTTGATCAACAGAGGGAGCTGCAGATGAAAGAGTGGAGGGAGGTGGTGAGGGTAGGAAGAGAGGGGTCTTTTTAAGGGGGGTAGAGAAGAGTTGTGCTGAGGATGGCCGTGATAATTATGATTAGTGGCTGTGGCTGGAAGAAATGTGAGAAGAAGATCATTCTGCCAGTGGTCGAGGTAAAATAGATTACCATTATTGACATGATGATTATGGGCCGAGGTAGTGACGATCAAATCATTCTTGCTTCATGTCACAATTTAGTTTCCTTACAGGAGTTTGGTGCTGGATGAGTCACAAGAAATCATGTCCATGACAATGGGAAGACCCCTGCTGGAGAAACTGTGTGATTACAAGCAGAGGGTTAAAAAGACAGCATAAAACACATTTTTAGGTGTTAAGATTCCCATCTTACATCTTTCTTGTCTAATTCATTGCTCTCGGAAATAGCATTTTACAGGATTAGTAACTGTTACTAAAAACAGCGCCATTGAGTCATGGGGGACTATACAAGCTTCTTCATCCTTATTGTTTCGGCAGAAGATAGCTAAAACAGGAAAGCATGCTTTTTATTTTGGTTTTCCATGATCTAGATATAAATATCAAATTTATATGACTACGAAACATCAAGAAGCTTAATCCCACTCTTCTAAATAGAACTGACTCACCAGAGACAAATAAACAAGAATGACAACCCTGGAAACCTTTCCCAGCTGTATACCTTTATGAGCCCATATGGCACAAAATAAAAGCAATAACACTGTTATGGTCCAACTACAGACTCTGTGGTGTTCACTGGCCCAGCCTACAGCATCAACATACCAGATGGCTGTTTAACTATAGGGCACGCCATGAAGACATCACATTAACAGCCTATTTACATGTGATTGTGAAGAAGAAACCACACAGGTGATGGAAAATGACACCAGCGCTTCACTAAATGACTGCTTTTGTTTGTTAAGAGCTAAAGTATAGACATTTAAGTCTGATCCATACGATATACACATGACATATCTGGTTCTCATCAGCGCTCTAGATCAAAGCCTCAGCCCTGATTTGCTGAAGCTACGCTAATGCTAACAGTAAGGGGACCTGGGGCATTAGCATATTCTATGATGGCGCCCAGCTTTTTCAAGCCGTTGCCTCGGCTGCAGCTCTGGGTGTGCCGCGCTGTGGCTTTGCAGCTCTAATTTTCCCTTTCTCATTCATTAAAAAAAGCCCACTGTTCTCCTATTAATTCGCAGACACACTGATGTGTTTGAAAGCTGGGGATGTGTGCGCGACGTGCGTGTATGTGTGTTTGGGAAGGAGGGAGGTGGAGGAGGGCAATGGCTCAGCGCATTTGCATTTATGTTTAATTTATAACCTTCAGGGGCCCCCTGATGCAGCAAGATTGAAACAATAACTCCAGACAAACACAGGGAAGAGTGGAGGAGGAACGTGAGGAGGGTGGATGGAATTAAAAATATACAGATATGAGATGGTATGCGCTTTGGAAATGTGTGTCTGTACACTAAGGATGTTGTTGCAGTATGTGCAGCTTCTATGTGCATGTTTATGAGAATTGGTATTACTCATCTGCATCAAGGAATATTTGAGATGCACACACACGCACATACCCACATGCGCACACGTGCTGACAGAGAGGCAGAGGTCTCCAATCCACGAGGGGATAACATGCCACGGTGAGTGTCTGTCAGGAGCAGAGCTGGAGCCTGTTCTGGGGGAGTCTGCAGGGATCTCCCCCTTTGCAGCACAGCAGACAGTAGCAGCAGCACAAGCTTGGCCAAGCACAGAAAGTGGGTCAATCCAAAACACACACACACACACACACGCACGCACAAACAGGCCCGGATACACACATGCTCAGCTTAGATATATGCGGCCTCTAATGTCAAAGAGTGGGCGTGTTTGTAAGAAAATAAAGAATGCACAGATTAATGTGTTCATGGGAGAAAGCATAGCAGTTTACTTTGCATTAGTTATGTTAGAGGGGGTGGAGAGTGAAAGGAGGCTTATTTGAGATGGAGGTTAGATGACTGCTCGGTAGAGGAGAGGAGGTGTAGCTGAGACAAAACGTAGCCAGCCATTGTAAGCATACCGTGTGGAAGTGCATCAAATTGATCCATAGTCTTTTCATTTCAGGCTTGGGTAAATAACAGCATTTGCATTGATCATTCTACACAACCAGGCAACAATGGTCTTGGGTAACTTGCGTGATTTGGTGTGTGTGTGTGTGTAAATGTGCCTGCTAGCAAAACACATCTCTTATTTCGCTACTGTTCCTTGCGGAGTCGAGGGCCTCAGCAGAGCCCTACAGACGGCTATGATGGATAAAATGTTTTCAACAACACTTCAGAAGAGTGGATGCTATTGTGTCCGCCTATATACCGAAACACAGAATCACAGAATTCCCAGGACGCTGCATGCTCTATTTATGTGTTATGAAAAACATGACTCAAAAGAAAATCGGAAAACAGCCCTGCTCCACTTTCACTGTCAGCTATCATGTGAAGTGTGAAGAGGATGAGAGTGAGAAACAGGGGGAAAGAAGAGTAGACAGTTTTTTTTTAATCCACAGATCCTTTCCTGATAGTGACAGGGGACTGGGCTCTCAGAAACCCCTCAACCCTGCATCCCTCCATCCTTTCCTCCCCCCACCTCTGATGCCTGTCACTGCTACCCTCTCCCTCCCTTCTCCTCCCGACTGAAAGAGTGTGTGAAGTGTCCCCCGAGAGGCACTGACTCAAAGATGGTATTTACAAGATCCACACTGAGCCCACTTTTAACTGCCTGTGAAGAACTTCTCCCGCCGCCTTTGATGTGCCAACCTAATGGGGAAGAGCTTGCCGGCAGTCATTGCATATGTTAGCGAGGCAATGTGAGCTAATCCGCTAGCATTGCAAGGTAGATTCATGCTGCTTGCAGTAAATGAACTCTTCAAATGCTCATTTGAAGAGTTGTATGACTTTGGTGCATTGCTGTCTTTGGAAAATTTTCTCACCGGCAAAAAAGAAAAAAAAAGAAAACACTGACATGTTCTGTCAACTTGTACAGAAAATCATAGAGGGCTGAAGCAGAAGAAAGCACACTGTACTGATTTTACAGGAGACTTATTTATAAGTTAGTAAATACCCTCAAATATGAATGGTCAACACTGAATTCCTGTTGTTGCAAAAGTTTATACTAACTTTTCTGTTGTTGTAAATGGTGTTGCAGTAAATAAAGTAAGTTGGTTTAGCAACATCCTCACCCAATGAAAACTCTCTTACAGTAGTAAAAATTTTAGAGTGGTACAAAAGACTCATTGCCAGTTTTTGCAATAACTGACTGTTGCAACCAAAGTTGACAAAACTAGATATTCCATGTAAGAGCCAATTATGTACCTTTTCACATAAGGCCAGTTTGGAGAACCTTTTCTCCTGAAACATAAAACCATAATTTCAACTCTCCTTTTCGTTTTTACTCTGGTTGTCTTATATTGTCTGATATAAAAGTAGTTTATTTCAGTAATTCAATTCAAGATTGAATTACTGGTGCATTGGGTGGACAGACAAACCACCCTTTGTCTGTCAAGAGTCATTAGAAAAGAAGCTGGATTGAAGCACGTTAATAAAAAAATTCAGTGGAAGGAAAACAAAATGACACAAGCAACAGGCATCACTTCAACTTTGAGAGGATGATGATGTTCAAAAGTTGGGGAGAGATGGATATTTTTTTTTTCGTTTTTAACTTTCAGTATTATTTTTAGGGCTTATCCATCTTATACGTTCACTGATTTACTCCCCCCCTGCATAGACAGAAAGCTTGTAGGTTTTTTCCAGAGTAAAGTCCTGAGTGTCATCAAAAGTTATAACTCTAAAGGTGGTGAAAAATGTCCAGATAAAATATTTAAAAACACAATTTGGATTAGAATGTACTTAATTTGAGTCCAGTTCTTTTCAGCACGCCATCATTTGGGCACCTCTGGTCTAAGATCAGATGAATCTTTTGATTTATTTAATGTCATCTTACACAAAAAAAACCACACAAACCACCCTCACTGGCAAATCTGCAGAGGCAAAACGCTGATGCTCATCCAACTAAGTCTTATCATTAACAAGGGTTGGAAGAAGAACTGATTTCATAACAAACAGGCATTTGGAATGATTTTGAATTAGGCTAATTAGGTTTGTGTTTTGTTTGTTGCTCAGGAGGCGTGATCAAAGTGATATTTCACCAATTTGTGTCAGCTTGGGAGCAGAGGAGAAAGAGTTCGGAGAACAGTGCCTATTAAATCTCCTCAGGTTTGGTGCACCGTTGCGTTAGGGACGGTAATCAAAACAAGAGAGTTATGAATAATGAACAGCGTTGATCAGAAGGAAGCAAAACAGTGAGTTTGTACAATATTAGTGGCTTTATTTGTAACAGGACTGGATTCAGGGTTTCTGCAGATTCACTGCAGGTTCTACATGCTTAGATTGAGTGGCAGGAGAGAAATGTTAGAAATTTGGATGGCTTGACCCAGGAGCTCAAAGTCTGAGTGCAACTGGCTGTTTTGATCTTATCTAATATTTATGTATAACTTCCTTGATATTTTCTTCGCTCTGTGAAGCGGTCTGCTTTTACAGTGTTACACAATGATGTCTTAGAGGGGCAATGATGAAGATCAAACGAGGTCGGAGCTCAGAGTACAGAACGCATTCCCTCCTTTTCTCTCTCTCTACACAGCCTGCGAGGAAAGGCAGCAGCAGGCTATCTAATACTTTGTGATTGAAATACATGCTCCACTAGACTGCAGCATACACTCTGATCATATTTGTATTTGTGTCTCTGTCAAAGGAATATGGGCACAGAAAGAGAAAACGCTGTTACCATTTCAGTATGTGCCTCGTCTACAGAGAGTACGATTCTGCAGAAACACTTATTTTGGGGTCTTTCATGGCTGCCACAGAACCAATCAAGGCTGTTTGGATCAGTAATGGCTTCAGTTGCTTTTCACTATCTCTCCACAAAAGTCAAGTGTTCTCAACATGTTATTTGCCCAAAGTGGCCTTGTTCCAAGGCTCTATTGTTAGCCTAATGGAGGCAAGATGACACTAAGACTCTAATTATGGACGCCAACGATCAGCCCTGATAATATTGAGAGTAAAGTGGGTAATTTGTGGCTGTTGTGTTGAAGGGCTGTGTGTAGGCATAGAAAAAAGGGAGAGAGGGGGTGGAGGTGGTGAAGAGAAGAAGGGAGGTGGGGGAAGTTGTTTTCTTGTGTCATCGCCTCATCGTCCGTCACCCTAATCATTCCCCCAGAGCGTAGAGCTGAGATGTGGACACAGCAGGAGAATATTAATGGACTGTGTGACATTATGGTCCCCACCCATTCAAAAGGAATGTTCTATTACATTATGGCCCATCAACAGGTGATTTCTCATTGCACGCTAGGATTCAGTGGAGTATACTCCTATTTCATAAAGTGACTACATGCCGCGGATCAAGTGCCCATTTTTCATGTAGAATGCAGATGCTGTATATACAGCAGACTCAGGCTTATAGATCAATGTCTTATTTGTCACTGTGCTTGTGGCATACACAGATGTGCAAAAGTCTTGAGTCAGCTCCTGTTTCTATGTCTCTCTGTCCTCAAGGAACCAGTCTTTGACAGAACTCTTGACAGACAAGCAATGAAACGATTAGGTTTGAAGGAGTATGATTTGGTGGCAGCTGATCTTCACAGAAAGCAAATGTTGCTTAAAAATACTAAAGACAACAATTTGACAAAAAAAGGGGTTGCTGTATGCTTTTTTGAAAAAAGTTGCTAAGGGGTTCTGAAACGTCGCTAAATATTGCGACAAAGTGCCATGCTGGTAAGAGTGCTTTTCTTTGTTCTTCACACTCCGCTTAACCTTCTTTGCTCATCACTTGGTTGTACCCTCAGTGTCTCTTGTCACCATCTGCTTTGGTGGAATGTTTCAGAATTTGTCTGGGAGCAGGGTTATCCTTTCTCAGGGGCTTCCACTATAAAAGAAACTGACAAGGCATCACAAGTTGGGTTTTGTTAGGTTTTTCTTCCTATTTCTGGAAGCCATTACATATAATAATAATAATATATATATATAATATAATATAATAATCATTTGCAACAGGTATTGTAATTGATCGACATATTTTATATTTTGGTCATACATGTGCCTTCATTTTTTGGTATACAGTTGTGTTTATGAGCAATCAACTTTTCACACACAAAAATGGCTTTTCTTCTTGAAACCATCCATAGATGTCATACCAGTACTGATTGCCTTCTTAATGTTCTTGAAATGTTTAATGAGCATTAAATGTTACTCTTAATAAAAGTCTTGAATATATTAATGCAAGTCTCCTTTAAAAATAATTTGACAGGCTGATTTAACAAGCAACATGCTTTTAATAGTCAATAAGTGAACCTTAAAAATGGGTTATAATAATAAAATATAAAAATAACTTTCTTTGTTACACAATGCACTGTACACTATCTTGGTCTAGTAGAAGCACTAGACAAAAAATTTGAAAAATTGTCTAGAAAATTAGTTAATGTTCAAAAACATTGAAGGTTACAAATCAAGACAACTTCAAAGATGCTCTAAGTCTCCAGAAGTATCTTGTCACCATCTGAATCAGAAAATTCAGGAGTCACTCCAATCACTTCCATTAGAGATGTATAAAATCCAGGAACTAAGCATGCAGGCTGCTTCTACAAGAGTAGGGTAACAATAAAGGACAAGACACACCAGATCCAGTTTATTGGAAATCAGGTCAGGTGATGTACACAGCAATTAGAACAGTGAAGTTAATGGGGTTTCACAAACAGCCAGCAATTCCCTGCTGCGTCTCCAAATGTCTGATCAAAACAGACTCGGTTGGAAGTATGGAGCGTTTTGACCAGAATATCTTGAGTGAAGTCTTTAATTCCCATGAACACACTCCTAAATTTTGTGGAAAAGTTTATGATGTTCCAGCTGCAAAAAGTAAAGTCTCATACTAAATCCTATCAATTAGGAATCAGAGGTCACTCACTCCAGTTTTTGCAACACGGGTGAAGGTAGACGACCAAATACTTTTGGCGACATAGCTCATGTTTTATTGTATGAATTGTTGTTCTCAAACCTCACAGCATTGAGCAACCTTTTCTCCATCACACTTCTTTCTTGTAACATAATTTCCCAAAAGTATCTAATGTGATAGGCTTAACAAAGTTTGGCCTTTGTCTCAAATTCAGTCTAAGGTAAACAACTTATCCTGATGAATGAAATCCAGTGGCAGTAATGGTAAGACAGACACCAAAGCAACACAGCAAGCTTGTGCCTATTCTGTCAACACCCTAAATCAAAGCCTCCTTTTCTCTTGAGTGATCTGTCCAAACAATTAAAATGGAACCTCTTTGTACCATCACACTTAACATGTCAGACAGAAAAATGAAAGGAGCCTCATGTATTGCCTTGACGCCTCCTGTGACAAGCCCCACGGAGAGAGCAGCACACCACAGAAATGACGGCACTGTTCAAATTTTAAATATGTTTTGACACAAAATCAAAAGTTGCTCACCATAATGGAGCAGAGCTTCCCCCCCTTTTCCTCTGTGATCACTTATTAGACCCCAAGGTGAAGCAGGCAGAAATACTGACACCTGAATATTCTCTTTGCACTTTCTTTGACATTTTTTAGCAGCTCTAGGAATAATTTCACAATGTGAGATATCATTTCATAGTAAAATTTAGGCTGTGATCTCTCTACATCTGAGGCTCATGAAAAAAGCCACCAATGATCAATGAGGACTCCTGGGTGAGTTGCTGGAGTTTTTTTTATCTGCTTCTGGTGTCCAAAGCTATGCCTGCTGGTTTTCACATTCTGATGATTACAATAAAGAAAATTTTGACTACTTGACAGCGAATCGGGACTCTTTCTAAACACCAAAATATCCAGATCAGAAATAAAAATAGACCTTTTGAGATTTATATTATGTTTTTCATCAAAAACATACCCAGTGTGTTGCTTTGACTCATTCATGCATGGCTGAGGAACCCTTCAATCTCTTGTGGCAGCCATTTCGGGTGCCTTAACATCTGTTCATACAATGCACCGCCTATTTTCCTAAAGCTCCGCCTTGGAGCCTCAGTCACAAGCTGAGCTCCCATCCCACAGAGCACCCCTTCCCTGGAACTCCCCAACACAGCTCCACCAGACCAGTGACAGCAGTAATTAGTAAGCACCTGGAGAAAGCATGTTTGTTAAGTTTATCATACCAACTACAACATCCTAAAAAAGGCTGGATATCACATCAATGGATGCATGGAGAAACATTGTTGTGATGAAATGCTAGAGTGGGAGTGTCGGAAAGGGTAGGAGATTCTTAAAGTGAAACTCACCCTCAAATGAACTTTTTTTTGCTGATAATTTCTCTAAATAGGTAATTTAGGATTCTATCTTTATTTGTCTGTGCAAATTTTGACATTTTTGTGCAATTCTTTTAGTTCTGCATTATTTTGCCAAAAATTCTCTCCTCATGCAGTTGGGTTTTCCAGTTTTCCAGTCAATTTGATATAAAAGCACAGTGCTCCTACCTACACACCTCTTTCTGCCCTCTGATGATGAGTCAGGAGTTGTTGCAAGTACTTGCAAGAGTAGTTGCAACAACAGTAGTTGCAACAGTAGTTGTATCATAGTTATACTATGATACAAAGTCAAATTTCTTTCAGATGTTCAATTGTATTTTCATAACAACTGGAGGTAACATAGTTTCTTGAATGTGCCATAAAATTACACTATATGTCTGGGAAATACATAATACCCCTCTTTAATAATGTAGATCCTTGGGACATCTCTTGTCTCTTACAAAGGATGCAGCGATTCTACAGTCTGGGAAAAATCAGTCATTTGTTTTAGGAATTTTCTAGATTAAGATAAGAATAAAATAGCTCATCAGCATTTCTTGACTTTTAGACTCCTCTTTCCAGTAAAGCTGGCTTGTGTTCTCTCTTCTTTACTAACTAGATGTTACCTGAAGCATTTTGGTCATGAGACAGTGGTGCTACATGAGGAACAATTTATTTTAATTTAACATTAATAGACTGAAAGGCTTTAAACATAATGGAAAAAAGAAAGTCCATTTCATGGTCTTTTACTGTTCTCTGAATAATCCTAAAGATGAAATTCCTAATCTTCCTCCAAACAGGAGAGAGTTTCTTTTTTAACCAAGACCCTAATTACGCCCAGTTTTGAATTAGCATGTTTAATACAACAAAATGTTTTAATAAAGAATAAAGGCAAGGCAGCAGAAAACAAAAGGCAACATGGTAATGAGATTATCTCTGCCGGGCGCCCAGCACACATCATTGTAGTTCAGACAAATGGAGATTAAGAGTCACACTCAAAACAGCCTAATCCGCGAATGACTGCAGATATGATTGCTTTCCATTGTGATTGGTGAATGAGTGTGGTTGGATTTATCTGAAATCCTGAGGAGTCTTTAAAGTACAGTTGTACATGAAGGCGTGGAGCCAGTTGAAGATTAGTTGAATCCATCTGTGATAAGCTTCTGCAGTTTGGCCACAAACGGAGATAAACAAAAATCTGAAGACCAGATGATGTAATATGCATCCAGCAACTATATATTATCCCCACAGATCAGAAATTTACATAATAAATCAAAATACATTCTAAAATACACAATGTTTTATTTACTCATTTAAAAAAAATCAAATGTAGTTTTCAAGATGTGTTTAACTGTTGCATGTTCCAGTGCACTTAATGGTATTGCTGCCATACGTCCCTTTTCTCCAAGGGCTAAAACACACTCCTTCATCCCTGACCTCCCCCCTTTAGTTGCTGACAAGGTCAAACATCTCCCATTAGAGAGGACCAGGCCTTGCCTTTTTGCCAGGGAAGTATCCAAGTCGTACATCGTGAAGGTCAGGGGCTGCATAATGAACTGGAAAATGTCAGTTATATTACTCCTCATTTAAATGGCGGATTTTCCAGCACTGGGAACAAGGGTGATATTTACCTCTTTTTTTCGCCTGCACGGGCCCAGAGCAAAGAGTCCTCTTAATCCAGCTGAGGGTGTGAAATTGAGTCATAGCTGTAAAGGGATGTGATGTCCTGCTGTGTTACGCTGCACTTCTTCTTCAGCAAAGCGAAGACATGAAGAGGAAAAAGTCCACTAGCCTCTCACTCAAGTTTTCAGTCAGTCGTCTAAGAAATGATAACTTAGAAGGAAGACTGATAAACAGGGTAACAAGTACATGTCAACTTTTCACAATTGCAAACACAGACTTTAATGGCTTTTGCTTTGATTTAAAGTTATACTTTACTTTGATACCCCAAAATAAACTATACATAAATGTCAACAAGTAATCTTAAAATAAATACAGCTGTTCTGTGGAAGCAGTGGAGGTTTGCTAGAACATTGGTAAAAAAAAAAAATACTCCACAAATATGGAAGGGCCATATTCATTTGGGGAGACTGAAAATAAGAGGAACATTTTTCAGATTCTTATTTGCACAAAAAAATGTTTGTCTTCAGCTTTAAAATTGTGTATTAGTTTGTCTGAGTCTACCACATAAAATCTAATCATTTTACCTTCTTTTTTTCAAACTGTGAAAAGGTGTGAATATGAATACTTTTGCATGGCACTACAAGATCAGTATTTCTTATAATAGGAAAATGTAAGACTCTGGGAGTGTATAAATCGTAATTATTAGTCTGATCATCCACATTTCTCAATACAAACCCATAGGAAAGTTAGCAGCCATGCAATAGGAGTGACAGTGGAGTGATGACAAAAGGGCATCCAAAGGAGAATTTTAATAATGATTCCTTAAAACAATTTCCATTAATTTTCAGCCCTCTCACCGGGGAGTAATATCTACATGCCTGAGGCAGGTTTAAATTGCATAGTCTGCCTGAGAAAAAGAGACAAAGACTCCCCAGTGTCCAGCAGTTCTCATCAGCACAGGAAGAGTCGAGGAACACCCAGGAGACAGCACCACAATAATGGAGGCCACACTATTAGCTTGGCGTCAAAACTTGAGATGGTTAAATCTGGATGGGCATTGTCTCGAATGATGCTGTGAAACAAACCACAAGAGACGTGGAGGCTGTGGCTGTATTTCCTGGGTCTTTGCCTCATGTTGAGAGGCATTACCTCAGGTGGACAGACCGGCCAGATTGTAGCTTTATCTGCTCTGCCTGCTGCATGGCTAACAGACAATGTCAAAAGGGACGTGAATAATACCATCATTTCATATTCCGACTCCCTGCCAGGGAATATGTCACTTGGACATCAGGTCACAAACCCAGCCGGCGCGTGAAGGTAGATGCGCGGCCTCGAGCTTTTGCAGAGAGGAGAGGGAAGGCAGCCAGCTAATGTCACGCATAGCAGCCTTAGGGATGCTCTCATTTCCCCCCCTGAAGTTATTCCGGGGCCAAGTTGGTGTCCCTCGTACTTCCCAGCTTACGTGAGTGCACTTTGATCGATGACACCGGGCAGCTCTCCTGGGAACGGGCACACCTGGCAAACTGTCAGTGGATGCAGGTTTTTTGTGGGAGTAAAGAGGATAAGATGGGGTTGCAGACGCTCTGGGATATCTCTACAGACAATACTGCTGTGTATTTAACATTATAAGCCCTTTGGAGAACTATTTAGATGCATGTACATTTAATCAACGTTTTACCAACTACGTATTGAGGAGGTAGTCTAGCAAAGGGCCCAACTTTATCCACATAATTATTCCTATACTGAACAATAACATAACTACTGCCAGTAATACAACAACTTAGTCAGTTTTAACAGTAACAAAGTAATGCAATAGCTTGCCAATAATGTAAAATTTCTTTGTATTGTTGACTTAATATTAAGCAAACTCATGGAGGTCACATGACCACTGGCGTTTTCTTGAATTTTATTTACTACCTAATGCAATTCACAGTAATTAATTAAATAGTATTCCTTCATAAATTAAATGATTAATTTATATACTGTTGATATTATACACAAGGAATAAAATGATAATGAAAATGTTTTCCCTCACTGTCTGAAGTTAGATCAGGGATGCTCTCATCGTAATTAACCTTGTTTAAGGTGAGTTATAGTTAGAATTACCAAAATTATTTCTATTTGCGAAATACCAGAAAACATATTTTTGTGTAATTCAGCAGTTTACGTACACTTGGTGAGTACACAGCAGGACTTGGATCAAACCTTTTGGGTTTCCATAAATATTATGAGAAGCTTGATTATTACTACAAAAGAATGTGGCTGAGGTGCAACTTGCCACATAAATTCAAGTGATTGTATATGTAAATATTTTAGTCTGCATGCATAATATGTGACTGTGAGTGGTTTAGATAACATCCAGTATAAATTCAAACTTGTGCATCTAATTCTTCTTTTTAAAATTAATTTTACTTCTGTGTTCTATTATTATTCCACCCTTAAAAAAGAACAGCTCAAATTAAAGATCCAAACCCCCAAATGAGTTGGAGAGTGATGCCTGTGATAAACTAGCTCTTTATTTGAACTGACAACACCACATCCATGATCTATTGTAGCATTGCCGTCAAATATTTTATATTAAATCTGTCGACAATAAATCATTACTCCAGTCATTTAAAAACATGTTGTTGTGCTCCAACCCATAAAGACAGCCGCTTTATTGGCAGTTTTAGATGATGATTAGTTACAAAAGTGAAGGATCTTAATTCTTTAATTTGGTCTCACCAGTATATCGGTAATGTAATGAATATATTTCTACCAGTTCAATGGAAAAATTAAAAACCAACTGCATTTATTTTCTCCTACTTGTCACTCATATAACTTCTTTTGATGAAAAGTTTCTTTCTTACAGAACTTTTCTAATATCCTGTTCTGCGGCTGCTCCAAGAGGTTGGATGTCTCATTTGCAAGTGAGGATTTGGAGGAGAGAGGGCTGTCCAGCAGCCTGTCCATCACACAAGCTCACTGGGGAGAGTGTGTGGCTGAGCTAGAAGGGGTGTGCATGTGTGTGTTGATTAATACCGGGAGGGCAGGGCAGTGCTCAGGCTGCGGCTGTCGGGAAGAGGGAGAGAGAGGACACTTCTTTTCACTAGCGCTCAGGGAAAAGTCTGCTGGAGGAGAGGGTAATGAGCCAGAAACGGGCTGAGAGACGAGAAGGCAAGACTAAGAGGAAGAGAGTCAGTGGAGGAGGTACAAGGACAGGGCGCCACACTTCACCACTGACCTCACACATACCCCCACCCCCCTTCACTCAGCTTCACCTTGCCATCCCTTTCCCACTCCTAGGAAGCCAAGCGCCACCATGGTTCTTATTTTTTTCCTGTATTTTTCTTCTGCTTGGGTCTCTTGTCTTTTCTGCTCTACATCACACGGTAACCTGAAAAGTACATTTGTATGTGGTTCCATGCACACAGTCACAGGTTAGGCATGCACACATTCCCACTCCTCTTTTCACATGCACGGGCCATTTCCATTGTGAAAGGTCATATGTACTCTTTGCATAGTACACTACACCCAATTAATCTGAAAATGGCAGCAGTTCATTAGAAATGAGTGCTTTAAATAACCCTATTTTAAATAAGAACTAATTTAAACAGTATTTAATATGCCTGAGTGACATAAGCGAACCTTTAAAAGTATCCTCAGTTTCTCCAGCAGGTGCTGAGTTGAACATTAGTATGGCTTATCAGGGCAGTAGTGTAGTATTGCATTTAATTCAAATACAACTAATTCTACATATATTAAATAAATAAATACATGTATCAACATTTACATTTTTGAATAATTGAATACATGTGAAAAGTATTTGATTTTTTTCTTTATCGTAAGTTGAAACTTAAGTATTCCTTTTTGATTCATTATTTTATGGTCCTGTGTTGCTGTAAGTTATGAGTATATTTTTTTTAATCACTTTTGCCTTACCTATTAATCACAGTGGGCGCGACTACCACTGCTAAACTGATTGGCTTTTGAGGTATTGTGTAGCTTAACCACTCTGATGTTAAGACCTATTTCACAATACATTATGAAAGTTAAAATTTTATTATTGACTGTACTGAAGGCAATACTGAAATAATTGCACTATTTTTAAGCAGAAATGTTGTAAATAAACAAATCCAAGCTAACTTACTCTAATATCTATTTATATTTTAGATGTTTGTGTAGATAACCAATGTACAATTATTTAAAAGCACACTCCATACCATTTTGTGTTCCATTTAATTTTGTAAGTGTAAAGACATTTCTAGAAGTTATGACATGAGAACTTTTGAGAAAGTAGCCAAAAGAATATTTTCATGTGGCCAAGGGTTAAAATCTTTAAGCTCTTTAGTATCAAAACAGCATTAAACAAAATGCTGTTTTGTTTAATGCTAACAAAACAGCATTAAAAACTTTCTGTGAGTAAGAAATCAAATCTGACCCTACATACAACATACATATCTTGGAAGATACTTAATGAAAAGTAAAAAAGTAAAATAAGTGCAGATTTAGAACAAAGTCCTACATCCTAATTGCCCCACAGAATAATCAGTATTTATCAAAAATGCTCTAAACAGGAGTTAATTACTTCATAAGATAATAAAAACAGATTCCCGATTAGACAGTAACAGCTGTTCATATATTTTCAGCATTTTCCTTTTAGCAATCAAACATACTTTTATTTCTAATTGGGTAAACATACTTTATCAATTTGCCAATTATTTTGCAGCAGCTTGTAACAGTTCTTTTGTATGTTGAATTAAGTTTTCTAAACATGATCGTTGCAAAATGTTCATTTGTTAACAATGGCTTAAGGATAAACTGTATTGATTTGAATTCATACCCTGCAGCAATGCAGTGTTTTAGGTATATTGGATGGCACACATCCAATTATGCAACATTAATTTCAGTCACAGATCTGACTTTATTGGGCTTGCACCTTCAAAGATATGAGCCTAAGGAATACAATGATATTCATGTTCGCAATGATGTATCAAATAACTATCTTGACATTACAAAGAGGTGTTTGATTGACAGATGTGAACTTTTGGTGGGATTGTCTGATATGCTTGTAAACTTTTAAAGTTTAGTTTATTGAGTTGATTTGAACAGAGATATGAATCAGGCTAATTGAAAAGTAGTTCAAAGTAAAAGAATTATAATTCCCTACCCCTTTTACATCATATCAACTTATATTATTTTCCTTCCTTTCTGTAACATCAAATGATCTTGGAACATTACAGTCACTAAATTTGCCATCCAGTGCCTAAACCCTGCAGAGTACACCCTTATTAGGTTGCCAGTCTAGAAAGAGTCCAGTTTAGAGAGACCAATTAATCTAACAGTTAACAAATATCAGACTGTGGGAGGAAACTGGGATGCCCTAAGACCACCCCCAAATGCACAGTGATCAAATTCCATGCATAAAGACAACAAGCTGAGATTCAAACCAGGGTTCCTCTTGTTGTACAACAACAGTGTGGTCAACTGTGCAACTGTGCAGATGCAGTGAACCAATTTTCCTAAGATATCCTCAAGTAAACAGATCCTCCAGCTTAATGCAGGTAAAACAGAAGTCATACTTGAGATTCCGAAAATGCAATGTTACAGATCAGAACTCAACAAGACTCAATGAGGCAAAAGACCACTGAGCACACAAAAAGTATGGAGTTGCTGATCATGTATGAATCATACTACATAACTCCATATCAAGTATGGAGTTGCTGATCATGTACATAACTTCAGGAGTTATGTAGACTCCTTAAGCCACCAGACACCTTTTTTTTTCTCAATGATCCCAAGACAGAACTAAAGAGAGGCAGCATTTAAATACTTTCCTCTTTACCTATGGTACCAACTCCCTGAAAACCTGAGATTTGCAGAAACTCAAAGCTCTTCTAAATTTGCTGCACTTCTAAGGGAACATAAAGGTCAAAGGTTTGGTTTATCATGCCTATCATGCTTTCACTTTTAATTTTCATTCCTATATGTCTATTTATGTGATGCTTCAGTTTTTATTATTGTTGTTTTGATGTATTTAGGCTTTCTATTGTGCTTAATTTATATTTCTCTTAGTTTCTCTTTAAAGCACATGGAATTGCCCTGTATACAGCATAATAGGTGCTGTTTGTTATTTGTTTCACTGCCCCCCAGTGGCCAAAACGTTTTGGCTACATTTAATTTCAAAATAAATGACTAAAAGTCTCAAAAGTAAAAGCAGAAAAACATTGTTTGAGCTTTATTTTGAGCACTCAAGCTGAAAGCAGAAACTGCAGGCCCAAAAAACAATAGAATAGCTTGTGCCTTTTCACAGTAGCCCGAGGGAGAGGGGGTAAATACTTACCCACAGGTGGGAGTAAGAATGGCCAGTCACTGGTATGACAGGGTCACAGTGTCAAAGCAATGTCATACGGTGCCAGAATATTATCCTCCTGATAAAGTTTTGCTTTTTTACAGACGCTGAGCTCTGTGTCTTAAATTGGAGACAGGACTATGTGGAGACTATCATCTCAGAGAGGATGCATTCACTAAGACTTATGAGGTATAGCTGGCCACAAGGGGTGAGGGGCAGGAAATAACATGAGCAATTTCATAAATGGAAGGGAGAGGCTGTGACTTCCTAAATCGTCTGTGAAAGACAGAGAGGGTGGGGGGTTGGCAACTCAGTTGGAGACAAGGAAAGGAGACGACAGAGACAGAGAGATGGAGGGGAGGTGAGAGTGACGCAAAGTGTGAAAGGGATGGAAGGAAGGGTAGTGGAGAAGGGGGGTTGGCGGTAAATGGATGTGAGAGGGAGCGGGAGGCAGGGACAAAGTGAGAAAGAGAGAGTGGAGATGAAAAGATGCAGAGGGCAGATTTCCCACCAGCTGAGTGAGCACCTCTATTACCCTTTCTATCCCCCCTTCTGCCTTTTCCACCCCTCCTCTATCTCTGTGTCCTATCAGCCTCAGTGTGGCATCCTCTCACATCAGATTAGCTCCAGCCCTGAGAGACGACTCAAACTCCTCTGTCAAAGTTATTTAAAACACATCCAATGCTGAGGCCATGCTCCATCCTGCTTCCTCCTACCATCTCTTCCTCTCTGCTTGTCCTTGTCATGGCCCAAAACTTAGGTTGAGGCAGACTGCTTGGCAGCCTAGCTGGGATATACATCTCCCCATGGCGTTGAAAGTCACTATCAATCAAACATGAGGGCAAGGTGGAAGGCCTAGGTGTGGCAGATAGCATAGAAGAAACTGCAGGAGACCCATGTCAACTTTTATTATATCTTTGAGTACAGCTTCAGAAAAATGTTCTTGCAGACAGTAATCAAGTTGCTTTGTACATGTGCAGCATGACATTTTATCTGAAGGATCTGCTCTTCTCTAGATCTCCTTAAACCAAACCAAACAATTAGTTAAAATAGCAGGTGGCATCCTAAGACTCCCAAAAATAGTTGCATGTGATACTATTGCAGCTATTGTGCTCAAAAAGGTTTTTGTCTGAATGCCTGTCAATGCATTTAAATTTTCAGTCAGAACAAGAAGGTGTAGCTCAACCGAGAGAGGCATACTCTGTTGGTTGTTATAAACGTTTTTGTTTGCATTGTAAATTTCTGCTACATTTGTGTAAAGTTTCTGTAGGATTTTGATCTATTTTCCCTTAGTTTTTAAATATGCACTTGGTGTCTCTTAGGAGCTTTCTTAAAACCCTTTTTTGTATTCATCTTAATTTGGTAAGTGATCTAAAGAGGAGAACCTCCCGACATCCAAGCCATGTACAAGAACTGACAACCTGTCAGTCTTACGTGTGACCTGTGGCAGACAGAACTTCTGTTGGAGCATAAGCTAACTATCCCTCCAGCAGCTGGAAGAGAGAGATGGAGGAGGGGAAGTTGTCAGAACAGAAAAGCAAGTAAGTTCTATAAAAACAAACTAGTACATATGACCCAGTAAGCTGCTCTTTTATGACAGTTCTGGTGCTGAATGCTGAGAACCTCATAGCAACATGGTAGTTTTAAAATTTAAATCAGTTCCTATTTTATTTTGAATATTCATACCCCTTATATTCATAAAACCTACCCCTATTACAGTGATTTTATTATATTTGTTTGAATGTTTATTGCATATAATTAATAGTTTTAAGATTGTATTATACATTAATATATCTAGATTTTTCTTCTTAATACTAATTAGCTCATTGCTAGTTTGTTTTTTTAATATTTAAGGTGTATTAAATAATAAATAAATCCAAAATCTTAACTGATGAGTATTAAAGTAACTTTCTTGGTTTATTTTGAGTTCTGCAAAAAACACAACTTTCCAATTTAGTAGAATTGTCAACTTGGCTATATAAAGCCATGATTGTGCATTGCCCAGCAAGCAATGGATGACTCCTGTGAGTAAGATGAACAGGTCATGCCATGAGGCATTGTGATGGGAAAAGCAGCTTTAGCATGGTGGTGCCCAGCTCGTTTTCTGACAGAGTCACTGTTTGAGCTCTCTAGTCATGGCCTCGGTGATGAATGGCCTCCACTGCCAGAGAAAGAAAGGAAAAATAGGGCCAGGGAGCCCTTGGAGGATCAATACGGACACACTGGAGGACCTGCTTCGCATGTTAAAACCCCCCCACTCCTGCCTGCTCTCTCTGCATCGCTGACGGACAAACCTCTGGGAGCGAGTGGGCGGAGAGCCGAGGTTGTGGAGGGAGGGCATGTGCGTGCATGTGATGGTGCATGTGTTTCTACATGAAGTGTGTCAGCAGGTTTCTGGAGGGACTGGCTTGTCAGCAAACTCAAGGTCGACACCGAAGCGCCAAGACGGACACAGACACACGTGCTCGCACAACTCTGCTAATCCACCCGCTGTTGATTCTCTGAAAGGGGCCACACTGTGACATGGTAATTCAGAGGTGTCTAAAGCGATGGATATCCTATTAATGATCCCAAAACAATGACTAGACTAATGAGCTTATAATGGGAATATTGAATGCATGGGAATGGGATTGGGGCCTCATGCGAGCCAAGAAGGGGAACGTTGAATGAGAGCCAGTGCACAAAGGCTAGAAGCTTGAAATGAATACAAACTGCAAGGAGCAAAGCTGAGCATGTACGGGCAGGGCAGCAGAGCAGGCTGCACAGTCAGCCCAAATCAATACACCCTTACCCTCATTTGGGTCTGAGATATACGAGACCAGGCAACTTCTCTAAGCATAAATAAAACATATTTTTCTTTTATTTGTGTGGCAACCTGGGGGTGAATTTTTCTTATTATGATACCCAAATGTAAGATGTTAAGTTTACCGACAACGCCACCTGGAATAACTCCAGGAAAAAATGTGCAAGTATAATGAGGACACAGGTAAGTTCTGCCAGAAATGAGACAAGATTCAAACAGTTGTACAAAAATTTATTAAGCTTCAATGTGTTTCTGTTTTTAAAAACATTAGCAATAACCTGAAATTAAATGGTTAAAACAGTGAATGCCTTTAATAAATTTGAGTATAATAAAATGTTTAAATTTTGAAGGAGACTGAGGCTTACCAATGGGGGGAAGGTAGAGAGGGAAGGGGCAACATCCAGTGAGGAAAAAGGGATCACCCTGAACACAACAAAGGCACAGCAAACAAAAAAAAGAAAACAAAAGGTGCTCCAACAAAACACACAAGACACCACCACCTGGGATCGCCACCGCCACCACAGAAGCCTCAGTCCCTAAAAGAAAAACAGGAATGAAACAATATGAGTAAAACAGTGAGCCAACAGCACTACAATATTGCACTTTATCCCATCAACAGTGCCATCGATGCTCCCGACAGCAGGAGGAGAGTTCATGTAGATCTTTTAGAACACTTCCTTATAGGCAAAACAGTTCCTTATAGGCAAAACAGCAGCAAGTGTCTATCCCGGAGTAATGCTGATCAGAGATTCATCCAAACGCTAAAAAAATAGAGCAGATTATTAATACAGCTGCTGATGATAGTGGCTATAACTTGCGATAGCTGCTCACCTGTAACCTGGTAAATTACCACACTGCCAGACAAATCCAACATTCCGCCCATGCAGCACAGCTGTAACAAAATGCTACGTGGAGGCTTAGTTTATACAGAATAAATATTACCTAGCTACGTTCGCCCTTACCTTCCAGCCAACAAACAAACAGGACAGATCGGTCCAGATATTGGAGGATAACAGCAACGGAGGCTTAACAGATCAAACCATTTTGTGTTAATGGCTACAGTTAAAGCTAACAAACAATTAAAGCTGACAACAACGCGTACCCAACACCATCCAGCGAACAAAGGAAACAGGCAAATTGACGTCACGACGCTAGCTGTCTCATGGCAGGTGGAGACCTGCTTATATGCAGCAGCCGGAATTGGTCTTAAAGTGGCAGCGTACCATTTATGCTGCCACATTTGTAAAATAGGTCTTAGATAGATCCAGTCTGAACTGACTGCACACGGATGTAATTTAGCCTTTATCTGCAAATTAATAAATAATCTAAAGCCTCCAAGGAGTGAACCAAACTGAGCAGAGGACAGCACACTGAGAGGCTAGTAGCTAAAACAGGAATCACATTCCAATAGCTCTGTCTCATTGTAGCCCATTGTTTTTGGGGCAGTCCCTACATGTGATTTGATTACAATCGGACAGCTTTATTTTCCTCTTGATCTCACACATTAAGAACCTCGCAACTCACTAGAGCAGTAAACAGGGAGAGGATGGCCAGAGCAATAGGACGGATTAGCACGCAGCTGTCGGGACCAGGCAGGTCAACGCGTTAAATCTGTGGCCCTGTCCGGTTAAATCTGCCAGCCTGTGCTTCTCGTATAAAGGCATCAAATGCTGCAAGCAAGAAGCAAGAAAGATACTTTGACCAAAGAGGTTAGAGGTGTGTTGCACTGGCAAAAATGTGCATTTGGTTACAATGCACAATAGTTTGCACAATTCAATTCAATTTGTGTATATAGTGTCAATTGACATAAATGTGTCAAACATTCATTCAATGCAAAAGTGCTGGAGCAAGGTTGCACCTAAAAGTTGAAAAACTCTGAAGGACCATTGGTGTAGGTGGTCAGCGAGATTTTAGTTGTGCTTTACTCTATTTTCTTGCATTGCAAATGTTCAAAGCTCCTTCCTGACCTATCTACTATGTTCCTTGGTTTGTTGACTGGACTAATGGCTATCTTTATCTAAAGTTGTTTGAACTGGATTTTATTTAGATGTCCAACTAAAAGAGCCATATTCAAATGCACAGAACATTTTCCAAATTTTTATGATCAATATTTGGCAAACCATTAAATTTTAAAATCAGAAAGTCCATAAGGCATTGATCCAACATGCTGCAAGGTACTATTAAACAAAAGCACAAGACACTTTGACCACCGCAAAAGATTTAAGGATCTCATCTCACTGTCCTGCTGTGTAAAATTTAAAACAAAACTTTATCAAACACATCTACTTTCTGAGAGAGTATTTCTGAGTGTATGTCCAATGCTTAGGTAAGGACTGGCATGTTACCAGCAGTGCACGTCTGCCCACCGAACAGCCAGCCAATTATCCCTCTTAATTATCTATTGACGAGATGGAATTGATGTTTTTGGAGCGCTGATTGGATAATCAGGATTGTTGGCCACAGTTATTCTCCTTGGCTGTTCTCAGTCATCTGTCCGATCTGGTCTCCTTGTTTCGGTAATTGTGCTAAGTTGTCGCGCAGTCCCGGAATAGCAACAATAATTCAACATTAAAGCTAAAAGCAATAGAGATTAATGTTTTGGAAAAATAGAAAAACATGCTGTATATCGGCAAAATATTAATGGACTTTTCCTAACAGTGGGGTAATATTCTGATGACCATGAAAGGCAACCTTTCTCATTTTGTGTCAGTGATTAACCTTCACTTTTATCTCCAGACAGACATGCAAATTGTAGGGATTTATTTCCCAATTTATCCACATTTGGACAAAAGAACTTAATCACATTATTTTCTGGCCATTTTGTCTTCCCATTTTCTTTAAACTCTCTAAAAAGAGTATTCTGGCACAGGTCCATGCTGCATCAGGAAACAGGAGAGCAAGAGACACGAGTGACACTGATTGTGCCTTCTCTAATTAAACCCTACCTGACCTTAGTGTTGGGACATCATTAGTTCTCCCTCGTAATCATCACACAGCAGCAATTACATTCTGTTTGGGCCCATTTGCATTTCACAAGACTTCCTTGAACAATCAAAGCTGTATTGGGAAATTGAAGAGGAAGCCAAAGACAGCATGCGCTCTTAAAAAAGCAGCTAGATTCAATTTCACAACACCAAAGAGCAATGGATTGCAGTTTAATATCACTGGAGTATTTAGAGTAAAGGTTAAACAGACCGGAACTGAGAGGCTAGACTACCACTGTTGCTATGCGCATGTTCTCTGGAGGAAGAGGAATTCTAAAAAATATCTCCCCATTTATTTGGTGCTTTAAACTCAACTAAGACCTAGAAACAGGTTCCCCTCAGAGAAATCTGCTTCACTTTGGTACCACAGAAACATAGAAGAGAAACTTGGACACTAAAAATAGCCACACTCTGGAATACTCGGCTGCAGCGGGCGTACATTTCCCCACTAACAGAAAGCCCACGACACAAAAACACACACCAGCACAGAGTAGAGCCATCTATGTAAGTATGTACTTCAGGGAAAGTGCACAAGGGGCAGATTCTCCATCTGCATTGTGGTTGACAGCAGGGTTGTGCTGGAGTAGCGTTTCTCTTCCAGAGATGCTGTCGACACAGAAATGCTTGGACGTCACAGACATGAAAGAGGGCCCTTTGAAAGCTCGTATGCACAGTTTGGCATTCAAACCAGCCAAATCAGACTTTTTCCACCAGCTCCTCTCGGCTGCTTGCTGAAACTGAATCTGACAACAGCAGAGTGAAGTCGCCGTGTTGGGATGCCTGCAAATCCCCCTGCGACGTCTGGTTCTCCAAGCAGCATACAATGGGCCATACTTTTGCGTTTTCATTTTGCAAACACAATTTTCTTTTTTAAAGATGCAGACTTAAAACTGCAAAACAATTCAAACTTCTTGAACTATTTCCCTACGTTTTGTCTGTACGAACACAAATTGATACATTTGTTCATGCCTATTTTGGTCAATGGACAATGCAAAGTGGAACATTGTTTTAAAAGTGGAAGAGAAATCTTATAGGGTTTTAAAATTTGTTTTACAAATAAAAAATCTCACAATTGTGATGTGCATTTCTATTCAGATCTTTTACTTTTCTGCTGTTATAAAAATAGTTCAATCAAATTCCCCTTAAAAGTCTTCCAACAGCTTTACATATCTTGAGCTTAAATTTTTTGCCAGTTCTATGTTGTAAATATCTGATTGAATAAATCTGCCGACATTAATTATTTAGCCGTGCTACAGATTCACAACTGGATTTAGATCTGGACTTAACTACAAAAATAAAGGCTCAAAGTAAATTAAAATGAAAAACTCATAAAAGAAACACGGGCTATGGATGTCAAATTTGTGTCACATTCTGTTGTTTGAGCAAATTAATTTTACTGTATCACAATCCAGCACACTATCAAACGAATGTGACTAATAACACAAATCACACCTATAAACACTCATTTAAAATGCTATGGCTTATTCAAAAGCTATTATGAATAATAATAAGTTTCAAAACTGTATGTTGTGTCATTTTATTACTATTCAATTAATTAAATATTTGTTGATAATTTGGTTAATCCCCCTCTGTATATGATATGAATAGAACAGCTCATAGTATATAGCTAATAACACAGGGTTATTAGCTAGTTTTTCATAATCTGTATAGCTAATAACCCTGTGTTATTAGCTATACAGATTATGAAAAACAAATTAGAACATGGAAAATGTAGGCTGCTCAGTGACACAGAAAATTATCTTAGTGGTTTTTATACTCTATAATATAACTACATAATCCAATAGGCTATCAAACCATGATGCAAAAACCTCAAAAAATTGTAACTTTACAAAGACCCTTATTGAAAACTTAAATAAAAGGCAGATGTAATTTAAAATTTGTTCAGGTGTTTTCTTCTGTTTAAATTTAGTTCGAAGAGCCTCACCATGAGGTTTTCATTTTCATTTTCTTCACTGATTCACAATAACTTGAAATGAGATTCTTTTTCTAAAATAGCAATTACTCTCTGAGGAAATTAATCACATAAAGGGAAAAACGTGATAAGAACAGCTAACAGGTTATTACGGCATGTCGTGTTCATCGTGCAGAAAAATTCATACCATCAAGAAAGAACAAAGTGCATTGTGGTGCATATTCCACATTAAGGCAATTTAAAATACTCCAGACCGCCCAACTTAGTGGTTGAACTTCTATGTAACTTAATTTGACAAGATTAATTATACAATTAAATTCAAACTTCTCTCAATTATGTGGAGAAATGCCGCCTGCCTGCTGAGGCCGACCCTTCACCTTTGCCGAGGCGGGGTACCTGATAAGCATAATTTTAAACAGGAGCAGAAGAAATTGCTGCCTATTTTGTCAGTGTGCTCGACTCAGCACATTATAGTTCTTAATTGCTGACAGACTTCGTAAACGTGCCCTTGACATGGGAAAGGGAAATGTTATTCCATTTACATGCACATTATTGAACGTGTGGGAGCTCCTTCCTGATTGACAGGACAATCCACTCAATCAAATAACTTAATTGTGTGTCAATTGATTCTGTAATTACAATTGGCAGTCTTGCCACTTCTGTTTCATTGATTCATCATCTGTGAAGAGCAAATGCTTAATGACATCATATGGTTTTAGCACCCGGGCTGCAAATGCCATCTCTAAAATGGGGTGACAGAGTGATTTAGGAAAGCAGACCTTTCTGGGCCTTTTATGTTTCACACTCAGATCTGATTATGTTCGTTGTATCTTATTAGAATACAAAGATAGGGTGCATTTATACGTTAAGGAGGGTTAGAGATTTCTTAAAGGGAAACATAAACGCTGTATTGACAGTGATTTTCGCAATCCACATGCCTTCTTTAATTAAATTTGCAAAATCAACATGTTATCTACCTCTTTAATGCAAAATCTAACAGCTCAGACTGTACTTACAGTACATCAAATTGAAAACACAAATTTTCACTTGGTGATGTTTATTCAAATATAAACCTAGGTCTGACACAACATCAATGCTGTCGAAGTAGATGAAATTAATCTATTGTCATAAGACAATAGATCGTACTGGGTTCACAAGAATCAGACAACATTTTAGCATTTTTTGGGATTAGTAAAAAGTAAAATTGTAATCAGTGCTGAAAGGCTGGCAAATGCTCATGTGCAACCCATGTCTGACTTTTTTTATGGCAGTCTGACTGGTCCAATTGTAAACTTGTTTTCCCCACAAACAAAAATCTAATTTGTGCCACTTCTACATGTAGTACTAAGTCGGATGCATGTCTAATGATTTCAAAATGGCTACAGTCTGAATGGTCATGCCGTATGTCATACAACTTTTACATTACTGACGTGAGACTAGTGTCAAACCCTGCACCGAAAGTAGCCAGACACAATAAATTCGTATGTAAACAATGGCTGAAAATTATAATTATGAAAAAAGTCACAATTTCACCTATAAGTACAAAGAATGCTTAACATAAAGCAAATCAGAAAACCATTAACTACAAATAAGATAGTCGAGTACTTCACAAAATCCCACTTTAAAAATGAAAAGGTTTTAAAAGCAGTTAAAGGGCAGGAATCAACTGCTTCCATCGGTATGGATATAAGCTTTCAGTGTCCTTTCATAAATTGTTGTATCCTCCGCAGCTACATTCGGATTGCTCTGACAACCAGACGGTAAGGCCACTACTAACCCCCACTCATGTTCTTTTATTATTTATGTCGAGGCTATGAGCTGAACCAGCAGGACTGGGTTAGAAAGAGCAGGTGGGCTCATTCTCCTTGACAAGCAGCCACTATCATCACAGTTCTCAGAGTGAGAGAGGAAAACTACCATGGATAGGTGTAAAAGCTGTTTCAAAGACCTTCAAAATCCCACTCTCTACACTCACACACTCTCCTTGTCATCATTGTGTTCGCCCTCCCTCTGTTCCCTTCAGAGAAGAGTGGGGAAAAAAAGAAAGGGAATGGCATACTTGACCTTAATCTGCCCAGTAGTGAATTTCAGAGTGATGACATGCTACCTCAGAGGTAAAGGGCAATTGTTTCTTTTCTGCCTTGTCTGAGAGCCAATTTACAGGCCCAAGGGACTTTTTTCCTAAAGCTTTGGACTGCTCCAGGATCTGAAACATTGTTTTTCCAATTCACTCACCTGGATCTTCTTTCTCATCTAATTTATTATCATTTATATTTACATTTATCTATTTTCTTTACCTGCCTCATCTTGTGCAGGTTCAGAATGGATTCTCATCTTCGGCGGAGCCTAGACTAGTTTTATTAGTTTTATTACTTCATGTACAACTACATCAGGTAAGTTATATGCGGAATTAGAAACAGAATATGAGTGTATGCTTCTTAAAAACCTAAACTAACAGGAAGGATATCAGTAAATTAGCATACACAGGAAAACCAACATTACTAAAGCATAGAAATTTTGTTCATATGACCTACGTACCTATAAACCGGCCTAATGGCTAAAACTAGCTGCAGTTATCGCCAGAGAACTGACATTTCAAAAATAAATAAAAAAAAACGTACATTTTTTTGACAAAAAAAAAAAAAAGGTTGTTGTGCTGGAATAAGGTGGTTTTCAATCGTATCAAAATAGATGTATTCCACAGGACGGCAAATGAAGCACTTTTTTTGCATCACACAAGTCACGTAACCAACAGCCGCCTTGATCTACTCCTGGAAGCTGCGAAGAACACGTCAGGAAGTAGTCTTCTTCGTGGTTTGTAGTTTTTTTTTTTTTTCGGGCAACGTACAGTTGGCTCCACTAGAGCATGGCACAGTTGTGTCATTCTAACGTATTGAATACATAACCACAGTTTCCCCAAAACACCCCATACACTTTTCACTACAACGCCTGCTGACGTCTAATGACTGATAGATGATAAGCGCTAGCGCAAAGGCTGAATCACTAATATAATGAACAATACATCCGTCACTGTCATTGTTTTATATGAAATTGAGTTTTTTTGACATTAACAGAAAGATTTGTGCACATTTGTATAGGCAATGCAGGTTTTAACCATGTTTATTGCCCTGGTCATCATTAAAGGGATAGTATTATTTGCTATTTTATTGCATAATCAAGTAACGTTATGATCCTTTGCTGGGGGATAACATTATAAAATGACATACAACTCATAAAAGTTGATTTTACACAACACCAGCCCTTAACAAAATAATTTAGGAGTTAGGTTATCAATTCTTTTCCAAGAATAAATTAAAATATTGGTAGCGCAAACCTGGCAGAGACATTCCAATAGCCTGTGATTGCAGTGAAAGTTTGTTCTACAAAGTATCGAGTGTGGTGAGCAGAATGCACGTCACACTTTTCAAATTTGCATTTGTGAAACCAAGAAATAATCCTTCCACTTCATAATTATGAATTACTTTGTGCTGGTCTTTATCATAAAACCTTGATGAAATACTGAAGACCACTGTCAACGTGCACATAGCGGATAAATGAAATTGCATCCAATTTCCTCTAACAAACCAAATAAATTTTTCTTTCAGAGACACCAAAATATATTTCAAGTTCAATATAAAAAAATGTCAGAATGATGCATTTTTTAATGCGCAAAAAGGCAGAGAAATTAACCATGAGACAAGACTTTTTGCAGAGGCAGCACAGGGCATGAATTAATAATTTGGAGCAAAGTTATTAACGTATTTGTTAACAGTAAATATTCTGTATGTGTCCCTGAGAGCATGACTTTTTAATAATTCTGAATTTTTAAACTTTAATGTTTGGCTCCATTCTGGAAACAGTGGTGCTCAGCTTGTAATTGATTCTTCCGGCATGGAGTAATTATGATGGCTTTGTGGAAGTGATGTCTGATTCTCTTGGCCCGGAGTGATCGGAGAAAAGGCAGGGAGAGGAAGAGATTTAAAAGGCTAGGAACGGAAGACAGGATGAAGATGCAAGTTTGTGGATATTTCTTGACAGACAGTCTGACTGTAGTGGGAATAGTTTCAAACCCTGAGTCATCAATCTCATAATTCTGCTGGGTTTTTTAACAAATTTATTAAACTTTTTAAAATCTCTTGGATTTGTTAGTTAGATGGTCTGTCTTTCAATGCCCTTATCACAACTTTGGCCACTTTTAAATATTTGCTTCTAAAAAGGTTTTGTTTCTTACCGGTCACTATGCCAACTGCAATAGGAAAAGTCTGTCCCAGCAGGGTGGCACTTAATCCATCAGGGCAGAATGTTAATTACTCACACATCCATGAGCCGCTGAAGTGGAGTAGGTTTGGCTTGTTGTACTGATGGTCTTTCAAGGGAATCACATCTTTCCAGCACGAGTGCAGGCTTTTTGCACGACCAACCACCCAAATAAAGAGGTTCTCAAAGATGAACACACCCATGATAAAGTGCAGAATTTTATGCAATGTAAATAAATGAACCAACAATAAATCCTTCAAACATTTTCTATATCTAATGTGACATACATGCTTTACAGGTCAGCAAAATTGTTAGTTTCTCACTATCTGTACAATGACGTAAAGTTGACATAATGGGGAATTTCAAGGAATTAATATTGTTTTAAAGGTGGAAAAATGTTCAATTGATTAATCATAATTTAATTTTTTAATATCATATAAACCTGGTTGTTTATAAGCGATTTTCACCCTTTTTTTTACACTGTGAGTTTGGACACACAAAACAAACACACATGACAGAATTCCCCTCAAGTAAAGGTGTATGGTGTAATGAAGGTGGTTGGATTTCCAATGCATCAATGACACACATTTCTTCCAGGGGGATCACGAGCCAGGAGAAAAATACAAATCGTTCTGTAGGTTAAGTCTTGATAGCCAGTAGTACACAAAAATACAAACACACTCAGAGAGTCTTGTCTGGAGCAGCGTGGCAGGCCGCGGTCACAGCTGCTCTCTCAGCCTCGGGAGGAATTGCTTCCATTTGGCCTGTCACTTTCACCAGGGCCGCTGTGGCTTTTCTCATTTGTCAGAGAGCGGGGGCGATCCTCTGGCACTCAAGGCTGATCTGCAGCCACAGGCTAAGGGGAGGCACACACATGCTCACTCTTCTCCGGTTCACCGGGGTCTTTTTATACTCAGTCACTGGTGTGGGGACGACAGTAGCTAAAAAACGAGAGAAAACGATATCACTTTATCAAGGTCATGCATGCACTTTAGTGTTGTAATTTAGAAGTGCAGGTGTATCTCTGTAAACCTGAATAATATTTTAGTTATGTGATTTCAACTTGACACGGTGTCCTTATGTCAGCTGTTGAATTTACTCAGTGCGACTTATTTGTTATGTAGATTCATTACACAGGAACAAAATGTCATTAGCTAAAAAGTGGTATGTTTCCAAAGTACTCTATCCAAACATATTCATGGAAAGTTGAGTGGAAGAAAAATATTTCATGGAAAGAAGAACAATTCAAATTATGAAAGTGAACTCACAAAGATTCAATGCACAAAGAAATGTATTGTGAGATCAATAATTTGTTTTGGTAGTTTTGACAAGGATGCCTTGTATCTTATGAAGATTTTCAGATGCTCAGATTAGTAGAAATAAACAAAAACTCTTAGCCCAGGTAAAATACTAACCATTTTATGTCTTAGAAATGGCTTAACAAAGATAATGTGATGGTTTCACTATATGTAGTGACACTGTGGTAGACTTTTAATCTGCCACAGTTTTGAATTTTATCAAACTTTTTATTATTATTATTAGTTATAGCATTCTGTGAACAGCCAGTCGTATTTTTTTTAGCAGGGATTCTTGTTTTGGTTGCCTTACTTGTGAAAAGTTTCAGTGACTCCTGGACTACTGCCAACTCAGCAATGACCTCTATAATTGTGTTGACCATAACAAATCATGTCTGCATTCATCTGTTTTCTTTTAAGCATCATGTCATTACTAGCCATTTGTCTGTCGATCTCTCCTCAGCTGAAAATGCAGAAGATAACCTCAGAATAACAGTGTTATAATGATGTCCGATCCTTTTACATACGCGAAAGCCTGGTTCATTTAGCACTAAATACTGTAACAAAATGACTCAATAAATTAAAGAGGAGTTTGGAGGTTCAGTTCCAATGTGCAGTGTCTGTGTTCCCATACAGACATATAAGATTTTTTGATTCGATCGGGGTACATTTTGGGATAATTGCATAAAAAAATTCCCAGCATTACTGTCTAGTGTAACGTATTTTGGCGCCAAGGGAGCTGAGCAGTCCAATTAAAGAACTGTCACACGTGGCTTTGTGGGAAATGTGGCCAACATGCTGTGACAAAAACCAAGCCTATCATTAGAAGCTGCCATCGCTTTGAGGTGCACACGCGCTTTCAAGTCATCCTTTCAGTCAGCCTATGTAACCAACAGGTGTTGGCTCCTCTTGATTATTAGCTTGGCTTAAATCTAGAAACAATCAATATGCAGTTGTGTGTGAGACTCATATGACAGGAGAGAGTTGTTCTTATGATCAAAAGACTAGTTCAAAACAAGTCTGTTCCTGAGATAAAAACATAACATTATGGCTGTCTTCACTCAGAAACACACACTAGTACAAAGATACAACAAGAGGTTAGAATCAATACAAAACAAAAAACAGTTCATAAACAACAAAATAATATCTTTAACATCTCTAAAAAAAATAATGTCTATTAAAATATATTTAATATAAGATCACGTTAATCAATGCAAAACAAATATTAGAAAAGTAACTGAATTTGCTAAAACCTAATTGGCAGAAAGTAATCAGGTGGCATTTCAGGCTTCAGAAGCTCAACTAGCAAGGAACTGTTAAAAAACTGTTAAAAAAGTAAATAAAGCTGGATGAAATTAATTAAGTCTAATTTGACTCAGACTGATGCTGAAAAACACGTGGACGCAGTCATAACCTGTGCACGGGACAACTGCAATACAGTACAGTGTCACCCGGGTGCGCCAATAGCTCCGTTTTCATCCTGAATTAAACAGTGAGGCTCTCCTTCAATATTATCAATATTACATGGTCAAATTCAGAATTCAGTTTAAAATACTGCTAAATCTGATTAC
This sequence comes from Poeciliopsis retropinna, assembly GCA_010277075.1. Classification (NCBI taxonomy): domain Eukaryota; kingdom Metazoa; phylum Chordata; class Actinopteri; order Cyprinodontiformes; family Poeciliidae; genus Poeciliopsis; species Poeciliopsis retropinna. The sequence continues at coordinate 9,834,799 of VMRM01000018.1, forward strand.
ACAGCCCTCAGTGGCCCACCAGCATCCTACCTGCAACACTTGACTTACTCCTATTTCAAGAGGCAGGTTTGCTTGTCATTGCCAGAGTTTCCAGGATACGATTGAGGCAGAGCTTTTAGTTTTCATTCCCACCAGCTCTGGAACTGCATCTTGGACAAGCTCCAAGCTTTTAAAACAAAGCTGAAGCCATACCTCTTTATTACAGCTTTTACATGGTATTTATTGTTCTTTTTTCTTCATTTTGTTTTATAGTGGTGAATTTATTTTTCTATGTCATATTTTGTATCTATTACCTTCTTTTGCAAATTAATCTTTTCTGTATGAGTTTTCGATTGTAACTGATTTCCTTTGATTTTATTCACAAAAAGACTGAAAATGCAGTTGAGTTAAATTTGAAGAGACTTTTGCAAAGTGATTCAGCACATTCTTTACTTTCAGGTAACAAATGATGCTTCTGATAAAAATGGCACACACAAAAAAGAAAGATCACATGACTTAGTAACGAGCCAGTTTGCATTGATCAAAGTCTTACCTTCTGCCTATAAATTACAGCAAAATACATTCCGGAAAACATCCTTTGACTGATGGTCATAACTTTTTAAGTATTTCTGACAAACTTAATGTATCCCCAAGTTTAATTATTTCTTAATATTGACATTTCTAATTAAGCAGCATAATTGGAAAGCCTGCATGTGTGCAGTGGCAATCACTTTCCGTGGCCACTGAAAAATTAATATAGGAATTATTAATGAACACCGCTGTTTTTAATTGCTATGCACCCACATTCATAATTGCTGCAGCATCCTCGGTGAAGTGACATGATGACAAATGCAAGTGTCATGTCAGCACTTTCCTCCTTCATCTCGCGCCTCAATCAAAGCCAATCCATTCCACCTAGCTCCGAACACTGAAACAAATTAAATTCCCATTTCATTTTCCACCTTCATTAATGCATCTTGTTTCCAAGGTTACAATCATTTAGCAGCAGTGGAACAAACAAACTTAAAGAAGTGTGCGTTTGATATTTTTTGAGTGAAGCTTTAGTGGGGAAAAAAAAAGACAGAAAAAAACCCCACAAATCCATGTAGAGTTTAAATCCTGTAGGGCTCTGCACAGAGCCGGACATGTTTATCACAAAACAAGGCTTTTATTTATTTATTTATTTATTTATTCATCTGAACAAACATTTTAATGTTAGACTTTAGAGGCTTATGCCCACAGAATTATGTTTGTGATTTAAACTTTGCCTCCCGGAACGCAACAGAAGTACATTCTTTATCCATGCAGACAGGAAACAGCATTAACTTCACAATGTTATTATGTACGCCATGTTTCCTCCTGCAGCGTGATGTGAAAACGCAGACACAATGACCCCATTTGCCTGACTGGCTATACAGGGAGGGGGGTGGCATTGGTAAACATTGCACAAAGATAATGTTAGGTAGCAATACTGTTTCCCTGTATGTGCTGCAATTTAACAAATGTCCCATTTTCAGAATTTAAATGCCACTTTTCACAAACATGTAAAGAAAAGAAAGATAAAAAGCCAAAAAGAAAGACAGGGCTGGAGGTGGTGCGGGCAATGATGAGTTCCCTGACTGGCCTCTTTCGCATGCAAATCATATCTGAATTTCTCATTAGCATAAATGCATGAGCAACTTTAAATGCTTTTAATTTTCAATCTCGCCCAGCAGAGGAGTAATTTGTCACTGTCAACATGGGAGACTAAAAGGATGGTGGAGGTGGGGGCAGAAGAGGGGGAACCAGAGGGAGCCAAGGACTCCACACTGAACTGAAATAAGAGAAAAATTCTGATTTACTAATTGACTGAAGTGGAACTCAGTTGAGTTGCCTTGAAGGTGTAAATAATTTCATGTATATTCAAGATGGCAAAAAAAAGCAGAGAGTGCTGGGTGGATATGGAAAAGCACATTATACAATTTCTTCTCTCCGGGCCATACTTTTCTCTGCTAATTCTAATTTCCTGTCTTTTGCATTTCACACTGTCTCTCTTAACGGGTCCAAGTTTGCTGTTTTAGCGCATAATCACCCATAATCAACTGGAAATTAAAAACAAAATCAGTTTTTTTTTTCCTTCTTATAGTCTTTGCCATCAAAGAAAAACAGGCTGCGCAAGGCTTTTCAGTAGGAAAGCACACAATTACTCCTGCAGCTTATCCACACAAAAAGTGGCTATTTAATTTTACATTTTATTTCCGTTCTTTCAAGGTGTGAGCGCAAAAACGGAAACACACTCTAAAACCTAAACTGCAAACACCTATTTCTTTGTTTTCAAACTGGTTTTAACCACTAAATTTAGCTGCAGGTGAAAACAACCGGGAAAATTAACAAGCGTTCTGTTTAAATGAGTAAAACCAATTACTCAAACATAATTAGTATTCGATGGGAAAAGCAAAGGTGAGTGCAGCATTATGGGTTGCTCATAAGGGAAGATCCTGGAGACCTGTGCCACGGCTGATGTCCTCATATTGATGATGGCACTGCTGCAGACAGAAGACCCATTGCAAGTCGTATTGACATTTTTTAATGTTTTTTTTTTTTTTTTTTTGGTGGAGTTAGAAATAATTATGGTAAGGTAAAATAGGAACTATAAAATAAGAATTACATCAAAGTCAGATTTACACTGTCTTGCAAAAGTATTCACACCCCTCTTGAAATTTTGTCACCATAGAAACAAAAAGTATTTTATCAAGATTTTGTATGATAGACCACCAAAAATCAGAACATAATTGTGAACTGGCAAGAAAATGAAACAAGATTTGTTTGTTGTTGTTTCTTTCTTTGTTTCAAAGGAAAAGCTGAATAGTATGGCATGCATTTAGCCACATTTTCAAGACCCCAGTCAATATAAAATCCAGTGCAAATAATTGTATTTATAAATGACCTAATTATTAGTAAATGCAAGTGTGCAAGTTATTCTCAGTAGCAATACAGTTGGGCTGAGAAAGCCTCCGGGGTTCTAGAGAACAAACGACATCAGAAAGGCAAAGAAAAACAGTAGGCAGGTCAGAGATAAAATTGGGGAGAATTCTGAAGCAGAATTAAGTTATTAAAACAATCACCCTAAGCTTTAAACAGCTAACAGAGCACTGTTCAATAAATGGTATGAAAAGGGAAAAAGTGTGAACTGTTGTCTCTATGTTGGGGTAAATATAGTGGCGGCAACATTATGTTGTGGGAGTGCTTTTCCCCAGCAGGGAGCAGTGAACCTGGTCAAAGTTAGAAAGATGGATGGACCAAAATACAGGAGCCTCATGGAAGAAAATCTGTTAAGGACCTGAGACTGCATGGGACAGAGGTTCATCTTCCAGCAGCATAATGACTCTAAGCATACAGCCATGTGTTAAAATGGCCCCAGGCAACATCTAGATCTAAATCCAACAATCTGTGGCAAAACACGGACATTTCAGTTCACACAATCTCATCATATTTTCTAACCGACCTCGAACTAAAAAAACAAAATAAGAATGGTGTAAAAAGTTCATCCTTGAAATGTGTAAATATCCAAGAGAAGGACAAAAATTACAAGCATTTATAATCGCAACAAGTGCTTCTATAAAATATTGACTCCAGGTAGGGGGAAGAACACATGTGGATAAAACATATTTCAGATTTTTATTTGGAAAACATTTGAAATTCATTTATCATTTAACTTTTTATTTCATAGCCATGCATCACTTCAGGTTAGTTTCCTGTCTAAAATCCTAATAAAATACATTCAACATTTTGGTTGTGGAATTAAAAATTCTGAAAATGTTAAAGAAGTATGAACAGTTGTGCAAGGTCTGCATCCAGGGACAGCAAACTGACAATTTTACCTAACAACTGATGAAATGATACACTCACACTATTAGTTCTCTTGTTGCAAAGGTGAAGAAATTGTAAAATAAATAAATAAATTGTAAACATTTCTGTTCCACCACACTGTTAACATAGACCTACCGAGAAGCAATAACCAAGTACAAAACACAAAAGAGAAATATAAAAACTTTATATGAAAATACAAAAACCTAATTCAGTTTTGTCACTTAAATGTACTGATGCATTTATCTTAATTTTACAATATTGTTTTGTATTGATATCTACCAAATCCTTCTCTGCATTTAATCCTGAAACCATTACAAAGCAGAACTGGATGGGCATAATGGCAATTTATGCTGCCATGACAAACAAAAGATATGTCTCACATGTATGATGTCACGATCCATGTTATGTTATGGCCTGAAGTTTCAGTTTGTAAAATTACAAAGGTGTAGATTTAAGTGGAATCGTATTCTGACTTGCCAGCAGTTGTCGCAGCAGGGAGAAGGTTGATCAGGAGAAGAGTGATCCATTTCTGTTGAGCTAACACTGCCCCCGAGCGTTCACTCAGGGAATTAAAACTGAGAAACTCAGCGGAACCGTCTCTTAACAGAATCAAACACACACAGACACAAATCTATTTGAAGAAGGACCTCTACTGGTTGAAAGATGTACACATGAAGCTCATGGTGTTATTGTCATAAAGTGACATTTTTCTTTCTTGTTTTGGGGCTTTATAAATTAATAGATGTGTTTAAGTTAATCCCAAACTTGACGAATCCACATCTCCTATGCAGGCAGATGAGTCATCTCTAGTTTGGACGTTTAATTTACATCCACATGTTAACTTGTGGATGTGGATGTGGATAGACATAATGGGGACTTGTCTACTGTAACTGCTTCAGTGTGTCATGAAAAAAGAACAGAGTTAACAAGTGAAGCTCCCAGTTCACATGTCCATCCCAGTTTTGCGCCTCACCTAAACACGTTAGACATGGATCATGACTAAGGAACAGGAAAAGAAGCTGAAATTAGCTTCTTCCAGGTTCCTGAGCTTAGTCTTAAACATACGGTAAATACATAGATCACAGAAGGAGCTGCTGAGGTGGTTAAAGCATTTGATCAGATGCAAGAATGCCTCATTGCATCTTTCCCTTTGAGCTTTTCTGGACCAATAACACCTTCTAGCATCTGAGTATCCAGGTGAGGGACCCCCCAGGAGCAGCTGGAGGAATTCTGTGTTTCCACATTGAGTCCTTTATCTCCTCAGCTTGATGTTGAACAAGGACAAACCAATACATGGATTGGCTTTTGAGATTAGAGAACAACTTTCCACTTTGATGTTAACAGATTTGACTGTTAAAGATTTTGTAAATGTAAATGAAACTTTTTAAAGTAGGGAAATAAAATGCTGGAGAAATAAGGGTTTGCCCAATAGTGGAAAAGATCTGTATCTGTGTTTCTGATTTCTTTTTTTTTTTGCAGTTTGAACATTTAGTTATAGACAAAAGTACAAGCCTGAAATTGACTCACGAGACAAGAGATTTTGCTTAGTGTTCCTTACTAAAGGTTTGACAGAAAAATTAACTTTCTAAACTACAAATTGGCTTTGTTTTACATTTATATACAGCAAACATTAAGAATAGAAAGCCATCACGAAGTGTTTCTTAAAATGTTGGTAAATAAAACAGAAAAATATGTCACCTTTTTTAAAACCTCAAAATACTTTGCAGTGTCTTAAAGTATTAATACCACTGAAATATTTGTTTTGTTAAAAAAAAAAAAAAAAAAAAAAAAAAAAGGTTTTGTGGCTCTTTAGTGCATTTTATTAGGATTTTATATACAGATTAATGAGAAGTAGTGTATAACTATGAAATGGAATGAAAATAACTAACTAAAGTATTAAATATGACTTTAAATACTACAGTCATATTAAATAAACTAGAATATGCATTCTCAAGAGCCTTGTTAGTCAGACTAATTATCTTTTGGAAAAAATAAAACTTTAAGCAGATGTTAAGCATGCTTTTCATTAAGCCCACATTTCTGTACACATTTTTTGTCTGGTGTAATTTTCCAAATGTAAATGTTGTGTTTTCATTAGGTGTAAGTGGAAAATAATAATTAGTAGGAAAAATAAAGGCTGGGAAACATCAGTCTGTGTGTAATTATTCTCTACAATGTTTCACTTAGTAAATTGAGTCACTGAAATAAATGAACCGTTCAATAATATTTGAATTTATTGAACAAATTCAAGAATAATCTAATTGACATGAATTTGTATTCAGTCTTTTTTTATTATTATTATTTTGAGACACCTAATTAAAATCCTGTGCATCTAGTTGGTGGTAGAAAAAAATATTTCTAGTAATATAGAGTCCCATTGTGGGTAATGTAATCTTAGAGGAGAGCTGCAAAGAGCTGCAGATTAAGTGAGAGGATCAGTTTATAGAAAAATTATAGTCCCATCCACAATTGAATACATTAAAAATAAAGTCACTGCCAAAATAAAGCCATAAAAAGCCTTATTTACAGCTTGCTGGGACCCCGTAAATGAGTTTATTGTCGAAAGACAAGACCAAAACTTTTTGACCAACAAGCACAATGTGAGGTAAGGAGGAAAAGCAGCACTGTATGTCTTTCTAAATAAACCATACCCACTGTGATGGGGATAATTTATTGATGGTGGAAGCATAATGCTGTGGAGATGCTTTTCTTTAGTAGAGAAAAGAGAAAATGTGCCAACTTTTATCACAGAAATCCCCAAGAAAAAGATATTACACCTTAACAATAAAGACATATTTCAAAGGAATTTGTATCGTGAACAAGCCAAAGGTAAGCTGCAATACAATTTATTTCCTCTGTCTCCAAAATACAAAAATTAAATACTTTATTCCTTATGATGAAAACTGTGAGGTATAGGGTAAACATAGATCTGGACGTGCATACAGACATAAAATTAACAAATTCAATGTCGTATCTTTTCTTAAGCGACACTATTAAGACCATCAAATTAATTTTGCTACTCCATGCAGTTACAGATGATACGCTGTAGATGGCACTGTTGCATCATTAACTTCCAAGTACTCAAAATAAAAAGAAAAACAAATCCTTTCAGACTTTCAGGATAAAATATTTTATTTGAAGCACTTTGTTTTCACTGATAGACACTATCCAAAAGCTCATTTGATAGCCCACTTCAAATGCCACAAACAGGAACCTACTTTCCAGACCATCACAGTAGATCAATCCAGCCAATTCATACAAGGAGCTCTTAACAATACAGAACCCAGTGAGGAAAATAACAAAAACCACATCATTTTGTTACCTTTATAATCACAAACCAATCTATTCCAGTAATATACCAGCATTAGCTTTCATAAAAGCACTCAGCGTTATTGCAGCAGCAATGAAATACTGGAGACAACGTAAATTACGAAAGAAATTTAGAGAAGAACTTGTGCTAATGTGCACAGACACAAGAGCATGACTTGTGTTGTCTGATGCTGTCTTTTATCAGCATCAAAAGACAAAGGTATTTTTGTATGTGGAACCAGTGAAGGCAATGGATTGACTGTTCAATAGCCCAAGGATATTGGTGTACCTTTGAACTGAAAGGCCTGCACCAGCAATGTGAAAGCAGCCAGGAAAAGCCTCTGCAGGGAAGAAAATATGGAGCTGAGTTTGTAAGACTCAGGCTCTTTCTAAAAAGGTCTATGGCTTTTGTAAGTCACAGAAGATTCAAGATACTCTTAGTTTTTAATTCTGTTGACCCACCCGAGTTCACTATAAGCAAAATATTGAGTTCTGAATACAAAAATTAGACACATCTATTTTACTGTGCTTTGACTATCATAATGGGTTAAGTGTTTGCTTAAAATCTGTTTATGAGAAATATTTGACTTCCCTCAGTCACATTTCACCATTAATTAAATATATTTTTCAAGAGATCCATCTGTAATTTGTAACTCATTTGCATAAAGCCTGCTTTTGCGTCATTCATACAGCACACCTACACTGTTTTAAAACAGTTTTCAGTTAAACACTGATCATTTGTCACCGTAATAACATATCAGATATATATTCTATATAACGGCTATTCTAAATACAAAAGTGCACCAAACAAATGTGAACATAAAAGTAATAATAATAATATTAACTTTCATCATGTCATTTTCTACAGACACAAATACTGTTGCATTCATTAAACATTAAAAAAGAATGTTTTCTTTTAAGGCTTGACCTTGTAAATGCAATAAACCACCATGCAAATACGCACATTCCATTGCAAGCAGGCAATGAGACACCAAGATATAAAGCTGACATTGAAGGGAGTATGGAAGGTCTTCTACTTATTGCAGCTTTTACTAAACCATTATAAATGTGTTATTCTGGATCTCCCTCCCACATGAACATTTGCACTCACATATTATGTGACTTTTTCAGGCTTTTCAGGCAAACTGAGCACAAAAGGAAAAAGGACACCCTTCGCCTCCAGAGGTGCCTTCAGTGCCTCCTCGACAAAGTAGGCGTTCTCCTCCTCCACCACAAACTGCAGAGTCTGGCTTTTGTTCACACAGTAGATGCAGTTCCCTATAACGGCACACCTGAATGGTAAATGACTGCCTGGCCTTTGTGATGCACAGTCGTGCCACATTTTCACAATAGTGTTGTACTTGAAGACATTGATTCCCTGCTCTCGGTTCACGTCAAAGCGGTAGATGAAGCTTTTCAGTGCCACCATGTCGCTAGATTTCTTCCTGCTGTTGTTGTAGGGGCACTCCTGCCACTCATCCCTCTTTGGGTCATATTTGAGCAGACGGTAGAAAAGGGAGCCACCTGAAACATAGAGCTCTCCACTGCAGGTGGTTGCTTCATGGGCCACTGCAAAGGCTCCCTTGGGTAGGGGAGCAATCATTGTCCAGCGGTCCATTCGAGGATCATATTTTTCTACTGTGAACAAACATTCCCCTCCAATGGCATACAGGCTGCCATCCATAGATACAAGCTTTAGTTGTGCCCGTGCCTGGTTCAAGGGTCTAATCTCAGCCCAGCGATTGGTTATTGGGTTGTAGCAAAAGACCTTATCTGACACTTTGCCCTTGTCCCCGTAGCCACTTATCCCACCTGCCACAAACAGGTAATTGTACATGGTGCAAATACCACAGCCTTTAATGTTTACGTCTTCTGGCATCACAGTCAAAGGTCGCCAGTCATTTTCAGCTTCACTAAAACAGTAAATCATATGGTTCTCCTCTGAAGACCCAACAGACAAAGGACTCTGTGGTCGGCTGCCACAGCGGCTTGGTGGCCGGCTACCAACTCGATCAAACACGTCATTTACCTCTGCAACCATTAAGGTCTTTCTCCCCTCCATTCTCTTCTTCAAGACCAGATCCCTTTCAGAGCCAGTAAGGCGTCCGTAGACTGTAGGATCCTTGAGGATCTGAAGGAAGTTGTCACTCATAAATCTATACGCAGTCTCCTTCAGTTCACTAAGTCGCTGTTTCTTGGCAATGGTCAGAATCTCATAGCAATTCTCCGATGTGATCTGTTCAGACATGGAATCCATGGCAGCCTGAACGGCACAGGGAATCTGCAGGATTTTAGCTCCTGTGATGACGTCAACCACATTGTCCTTACTAACACTGATCTGGGAGGTGTAGATATAGTCAATCAGTGTAGACAAAGTCTTATAACTCATGCCCTTCACTTTCAAAATGTTCCGCGACAGACGTGCTTTGAAGTAGTCACTCTTCTCCGCAAGGTCGGACTTGTGAGCATTGATAGTCTGTCCACCAACTTCAATGACTAAATCAGGTTCTTTTTTAGGCTGTGTGCCATCAGCTTCTAGACTGCTATCACTGCAGTCTTTTGGTTTTAGAACTGACCAATCAATTTTCTGTTTGGTTTGATTCCCAGGGGAATCTAGACTAAAAGACACTTTTGCTCTTGCTCCATTGCGGAGTTCATCACTTGCGCTATTTTGGTGCAGGCCAGCAATGTGATTGGACTCAGCAGAGTCACCATGAGGAGAGTTATTTGGCTTTCCCATATCTGCAGAAAGCTGATCAACTTTAGGGATGTAGGAGCTGCTTCCTTTTGCATGATCACAGTGGTTATTCTCTACTGGTCTTCCATCGAGCAGGTACTCCTGCTCAAACACCGGAGGAGCACTGAAGTCTAGGTCATCCTGCAAGAGCCCCTGGACGAAACCTGGACATACATTCCTATTTTTGTCAGAGAGTGTGACAAGGTCAGGGTTCATGGTGTGGATGATGGCATCAGCCTCCACAGTGATTGTTCCTCCTTCCTGTCTGTGACCCTCGTTCATATCACTCAGCTCAGGCAGCGTCTTCAACGGCCATGGTGACGGATCAGACAAACTATTTGGTCTGTTCTTCTCTCTTACTCTAAAGAAAAAGGGGGGAAAACAATATTAAGCCAAAATAGAAGTAATGGGAGGTGCTGTGAAAAAGTATTTTGTATCTTAGATTTTTTTTAATTTCAGTTTTATTGCCCCACTGACATGTCCAGGTCAAATGAATTTTAATACAGACAAAGAAAACCTGAATAAATATAGAATGCAGCTTTCAAGTCATAATTTAATTCATAATAGGAGCAAACACTATCCAAACCAAGCTGGTCTTTGGTATAGAATGCGGTTCATAGTTCAATTAGATACAGAAAATTGCCCGTGTCCTAAAATGGAAACAAAAGCCTATAGCATCACTCTACAGCTACCATGTTTGATTAAAGGCATGATGTTATTTTTCTGACATGCTGTGTTACATTTGCAATGGGATACACAACTTCCTATTATAATGTCTTGGGGAACAAATGATGTTTTTTGTCCAACAAGATATGGGCCATTTGTGTCTGCAGTAGTTTTCACCTAGGAGGTCTGAAATGGATGCCGTTGTTGCCTACTATTTTTCTTATTGTTAAATCAAGGACATTCAGCTTAAGTAAGATCAGCAGTGCTTCAGATGATGTCCTTGGCTTATTCACCAACTGGATAGGTTATTGGTGAATTGAGAAGGAAATTTGGTAGGCTGGCAACTTCTGGGAAAATTAATCTCCGTCATGTTTTCTCCATTAGTGAATAATAGCTTCTTGAGGCTCCATAGCCATAGAAATTGCTTTGTGATGCAATTTCCATGCATCACAAAGCTATCAGTCTGCTTTCCAGACTGATAGCTCTCAAAGACTCTGTTTTTCATTTGTTCTCAAACCTCACTGACAACATGCTGCTTTTTGAGATCAGTCTGCCTACTTTATGCTGTCAGACTGGCTTCATTTCAACAAAGTTTGATTCAACACGTGTTAGAACAATCAGGATTTATCATTGAGCAAATATAGGGCCAAATGGATTTGGATGACTCCCTACTTTAAAATTAGATTTAAACGTCCTTTCTTCAAGTGACTAAAGTAACGTGTGATATTACTACTTATTTAATAATTTGAAACATTAAAGTGCTACGTAAGAGGGGGGATACTTTTTCCCCCCCACAGCGATGCAAAGGCGTCTTCATTCTCTAAGAGGCGCCCTTTCTCTATAAAATAAACCCATAAATCTGAAATCTAGATTATTTTACACCAGAAATTAACTGTTATGAAGCCCAACACTGAAATGCAATCGCAAGCCAGGCATGCGACAGTAACGATGATGAAGTGCAGCAGTTCTAAAACACATCCTGAACATACTGCCATAATTACTCTGTCCCTTATATATGTGGTAATCTGGAGACAATTAGAACGCATGCGCAAATTCAGTTGACTCGGTAGTAGTATAAACCAGAAATATAGACGGCCTACATATTATTATTGTTATTATTTACAAAAAGGTTCTAATGTATTCTACTGTTATGGCGTTGATGATATTAAGATAATGTAGATTTAATATATATGAGAGAGGAAAAATAATGGATTACTGATCATGATGAATCAAGAGTATGGGTGTAAATCCATTCAAAATAAATCTGCCTACCTGTGATCCTTCGCGTTGAAACAGGTCGGTACCAGCAGCGTCTCCTGTAGCCTCTCCACAAAGCTGAGTTACGTAAGGCGGCACGGATGAAGCAGACACTCGATGCTCCCCTGAATGAGTTTACTTTCACAGTCGGGTTATCTCTTCCGTTCAGGATTTACCTTGATCTCCCGTCGACTCATAGTACTGGTGCATTTCCCCAGATCCCAGACTCAGCCGGGGCTCCGTAGTAAAGAGGGGGAAAAAAGGCGAAGCGATTAAAGACCAGCTCCAGGTCGCACCTCCTCCTCATCAACATCGCCGTGTCATTTCTTCCACAAGCTCGGAGCTGCTGCGCACATCGAGAGTCCTTGATTTCTTTTCGTCTCCTGAAAAAGATAGTTAGTTTTCTCTCACACACCTCCAGGTTGGACGATAGGGTTTGTTTTCTTTTCCAAAGAGTTGACAGGAATGAGGTGGCGATTATTGATCTTAAACTCCGCCCTCTTCAGACGGGTATTAACCCACAGTAACAGGGCGAAGCTCTCCATCTGCGGTGCGCACTGTGGAGGCGTCCAAAAGATGCGACATTCCATTACGCATCTTATCTGTCATGGACACCATAGTAACTGAGGAAAATTATGGATTACTGTTGTATCTATTTTTAAAAAAAAAATATTAAACCAAATTTATTTAAACTCATAAAGTGAAACTTCGTTTTCTAAAAGTTTGTTACACATTAATTCATTTCAAGTGTTAAGTTAGTTAAATTAATATTGTTTGTAGGACATGAAGAATTTAGTTTAATAGAATTTTTTCAGACATATCACGGTCTACACAAAACCATGTCAGTGATAGATGACTTATACAGATTACCAGAAGAGTGTGACTAAGAAGGGTAAGCCAAAATACGCCATTGTTAAAGAAGTTAGCCATTCGCAGAGCCTATTCAAGAATACTCATGAAAAGTTGAGTGGAAGGAATGAGCATAAGAGATGCACAGGCAACAGGGAGTGGAGAGGCACAGAGTCTGAGTTACAGTGTTAAGTTTCCAAGGTTGGATATTTATGGGAGAAGGCATCATATCCTCTGCTGGTGTTGTGTTTTATTAAGTTCAGACATAGAAGTCTGAACCTATTGTCAAGAGGATGTTGAGTGATAACAGCAGTCAAGTCACAGCCATCTATTAAAGCAACCTGGATTTCTTTCACACCTCAGCAGAGCTACATTTTGCATCAATCCACTTATGCAAAAGAGTTCTGAATTATAGTCACTTACGGTAATACTATTCTATACAGTTCATACATATTTTCAGTTGGGTGGCATTTATGGACTAAAAATCCCCTTTTTTGATAATTTTATATTCTAAATTTTCAGGAAACTGAACTTTGGAAATTATCGTGAAGCTTAGAGCTCAACACAACACAGACCTTACTTCTATTAATAATTACAATATTAGAAGTTTTGTGAAAAATATTTCCTTCAGCACAAATTATTGAGGATAAATATCTCAAGACAGTAAGAGCTTTGGAAAAAAGCACCCTCCATGAAAACACCTTAACAACTGGGCTTCAGATATAAAAATAGAGGAGTGACAGAGAAAGCATCACACAGCTATTAGGCCTGTGAGATTAGAGGGCATGAAGAAAATGAGCCTTAATGTCAGAAGCTGAGAACAAAGGCTTGTTGAATGCTGATACGGGCACAGACTTTCGTCATGGAAACCTCAGTGTTGGAAGGAAAACCAAAAAAAGCCTTCCAGTCTCTGAAATGCTGGGCAAACTAATAACTGGGTTAGTCTTTTGGTTCACAGAGAATGAATTAGCTCAGTGTTTTCTTAAGTTCATGTCCACCCTACAAAACTATGATATACCCCAGCAGTTTGTGTTGGTTTGGACTGCAGTGTGGGACTGATTCCAGCTTGAAATTATATTTTTGGTCAAAACAGATAATTTAAGGAAACATGGTTGTTGTGCAACCTTGGATGTGGGCGTTGAGAGAAAGGAAACCTTGACCTGCTTCTGTTGCAAAGCAGGAGAAATCCCGGAAGAGCCGTATCAGGCTGAGTTCCTGCGGCTCCCTCAGGCACATTGCTAGTCTTGGCATGTACTGATTGCTGCACACAAGCACAGTAGAGTACAAGGCTGGAGTGAGTGAAGAAGAAAAGCAATACTGACCCTCTGTTTAGGTCTTTGTTTATCTCTTAATTCAACCAGCTTGTCAACTCTCTTCACGTTTTAACACAGGAATGAATGTAAACAAAATGCATTATTGCAATGCATAATGGAGGATTATTCTCAAAGCTGTTTAAAGACAACTTTAAAAAAGTACCAAAGTTTGCTTAATAAAACACTGTTTATGGAATTGTTAATATAATAAGGTACATACAAGTGTTTTCAAAGTATAAATCCTTTTATCATTTTTTAAATATATGGGAAACAAACATGCATAAAGGCAGAAAAAAAAAAAGAGAAACCTTCTTAATAACATGTCCTCTGTGAACAGAAACCTGGCCCGCCAGGGATGCTCAGATGCCTTCTTATAAAAATTCAACCATCAGAACTTTGCTTATTTGTATAAATCCCTTTACAGAAAAGTAAAAGTTCTCTCAGCTCATACAGCTAATCTTGATTCATTACACTTCAGATTTACAACTCTGATCCTGATGGGTGATCTAATCCATGCTGAGGCTGTTTCAAAGCTCCATTCTTACCTTGCACGCCCTCCAAGCCCCAGCCATTACTTAACCCTTACCTTTCAACACTGATTTAAATACTGCAGTCTAGCACACACACCCGAGAAAATTAACATGATTTAGCCACATCACAGATAAACAATAAACACAATATAAAATTAGAGACTTTTCAGTTTTTTTCCCCCCCAAGATAATTTCCATTTTTTGCAGTGCAGTGCCTTGCAGAAGTATTGTACTTTTTCCACATTTTGTCTTATTACAGCCACTAACTTCATCTTTTACTTAAACTGCTGTCCATCATTCAAAGATGGAAAGAGTGTGGCACAGCAGCAAATTTAGCAAGACGTTGCCTTCAACAAAAATTGTCTTTGGAAGAGGTGCAGTGATCCAAAACTCAACGAGATAATCTGTTGATAGAAATGTTAGTAGTGAACTTCACAAATTTAGCCTTTCTGGAAAAGTGACAAGAAGCTAGAAAACCAGTGTTGCAGAAAAATCATGAAAAGTACCCTCTGCAGTTTGCAACAATCCGTAAGGCAAGCACCAAAATCTAACCTTCTATCCCACAAAAGTGGCACAAAACTGACTCTGTCCATTAGACTAAATACACAGAGAGCAAAATACTGAAGAGTGGTGCAGAGGTTCACCTTCCAGCAGGACAATGAACCTAAACATGCAGTCAGAGCTATTATGAAATGGCTTAGATTGATTAGGACATTTATGTACTAGAATGACATAACCAAAGGCAGAACCAAAGCAATTTCCCAATCTGTGTCAAGACTTGGAAATTGCTAATCACAAATCAGTTCCTTCCAATCAGTCAGAGCTTGAACTTTGCAAATAAAAACTGATAGGTTTCAGTCTCTAGATGTTAAAAACTGGCAGATTTGAACCAAAGACTTGCAGCTGCAACTGAAGAGAATTTCATGAATGAAAGATGTTGAAATCCCATACTTTGTGTTGGTCTATTGTCAAATAGTCCAATTAAGTACATTGAAGTGTGTGGTTGTTAAGTGGCAACATGTGAAAAAAGTTTCAGGGGTATACATACTGTTGAAAGGCACAGCAGATTTTTTGACACATTAGTAGGAGTTGTTTGCATAAACATTAAACGCGATTAAGTGATTTGACTAAAAGCCCATTTACAAGGCTGGAATATCATGGTAGTATAGCAGAAGGCAAACATTTTGGTATAAAATAGGCCATTTAGTTGATGTGATTGATCCACAATACTTGGTGAAATGTTAGCAGACCGCCATCGGAGGACCATATGCAGATCATTTGGTTCAACACGAAAAAAAGCAAAAATATGAAAAGAAAAGATGAGAAAGATTTTGTGAAGTTTTCAGGTACTTAGACTAACACCATTAGGGTTTTGGTGTCACATGTTCAGTAATGGGATTTGCCAGATCATGATGGTGGAGGTGTTGTCCTCATGGCGAGACTGTTTGGTCTTTTTGTTAACTCTGCGGTGGCCCAGGCCTCCAGACACAACTAGCAGAGAGCTGACATCCATCTTGCTGGAGCGACGCCCCCTTTGGTGATGGGCAGGGTCATGAAGTAAGTCGTACAACGCCCCGTCCTCTGGGCCATGCTCCAGGGAACCTTGGGAGGGAGCTAAGGAACCACAGGAAGAAGAGGACAGAGAGTCCTGAAGAGCCATGGTGGTACAGCCTGCCTCTCCCAGCCACACACCCCGTCCCTGAGGAGGACTGGAGGCTGTGTCTGACACGGGCTGGGTGCTGTCTGCGTCCACAGACTCCATCTGTGAGAGTGAGGAGGAAGGAGTGGAAGATGGCAGGCTAGACGACCAGTTACGCACCGCTGTAGCCATGGTGAGGAACTTGACGGGCCCATTGTGTGCATGTAATGACACCATTCCTCGTCCTAAAGAATTAAAATAAAAAAAACCCCAAAAAAACATCAATTGTGGTCTATTAACAAGCTTTGTGTTCAAGTACTTACACATATGAAATATAAAATATAGTGTGCAAACAACAGTTTTATAAGAAAAAAAGTCTACCAAAACAAATCGCACTGGTTTAAATTTCACCATTATCCTTGCTGTACTCTACTTTCTACAGTGTTGTTGAGCAGGAAAGAATACCAAGAGACAATGCAGGGTGTAAAACGTAGTCTTGGTGGTGTGAGATCTGGGGATAGAACCGTGTGGCACAATTTTCAGTGCCAGTTTCAGGTCATTTGAGGCAAACCTCCCCCATTTGAGGATTCAGGGGATTACAGCAACAAAGCTGATTTTCTACTATGGGGGGAATTTCAAAGTGAATGTCAAGAAGTTGTGCAGCCATGATGCTGTTGCTGAAAACTGAGATTATGTGAATTATTTCTAACCCAGAGTTTTCTACCTTTATTGTTTCTTTTCCATATCCCATCACCCTGTGTTATCCATTTGACCAGATAGGTTGAATCTACCAAAAAGTTTTCTAAAGTAGTCTTTTGTTATTGTGTTATTACAATAATGATTCTCTATGCTGTGCAACTCTATTGCAAACAAACCTGGTGAATAATGTAGAAAATGGTGAGCAGGACTGGACTTAACTGTTCCGCTTGCTCTGGGTAGAGTTTTTAAAGTGTAGCATTTGTACTTAAAAGTGTTTGAAGAGTGTATAAGTTTCTGCAACCTACATGTACTTTTCCAATCCATCAGTTTTGTTGTTTCAAAAGCTAAACAGAGGAAGATTAAAAAGTCGCTCTTTAAATCTGCCTAGAACATCTTCTGAAATGGATCTAATCAAACAGCATAAATGAAGTGCAGCTAAAACTTTTAAAATTGTAATTTTCATATAAAGACATTTCAAACCATCCTTTATGAAAGTGTCACAGATGAAAAAGTAGCATTCATTATATACCATAACATTTATACAGAGAACATCCATCCACTCATCCATCACCAGAGCTACTGATATCCCTGCTAAATCTTGTGATCTTTAAAATCCCCTATTTTAAAGACCATTGGAATAGTCTTTAGACCAGCTGTCTCCACAAGTTTCTTTAATGTTTATTATGAGTTTTTATGAATATTCATGCTGCTGGAAGAGTAAATGATGACCAGTTATTAGTTTTCTGGTATGGACCTTCAACTTTATATTTATAATTCTCTTGTATTTCAATTAGTTCATGCTGCCAAACATCATGAACTATTTAAACTATTTCTTATTACTTTTGGGAGAGAAAAGGAGCCAAACTCTACCATGTGTATCATCAGGTTGTATGAGCTTTTTTTACATGCTAGAAATCAGTCTAAGTCTTATCTGACTAAAGCATATGGCTTTAAAGTCCCATTACCAACTCCACATATTTAAAGTTGCTTAGCAAGGAGATGGTATGAATCCTAAACATCCAGTTGGCAGGGAGATAGTGGAGTTATGTAAACATGGTTGCCCAAGATACCATTCTTTGCTGTAGTTCTCCAACAGTGAACTCTCCAGATTTGCTTCAACTTCCTGCATATTGTGTGCATGACAAGACAAACATAGATCTTCATCCAACCTTCTGGTCAGTGGGGACTAGACTAAAGTTGGTCTTTGAGTGTTGTTGTTTCCCTGGTGCTTAAATACAACAAGAAATGGATTACTAATTTGAAGTTTTCAGACTCTTAGAATCAAGAGCTGTAGTTACATTTCTTTCGTAGAAATTGTTAGGGGAATCAGTGAGAATTACTTACTATGTAAATTTTCTCTCAGTGAGTAATTACTCTAATTGAGTTTTTCAAAATGCAAGCAATACATTCACCTACTGCAGAAAAAACACACTTCAAGGCTTTTTACACATCTTTATCAGTCAAACTTCTTTTCTAGAACAGATGTTATTCAATGTGTTATACTTTGTTACACTTGACAGTTACATCTATTAATACATAAAATGGTCGGCTCTAAATTATAACTTCATTCTATATTACTTTCTGAAATCTTGTATCATTCTTCTTGTGCATTTACAGGATGATGTGAGTAAACGTAAATTAAAACCCAAATCTTGAACTCATTTTTGCAGCCCTGCTTGCATTTTAAGAAACATAATGCACTTTAGTTGTATGTTACCCGTTACTTTGGGGATCCCTTGTAGTCTGGGGACAGAAAGTGCCACAGTCACTCCCAAGTTGGTTCCTACCAGGAGCAACCCATGGCAAACCAGCAGACTGCTCACAGAGACTCTCTGGTTTCCTGCAGAAAAAGCAAAACAGTTTATTCTTACATCTATTAAAGTGTTTCTATAGTAAATTCAATTATATTTGCATAAAAGAAGCAAAGCCTTGGCAAAAACATCCTCCCACACGGAGTGTCTCCTAGAAAAATAAGAAAAACTGCACCATTAATGGTTCACTTCACCAGACAAGAGGGACAGGCTTTGTTTTACAATGTGGCAGCATTTTCTGCAGCCATGATGTTCAAAGCTTGTGTCTCCATGGCAACGTGAAGAGGAGTGTGGATAAAAGCAGCCCTTTTCAAGCGCCTGAACAAAGAAAAATGCAGCATTATGGCCAGCTTTGAGTCAAGCAAACAAACACAAAAAGTGTTATGTAACAGGCTGAGTGAAGCGTAATGCTGTAATTAAGGAAGAAGCTCTGCCTCTATTCAGAAAACCTATGGCTATTACAGCAGGACAAGCCGACATGACCTTTTTCTTTCTCTCCTCTTCAGAAAAATCACTGAAGCCTGGTCGGATGGTAAGAGCCGCGATTGTTAAGCTAACGACACCTTTCAGCTAGAAGGGCAGTAAAATCAGCCTGCTGGCAGTTCATCTCAAATACGTGCAATTCTGCCCATTCAAAGCATAAAAGCTTTCATGGAAGCTTTCTCACGCTACAAATGTTGCATTAATAGCTGAATATTTTTATCATATTTGTGTGGATGCAAAAAAAATAAAAAATGTTTGCAAAAAGACTGTTTTAGCAAAAAGCTTGCTAAAACAGTATTTTCAGTGTCTCCTTCGTGGGAGGTGAGACTGCCATGAGTCATTACTGCTGTAACGGCTTGACTTGAATTTCCTCCCTCAAAGTAATCCTCTTGGGCTTTTGGAAAAATTACTGCCGGTCTATGTGCCCGACCCCCCTGTCCCCACCCCCGCTTCTCCAGAGTTGACCCCATCCATGGGGCACACACGCCAGGCTGCCATACTTCTTAAATTCCTGCCAGATAGGCAGGCTGGTAGAGTTTAACACTAACATCTTGCCCACATGTGCTTCTAATGAGGGATCAGAGTCGGGAGAAACATAGACTCCTGGTCAGAGGCCTTGCTCAACTTCCTCCTTTCATAATATTTGGAGTTCCCCACCCAGAGGGTGAACTAAAATAAACCCTATGAGAGCATCAACACGGGCTGGCTCAGGACCCGATCCTGCAGGAGAGGACCTCTTTGATCCGCACTAAGACCTGACAATCAGCAGCAGGAAGGAGGAGTAGATTTCAAAAATTACAAAAACACGCTCCATCAGCCATTCAGTCAGTCCAGAAATACCTTAGATCAGCACATTGTGAGTAATTGCCTATTGCTGGACCTGTGACCCAAAACCTTTTCTGACACATGCACACAAAAACTTGTGGGTTATGTTGTTTACCCAAAATAATGAGTTTATGCTGCTGGAACAACAATTTGAGTAGTTTAAACCAAATTGAGTCAAAAAAATTGTCAGAGTTTGTTTGGTTGGGAACTGTTTTACATTAGTGTCCAATTGGCCCCTACACCAACAGATACTACAATTTTATGGGCCAGTTGCATTTTGTCTATTTCTACTTTTATTATCTGGTAAACTACATACATGCATTTAGTATAAGTATTTTGGTTTTATCTTGTAACCAGGTTGCTATGTATTGCAGTCTTCGGCCCAGGTCTCTCTTGAAAATGAGATCTAGATCTCAACGGGGTTTACCTGGTTAAATAAAGGAAATAAATTTAAAAATAAATTAAAAAATATGGTAGTTCACACAAAGAATTGCTGTAAAATGATTGCAGTATAAAATTTAAACTTGAGGGTGAATTTAAGCAGAAAATCAGAGGAACTTCAATGTTATTAATTTATTTTTTGCAAGAAACATGTTAAATCAGCTGGAATCACAAGTGATCATTTTGTAGGTGCATTGACAGGTCTAATTATAGTGTTCACTTTTTATCCAGCACTGTCCCACCCAATCTGTCCTTTAATCTCAGGGTCAGTGAACAATAATTTCATCAATATGTGTTACATGTGGTTTAAGATGCAATATTAGTGGTACAAAAACAAAGAAATGTCTGGATGAGTTATTTATCAGCCCCCTGATATTTGTCTCCTATTAGACCATGCATGGCTGCATATTTGGGTCACACAGCATGAGACAATGGCAGACCCTCACCACTGCAGCCAGTCAGCTACCTTAGTCTGCCATTACAGCAATTTGCTGTAATGGTGGGGTATCATCTGCAGTTTGTTTGGCTCTCTTTAAAAGTATTACTCCTAACTTAACTGTAATTAGTACACCTTTTCCTTCTTCTGTAATGACATGCTTGTCTTGATGCAAATTGCTTGTCCTGGTTTATTTAAAGTGTTCAATGGCACCACCAAATGATTGCAGTTATAGCTTATTAGCCATCTGTGGGAATGTTGCCTTGCTAAGGAACCTCTGCTCTGTCTGTTCAGGAGTGACTGGTAGAACTGCTCCAACGTGCATGAACATGAGTAGGAGAACTCCACCCCAAAGCTCCTCCTTGATTCAACACTGCACCATTGATAAAGGCAGTCACACTGAGGGCAACACCCCATGCTTTTCCGCCGTTTGTAGAAATAATATTTCTGAATCAGCAGTGGTCTTGGGGGTGCTGAGAAGCCATAATCACATTAAGTCTTCTTACAAACTGGAGAATTATACCTCAGTGTAATGTAATGCTTCACTATCTTCTTTATAAACAGATTATGTTATTCCGCATCTGTGAATAAACACCAATGTGGTGCAGGAGTCTTTCCTTCTAACAAACAGATTGCAGTCAAACCATGCAGTCCAGTTTGGCTCGAAGTTCCAGTTACGTCAGAATTTATGCAGAGTAAGCACAATTTTTGGTCTTGCTCTGTTCCTCAGCAGCCAGCAGTGTAACACAAACAGCAGGAAATGACAAAAAGCCAGACAAGAGTCTACAGTATGTTTTTTGGTAAAATATCCCAAATTATTGCAGCTCAACCTTGCTTTAGACTTCCATATAGACTGACAGTCTCAAATTCCTATATCACTATCAGAGGAAATGGCACTGCCCAGAAGATGAAGGCTTTCATGTGTGTCGGCTTGTCCCAGAAGCAACTTCCTGTGGCTGCACAGATACCATTAACCAATAAAGACAGTGAGCTCCCTCAACCAATCGCTTTTATCACCCACATCTCTCAGACAAAGAACACTTCCACTTATTACTCTAAGTAGAGGTCATTATATGGAGGCTTAAACACAGTACAAACTCAAGGCAGCATGTCAGCTTCTAGCCATGAGGGTCATCCTCAGACATGGTGTCTATTATCATGATCCCACATGTAATAATTTGCTGACATGGATACAGAAATACTGAGTGGATGGTCTGGAGATTTTAAACCTAAAAGCTCTAATCCTGCTCTTTAATAACACACAAAGATCATTTAAAATTCCTCACTACTTGTGAAATTATTCTCCCAAAGCTGCAGCTTTGCGAGGTTTAAAAAATGCACATAAATTTGAATACATTTGATGCACAGACTAAAGATAACACTGAAACTAAAAATCCAACACTGTTCTTAGTCAGTGAATTCAGAATTCATTCAGAATTCAGAAGTGAATTCATTCAGAGTGCTACCAGATCTAGCTGATAGAAACACTCATTAGTGCGGAAGCTGTTACTAAGTAGCTAAGACTTAGCTACTCTCAGCATTCAGGAGGTGTTTAAAAATGTTTAAGAAAAAAAACATTGCAACTTTGCCTCTGATCCCGATTGACATAATTAATGATCGACTACAACAGAAGTGTTTCTTTAGGTATACGTATAATAAAACTACAACATGACTTAGCACTCATGAAATTAGTGGTTTTTAATCCCAAATATTAATGAGGACATAGTTGTTCATTTTGAATGGATTGTGTAGAAAAAATAAATGTGTATGACTTTTTTGCGTAAATGATATTACACAAAGAAAAAGAAAGTGAAAAAAGTTGGAGATCTGCTTTGTAAATGACTAAAGGGCATGTGCAATTATATTCAGTTAGATCTCATAATCTGGATATAATTACCTCCGTGAACTTCACTGTTCCTCAGCCCCCAGCAGTGTAACACAAATACTGTTCACCGAGGTATTTGTTTTACTACACCATAAGATAGTGAAGATGGTTCACTGTTCTATTTATTTATAAAGTAAAAAGCATTTAGTTGATACTTATGGTTTTGAAAAGATAATCTGAATTAGCTCCAATCAGTAAACAGGTCAAAGCTTTAGGGAATTGGTGATCAGAAACAGACACAATCTGTAATTGATACATCTCTGGTGAAGACAGACAGAAAAACAAGAAATGACTAAAAGCAGTTACAACTGTAATGCCCCCACAACACCAGCAATGCTCTTCGGCTCAGTGTTTTTGGGTCATACTGATACAAAGCAGCAGATTACAAGATCCAGCGCAGGAGGTCACTGATGTTTTCAGACACAACACAAGTGATGTAAACCTAATGTTTCAGTTTAAGCTTGGAAACGGTCCTGAATACATAATCATTTATTATAATGAAACTATTAATAGAGACATTCAGATACAATGGTGGTGCTGAGAGACATAACTGTTTGGGTTGAACTCAGTCTTTTTTGGCAGAAAGTCCATGTTACTTCCAAAGTCAGTATAACTTGGGTGTTCTTCTATAAAGGCCAGAAAATAAATATTTGCTCTCCACAATAAAACCCATCTGGATTCAAATCTCTATGAGCCATGGCTCATTTGTTCAGGTAGCACAGCTTGTTAATGACAGGTTTACAGCTGCACTGCCTTACTCAATCACTGACTAAGAGTTGAGCCTTTATCACAGAATGTTTTAAATTAAACTGCTCTACAAAGACTAAAAACAAAACAATGTTCCCATAGTTCTATCTTTTACTATATTGCTTTAAACTTTATGCATTTGTCAACTTGTCAAAAGTAATAAAAACCCTAGAAAATTTTATATTTGGGTTTTGAGTCTCTCAATTAATTGCAAAGTAGGCTCTTACAAGCCCAACGTCTTCCCTGCTTTATATTTTGTTCATCCAGTACTTTTTAAATATCACATTTCTTATCAGGTTACTTTTTCACAGTTTTAAGATATCAGAATCTATCTTCTTCTTCCTGAAAGATAAAGCTTACCGTTGACATTAGAGAATTGGACAGAAGTCCAATTCTCTAATTATATTTTGTTTAAAAAACAAAATATAAAAAGCTGTTTTGATGCAAGTCTATGCTGTCAGCTGATACCTGGGTGATGATTTGGGGAACTCCATCAAAATGTGAGAACAAAGTCTCCATCATTTAGTTGGAATCCAGGGACATATTTAAATTTTATTAGATGAAGAAAAAGAAGCTGAAACAATTAGCTCACAGCATCATTTACTTTCCAATTTTAGACTGTGTTTGATCTTTGTGAAGCATACAAATTACTGAGTAACAGCAGAAATCAAAGAGGTAGTACACACGGCTGGACTAAATCTTGAAATCCTATAAAAGACTTTAGTCAGAGCAATATATTCCTTCCCAATTTCCAGACCACTCAGCGAAGTGAAAACTGGTGCGATTGGCAAACAATACTCTGATATCAATGTGAATCAATCCAATAAAAACAGTACAAAACATGTTAACTTTAGCTTTTTCTGCAAAGGAGAAATTTATGTCACTAGTTAAGTCAAGTGAATATAAATATTTTGCTACTGTGGTAAACCTGGCTAATCAGTAATGTAAATTCAACTCTTTGTATGAGTACAGCAGTGATACTTCAGGATTCCTTCCTAAACCAGGAAAGGAGCTGAGGAAGAAGTGTTTGATCTCTACATGGAAACAAGAAATCTTTAAAACTTTGATTTGGAAGTTCAAAATAATACATTTACACTAACTTAAAGAGAAATATTTCAGGGCCTCATTTAGTCTTTTTATATAAGAAATTGCAAATTAGTCTGATTTTCAATAGGATTTAACTCATGTATATATCTACATTTTACCAGCTTCACTGTCCATGTTGATAAAAAGCATCCTCACAGCATCATGTAGCCACACCCAAGTTTTACATCACTCTGGTTTGTTCAGGGTGAAGTTCTATGTTCCTTTTCCGGAATATATAGTGTTTTAAAAAAGAGGCGTAAAGTTGATCAAGAAACAAAACATATTTAATTTCTTTAATTCTACGTTTTAGAAAAAGTTTCATTTAGATCTACACTACAGCCTTACCAGGCAGGATATTGTTGACGGTTGTGGCGATGTTTATGTCCTGCAGATGTTCCAAGGTCTCAGTGTGGAAGAGGCGTACGGTTGAACCGGAGCTGAACGCGATCCAAATGCCCACTCCGGCCACCACCATGTGAGACACCACCATGCCCTCTTCCTGGTGGGCCTCCAGCTGTCTCTAGATGATGGAGACAGATAAAGGGATGTTATTTTGCCCTAAGATTCACAAATTAAGATGGAATAATTTCTTCTTTTCATGACTTTGAAATTGAATTAAACCAAAAAGGATTGTTAGTGCTTTATCTTATGTTATGAATTGCTGCTATGCAGTCAGACTAAATTGGATTGAACACATAGCTATTTAGACTAATAGCTATGTTCACCTAAGGAAAGCTACATAATCCACAAGATCAGAACTATATATATAGCTAAATACTTGTATGATACAATAACCGCCACAAGCTTTAATTTCTACTCATTAAATGGAAAAAGAGGCCAGTGACACAAATACTAGAATCTCTGCTGACAATTATTTGCACAATTCCCCTTAACCAGTAGAATAGCACTTATCCTATCACCTTTCATAAGGTTGCAGGGTCCTCTTTTAGACTAGTGGAACTTCTCAGGCTATAACAGTCATACTGTACATCTGAAAGTAGAAGTAAACTGGATTCCTTCCCTTTTCTTAAAGACATCTAATTTCTTATCCAAAATATTTCACTTTTCTAAACATGTCAGAAAGTAGTAGGTTTTAAAAGTTGTATTAAGAGCAATGGAGCCATTAAGGACACTAATGGGGCCATTAAGAACATTTATAGTCTCTGACCAAACCCTCCTTTCAATTCACACCATTTGGCTCGCTGGTGCTCAACAATCCAACATGTCTCTACTGTTGCCATGGGAATGGTTTTGATCACATGCTCCAAGGTGTGAATAGTTGTAAAAATGCCTGAAGAGATAAGGCCAGGCTTGACTTTATATCTCTGAACAGAGAAACTTGTGGGCGTTAGTTTTTCATGTTTCACACAGATGGCTTCTTTTAGCCCACTCTTTCCTGTCCAACATGTGTGCATTAGTAAATTCAAACAAGAGTCCCAATTGTCCTTGGGATATAAATGAACTGCTGAGTCTCGACCCAGTGACTTTGCTCTTCTGTGCTGGGTCATTCTTTTGTGTGGCTGCTGTTTAGTTTCTCCATTATAGAGGTCTGAACATTCCTCGCTGCACTGGACTATTCATACTACACTGATGAGCATCTGACTGGGGTGCTTCAGCTTTGAGGTGAACCAATTTCTGTTCGGGTGCTGCTAAATTTAAAATACATCAAGGAATTTCCTCAGTTTCTTGGATACTCAGGTCACATATGGAAAGACAAAGCTCTTAAGTCTCTTCTGCAGTTTAGCAGGGTACTAATAAATGTGAGGGGCCCTGAATGTGTGGGGTGTTTGGAGAGTATTTATTTATATTGTTAAATTCTTGCACATTCGTGTTGAATCTGCATGATGAACACAATGCAACCCTCTGAAACTTTGCTTAGACTAGATCCACCCTGGCAATGTCAGCAGCTGTTATGTCTGCTGACATTGACATTATATTTGCTTCAGAGTTACCAAATAATTAAAAACCTTGGACAGACCAGGTGGTGAATTTATTTTATCACATTTTCAGAACTGCCTTTTTTTTAATCCATAAAGATAGACACAAACAACTTCAGATAATGAACGTTTTTGATTTTGTGTGTAGAGACCTATAGCAGCTATTAGCATGACTACATATTACAGAATCTCAAATGCTGCTCAATATGTGGGTGTATTCAATCTTGGAAATAAAGAATCTATGTAGAAGGATTTTAAAGCAGACAAAAACTGATGGTAGAAAATCTGGATGACCTACATTTTATCTTTCCAACACAATTCCATGTGTTTAATGAAATGGAGACTTTTTTGTCTCTGTGCTTTGTCCTCCTTTCTGTCTGACTTTTAATTAATACTCTGGACTAACTGTAAGGCCTATGTGAAGAAAAGAGAGCTAACAAGCAGGTGGTCTGACATAATAAGCTTAATGAGGCTAAACCCATTATAAGCGAGCGCATGTCACAAGATTGTTACTATTCCTGGACCCATGGCAGGTGCTCCCATTACACAAACCCATCCGGGACAAACACGAAATGGCATATTCCAAGAATTTCAGGGAAAATTTGAGAAAGAAAAAAGGGCTGCTTAACGTGCATATTTCCTCCTTCTGGAATTTATGATGTTATTTAGGTTCCTTATCTTATCTCTTAAGAGAGACTCAGACTTCTTATATTCATAAAATAAATACGGAAATTATTTTTTTGCTCCAGCTTGATTGCTGTTTGATTTACATAAGAGAAATGGAAGAGATGCACAGATAAGCAGATATCTCAAACCCAATTTATCTTTCAAATCACCAAGTCTATGAAGAGAAGATTGTTTGTAAACTACCCACACAGGACTCTGGTTGGGTCGCATACCTCCACACAGTATGTGTGTGTGCTGATGATGAAAACTTGTCCACCTGAAGAGGCCCAGAGGTGATCTTCCACAGCCA
Organism: Poeciliopsis retropinna; assembly: GCA_010277075.1. Taxonomy (NCBI): domain Eukaryota; kingdom Metazoa; phylum Chordata; class Actinopteri; order Cyprinodontiformes; family Poeciliidae; genus Poeciliopsis; species Poeciliopsis retropinna. The sequence goes on from VMRM01000018.1 coordinate 9,862,253, forward strand.
GCACGGCCTTTACTGGAAGGACTCCAAGCTTCAGTAACTTGGGCTTCTCACAGCTCCAAGAACCATCTGGGAAAGCACACACAACATAGTTTATTCAGAACATTATGGATTTATTCATATATGAAAAGTATAAAAACTAAGAAAAGTAATAAAAAAAACAACATATTTTTCAATTTTAAAAATCCTTTTCCTAAACAAATTTCTTGATTTTTTGTCCAGTCTACAGAGAATCAACTGAGTTTTATAACCCAAAAGTTCCACATGCCATGAAACAACTTAAGTCAGTTATTGAGTGCCAAGATGCCAAAGTTCAAGTTACAAAATGATGCTTATCATGTATGTGATCAGATAAATATATCTAGAAATACATGTGATAAGAATACAATCAAGTATTTGTAAATGATTAATTATTTTAATCACATCATAGTGTAAGTTCATGTTTATTTAATAAGAGTACAATCATTAGGTAAATATTTTATTTTATTTCACAGTCCTGTGTTGCAACAAGTCAAATTTACTCTGTCAACCTTAAACACAGCTATGAAGTAAGTGACTTGTCAGCAGTTTACTTGTTACATTTTAGCTAATCAGATGTTAGCTTCTATTTGAATAATCGTAATTGACTATAGCACAGGAAATATGGGAAAATTAATTTTACAGAACAATTAAAAAATTAAAAAGATTAATTGAACTGTTTTGTATGTATATGAATTGTTTATATTACCAATCCCTTCATATAAATATAAAAACCATAATCATAATTCTATTTAGTTGATCATACATCCTAATAACAACAAATATAATTTGCAATCGTTCCATTTCTGGATATCACTATTTTTTTTTACCCAGACCAAGATCAGCCCCATTCATATTTTCATCAATTATACTTTAAAATCTTGATTGGATCACACTACAGTAATTACCAACTATATAAATCACAATTTAGGGTATGCAATCCATTTATTTTATTTGTAAAATTCCAACAAACATAGGGATCTTGTTTGGCATCTAAACCGGATCTAGTTTTGGAACTACATGTCGAGTTAAAAAACATGGTCGAGGCAAAATTAAGAAGTGAAATGTAATACATTTATATTTTCTGGAGAATTTCTTTACAGAAAGTTGTTTAAATCAAATTCTATCTTGTTTTAGACATTTCAGAGCTATACAATAACACTGTCTTTAAAGAGCCCACTTCTATTAGGATCTTTTAAATGACTGACTAAGAAGATGGGTATGCAGAGTGCCTAAACAATGCAGTAACAGTCTATCCATCTTTATAAGTGTCATCTGTAAAGGTTACCTGCATTTATAACTCTGCTAATGTTTGATAAGTGGCCATTGATGGTTTTCACAGCACTTCACTATGAATATAGATGGACTGTTAAGCCTTAGTCAGAGGCAAGCTGTATCCCACATGCACCTCCTACACACTGTGTTCTGCATGTGTCTGGGTACAGGGTAGTTGCAATAAAAACACCCTGCTGCCTGCAGTAGCTTTATAAATATTAACAGTTTGGCAACTAGAGAATGTACTTGTGAATGCAGTCATAAAATGGAAAGAAAGTGAGCACAACAGACATAGGTCACATTCCTTTGGCTAATCTAGACCATAAGCTGATTGGGACTTTGGATAAATATTTGTTTACAATCAAAGCACAAAGATGGCTATTGATGGAAAAGTAGTGAAATATATATTTTTTGTTTGCTTTGTTTTTCCATTAATACAGTAATTGCTAAACCAACCTTCAAGCCAGAAGGGATTTGCTCGGAATCAATATTGGAACAATGGCACTGTGTAGGTGAATTTCAGAAAAAAAAAAAAATAATAATGTTGCACAGAAAACAAAAAGGAGCAGTAATGAAAAAAAAAAAAAAACCAAGCAGAAATGCCAGGTTTTGTGCTTACATAAGTCATCTCTGCTGAAGTGTATCTGCCCACATCTTTTACTTGTTGAACTGTTTCATTCCTTCATGTCATTGTCAGCTATACAAAAAAAGGACGGGTGCAAGAGGACAACTAAATAGATGTTACCAACAATAAAGCTTATTATTCTGTCTGGGAAAAATGAGATATTATAGGTCGGCTGCACAGAAAGAAACCAAGCTCATGATGTGAGTTTCTTACTGTGGCGTCCGCCCAATGCTGAATCACTGCCTCCCCCCTTTCTCAATTTCTCACACAGTCCTTCATTTGGGAAATGGCAAGCATGGCAGAATGAGGTTGCCAGCTTCAGAAACACTGCATCAACAGCAGAGTCAGATTTCCCATACAGCTTCAGAAGCTCAGCAACACTGTAGGAATTAGAAAGCCTGTCTGTTCAGTTGTTTTGGTATCTGGAGGTTTTGAAGATACCTTCAAGGAATATGATCTGATTCTGTCCTCAGCAAGTTAAACCATACATCTGGTTAAAATACAAATTATGCAGACATTTACAAAACATACATGCTGAAATGTTTTCAGGAATAGTCAATTTTAGCATTAAGCATCATATTGCAGACATGGTGTGAGAATGTTTAAAGGTGTAAAAAAACACTTAATCTGTTTAGGACCAAGATTTGCATCTCATAAGAAAATAGTCCCATATACTACACAGCTGTCTGGTAACCAGTAGAACTAAAGAAGGGGGAAAAAACTCTCATATTCACCCAAACAAGGAATCATCCAAAAACATTCCACACTAGTTGCACACTGATAATTTCTTCCAAGTGAAGCCCAGATGAATAGAAAAAAAAAGGTCTGTAGGCAATCATCCATATTCATCTGTCTATCTTTCCTTTCCAAAATCTAGGGCAGCAAAACCTTTTTGATAGTGCAGCTTTGCAAAAGTGATTATCTACCTTTAAACTTATCCATTTTGCCAGGTTAGAGAATTCAAGAAACATTCAAACGTTTGCAAGTTTGAATGCAAACGTTTGCAAGGTAGTGTAATAACAATGACCTAAATGGCCTACATCAGTCGAATTACACAATTGTGAAGAAATTCAAATTCAGTTGTGTCAAATTTTGGGAAAAAAAAGGGAAAGAAATAGCATATTTCTAGTCATCGCACAATCCCAGACACACATTGTCTGCACCACTATGACAGATGATGACAGATGGGACAAAACGGAGAATGTGAAAAAGTGTGGGAAGAGTTTGGCTGGGTGTAAGGCGCCTGTACTCGGAAGCAAAGGAGGAAAAACATTAAACAGGTCAGAGTTAATATAGCGGCTTTACCTAGACAACAAAGCAAATGGAAACCGGGCTTAAACACACAGCAGAGAAAACCCCTGACCTCAAGCTACACCCAGAGCCACTGAATTACACACCTAACATACATATCCATAGACATCGGGTTGTAAAACATCAAAGTTTGTCAATAAAGTATACAAGTTTGAAAAGAAATTCAACCAGATATAAGGCTGTGGCAGAACATCACAATGATATGACTGGGTTGTTTTTACTGGCTATTTATTGTGTTTGCAACTTCATTTATTTGCAGATTTGAAAAAGAAGAAAAATAAAGTTTTAAAAACTTAAAAGTGCTTCTGCAATATTTAAGAAACACACCTTGTGATCTGGAGTAAATGGCAACAGCGCCACTAACCAGGCCAGCGTACAGACAGGGCTTTTTATAGACCAGGCTGGTGACTGTGGACTTGTCTGGGGTGAAGAAATGCTGCAGACGTATTTTCTTGGACCGCTGGGTGCTCTTATACACAATGATACTAAACAGGATGTGTAGAAAAAGAATTAGAGCAAAAATATTTCAATGTACATGTTTGTAAGGAAAAACAAAGCGATTATTTTAGGTGTATTTCAATTGTTGGGAGAATTTCTACATTTTCAGGTGATTTTCCATGTAAGGGTGTGTATTTTATTCGTACCTGCCCTCCTCCATCCCTAAACAGACAGTAGGGGTATCACTGGCCTTTGCAGGGGGAGCATAATTGCTATCTGGAAGCTTTTCACTGTCCTCCTTAAGTTGCTCTGTTGGGACATAAGCCATGCAAAGGATTCGGGACTCCACATTGAAACACTCTGTCACTTTCGGGCTGGAGTTCTGCATGGCCACTATGGCAATTTGCCCCATCTGGCTGGTGCAACTTGCAACCTGAATCAAGAGAAGAAAACCCCCAAACTCCTTTAAAAACTGATGAGTTGTACTGCGTAATCCTGAAACTTATTTTTTGTTATGCTAGATTTTCAACTTGTTGTAAGCCATTCAGAAAATGATCTCACCCAGACACATCCGTGGCCAACCACAGGAGAGTCAGCTGTGCTTTCTGTGTTTATGTATGGCTCTGGGTTGTGAACAGCACATTCCACCTGCCACAGAACATAGAAAAATATCTCAAATACATGCATTCGGTCACCATGAGAAAGTCACAGATGTTTGTGGTTTCAACCTAAGCATAAAAAAATGTCAAACTTGTTGAACACTCAGCTCTTCCGAAAAACCCAGGCTTGACTTCTGAATCTCTACTTGTTTTCACCAATTGTTTGTTTAACTGTAAACCTACCAATAACATGCTTGAATTACCCTTTGAAAACCAAGGACGTACTATGGGTCAAGATTAGACTCACTTTAACCTTTTAAATCTTTAAATGTTTTGGAGAGAGCTCAAAATTAATTTGCCCGTGTAGAGATCAAACCTTGTAGCTAATAGCAACACACTCTAACTGACTGAGATAACCAGCTATTTAAAGTTCCAGCTGTTGTTTTCACAGTAACCACCGGCCCGTCAGTACTTGCTGCACAGCTTGCAATGTGACCTCAGTGCGCGCATGGATCACCGTCCTGTGAGAAAGCAGCTCACCAGTTCACCAACCTTCCAGTCCAGTATTTCAAAATGTCATGATTTGCCAAATCTACATTTCTTAAGGTTTCTGCTGCAGTTTTTATAAACTGAATATAAAGTGAGTATTTTATGTTATTAGGGTTTTATCTACATGTTTTACATAAAACAAAAAATGTCAATGCAGATAAATGCTAAAGAATAAGCACAGGCTGTACAGTGCACACAGTACACATATCACTTCCATTTTGTTATTACTCTTTTATGGTTAAGTTTTGCAAAAAGCTTGTATTAAGATTGGATTTTCACTGCAACTCAAAATGTCATAAGGGTGGCAACTATTTTGACATACAAGATAATTGGAAGTGGAATCAGATCATGAAGCCTGCTAACTTCATCCGCCAACAACATATTTTATTGTATTTTGTGTAATAATAACAGAAAGGGTCTTTGAAATGATTCATAGCAAGATAGGATCACTGCTTTATTCTGCTAATTTCATTTCACTGCACAACTCAGTGTGGCCTACCATTTTAAATGTATGATGAAAGATTTATTTTTTCTCTTCTTTACTGAACGATTGTAAAAAGGAGAGAATCAAAAAATAAAAAATAAAAGCCAACCAGATGGTGCAAGGTGGCAAGTTCCTATTTTAAGGTCTGCAGTGTTGCTGCAGCTCACCAGGAAAAGCATGCTGCTCTATGTAATGAGGCTGAAGTAGTAGCAGTAGACATCCGAGCCATAGTCTTTACCCCATAAAAATTTAAGGGCCTGTTTTGGTGTTAAACTCACAACATGATGTCATTAGGCCTGAGTCTGTAACCAAGTAAGCTAACTAAACAAAATGTGGACAGCAAATGAGGGCTCTGGAAGCTCAGAGAGCTATAAGACAAAGTATTATGAAATTAACCCTCACTCAACTTAATCCATAAAACAAAAGAATTACAAAATAAAAGATAATCTTCACACCGTAAAGACTGCTACAGAATATAAAACCACAGTGTGAGCCCTTGCTCTCTTTAGAGGACAACTGGAATGGATGAAGGGAATCTTGAAGACTTGCCATTTAACATTATATCCTACTTATACCTTCATCAGGTCAAACTAAGATCCAAGTAGAATAGGAATGTTATTAAGTACCTAATTAAATTATTCCTACATTGAAAGCATTACAGCCCTGCCTCTTTCCCAGAAGTAACTGTTTCTTCTGACTTTAAAGTGATGCCAGATTCTAAAAGGTAGAGCTGTGGAAACATGCTCTCTCTCCCCACAGCAAATAAAGGATCAGTTAGGCATGGTTTGGTTACTGGTATCAGAGTACAATAAGGTTTTAAAAAGTGCTAGTTTCAAAACCAGTAAAACTTCTCCATCGTCTAGTTCAAATAGTTTAAAGATCTTTTAGTAAGAGGCCAGAAAAAGCAAAAGAAAGGTTGGTGTTGTTTATGGTTGTATGACTGGGTGATTTTGTGCTGCCTCTCTGCACTGCTGGTCATGAATACTAACAGAAAGACAAAATCAGCTGTTTGGTATTATTTTAAGTTGTTAAAACACATAATCTTTGTGTGGAAACTTAAAGAGCACTATCTGCAATAACACCGTTTAAAAAAACAACTGTTGGCAAGATATGACATAAAATCATTGTGATCATATTATACATTTTAATCTTACATAGATTTAAATCTATATGTTAATACGCTAATGCTTTGAAAAAGTGTTAGCTTCACTTAAGGTAAATTCTCATTGTACATGAACAAATTTACAAAAAAAAAAGATTTTAGCAATTAGTAGATGGGTATTTTTCTTTTGATTATTTTTAGTATGGAAATCTTTAAATGTTTCCTTTTTTTATAAATCCCTGAAGAAAGATGTGAAGTATCTAAAATAAAGTATCCAACATTTATCACCCACATATTTAATAGTGGACATTTGTAGTGATTTCTTTGACTCCACAGGTCTTATTATTTATCAGAAACATTCTTCAGGATGGCAAATCAATCAAATGTTAAATGAATAGAATAAAGCTCTCAACTAGCTTACCAAGAATTCTTAGTATTGTTCACTAATCTACTGCTGGTAGTTTCTATTTTTAAATATCCTTGATGAAAAAAACCCAGGATACCTTGAAAAGAGCTGCAGAAAAGGAAACTCACCTTGAACTCTTGGAGTTTTGACATTACCACAGGCATCTGTCGAAGCAAGAGGGGGTGTTTCTGCTTCTTGATATGATTACCATCATCATCTGCAAAGAACCAGCCCTGCAAGTTGTCCTCCTCTGATTTAAAACACAAATAAGGCACACAGGTTATTCAGAGAACAAAGCCATCTGTTTTCAGTTAGAACGCTCCAGGGATCAGATTGTAAAACTCCAATTGTCATCTCAGGAATTCAAACTATTAGCACAAACTGTGATTAAGCATTCCGGTTCTCATTGGATGTGCACAATCTGAACATGCCCAAGTTTGACTCTTATATTAAATAAGTGGAAAAGAGTTATATGTGGATTTAAAAGGGTCTAATGTGCAACAGACACATGGAAGTACAATACAGTACCTAGAGCCAACTTTGCCATCTGTAGGTTACTGATCCATGACTGTTTGATGGCTGGGCTGAGTGTATTAAACACCGCACTGAAGTATGTGAGCTTACCAGCCCTGCCAAAATAGAAGAGGACAAAGCAAACACACATATAATCAGAAAAATGAAGGACTCTGGCTTGCATTTAACTGTAATGTTCTTCAGATAATGTTTAAAAATAGTCATCTATTGATGAGTAAATTAGTCATTAAAACACATAGAAATTCAACATCTAATAAAGTCCCTTCTGTCATTTTACCATCAAAATCTTCAATATATTTTATTGAGATTTTATGTAGTCTTGGGCATTATAGGACACAATTGTGATGAATAAATTATATAAATGAAACAAATGTATAATAAATGGTTCCTTGCACAAAGAAAAAAAAAATCTAAAAAAAAGGTTGGCTTGGCATGTAAAACCTTGTAGTTACCCGTTACAGTTACAGCTAGAGAATGAGACTTTTGCCCATTTTTCTATGCAAGTAAACTCAAGATCAGTCAGATTCGATAACCATTGGTTTCCAAGTCTTTCCTCAAATTATAAATTTAATTTAGGTCTGGATGCTGTTCAAACACATGAATATGATTTGATATAAACAGTAAACATTGTAGCTCTAGCTGTTTGCAATAGGTTGCTGTTCTCCTCAAAGGTCAACCTTAGTCCCAATTTCAAGTGTTTTATAGGCTCCAACAGGCTTTTTTCCCCAGAGTTTCTCTAGATTCATCTCCGCCATTCTCTCATTAAATCCTAACAACTTCCCAATCCATGCTGAAGAAGAGTATCCCTTCAGCTTGATGCTTCCACCATGTTTTAAGGTGAAAATAGTGCTTTCAAGATTATGTGCGGTTAGTTTTCCGCAACATGTGGCATTATACATGTCCTGTCTGTCCTGAGCACCAGCTTCCATATCCCCTATTTAGCTTGAAAACTGCAAAAATGATCTCTTAAGAGCTTTAAAAAATGGATATCTTCTCGTCATGTTTTCGTAAAGGCAAGATCCATTGAATGTTTGTAACAGAATGTAAAAAAAAAACAAAATTCTTTAAGAGTATGCATCTTTGCAAAGTACTACAACCTGATATCTAACAATTCAGAAAAGGTGCAACAGAAGTGAAAGTCAATTATCACTTCTATAAACAGCTTATTTATAGACAAAAACATATGGCCTGTTTGTGTACAGGCACATATGAATGCAGCATTTCTTTCCTATGGAGAGGAGAGAAATACTTCTCTCCTCTTCATAGCTCTGAAGCGGTGTGTTCTGCAAGGAAGGGATCAGGAAAGGAATGAAATGGGTGCAGCTGTGTTTCCAAACATATCCTTGGATAATCCCAGTAGTTATATGCAACTGAGAGGAATGACAGAATTGAGAAGAGACATAAAGAGCAGGAGAGTAATGGTCACAAAGAATGTGGAAGGGTCAAAACAAGACGCACTCTTGGGGACCCGTGTGTGGTGTATAATGGTGTGGCTTAATGTGAAGCATGAATATTTGTATACAGGAGCAGCTGGGTAGACTCTGGTTGCAAACACTGATGTGCATTTTCTCCCTTGTGATTCATGCCTCAGATTAGAGCTGGTGGAGGAACTTGTTTATCCAAATGTGGTTTAATTCTCTCTCATAATGCCCGTTGCATACAGAGGGGGCAGTGAGGATGCAAGGAAAAGCAGGGTAAAAGGGGATAAAGTCAGCTGTAGGATAAACAAAACATTTGTGGGGATAAAGCCTGGAACAGGACAACAACAACAACAAAAAAAAAAAGAGCAAAACATTTGCATTTATTTGGGTAGAAAACAGACTTGTCATTTTTGCCAGGCAGCTGGAGCTGAATCCTGCACCGGTCAGCTGCCCTGATCTCTTCTTCCTTCTTCAATATTAGCCTCTGGAGACCTGAAACCCAGTCCTGTGCCACAGTGGAATTTACATTCTGCACACAAGAAATAATGGAGAAAAAAATGGGGAAAAAAAAAAAGAATCAGAGAAATCAAATTGAGGAGAGGAAGAATTATTTGGAAAATGTGAAGTAATCAGGACAACAACAAGGGAAGGAATGGAATAAATATTTTCCACAGTATTTCCACAAATGATTTTCTGGAAAATTCTGAAGAACAGAATTTGTAGGGGTTAGCATTCACATTGCAAGAACAAGTAGGAGGAAATGTGGCCTTAAAATGTCATTACCAATGACATCTCGACATTTCAGCATAGCCCTCAACATAAAAATTCTCTTGTTGCTCATTTATAACTAGAATACTGTCTGTATGAATTAGGATGAGGAATGTAGAGATAAAATCTTGCTACAGTATGTCTGGCTTTTTTCTTTCCTATTCCTCTGCATTAGAATTCATTCTCATCTTCATCTATTTGGACGTACGACTTCTCTGTCAGCCTCTCTATGACTCCTGTCTGAATTTGACAGACCTACCAGCACAGCACAAACACAGAGACTCACACTGCACTCTGCTGGCTAAAGCACTATTTCATTACTACTGTCAGTCTTGTGTTGACACTTAATAGGACAGCTCTGGAATATTCAAATCAGTGAGTATGAGACACCTAAGCTCTGCAGGAAAAGTTTCTCACAATAAAACAAACCACAGCTTAAATATTATTCTTAGGTATTCTGAAGGAACATATAGCAATGTATGTTAAGTTGTATCATTAAACATGTATTAAATAAAGAGTATAAACACTCTTTATACAACCAGGTTGTCAAAGTGCAAGAACAAAAACAAGGTGCAGTTAAAACAGGCTAAGGAAGGTACAGTGAAGTTACTCTGGTTTACACTTTTTAGGTTGCGATGTTTGTCTGTCATGGTTCATTCATGATTTGGAAATGTTGACAAGTTTTTGCAGCGTTTACTTAAGGTATGAACCCACATTTTTCATGGGATACATACAGAGGCGGCTTGTAACGACAACTTTGATTCCTGCTCCACTGTTGATGTAAAAACTGTTTAAAATGTCACCTTTATGTCCTCTTGTTCTGTTTAAAAATAGTAAAATTTGACTTAAATACCTCACACAAAATAAATTATAATCAGTGGAACTCTATAGACACCAGAGATTTGAAAGTGTGGAAAAAACCCAAACATTTCTTTTGTTTTATTTTACCACACACACACAATTCAAAAATGTATTTTCTGAATTGTGTAGCAATAAAATGTATCAAGTTTTAGACTAAAACTAGCATGTCTAAAAACATTCCAAAATGAAAATGTGTTGACAAAGTTAGCTCTGCTTTGGTTTGTGGGTAATATATTAATGTTATTGCCTCTGATCTGACTTTATGTTTGAGTTTAGTGCAGGTATACAGTACCTGGTAGTTCCCTTTGAGGCTGCCAATCATACCAGCTATCTGGTTGACCAAACCAAGGTCATGGATTAGGTTCTGCAGGTCTTGGTACAGCTGACCAGGGCCCATGTAAAGCTTGTCTACAAATGAAAAAGAAAAGAAAACTTCATGGTTTCAAATACCCCAATGAACATTGAGTGAAACAATCTGGACAGTTAAGAAAAAAAAAAAAAAGAAGAAGAATCTGTGTTCAGAAACTGGTAATGGTGTTGATTTGGCAACAGTTTCAGTTCACAATAGTTTCCCTTAGAAAAGAGTGGACACTCGGGCAACAATGAGCAAGAATGGGAGCAGCAGTTAGAAATAGGACAAAGATCAATAAAGGGCAAACAGTTTCCCACAGGCTGCAGTGACAGTTTTATAAACTTGCCTGGATTGTCATTCACATCACTGTTTGTTCACAAGGACACACATATTCCACTATTGACTTTCAGGGGTCAAAAGTTTGGTTTTGCATGTCACTTTGAATCTCTTCCCTTTTATTCCAAGTATCCCACAATGAGCATGGTGCAGTATTTTTTAAAATGTATACCTTAAAAAATATACACACTGCTGTACAGAACACATTTAAACAATGTAGGCAATTTTAGACATATTACTGTGTACATAGAATTAGTTACTGTTAAATCTAATCTCAGACCTTGAGGCATCTTTAATATAAATAAATCATTTATTGTCTGGCAACAGAATCCATGACTATTTCTTGCCGTTTAGAACTTAATTATCTATATAAAAACAGGAAGAGATAGAAATTACCTCTATACCACTGAAATCCCCATTCCCAATGCCTGTATTGGCTATGTGCGATCTTCGTAAAGATCTAGATTTCTAAATGTCTCTTTGTCCAAGTGTTGAATACCAAAATGTGCAAAAAAAGCACCTCTAAAAGCATTTTTATAGCAAAGCCAGCCATTTATGAAGTAACAAACTTCCAAGAAGCAAACTGTCTACAAATTACACACTGGGTGTGAGCGCAGCAGGAAACTGTGACTTTAAATGACCAGTTTTAGATGGTGCCAGTGCAGAAAGACATGACAACAAAATGACATCACATGTTGGAGAATATTTTCGCAGTGCTGAGGTGCCAGACGTGCTTTTTGGCCCAAAACAGATGAGCAACTATTCTTTCCACTTATTCCTGGAAAAAAACACACATTTGAAGTGCACGCCCACATGCACACTTAAAGATGGCTTTAAACCAAACAGAAACATTTATTGTACAGTGCCAAGAACACATTTTATGACAACCAGAAGCCTCAATGTGCTATTGTGGTTTTATAGGGCACATTACAACAAACTAGTACATAAAAGGAAAATGACAAATGGTTTTCAAAGTATTTTTTAAATAAAACTCAAATGTGTTGAGGTTTCTTTTTAGATCCACCTTTCACTGCACTTATGTCTGTTAAGTCTATTAACATATTGCTACCAGTGAAGAGTCACACACGACTGAAATGCAACTGAAATATTTAAACAATTATTAAAAATAGCTTAAACACAGTCAGACTGGATGAAGAGCATCTGTGAAAAGTTTAACTGATCAGCCTCTCTGTCCCTGCCAATTAAAAAAAAAAACATCTCCAAAGGCTAACAGTGCCACCATAAAATTACACCAAGAGGAACATTTGTAAAGCGCAATATGCTGTCTCAGCTTCCTACCACAAATGTTTAACAGGACAGTACCTTCATCCATGTATTAGGAGGTCCCAAATATCCCACACATTTCTGTGGCAAATTGTAACCATGTCTTATGACTTTCTTGCTGCCATTTTTCAAACCAGAGATATTTGTGGAGTGCATGAATAGTAGCTGTCGAGATTATCTGATTAAATACTCTGGCTGGCCACTTGGACAACATTTTCCTACTTTGTTTCCACTTGTATAGTTGCTCTTTCTAATGTCAGATGATTAACTGAATAGAGTTCTGTGAGATGCTATAAGCTCGGGTTATTATTTTATTTCCAAATCTGCTTTAATCTTCTTCCTAACATTCACCCTGATCTGTCCGTTGTGTTCTGTGGTCTTCATGATGCTAGTTGTTCACTAACGTTTTTGAAAAGAAAACCTTTTTATACTGATATTAAATATCACAAAGAATGACTGGATTTATTAAGTAGGTGAATTCCGAAGGCAATTAGTTGGAATAGATTTCATTTACGGTTATTAGAAAATGGGGCTGAATACAAATGCTTTTTGTATTTGAAAATCATAGGTAATAAAACAGATGAATTTGTACTCCCATGGTCAGCATCATTGGAGAGTTTTAATAAAAGATAAACATCACATATGGCAGAAAAGACTGAATGTTAGGTAGCTGTACAAGAGAAACTCTTTAAAAGTTGGAATGTGGGTGTACTGGAAAAGGCAGTGTATAATTTAAAGGTAGCAATTCCAGCCTAGTACCACAGTAAAAGTGCGCGTCTTTGACCTCTGCAAGACAGGCCATGCCTAACTATTTATCAAAGCATTTAGCAACTTAGCAGTACCACAGAGAATATCAAAAATAAAAACTACAGCACCAAAACCACAAATAATACACTCTTTATGCCTCTTTCCCTGATCTGGGTTTTCTAAAGTGGCTAAGCAGCTGTTTGCCATAGCGGAGGACTCAGTGGAAATACTGAAATCACTGGACTCAGTAGCCATCAGACCAAACAGCCAAAGAGGAGAGAGAGAAAAAAAAAAACACACACACTCAATCTGAATTTAGCAAGGGTTAAAAAAAAAAAAAAAGATTGGTGACAGTAGTGGCCTTCACTCACAGTCAACTGACAGGAAATGGGCTGAAAGAAAAGGGCGGTAGACATACAGGAAAGGTCTCAAGCTTGGGATGTCTGGATGGCTGCAGCAGAGCCAATACCTTCCCCACCAGGGGCACTTCCAATATCCACATAAAAATACTTAACTGTGAATAGGCGGGGATCCACGATATCTTAATATAAGCAATAGAAGTTAATTTGTTTCATTAGAAAGCATCACTGTTTGTGTTTTTGTAATCAGAAATATTTCCAGTCAGGTTTCTTAATTTTGACAGCCACGTAGAAGAACCATTCTTTAGAAAAGCTGAGGAGCAGTGTGCAGCAACAGATGTTGGACGTTCCAGTATTGTGTTATGTTTCCATGCTACACACAACCAAAGAAAACTACAGTCACTCCTGCACTTTCTGAAGGATCTTATTGAAATGATTAAAACCACAAAGGAGGTTTAAAAATTATAACTTAAAATAAAAAATCTGTGCATATCTTAATAAATTAAACCAGGTATTATCAGAAAATAGAAGGAAGGTGATTGGAAAACTAATGGTCAAAACAAGTTAAAAGGAACATTGTGTTTCATACTTGGCTTTGCGTTGATCACCACCTTCTCCCCAGAGTGAGGAGCAGGGTATCGGCTGTTATCGACCATTTCCTCACTGGATCCAAACTCCAGCACTTCTACAAAGTTTAAAGGTACACTCCACTTCAGGAGAAACTTCTGGTCAAGTGGAGCATTTCCACTGCCACTCCCACTGCCATCCTGGCATCTGTTGAGATTAAAAAGGAAAGGCAAATGTCATAAGTGGGGGGGAAAAAAAAGAAACATGTACAGGAAGGAAAATCCCCCTCCAGTACTGTGAGAAAGTAACATCAACATGCAAGAAAATGTGGAGAGAATATTAAGTTGAAAATTTTAATTTGAATCTCATATTAAACGTATACAACAAGGAGAACACATGCTCCAATATTCAAAGGTTACAAACAATATTAAATCACATTTGTATTGAAAGGGTTAAGATCTCCCTTACCGGATATTGGGCGTGGCACACATCAGGACATCATTTAGCAGAAAGAGACGTCGCTCTTTCGTTTTGATGATTTCACCACGCTCATTGTAAACAGTTTCCACCATGTCGTCTGAGCGAATCAGGTAACGGCTACCGTTACTCAGAAGCTAAAGAGTGATGATAAACATGATGAACGTCTTTAATTTCACAGTAAATGATTTTGAACCTTGTTTTCCACATCTTTCTTGTGACTCCACTGTGAAAGTGCTCGTTATGGATGACAGTATATAAAAACTATGATTCAGAGTAATTAAAGCCTGTGAAGAGTAAAAGTCAACAGGCCCACGCTTGATGTCCTGTAAACATGAGTTAGCACACAAGCCAAGTTATTTGGAACATACAGACAAATAATGACAATAAGAGGATTGTTTGGGTTATATGCACATGTTTAATACAATACAATAAATAAAGCAAAAATCTAAAGCACTGATAAAATGCTAAGGCAAAACATTAAAGAATCACCACGGAAATCTGCAGGTTGATCGGCATTGATGGAAATGGAAAAAATCTTAACTTTTGTCAGCCAGTGAATGCGTCATACTAAATGCTACCAGGTTGCAGTGACAACACCACTCTGATGTGGATGCTGTCACCAAGGGAAGAACAACCAAAATTGGTCATAATAATTATCAGTGACAAGTGTAGAGGAAAAATCAGAGGAAATAAAATTATGTTAAATTATATTTAAAAGGGGAGTATGTCTGTGATATAATCAGATATCTATGAGGGTCACACAGCAAGAAAGAACAAGCAGATACCTTGAAGGCTAAACAAAGTCTAAACAAGGTTTCATTTAAACTGTCTGTTCTAGATGATAGAGAAAAATATGGCAACAATGTTTTCTGATCCACTTGGAGTTTGACTTAAGCACAGCCCTTCACCAAAGCCTATAAATACAGACCTTATTAAGGTAGTGTTCATTCATGGCCTTTGCAATGTGACGGATCTCGCAGCGTTGGTCAGCTTCCCTCTTTTTTTCATTGAGCTTCTCGGCCAAGGTCTCCAGCTCGGTCAGGGCCATCTGCAGGGGGAGACGGTCTGCATGACCCACCGGTGTGTTCTTGAGCATGTCCTGATGAGGATGAGAGGAACATAGCATTAATACTGGAGACCAAAAGGCCCTTGGTAAAACAATTATTAGTTTTTAAGCTTTATGTGGATATTTTCAATATCATAACATGATTTTACTGGTACTCACATTAACTTTTACAACTGAAAGCAAAACTATGCCTCTAATTTGTGAAAAGACACAGATAAAAAAAAATAAAAAATCTAGGGCAAAGGAAAGTTGAAAGAAAAGGAAAAGCATATCCACAGAGAGCAATTCCCTCTCTGAAAAAAGTGAGGCTCGAGTGGAGATTAAACAAAAAAAACAAGGGCATTCATTAGAAAGTTTCCCACTCCCTCTGCTGGTGAGAGCATGCATAACCAGTTGTTCTGCTTATTACCTGAAGCAGCAAAATGAACTGTGGGAATCTCTGAATGGGTTTCATCATCAGGCCATAAAGAGTCATGCGGTCACTGCTGGATTCTTGACGATGCTGTACATGAGCACAACTGTTATTATAATGTAGATAAAAATATTACATATACGTGTGTATAAAATATCTGGAATAACTTTATTTTATACTGTGCAAGTTAGAGAGAATAGCTGCAAAAAGCTTTGATACAGACGGAACAAGTCAAATGAACTATAAAGGCTTTCAATCAAAACACATGGAAAAAAAAAAAGAAGAAAAAACATAGAACATCATCATTCCTAATATGAGCACCATTGTCACTCGAGGTTAGTATCAGGCTTTCAAACCTTGAGGAACTCCAGGAAGCCTGGTTTAGAGGCACAAGTCTTTCTTACAACTGCCATCGCTGTGCTGAAGTTGTTAACATATTCGCTGTAGGCGTCCAGCACCATGGATTTAGAAAACTGTATGGGAACAAAAATTGAATATGAATGTATATAAATTAAGTATTAACTTGTAGTTGAAGAAAGACGCTGATTGGACAATCAAATAAGAAACTAAGAATGTGTGTGAAAAGTTAAGTTGTATCTTACTCTAAAATGGATTTAATATTTTACACTTGTTTCCAAAAATGTATCGCCTCGTGTTTATATTAAAAATACATAAACATTTCTTATCGTCCAGTTACTGACATCACAGGTATATTGGTATATTTCTCCATCTTTCCATGTCTACATTTAAAGATTTTTTTTATGAAAATGCCTACAAAAGCATGTGAGTGCTTTTGTGAGTGACTAAAGTTTCTCATCAATGACACAATTTGAAAGGCTTTTTTATTTAGCTTTATTTTAAAAAGAAGTGTAAAAATCTTCACAAAAAAGCAAAGATTACCTCAACTGATTTGTCATTTATGTTTATGATAAGTGTTTAATAAGCAGATTAATTATTACCGATGCCACAAAAACATCCCCGATCATCTCCAGGCTGTCCCACTCTGACACACGGCTTGCCAGTGCAATCTGGAACAGGAAGTGGCATTGCAGGATCTCCCGCACACGATAAAAGATAATCTTCAGCTTCCTGTCACTGAGCAGCCTGGGCTCAATCTGGGACAGCGGTTTCTCGTATTGCTGAAAAAATACGTGCACACAATAACCTGTAATAACAACCATTTCAAAATAAAGGCACCACATTAGTCCAGCTGTACTTGCACACCTCTAAAATTCTTTTGAGAGCATCGAGATAGTTCTTCTCACTATCTAATATAGAGCCCAATATACATCGTCGCACAACCTGCAGATAGCAAATACAAAAGCATCAGTTTTTAAACACGGTTTTCAACTTTTACAGCTTCAAAGACTCCTATGGAAAGTGCTTACCTGCTGCTGCGTGAGACCCTCTGGAGTTGGTGGAAGCACAGGCTCAACGTTGAAGCAGTCCACCTCGATGAAGACCTCAGACTCATCCTCAAAGCAAGCTAACTTTCTCTCTAAAATATTAAAAGAAGAACTAATTTTATTGACATGATGTTAGAGTTGTGTGGTTCTGCAAAGTAATCACATACCTTGACAGAATGACTTTGTTTTGATGAAAGAACGTCCCCTTTTCACCGCAGCTTTAGTTTTCTCAAGCCCATCTTTCGTCCCTTCCTTAGCTGCCTTCACCAGCTTTTGCATCTTGGATGACAGGAAAATGCTATAACTTAGATCTCAACATTAAATCTCACGTGGTTTTTTTGAACCATCAGAATTCTGTCGAAGGTGATGTTTAGTTGACTTTATTTAAACCTAAAGCTATAAAGTGGCTGAGCTACAATGGAAGAGGGTTAGAGTACAGATCAAGATGTACGGGACGACAGGATCAAAGAATGGCAGCAACTGAGACTTCAGCAAAAAATTAAATCTGGATTTTATTACAAAGTAAAAAATGTAAGATGTGAGAGTTTGACTGCAGTAAACTTGTTCTGCAGTATCTCATTCCACGATTTACTGTGGCTTTCTGAAGTATCCATACCTCTTATACTTTTTTACATTTTGTCACACTACAATTCCTAGCTCTAGTGTATTTGACTAAGATTTTGTGTGATAGGGTTGAAGAAGTACAACATATTTGTGAATTGTGAAGGAAAAAATACAAAGCTTCTCAAATTTTTGTGAGTTGGTAATGAAAATCTATGAGTACTTTTGGAAGGCACTGTACATGAAGGTCTCAGCTGAATAAGACACTAAGTAAGAGTTGGTGTTGCTGGTGTCTCAGTTCACTGTCAGTTAAACTCATCTATGTTAGAAAACAGTCTATCCTAACCTTTATAACCTCTGGTGCAAAAAGAAATCACAAGACTTATCAATGAAGCAGGCGGTGAGGTAAAATGACTGGATGCTAACCCTTCACCAGTACCACCACCAACAATATTAAACACCAAACCAGGATTAAGGTACCAGGTCAGTGGGGTTAGCCAGACTGAGAGTCAAAGGGGTTGGGACTAGTTTTTTTAAAATCTATCACAGACACATGAGGTGAGCCTAGTTTACCTTCTGCTCGTGTTTCTGTTTTAACTGCTGCAGCTCTACAGTTCCCACTGTACTTGCCATTAGCTCTTTCATCTTTTTCTCATAGTGTTCTTTCAAGCGTGTCAGATCTTGCGAGAGCTAAACAAAAGCAAAGCAAGGATTACTGGTCACGGTTTTAGAGTTGGGTTGCAGCTCAACGTGTCAGGAAACTTATTTGGTCTTTTTATTTGCTTCAATTTTTCCCGTAAATACTGATTTGTTTAAATGTATCACGGAAAATGGGATAAAATAAAAATTTCAGTACGCCCCTTGTGAGAAGTGCACTTTTTGTTTTGTCCTGATTTCATTAAACTTCAGTTTGTATTTATAGATTAGAATAAAAAAAAATAAATAAATAAATAAAAAATTTCAATCTAGAATACAACTTGTTCTAATAACTGGGCTTCAGCGACTTATTTCTGAGGCATCATGCAGTCTTCTCCTTCATGAGGTTTTTACTATAAGTTAACCTTGAATAAAAATGTGAGAGGTTCATGATGTTTACAGAAAATCTTAAACCCAAAATGTAAAACAAAAAAATATATATGTAAAAACAATATCTTTCTAGACTCAATTTTTGTTTTGTAATGAATTATTATTATTTTTTAAACACAGAAGATCAACAACTAAAAAGATTTTCCAAATGGTCAGATTTGTCTTTTTCCAGCTGACCAGCAGATGCAGCATCAGGTATGGGTGAAGCAGTGTGGCCCTACTCTATGCTCCATACATCTCCAAAATCTTCAGTCAATCTCTTGGGTAAGTGAAAATGAATAGATAAGATTAAGGGAACCCACTGGATAGGCATCCATTTTTCAGAGTGGAGATTAATCAATTTCATTAACCCATTAATGAATCAATTTCTGCATGTAAATGATTACATATGACAATCTTTTCCACATATAATAAAAATGTGCCTACTAAACCTTCATGTAAAGGGTATATAAAGAGAGAACTGAACAAATATATAAAAATCTGGTTATCAAACAGACACAGGTCTCAGTTACCGTCAGGAAGCAATAGTGGAAATTAAAAGGTGATTGTTATACTCACATGCATTTTCCTCTGTGGTGGCTTTCCTCTCATGAATGCGTGGGGCAGGCCATTCTCAGGACGACCCTCCCCATCGCTCGCCTCGTCGTAGCTTTCAAACTCACTTGAACTCCAGCCGTTATCAAGGGAGCTGCTGCAGCCGCCCTCCTCGCCGAGCTCCACGTCATCATAGATCATCTCATCTGGATCTGGATGGAGGTCAAAACCAGAACAAAAATGTTTGAGGAAATTCTGTAACTTCACTTTCTGTTTAGCACATTCCAAACCATAGTTTATTGGGCTTTTGATTAAAAAAAACAGGTCACATTAATCAACCTTGAATTTAACATGCTGCATATAGAAATTAAAACACAAAAAGTGCCAATTCTACTTTAATATATAAAAACCTGTGAATGCTATTGTTTCACATTGAACAGCAATAAGAGAAAAATCACATTTTTAAGAAATCACAGTAAGCTAGGGAAATGAAAGAAGCCGTACTGCCTGCTGCAAAGTTAAAGAGAGGAAGCTTCATGCTGAACTTGAAAAAGAAAGTTCGAACCTGTGTTAGAGTCTGAATTTTCTCTGGGGACATCATCGTAGATCACCTCATCTGGATCTGAAACACATTTCAAAACATAACAAGCGTAAACGTCTGGCACAAAAAGACAGCTGGAGAACTTGGGCCACCTTTGAGTAATAATGTATAAAAATCTAAGAGAAAGGCACACAGAAGGGACCGCTTCCTCAAATGAAAAGGGAAGGAAGTCTCAGTTGTGTCAAATGGAAAAAAGAAAGGATTTTCTAAAGGCAGCTATTGTGTAATGACACAGTAAACAACAATTGAATTAATATTTTTTTCGAACCAGTTATCTTACTTACTTTCCATCCAAGCAGTGTTTGCAGGATCTGATGCCCATTTAGCCAAAGCATCTTCTTCTGCAATAGCTGGATTCTCTTCACTGAAAACACTTAAGAAATATGTGCGCATATACTCTTTTTTTATTAGTTTTTTGGGTAAGTGATCAAATTACAGAATTTTTTTTCAAAAAGCAATTACACAATGACTATCTTAGATCAGTTTGAAAGATATCTACATGCATGAGATGATTGTGTGTTCTGGGGCTCACCTGTCAGCAGAGGTGTTGCTGGGCCCGACTACTGTCACTGAAAGATGAAAGAAAAAACTGTTACACACAAAAATAACAAAGAACATTTTACAAACAGCAAGGGTTCATACAAAAACTGTTTAACGGGCTGTTCTGTATAGGCTGTAGAACAGGTAATTAGCAGGAAATTAGTCCTTCAATAGACATGCACAAATAAATACATTTGAAAATTATTTGTATGCTTCTAGTCTAAAATCAAATCAAAGTCAAGTGACACACTTTTACACCTCTAGTGACATCTCTAGTTTAAATTGCCTGTTTGGGGTAAAAAAATAAAAATAAATAATAAAAAGAAGCCATTTAGCATGTTTTTATAATATGTAACACATTCCAAATAATGAATTAGTCCAGTTATGTTAGGTTTAGCATTACAGATGAAAATAAATGAATAAATTGAACAACTCAAAATAACAAGAAGTCTGACAGTAACTATTCATGTTTTATAACCGTATCTGGTCAAGAAATTCCCCAGGATATAGATGTTTAATGCCTTATTAGTTGTTGCATGTTGTTAAACGTAATTTCTATTTTTTCACAAAATCAATATTCATTCAATATTGAATATTGATTGAATTGTATTTTGAACAACATTTTACAAAATCAAATCCTTTCATATGATTATGTATATGAAAAATAACTCTTGACTCAATGTCAAGAGTTGACAGTGTCTTTGTCAATGAAGTCTGTCATTTTGGACTTTATTTAAATTAACCAGTTTGTTGTCGCGGTCACACGGCCTCAGTATTTACCACCATCGACACATCAGTATTTGTTCCATCCCCCCCATTGAGGTATCCCATGATGTAAAGTGCAGGTAGTTGACAACCCTTTTATCCACAGCAAAGATACTGGCTCTCCATCCCAAAGGCAAATATAATTTTGCAATGCACGGTACCCAGTGAAACCACACATTCGGTCACAAGTATGAATGCTTCTTCCACATGTATACTAAAGATTTAAACAAACTCAACAGTGGTTTGCATTATCGAATCAGAACAGGTTTAAAACAAATTATCTGCCACCAGGTGTCACTAACTGCTCCCCACATACCATAATTTTGACATTAATGTTGTAAAACTACTTAATTTCACTTAAGCATAATCTTGATTTATTCATTATATTAAAAAAAAAAAAAAAAAAAAAAATCTCAACAACATCGTAATGAGCCATGTTTGTTGTGGCCAGAAAAAAAAAGAAGCATACTTGTTAAACAATTTTAGGATCAGATACATTGAGGTTATTTACTAGAATAAAACTGAGAATTTCAACCCACTCTGAGGTTGAGAAGATAATGATGGTGTTTAAGGCTTCTGAGCATGCGTGGACTGCCAGATTTTAGGGAAACCGGAAAATCCTCACAGCCAGCACAGATCTGTGGGGAGGTCTAAATTTAGCCTCTCACTTCCTTGCGGCAAGGCTTTAGGAAAAACAAGAATGAAAAAAAAAAGTCAGCAACTGAGACAGTGTTGTGTGCTTGAAACCCATATACTTTAAGTGTCTGAATTCAAAAAGCTGAATGGTCTGCTTTTGTGGATATCTCCAGAATAGCTTAACATTTTCTTATCTTTTTCTTATCGAGTGAAGCAGTTTGAAACATTCCCTAGTTAAAATCTCTACTTTACCATCTTCATCCACGGAGAGATGTCGAATGATGACGGGTGTGGAGTAGGCAGGTGTGATCAGCGGTACACCAGAAGGGGTCGCATAGCCACATGGTACAGGCACAGAGTATCCTGAAGTAATGCTGGACGAGCTGGTGTGGATATCCTGGCCTTCTTCCTCTCGTACTTTCGACTCCCTTGGTGAGGAAGTGGAAGAGGAGGGTCCGTGTTGCTGCTCTTGCTGCAGCTGAATGGGAGTGATATCAATCACAGAGTAAGGGTTGACTTTACTGTGAGAGGAAGTCCTGGGCAAACCCTGTGCAGGGTGTGGGTCATTCAGAGATGCATTCTCCTCTTCAGTGTCTGCAGAAAGACAAGGGATACGGCTTTACCATTCAATCAAAGCAGCGTCATGACGCCAAATCAGACAGAGACACAGGAAGACGCATTAAAATATAAGGTTCCTAAATTTCACCATGTTTAAACTGATTTGTAACATTTTTCTGAACACAATATTTTGCCCTTGGTTTTCAAAAGAGGTTTTCCTTTGCTATTTTCTTATGATGAAAACTCCAGGGCACCATGTCACAGCTACAATTTTTCCACACAATCTTCTAGATTTCAAAGGCAAAATGTTTGTTCACCTCAATAATCAGCTTAACCCTTGTTCTGTGGGGGGGACAAAAAAAGACATGTGCTGATAACATGATAATGAAGCAACCACATCTCAGGACAGAACTTTCACGCTCCATCACACTACTGGCAGCACTCTGTGATTTGCTCCAAGACTGTAGTGATAATCCATGTCCTGCCTGATTTTTGACTCTAAGTTCTGCATTAGTCTGGTGGAAAAGAAACCATAGGAATGGAGTTTATCCATCATGAGTTGCAATGAAGATTCAACTATACAATAAATAGTTTTATCCAATAAATTAGAATATTTTTAAAAGATTAAGTCAAGCTACTCAGCAAAACATTAAATAGATTACACACAGACTGGTATTTTCAAGCTATTCCAGCTATGATAATTTTCTGCTTACAAAAAATAAAAAAAAATATCACATTGACTATAAAATTAATTAATCAATCAATAAAAAAAACAAAAACAAAACATGTTTACAAAGAAATGTTAGGTTATTTTCTGAAGATGCTTTTCATTTGACAAACAAGCCTCATTAGAAAACATATTCTAATTTATTTAATAGGAATGCATGTTATACAAATACAATTTCTATTGCATATTTAGAGTCTCTTATGGTCATTTTGTATATCCTGTTTAGGAAGAAAAAGCTTATGAGGAGCTACAGAGGGAGCTATTATCAGGAAACCTAATTAAGAACCAACTAATGATTTATCTTAAAAACATTAAAAAAAATAAATTTTATGGGTGTGATTCGATCCCTTCACGCAAACAACCCAGAACATAACACAGTGAGGATATTTCATTTCATTGATGAAAATAGGCTGGAATGATTTTTAGTGATATACCATGAGAGAGGTGGACAGCCTTTCTTTAAGTCCTAACTTTAGCCAGAGCTGTAGGGCTGGAGACTGTAAACAGAGAATACCAAAAGAATTTGGGGAATTTAAGACCACTGCCAAAAACGGAAAAAAAAAAAAAGAAAAAAAGAAAACTGTACTTAAAGTGCCATTTACAACTAACAGTTTTCAGAGTACAAATATGGTAAAGACAGACACTCAAAAGACAGAAGGTTGAACTCAAAGTAGATACCCCCACTACAAAGAAAAGTGAAATGTAAACACTCTGGGTTACAAACCTGTGCTTCTGGGATCTGTCTGTATGCCATAACCAACAGGAGGAGGTGGAGACGGTAGTGGTGGTAAATCCTCTTCCCTGTCATTAGTTCCCTCAGCAACAGATGTCTCTTCAGTTTCTGTTGTTTCACTGCCTGCGGAGGAGGGTTTGCTTATGGAAACTGCAGCGTCTTCTGATGTTGGTGCAGAGTTGGAGAACTGTGTTGGAGGGTCCAAGATGCTGTAAGAGCCCTCAGGATGACCGGTCACAGAGTCTGCTTGGCTGGGATCCTCACTGGGGAGGCGGGGAGGCGCTGGAGGCGCCTCAGGGATGTCATCACTACTGTCAAAGTCGAAAGGTTCTCCCTCATCTTCATCATCAAATGGCACATTGTCTGCCAGCACTGTATGCAGGAGAGCAATAGATTTAGATGGAGAGAGAAAATAAAGGAATGTTCTGCCTATTTCTTCTGTCGTCTATTTCAATTAATTTCTGCATTTCCAAAACTTATCCAAAAAACTTAATACTGCTATGACACCACCCTGAGAAAGTAAAAAAAAAATACATAGAACCCTTCATTTTTAGATTGTGTGGCCTTATGCCCAAGGCAGATCTTTGATTAAAGAGATAGTTCAGGATTTTTACACTGAATTTCTGTTGGAAGGTTATAAAAAGTGAATATCTTAATCAGGCATTTTCAATTAGTACAAATCCAAAAGCCCTGGAATCTTAATCTATTTCTAATACAAAAGTATTTTATTTACACAGCTGTAACCATCAGCTGTATAAATGGCCGCTTAATGCAATGTGACCAAGCTGAACTTATCTGGATTTTATTGGAAACTGAAAATGTTTTCCTTTGAGTTTGAAAAGCATCAGCTACTTTTTCTTATTATATCAAGTATATTCTAAAACAACAAAATTCAGTTACTTCAGCCCTCAAAAAGTACTGGCTTGGCAGGAGACAGGAAGGAAACATCAAATATCATTCTAGTTTCCACTCCACATTTGGGCCAGAAATGAAAGAAAGCTGTTACTCCCCATAGTGAGCTGTGCAGTCTGAGTTTTCACATTATTTCTTATGCAATACTAAACACGTGTTTAGTATTGCAATGTTATGTTCGTAAAGCATTACACAGGCTGTAAACGGATGAGTAAAGCACAAGGTTGTCTTTAAACCAAACTCATCTGCTTGCCTTTCATAAAAACATGAAATTGGTGTTGTGACAAAAAAATATCAGGAAACAAAAGATGAATGGAGTTTGTATTCAGAATGTTTCATTATCTTATAAATACTATTTTATCTAAAGAAACCCCTTTCTTTGTCTTAGTTACTTCAGATAATTTTGTCTTCCACTTTGCTGCTGACAGATACCACAGATTCCTGGGAGCACATTCATCATTCGAGCAGCTTGACTGTATTAAGCTTCAGGCTACAGTCTTATCAAAACCCCATAGCCAATATCCTGACTGTGTCCCCAAAGTAAACAGAGCATTCCCAGTTCATGTGGTGTCATTTTCAGTGTAGTGTCACCTGAGCAGGTGTGCTTAAATACCTCAGTTGGGAGTGTTAGACTGGATTAATCCAGGGTTTTGGCATTTTAACTGTGCTATGTTACTTCCTATGTAACACACTGAATGTGAGAGTAAGAGCAGAAAGCTAAATCTATGGATATTGTAAATATTTAAAGGCAAAGGTTGCTCTCTATACAAAATAAATGACCATCTTCACTTTCATAGATCCACCTGTTGTGTCTTGCATCTGCAAGTGGAGTTATCTCATCAATCTTAACAGAAAAATAAACCTCAAGCGGCAAAAAAACCACCACAACTTTGAAGTTTCTGAAAGCAACCCCCAAAGCTCTAAATCACAAACACCACTCCCTCAGGCTCTGACAGGTAGCTGTTCTACCTCTCCATGTGTATGTGAGAAAATACTGTGACTAATGTTTCAGGTCAGCATTGTGACCCCATATATACCTACTACGGTACAATAAAGAGAAAAGGGGCATGGTGGAAACCTGGAAACATAGATGTTATCAGTTGTTTTCCAAATGTGTGAATAATGAGCTGTGTGGATTGCAGTGATAAAGCACAGAAAACTCTCCACTAGGCTGAAACGACGGGACAATGGGCTCAATATTGATGCTACAACTTCCAACAGCGTGCCTGATTTTCTTCTGGACATTCAGACCTCTAGAAGGACTAAGAAAAAAAAACTGTTTGTATTTAAAAGGTTTATTGCTGATTGTTTTAAAGTATTTACATTAATTTTTTTTTTTTTTAAATCAAACCTTTCAGATACCTTCTCCATTCAGCTGCCTTTGTGACAGGACATGATATTTAGATTTGAGTGACAAAACAGCAGCCTAGGACAATGAAATAATCTAGTGTTTTACAGCATCTTGTATTCCGCTGTACACTGTGTGTCTGATCTGCTTCGGGTAATTTATAAAGTGGCTAAAGGGGTTGGCTAAATAACTGATTTTCATCCTGTGCATTAGGGAACAGTCTCTTCAGATACTAAAGCAGACATGACCAATTAATTATTTTAAGCTAAATTAAAGATAACATGTTGTAATTTTGAACAGTCAATATTTTCCTTCCTGAAAAAGCACAAGATCCTTTAGGCTGTGGGTGTTGGAGGTAAAAAAGCCCCTTATTTGTGAAAGAGATGATTGATGGGTGACTGTACGGATGGAATGGCATGCAGCTTAATTACAGGTTATACTGGATCTCGATCTTGTAATATTATGTGAGAGTATTATACAAGAAACAGCACAAACATGCATTATGATTTGAGACGTTTTTGGGTTTTTCAATTTTTTTTTCTTTGCTAAACAGAAATTACTGAACTATGCATGTAAATGCCTTGAAGAGGTTTCCATTGTCAATTCATACTAGCAGCATGAATTCTGTTCTCAGTACTTATCTCCACTGTGCTATATAATGATCTGTTGAAATGAGTCACCGGGTTACGACCCGTTCCTGCATCCCCTGGCAACAAAGCAAGTGACTGGCCAGCTGGAGACGAAGCATTTTTCTGTCTCCATCCCCAGAGAATGTGTGTGTGCAAGAGAGAAAAAGAGACAGAGAGAGAGAGGGAGAGTGTGTGTTCATCTATGCTTGTGTGCTTCTGCAGCAGTATTCAGCCTTGTACTGACTGAGACACATTGTCTGGTATTCAGCACATTTTAGCCTCCTTATTCCTTTCGTACTTCTGCCCACATACTTCACAGCGATAGAGAGAAATCTGTTGTTTACTCGTACTGTCCAGCTTCACCAACCCTCCAAAAATTAACTGTCAATGCCAGGATCTACAGCTGCTAGCCCATAATTCTACAGGACTAACACTGTAATGTCTCTTGAAGAAACATAATATTTCATTTGCAATGGTGTCAAGATTTAAAATTTTAATCAGAATTCAACAACAAATGTAAAAAAAGAAAAACAAAACAAAACAAAAAAAACAATAAGACGGAGACAAGATTTAAAATGCTACAAATTATGACATAGGCCTACTTTTATTTTCATTTGTACTGAGAATAATTCATCCAATGACTGACTGTCTCAGACTAAGAACACCATCTGGAAACAGGTGACACCATATGTATGTTTTTAGCTACACAGGGTAAAGTAGGTGAATAATTACTCACACTAAGTAGGAGCATTTTTAGCTAATGTGTAAACACAAGCTAATCTGCCTGTCAAGATGGTATTCAAAACATTTGGCCCATACAGCGACCTTGGCGTTATTAGCCCCACGCCCTAACCAACTGAGCTAGCCAATCTTTGCTGCTGCCATTCCCCCGTCATGCTTCACAACCTGCCCCATGTAGATGTTGTACGTGTGTGTGGGGTTTGTTGACTTTACTTTCAGGAGGTGGGGGAGGAAACTCATCCACGTCCATGGTTGATTCTCTTCTCCTGGACAAGCTCCACAAACACCAGAAAGCTGGTCTTTAACTATGTCAGCAGACATTCCTAAACAAAAAGGTCAAATGTTACAGAAGGCAAGCTCTGTGGCTGAGGAGAAATGAATTTGTCACAGGAAAAACTCATTAATTCTTTGATGATTGATTAGATAATAAAATACAACAAAAAAAGAACCAGAACTGTAAAACATAACTCCCCAGGACAACTTTAAAACAAACTTGACTCCAAAATCTTTACAAAAAAAAAAAAGTCACACAATGAGTTCATCTGAACCACAAATTTAGACCCGTGTAAATGCCAACAGCACTCTTGTGCAAGAAAAGCTTCCTCTGCCGATGTACATCTCAAGGATAGTTTCTGTTAATGTCTTTTTGAGGGAACAGAAAAAAAGGCTATGCTATTTCCTGATTTGTCCCCATGCTTAATATACCCACAAAAACATGACAAAATCATGATATGATATTATAGTATGAAGCAGCCATTGTTGGAGTTTGTATAACCCATATTATACCCCCACAAAATTCCTATAAAACAAGACAACACAGGTTCACAGTCAGTCTATTTCTAAGATAAATCTACTTAAGAGTGTGTGGGACAAGAACGACAACTCATTCTGAGACTCAAAGATTGTTTTGTCTATGAATACCGGGAAATCTTCAGCCTTTTTGTCTTCTGCGTGGCTCACTGCCAGAGCTGAGGATATGAACACAGAGCCAGTGTCTGCTGAAAACAGTGCAACTAACAGATGATGCTAATTCTTGCAGAGGTAGATCGAATGTGCATCGCCTGAGGTGATTTTGGCCTGTGCAATACAGAGAGGGGTCCACAAGGACAAGCAGGAGGAGCAACAATGCTGTGCAGTCTGGGGAGGGTTCCATTTATTACAGTACACAGGAAAAGTGATATGCGTGTTTGAAACAGGTAGCTACATGACAGAGGTTTGGAGTCAAAACTAACAGCTGGGAGCTTTAGAGAGTGAATCACCTTTCCCCTGAGATCTACTGGGATTTAGGACAGCAAGTGAAGGAAGAAAGGAAGGAAGTAAGGGAGGATATACAAAGAAAAATGCAATAAAAAAAACTTTTATATAAATGTTTTGGGATTGTGCTCAAATTTCTTCCTATGTTTACCTTTTTTTTGGTCCTCCTCTCAATTACTTCTTCTTTTATTGACAAAGAAAACCCAAAGCCCTATTGGTAAATTACATCTTTCAAAGCATGTGTCATGTTGTGACCTGAGCACCAAACTACCATCCGTCTCATCCTGTGGGAAGGATCAACTTAAAGAAAGCCTTCCTAGCTACTGCAGCGGCAATAGCACAACAACTGTACAAGACACGTGGAACAGCTATATAAGAACGAGTTACAAACCAAAGTGAAGATTATTTCTTCATCACTCTCCTCTCCAGCAGAGGGTTTATAAAAAAAGGCATTGTAACACACTGAATGTGAGAGTAAGAGCAGAAAGCTAAAGTCTTCACCATGGTTGATGACAGGCTCAGCTGAGCATGTCATTACAAGCTCTGCAGCTGAGCTATGTTATGCAGATAGGAAAACAGTCATCTAGCCTGCTGGTGAAATGCACACAATTTGTTCACTCGAGTTCCAATATCTCCACTATATTAAAGAACAAATGGCAGGTAAACAACACTTTTAAACATAATCCCTAATGTTGAAGACAAATTGCTTTTTGTGTGCCAATTTTATTAATGCAGTAGAAGCTAAAAATTTACACATCAATACTGCATGACATAACTTCAAAGAAAAAAATATTATAACAATGTTTGCAACAATAAAACTTTCTGTGACTCAAATACCATAGGTAGTATTCTGGCTCCCATCAGTGGTACAAGAAATAAAGTTTTATATCAAGTTAGTTGCATAGAAAATATGAAGGAACTGATGTACCACTAAGGGTTGCAGCAGTCTAAGGAGAGAGGCCCAGACATCCCTTTCCCCAACCAATTTAGCTCCTCCTGGGGAATCCCAAGGTGTCCCCATTCCAGTCCAGAAACATAGTCCCTCCAGAATATCATGGGTTTTCCTCCTGGTGGGATGTGCCTGGAACACCTTACCAGGGAGACATATTAACCAGATCCCCAAACCACTTCATCAAGCAAGAGATGTCAAGCATTCCAACTTGCAATGCTTAATATCTGAATTTCTTCTTTTAAAACCAATGTTTTAAAGTAGAAGTTTTCAGTTTTGATAAATGTATTAAATCGAGAAAACATCACATTTTAAAGTAGGGACTAATGCCTCCTTTAACCCACACAGCTAAATGAGAGGTGCACTAGAAGTTTCTTAAGATTTCTGGATGTTTAGAACAAATTATGTTGATGTGAGATGCAACATCCAACACTCTTGACTTAGTAAGAGATTATGTTTCTGCTCTGACTCTTGGAGTTTTCAAGAGTCCACTTACTGTAAAGTGGAATTCCTCATATGAGCTAAGAGGCATCAACAAAAGCCCACAGGACAGGGTGGTGCTTGTTGTTCGTTGTGTCTGCTGTCTTTAGGTAAACGTTTTATTTGGCAGTTTACCTTCCTGACGGGATTACAGTAATCATGCCATGGCCAATAACGAAAAACCCAGGCTAACGAAGGCTTTAAACAGTACAGTAATGAACAATGCGTGTACAATTACTAGGTACGTGAGTATTTTGACGAGATCAGCGTTTTTATAAACTCCAAGCTGGATAAACTCGAATACTTAATGGATTTAAACTTAGCAGGTGATGTGTCTGTCTGTAATGACAGAGCTTATGGCTTTTAGCAGGTCAACACCCTGTCAAGGTCTGAATATTTTTGGCAGCTTCTTTTTTTAGGCAAAACAGATATTTAACCAACTTTGAAAAGTCAAAGGTCTCCTGAAATAGCTAAATGTTGTGTTGTGAACATAAAACTATCAATGTTTTGTTGTAAAGTCAACAGAGTTGGAAGAAACTTGCTGAGAAAAAAAAAAAAATTAGCTGCCAAGAATTTGAGAAGAATGAAGTGTGAAGCAACCAGGAACCAATTATCTTCCGGTTCCATGGTATTGCAGAACTGCAATATGGACTATCTAGAAGTACAAAATGTTCAGAGGTCAGAGACATGGCCAAGGTAAGGAAAGTTGAAAACAACCACCACTGAACAAGATGCATATGCTGAAGCATCTAAACTGAGCCAAGAAATATCAGTAATGGGTACTGATCTCCACTTCGACTCAGACACCATTTAGGTAGAGATGGAGTATGGGCACGGGCTGTTATTATTTTATATCAGCTGGATTGGTTTTATGGGGTCAAAAATGGGCTCAAAAGCATCTCTCAAACCTACTGACAGTTTCTTCAAACAGTGGTCCAGGAAGAAGTCTGACTACTTTGTCCCATCTGCAGCTAACCTCAAATCACACCAGCATCTGGGTTGTACAGCCTCCAAAACTCAGATGACTGCACCACCCTTTCTGACCTCAAATTGGGTGGAGGAAATTTTACAAGCAGGCACAAGATAGCTGACATTTTGAAGAATTTTGACTGGTGGGAAGTTGGAAAAAAATAGATAAGGTGGTAGCTAAATATCTAGTAGATTATGGAGACATAGTTTTAAATAATGAGGCCCAGAGGGAAGCTTATTTGATTTAGTATGCAAGATCGATCAAACATGTGAGAGTTTGTCTGCATTCAGCAGCCCGACAAACACAAAAGCTCTGCTTCTGAACTGAATATGGTCTACCAATCTACCAGAGATGATCACTTCACAATATCATATAACTACTAAACATGTATGAAATTTTTACAGTTGTGCCACATCATTCCTGTTTTAATGTCAGTGTGATGAATGTCATTGTTAAGTTAGTTACAGCTTGCTTTAATAAAAGAGAAAACACTGTGAAGAACTGAAAAGAAGGGCTGTGCTGTAAAACCAGCACACACTGTACAGTCTTGGCTGTCATTTCT
This sequence comes from Poeciliopsis retropinna, assembly GCA_010277075.1. Classification (NCBI taxonomy): domain Eukaryota; kingdom Metazoa; phylum Chordata; class Actinopteri; order Cyprinodontiformes; family Poeciliidae; genus Poeciliopsis; species Poeciliopsis retropinna. Next base: position 9,894,236 of record VMRM01000018.1, read on the forward strand.
AACTGGTCTCCACCCACCCAGCAAGCCACACGAAAGCATTTAGAGCCCAACATGTCACCAGAAGAACACTAGTGAGTGTGTGGAGCAGATCCAAAGAGCTTTTGTTGCCTGGCTGAAGGTGAGCAGATTTTAATGGGAAAACAGGAATTCCACACATTACCATACCTGAAGTCCAAATCCTAATTCTGGAAGAATGGGGAAAGCCAAGACTGGATTGGTGAAAATATAAGGAGCTAAAAAAAAAAAAAAAAAGGGTATGGCAGGCTGTGATTTACAGTGCCTACCATATTTAATGGCCATGTTTCTGGGTTCATTCTGATTCTAAATATAAGCATGTTCCCAGCTGTTAAACAAGCATGTACTGTGTGATTTCTCACATGCACCTGCAGAGGACCCAGGGGTTCTCTTTCCCAGCTGCACACTAAATATTTTTCTAATCCCCGTTTTATCTGAGTGGAACTCTGACTGGATGATGAGTTGGACAGTTACTACATGGTGGACTTTCTAAAAATGAATGGCATGCCTCCGAACTGATGAGAACCCTAGCATCCTCCAGCTTTTGTCATGGAAAACAAAATGCTTTTGAGTGAGTTGTTACTGCCAAGTAGTGTTGTTGCCTCAGAACAGAGAAGAATTTCAACATTTCCCAAAACTGTTATTTTTCTAAGAAAAAACATCTATTTTTATAAGCTATAATAACAGCTAAGGACACATATCCTGCAGCTTTTACTAATATTATGTTTGGCTTACAGCTAATGAAGACCCAAAATTCAGTTTCACAGAAATCTGGAGCGTTACATGAAATTAATATATATATATATTTTTTTTTTAAACACAAAGAATGTAATGTTTCACCCTGCACAATCAATAAGAAGCTGACTGGTCATACAAGGCAGTAACCCAATCTACAGATGGAAAGTTAGGTGGAAGGAAAACATTCTGCACAAAAAGGTACACAAGCAACAGAGATGACTGCATCGTTGAGAGAATTAAGGAGAAACGTTCATTCAGCTGTTTGGGTTAGATTCACAAGGACTAGGATGTGGTTGGAGTCACTGCTGGGAAAAACAACACAGACATGTACCATGTTCAGAATACAGACGAAAGCTGTCTAATTCTAAAATAAAGAAAATAACATTAGAAACATCTTATCTAAGCTAAAAAGGGCTATACTTTTTGTTTACAGACACAGAAACCATGTTACTTTAAGTCCAGAGTGTAGTTTCTACAGATAATGGTGATTTGCAAAGTCATGTCATCTAATGGTGCTGGTCCATTGTGCTTTATCAAGTCCAAAGTCAGTGATTTCCTCTACCATCAAATTTTAGAGCACGTCATGCTTCGTTCTGCTGACCGACTTCATGGAGATTCTGATTTAATTTTTGAACACAGCGGAGTGGACAGGTACCTGTCCACTCTGCTAAAAGAACCAATACCTGATTTATTCGCCATTATTTAATGTTACTGGACTGGCCTGCCAATTTAACTAATCCAAACCCTATTGAGAATCTATGCAGCGTTGTCAAGAGAAAGACAACAGAGACCAGACCTAACAAGGCGAATGAGTGGAAAGGTCCCTAATGTAGGAACTTGGGCTTCTTTCACCATGCGGCAGTGCTACAGGCTGACTGCTTCAATGCCAATTTGCACTGAGTATCTCCAGGTAAAAGAGACCCAAACACATATTTAATAGATATACTTTACAGTACATGGAAAAAATGAGACTGATATGTTAAAAATGCCTTTTTTGATCATTCTTGAGCAACGTTTTTTTTTTTTTAGTTTTCATCCACTACAAGCCAAAGTCATCAAAATTAACAGTAAGCATTTCAAATATATTACTGTGTATAATGAACCATTTAATGAACCATTGTCAAGTTTTAGACTCACTTTTTGAATTTAGTAAATACAACACATTCTGATGATATTCTAATTCGATGTGCTGTATCTATACAACAGAAGAAGCACTTTCATGCAAGAACATTAAATTTAGTTTTCAAACTGCACTGCCAGCAGCTTTCTTCAGGTGTCATTAAAGAAAACATTGCAGCCGGGTCGCCCTGCCTATTTGTTAAACAAATCACCCACATGGAGTTTTGTATACTAGCATGGGAGTGTGACCCCCACCAACTACCAAGTTAGCATTGTCCTGGCAGAATAAGCTTTACATGCAAGACACCACACATTACACATCAAAACCAAAGAGATATTTATATTTAAACCATCTTCTGACAGCTTGCAAAGGCTGAAAAGTTGTGACTAGGGGAAAAGGTTGACTTAAGCCACAGTTTTACAACTTGTTTAGAGTGAACTTCCAGTTGGCCAAATCTGTGCAGTGCTCATTGACTGAGGAATGCCATGCATGACTACTTGAATTTGCAGCTGAACTGCATCTCAGGAAAACTGCGTGCTTTAAGCTAGTTTAAGGTCCATATGATTTTTAACTCACTACTATATAAATAAAAAATGCCCTCATTCTGTAGTTTAAAACCGGACAAGCTACTGACTGAACACTTTGAGAGATAGTTTCTGCATAACATTATTAACACTGACAAACAAGTGACAAGTGATTTGTAGCAAATCAAAGCGGCAGTAAACGTCCATCTGTTCTATATTAAAAAAATACCAATTGCAACTGACGTTCTGAGAAAAACATACATTCCTAAGGCTGCTTGTTTAGGACCAACTAATTAAAGAATGTGTATGGCAAAGAGAGTTTAAATTATAATGCATGCTATATTGGTGGCTGACAGAGTTGGCAACATCACTATGTTAACTAAGACGCCACGTTACCTTCATTTCAAAGTTCTGTTTAATATAGGAAAAAATTTTATTATTCCACGTAAAATATCAATTTGTATGCCATTTTCAGCCTAATGTAACTGAAACTTAACAGCAAGTACGGCAAAAGAGTTCTAGAACTTTCTCATAAAGTTAGAAAAATGCCTCCAACTCACCATTTTATTGCATTCCCATAATCCAATTCCCGTATAGCTCCGCGATATTACAGAAACGTTTTAAGCTGGACACATTTCTGGCTGTAAAACAATTTGTCTCGCATCAACACGTCCACTTTTCAACCCTCTTTTCGGCTCTTCCCGATGTTAGCAGATTATTCTATCCATGAAACCTCTTTACCTCCAGTCAACAGCCGATTGGTGGACGGCTGATGTGTGACGAGCTGTGATTGGCTTGACGTGACGTCAATCAACATTCCAAGGCTCTTTCCTGTAGGACGAATCAGCGGGCAGAAAACTTCCCACTTGACTTCAGAGTTCTCAGACGAAAAGGATGAAAGGTCCTGAGCAACTTGCATAACTTTTGTGTGTGACTGTTTTTATTTTAGATATTCATAAAGGACAATCAGATAGCTTTTGATAGGCCTTCGATAGACCTACTTTTGATAAACGAAATAGTCCTATAGTTTTAAGTGCTTCATGCATATAATGCGTTAAATGTGAAATTTAGCAACACACTGGGTTAATCTGAATGGATTAATCAAAAACTTGATTTATTTCTGATGATCAAATTTCATGGAAATGCTGATTTGATTTTCCATCAGGACTTAAGACCTACTCACATTGCTAAAAGTGCCACTGCCTATTAAAAGTAAGATGAAAGACAGTATGAGATGAAGGCTACTAAAGCAACATGGGCTTCCACAACACCTCAGCAGACCCATAGGTTGTCATCATGTCATGCTGCGTTGCTGCAGTAGTTCAAGCACAAGGATTATCAACAACATGTTGAGTGTCTGTTTACAGTATGTGGACATATTTTTCAGTAGGTCAACATTTTCATATTAAAAGTCTTTTTTAATGGTCTAAGAAATAGACGTCTTAGTTTTCTAAGAAAAGTAGTGAATTTAGTACATTCATAAACTTAATTCACTTTTTTGAATTCTAACACATTACTTTTTGTTGAAAATTTTATTGATATACTCACACACATACGACTGTTAAAGGGAATGTTTGGAAAATGAGCAGCAGGGTAAAGTAACTCCAACAGTGCCATCTAGTGTTGTGGTCTAACAGCACTCACAAATGAACACATTCAAAAACAAATATGCAGATCGGTAGGTAACTTGGAGTCAAAGGACTTGCCCAGGTATGCAGCAGCATGGGGCAGAGGGAAGCAGGAGTCAAGCCTAAAATGTTTGGATTACTCAAAACCAACCTCCACTCAAGTAAAAAGAAAAATGCTTTGTATCAGAAATCTTTTTTTTATTTTGGAAGTCATATTCATAGACCACACAAACACAATCTTGTTTCCAACTGAAACTATCTAGACCAAATAAATATTATGTTTTGACATGAATCAAATAATATTCAACCCAGAACAGAATAATCAATATCTGCTATAAAGTCTTATTCCAGTGTATATTGATGTCATTCAAATCATGGGCAATTTCATAGTCTGTATTGTCCATGATTTTGGCATATACATAATACTGCCCCTTGTTATAGAGGCAGTATAATGTATTTTCCAGAGACATATTGACATTTTATAGCACAATCAAATAACTGTTACTGTTCTTTGTCATTAAAATGTTGTATCATACATGAGTTAAAAGTAATTTGACATAACGACTTAATGCCTTGAAATTGGGCTTCTATCTCTTTAAGAAGCTCCTGTTCTTTCCGACACTCCGACTTCAGCGAGTAGTGACATCGTTCTTAGGAGCATTGCACTGCCAAGTGTTTCATACATAGAGCTTGGCAGCTGCACGGTTTCAAAGGGTATTTGCTGATTGCTGCTGCTAGTCTGAAGGAACTGAGTGGGGAAGTCGCAGGAGAGAAAAGTTCTATGAGGCAAAAGCTTGAGGAGAAGCTGTGTGGAAAAGGCAGCACTTGGTAAGACAAAGCATTTTTTACACCCAAATGGATGCCATGGGAAATTAAATGATTTCACAAACATGAGTGAAGAATAAAAGCAACATTCCAGGTATATTTTTGATGAGGGAATGACATTATCACATGTACAACTGAAAACAAAACAACAACAAAAAACTTAATACTGCCCCTTTAAAAATTGATGTGGCATTTTGAGGACATTTTCAGGTCAAGTTTCAAATTTTACATTAAAAAAACCACAAACATATAGCAAATGTTTGTGGCACAGATTTAAAAAAATCCCCTTGCTAGAGGTAACAGTATGCAAACACCCAATACAATGAAGCAAGTCTAAGCAAATATCCAATAACATTACGTTTTGAATGTACCTGACTTCTGCAGCTTAAATAATACTCTATTTCTAAATATTTTAAAAATACATCTTGGTTTCAAAATAACTTGCTTGTTCTGTTGTCATTGCTGTTTCACTTTTGTCACACTGCATCTCCATTTCAGACAGTACAGCCTTTGTGAAGGCAACAATTCCAGTGCTTTCTTCCATTGATAAAGAAGAAAAGCTTTTTGTGCGCCCTGACAAATCTCTGCTGCACTGACGTGGGAAGACTTGCACTCCAGGACTACTGCAAACTAATTTGTCCATTTATGTTTTAATGGATCCAACAAATAAGTCCGTTTTCTCAAATTAAACAAAACCTCTGCTGTGTGTGTGATAGGTGCAGAGCTCGAGGAAACGGTTTATTTGTATTTTTTCTCCAGAGATTATTAGATATTTTTTACAAAACTGATTTAAAAATACACTCTTTTCTACCCCAATCAAGATTTAAAAAATAGTAAATTGAAACCTATGGAAAACAACATGATGGAAGACTGTTGTGACACATAGCATGATTAGATCACACGACCTTATCTAATCAAATTACTTTTCATGCTCTTAAAAGTGCTAATCTCAAGCACAAATAGTCAGAAGTGGAATACAAAAGCAATTTAAGTTCAACTGATTGGGATCTTGTAAATGCTTTTCAGTTTTTATGGGGTTTTCTAGAAACCCCAGACTGATTCTCTGCAATGTCATTAACCGGTGCCAGCTTGTTCCCAAAGTTCCAGTCCACAGGATTTAGCAGCTGCATGGTCTTCTTGTGCGTCCAGATGGGGTTGATGATAAATGTGAGCAGTGCAAGTCCAGAGAAGAAGATCAGCCTTTGGGACAGCGCCACGTGGGTGTTTATCCCCTCCCAGTGGGTCAGAGTCACCCACCACATGTAATAAGTGAGCACCATTCGGCAGTGGAACATGTGGATCATCACCCACTGGTTGGCTCTCCAGAACAGAGTGCGAGCCCAGCCAGCCTTTCACATGAGGAGAAAAGAAACAAACCATTTATACATGAATATTATTGCATGTAACATGCTATGAAAAGGAGCAGGAAGTTTTAGGCAACACCACTAAGTACAGAACTTCCTTTTTTAATAACACTGAATTTTATCTGTTTAGAATCACATGTCCCTGAAAGCCTAGTGAGAACTGAAACGTAGTGACAGAGCAGATGTTTTAAAATTAGGTGAAAAAGGAACAGCAACCAACCATCAGATATAAAACAACAAAAAAAAAAAACATTTAATATGTAGTTGGCTTGAGCCAGAGACTGTTTTCAAGACTGAGGTCTTAAAGAGTAAATGTCACATTTACTCTTTAAAAATGTTTAAAGAGATGTGAGAGAAAGTGTCAAGTTGACCTGAGCTTTTTCCAGCTGTAACAGGGAAACAGCACAACCCTTCCCCCTAATGTTTCTGTGTACTGACAGGCAGCTGACCTTAAAACTGTATTTGGCAAACCACTGCAGCAGCTGGATGGAAGATACTCAGCTAATATCAAGTTATAATACCTGTGTATACAAATGGTTAAAAATCCTAAACAAACTTTCGGGTAAGTCTTTGCATAAAAACTTAAAGAATTTTCCTTTTCAGTTTGAAATAAAGTCATATAGCAGCAACACTCATTTTAAATCTTGGGGTGTAAATATCATGACATGGTGTTTTACTTGACATATTGCCATTACCAAGTCTACAGCTGCTGACATTTGTGCCCCAACTGCTATCTAACGATTGTTAGGTAGCAGTTTTTAATAACACAAACATACCAACAAAATCATTCATTATCTTTTATTTAATTCTTTAGTTTATAGCTTCATGTGTATATTTACACTATCCCCTGTTGGTTGCAAGGTTTAGATTTCTGAATAATCCAAGAATTTCACTTTTTAAAACATTGTAGTTTAATCTCATACTCACCCCTGCGTAAACAATAAGTTAATATGGCTTGAGTAAAGAAATCTTTTGTGATGTGTACTTTGACTTAATACAGAGAAAACAACAAAGCTTTTACCTTCAGCAACATCCAGGAGATGCAGGTAAAAGGTGTACTCATCTCCAGAAGGAGAGTAACCATTGCCAGGAAATGTCCTTGAGAATCAAACACCACCGCACCTGCAAATCCTGACAGGGCGAAGAAATGGTGTGTGGCCAAGGGCAAGTCAAATGACCGGAACACGACACTAGATGAATGTAGTGCCACATTCTCAAACAAAAAAAAGCCGGTAGCTGTGAGGACATGAAACCATGACCAGTCTTCCTGGCCAATCACTTTGTCTTTGCTTAACGCAGACTCCTCAGTCAGAGCCCGGAGTCCTGCCACAGAGCTCTGAATGCCAAATGCTGCCCGAGTGGCTGCAAGGTTCCAGAAGACTTTCTCTTTGGCTGGGAGAGCATTGTAAGTGTAGCACAAAGCTAGTGACAGGAGATGGGAGAGGAGAAATACAGCAGTGTAGAACCCAAAGCCAAGGCTGATGAGCTGAAGGCGATAGTCCCAGGCAAAGCACTCTGGGCTGGGTTGGGGTAGAGAAGTGGTCTGCTGTTCAGTGGACATGGTGATGGAGGGAGGAAGTTGATTACGTGGAGATCAACTGCAGGTGGGAGCTTCAATCGACAAATGCATACTGTGTGGTACCTGCAAAACAGTAAAACAAACAAAACTGCTAAAGTAGGTAGAGTCATGTCATCCACTGAGACGTAATAGAGTGAAAGCTGATGAGGCATCAAATTAGTACTTGAATACATGACTATTTCAAAACATGAACACATATCACTCCAAGTGGCAAACTACAATTTTGCTAATAATAACTGATGACTTAAATCTGGGGAACACAAAAGGCAGAACTGTGCATAGGTGTAGCACATGACCAAGATTGAATAGGTTAAAACTTGACAAACATGAGAAACCACAATACACGGTCCAATCAGAAGGTTTTTATGTGCCACCATACTGAGAACCTGGACTTTCACACTATAGTAAAGTCCTTGCACAAAGCATATAATCTTAGACATTTTGGTGATGCAGCAATCCCCACAATCTGCAACAAAATAAAAACAAAATGACAGGATCTATAAAGAGAGTCAGTAGGAGAGCTTTAATGTGTGACGCATGAACAGCAAACCCCACAGAATCTTATTCCTGCATGGATATGGAGTTTGTTAGCAATAAGCCACTTGTGTGCTTTAATCAAAAGCAGTGAATGAGTCATAAAGGTGAGGATATGAATGAAATGTACACGAATCTAGCAAAAGAATGGTTAGGAATTTTTGTTTATTTGTTTGTTTTTTGATTGCTGGTGGAGTGACAGATCTTAAAATGTATTTTTGAATAAGATCATTATGACGGCTACAAGTTAAGGCTTTCATCCCCTATTCCCTCTCACCCCCAAAAGCTGGAATTGCACATTTTTTATGCATTCTCACGAATTGAATAGAGATCCCACACATCACAACTGCTTTGTACAGAATCTGCTTTTAGCGTATTATGAAGGTCTAGCTTGAACGGATTAGAGGTAGTTAAGATTAAATTAATTGAGAAAAATAGTCCTCTAGTCAATCAGAATGGATACCTATATCGTCAAAAAAAAACCTGGCACACACTTACTGCTCCTGTTTGTTATGTTACCGTTTTAATTCCTCCCCATGATTCTAGCAATGAAATGCTTCAAAATGTTTCAATACAGCGTTTTTTACATTTAATTATCTGAAACGTAGTGATAAAATCGCTTCTTGCGTGAAGTTACCAGCTAAATTTAGAAACAAAATGTTATCTCTGCTAACTGACATGGTGAGTCAGACTAAACTTTTACTCATAATGACACGATTAATCAAGAAACTGCGCGGCCAGGACACTCTGACCGATAATTAGGAAATATAAGTTTTACTTACCGTGATGTGTTTGTAACACGGTGTCTTTGTATCATCCTACATCAGGAAGTACATCAGGAAGTCTCGCATCATAAGACTCAAATTTGATCATGTGACACCCAAACCGGAAATCACGCCTCCGAAATACGTCATTGCTACTGAACTCGATGTGTTTCATAAAGAAAGGCAAATTAAATACTCGAAAAAGTGAATATTTGTGAAGTTAGCGTTAAGATACAGAATATGCCAATTTGCAAATATTCCATGGTGCTTTACCTCCATCCGAGTATTTTCTATCTGCCAGGCTGCTGTTGTCCAACAGGGGGCGGCATACTGTCCTCATGGAAAATAAGTTTCACTCCTCAGTTCATTTTTCACAATTAACAAGTCGGATACATATTTATGTATGTGATAATTTAAATAGAATTTGTATAATATACACGCACTCTGGGCGTATATATATATATATATATATGTTTATTATCCTCTGAGCTCGGGTCCTCTACTAGAGGCCTGGGAGCTTGAGGGTTCTGCACAGTTCTGGACTGAGATGTCTTGTTCCTGGGATCTGTTGTAGCCACTGCTCCAGCTTGGGGGTGACTGCCCCGATGACCACAGTCACCACTGTGGTCTTCACCTTCCAGGCCCTCTCCAGTTCCTCCCTGAGGCCCTGGTATTTCTCCAGTTTCTCATGCTCCTTTTTCCTAATGTTGCAGTCACTTGGTATTGCTACATCCACCACAATGGCTTTCCTCTGTTGTTTATCCGCTACGACAATGTCTGGTTGGTTCGACCTTACCATTTTGTCTGTCTGGATCTGGAAGTCCCACAGGATCTTAGCGCGGACATTCTCCACCACCTTTGGGGGTGTTCTCCACTTTGAGCTCGGGGGCTTCCAGTCCATATTCTGCACAGATGTTTCTGTACACTACGGCTGCCATTTGGTTATGTCGTTCCATGTATGCTTTCCCTGCCAGCATCTTGCACCCTGCTGTTATATACATATATATATATATCTACCATTTAGAAGGCAGCCACACTGTTTCCCTAAAGTAGTGGAAAAACATCTTAAATTAGTCCCTGTCACTAACATTAATGACTTTACACTTATACAAACAGAAGTGAATAATGAAATGAACAGACAAAACTCAGAAGAAATTTTCCAAATCTTTTCTACAAAAATTTAATTGCAATATTATTTACAATGGATGACCCTTAAGCAACGACCAAACTGGAAAGAGGGGAAAATCTTCAAGTTGCTCAGTTTGGAGAGAAGAAAGGAGGATGCATATGTTTAATTGAAATTATACAAAGTAAAAAGCTAAAAATGCAATTTGTTGCACAGATGTCACCCACACTGAGAAATGCACATGTGAAGTGAGTCTATATAATAAAGAAAACATCAATGGGACAGTGCTGTAATTCTGAATGAAATACATAAATAAATAAATACATTCAAAATATGTCTTTTGCATGCCATCATATCAAGTTATAAAATAAGCAAAACAGAAACTATGAACAAAGCAGAAAATTGTTGTGTTCAAATGAAGCATATATTATATATTTATATATTAATATCTATATCTATATATGACATATATAGATATATATTCTTTACAAATAATTAATATTTGGTATTATATTAATTCTTACAACAGATATGATATACAAGAGATGAAAATAGTTTTAGCTAAACAACTACCTTTTTCACTTTATCTAGTAATCATAGCGTTATCTCACATTCCAAGTTAAAGGAAGTGTTTTATTAGTCTCAGTGATGCTCTTTCAGCAGCGTAGTTACAAAAAAGTCCTCTTGAAGAATTTTATATTATAGGTTCTAAAGTTAAAACATAGACAGTCCCCTTAGATGTGAGGCCACAGAATGCTAAAATACAGGCATACACTTTAAATATTAAATGAGGAAGCTATTCCCCTCTTTGATTTATTAAAAACCTATTAAAAGTGATGCAAGAAATGATTTTACAGTATGCCGAATAAGTCAACATGATGGCACTTGCAGTTAATAGCGTGGCATTTTTTTTGTCCTTGTCATTTTTGTAAAGTTTGAGCAGAATGAAATAAATAATAAAAAAGCAAACAAAACCTGCAGCTGCATTCTTAATCAAAGGGTCGTCCAGGGCACACATTATGAAGATCTGAATCTATGTCATCCAAGAAGATCCAGCATAGAAAACCCTTCAAAATAAGCTTAAAGGAGTACAGAGTTCGTTTGTAGGAGGTGGCCTTGGAACTCCTCATGAAAGAATCTGTTACTAATGAAAAGGGTAAAGAAAAACATGTTTTATGGAAAAAAAATGATTCACTCTTGGAGACAAACTTGCCCCTACTGCTGCAGCAATCTTTATGCATGGGTTGTAAAAAGACTTAGAGTTTCAAAGATGATTTTTTTTTCTAAAGGTATATACAGATATGTAGAAAAATTAGGGTACCCTCTGAAAGCCTGTGTGTCTGCTAGTATCTTTGGACATAAGGATATTTGATATCAGTACTCAGTAAAGGATATTTCAAGTTGTTTAAATAAGCAAATAAAGCTGAAAAAATTATGTAAAATATAAATAAAATAAAAAGTTGGACTCCTCTATGCTTACTCCAATTTTCAGTGGATAAAATTCCACATATAATACTTGATTAGACAACTGCTGCTCTGGATTTTGAACAAAATCTGCTCCTCTTAAATGTAAGACTTTTAGTTGGATGTGCTGCTGACTACTGGAGTTGTCTAAGAACTGCAGAAAGAAGACTGGCAGTTTATGAGTCTGGTGAAGGGTTTCCAGAGGTTTCAAAAGAATTTGAAACCAGCAGTTCCAGTGTACGGAATATAATCTGTAAGCTGAAAACTTTCAAAACATTTTCCATCATGCCCAGGTAAGCAAGTTCATCCTGATAGCAGAACACAAGATGGTAAGAGAAATTTCTAACTCCCCTGAATTTATCAGCACCATACCTACAGCAGGGTGTTACAGTTGATATCAACATGCATGCCTGACAACAACAAAGAGACTGTGCAACGTCTCCTTTCATAGGAGATGTACAAAATGGAAACCTTTGCTTTTCAAGACAAAGTGTTGCCAAACAAAAAATATATGACTTCTGGATTAATGCTCGTTGGCTAAATGAGCCTAAAACTGAATATTTATGTCCAGGAGAGGACCCTGCACTAACTATGGAGTATGGAGATGGGAGTGTTATGCTTTGCAGATGCTTTCCGGCATCAGGATCTGGCCAGCTCACTTCTATAGAATCCACCATAAATTTCCATGTGTGTCAGAGGATGCCTGAAGAAATTGTGAGTTCATATATTAAAAAAATAAAGCAGAATTGTACCCTGTAACACGACGACGACCCAAAACATAACAGTGAATCCACAGAGGACTGCCTAAAAACTAAGAAATGAGACAAGAAGCATTTCACTGAAGTTATTTTAGCCAAACTGGGTGACATTAGTTACTAAGAGTTTGCATATTTTAAAGTCTTCCTCAGAATATTCATACAGTATTTTTTTTGATAATGTTTGATTAATGAGTATTATAAGGTTAATTTTTAATATTTGCTTGTGAATGACCCACTTTTTCCACATCAGGAGGTATATTAAAACAAAATTATACATTGATATTTCAACATTTTTTCAAGAAGAATGCAATATTTTATGGGGTGCTTGAATTTCTTAACATGATTGTGCATATTTTTTTATACAGATATGGTGAAGCAGGCTTACTTCTATTGTTCAAATCTGTTTGAACCCTTTTTACTTCCTTGTGAGTTCTGGCACTGATCTTGCATTGCTACTTAGTGCTATTCATTCATGGACATTACTAGACAAATGGTCTTGTTGAAATTAGTGCTACTTGGAGGAGCAGGAAGCCATATTTTAAACTGAACCAACGTAATGGATATGCAAGACTTCTACTTAGTTCTGCTCATTTTGCATAATCGAGATAGTTCACAGTCACTTCATTGACAGCCTTCAACAAAGTCAGCCTGGGAGAAATCGACAACGGCCAATGCATGTAGTGCTGATGCTTAAAGTTTTACAGTGTGGGCTGCTATTCAGCAACACATTTATCAACACAAGCTGTGAAGGGCCTTGGAGGGTATTTGCTTGATCTCACCAAGGACTCAAAATCTTACATAAGCTGCTTTGCTTAGTCAAAGTCAGGCAGAAAATTACCCAGTGCAGCGCCTTGCCATTCTCACTGAACAGCCTTGAAGCTACACACAGCATACAAGCACCAGCAGTTCGGGGCTCAGTGCAAGAGTGCCGGTCTCCTTTAAGCCAGCATATGTCAGGCCGAGTCTGTCTTTTCTACGTCTTGCTGCCTGCCACTCTGGCAACAGCAAAGAATGAGTCAGCTCTGCCAACGGTCTGACATTAAACACACAGGCAATAATTGGAAATCCAGTGTTATACTGTTAAAGGTTCCTTGAATTGCGGCATAAACGGCAGAACTACGTATGTACTGACTCTCATACTTATCACCCTTACAGATTCTTTCAAAAGATGATTTCAATTAATAAGGGAACAAACGTACTCCAAACCAACCTGGCTCCATGAGAAGCCAGGAGCCAGTAGTTAAACTGGACACAACTGACATTAACACTCTGCTGTAACTGGCAAACAATCTTTTACATCACCGTAGAGGAACCTGAGTCCATTCTTCTTTGGAGATTTCTTTGCCACATTACAGATTTTTTGAGAATGTTGTGCCGTTTTAAGGTTATATCACAGCTGTAATGTCACACATGTAGTCCAGAATTTGTCAAGTCTACCATTTTGGTAGAGAACATAATTGATTCCATCAATTATGGCAAATTGATTTCTTTCTTTCTTTGCCACATATAGATGCTTCACATTATTAAACACAAAATATTAATAGATAACTGTGACTTGAGTTAAGAGAAAAAAAATTTCAAGGGATTATTTTGTTGAGATTAGGCAAATGCTAACCAAACCACCTGACCCTATGTCAAATGTTAATCTAACCAACCTGCGAAATTATGACTTAACATTTATTAGTTAAATTACTGTTTACTGTCCAGTATTATGTTTACTGCACAGTAAACATAATATTAGTAGTGTGTGTGGCTCTGTCAAAAATATATTCTCTTTTTTAAGTATCAAGAATCACAAGTTTTATATATATGGCACATAAAATGTTAAGTTGTATCAATGGTCTTCACTTGTTTTAGATTATATTTTTAAATGTTTGCACATACATTATGTGTAGAAATGTCCTATGTTCAACCACTATTTTTTTAATATTTTGAACTAAATTCTACCAGGCTAAAACTTTCTCTGTTAGTTTTGTTATAATGCTTAATGTCACACATTATATGTATGACATTCACCCAATATAATGGCAACTTTGACACTGAAACTTACTTTAGTTATACTCTTTAAGTGCTATTGAACCCACGCTTTAGTAAGGTGAAGCAAGCAAACACACTGTAAGGAACTGCTCAGACTTCACAAAGTGCTAACATCATATAAGTTCACAGATTTATGGGTATCAGCACAGGTGAAATTAAAATGTGTGTACTTGTGATGAGATCATATATGTTCTGAGTACAAATGAGTGTGAGGGCTGCATCATGCAGTTGGAGGTCAGCTTGGCACGCCCTATAACCTGAACTGCATCTATGTTACGTTAAAAAAAACACTTTAGATCTGCCTAAGCCACCTAAATACTCTTGGAAAATTTGTGACTTTACTTATCAGTTGTGTTACATGAATATACTTGGCACAATAAAGTTCAACAAAAGTCAAATCCTAAGTTTGGTCTTAGCAGCATCACACTTGCTAAACTTCTTGAAATGAACAATTTCACATTTTCTGATGAAAGCATTTACTTAAACGAGGGAGGTTAGAAAAATCCATCCATCCATTTTCTTACACCCTTGTCCCAAGTGGGGTCGGGAGGTGCTGGTGCCTATCTCCAGCTAACGTTCCGGGCAGCTAACGTTCCGGGCGAGAGGCGGGGTGCATCCTGGACAGGTCGCCAGTCCGTTGCAGGGTTTGAAAAATGTAGTTAATATTTTAATCTGAAAAACTATTGGCTGAAAACCTAGCCAATATTTTGATCCAACTCAAAATATTGAGAATAAAAAAGCATTTAATGATCTGTGTCAGGAGAACAAAACTTAGTTTCTGTTTTCAGAGGGAGAAAAAGTCTAATCTAGGAATCTCTAAGTAATTGAGAAAATGTCCATTCAGAAATCAATTTTAACTTATATTCAATTCTTGTCCATAAACTTCGGATACTAATGTCCAAGACTAACTCTCATTGCAAATATCAAAAGAGTGGAATATATTATGAGCATAATACATGAGCAGAGATCATATCACACCATCTAAATGATTTACAGAAGTTTGAATAAAACAAAACATAAAATTATTAGTAGCATTAAAAGAGGTTTACCCACCAGAAATATCTAAAAATTGGTTATTTATCTTATTTTCAGTTGTTCAAAACATAGTCCTTTTTAATTATTGTTAACATGCACACAAACCAAAATCTGCACTGCCAATTTGACCATACTATAACATATGTAACATACTGAGGCTCACCAGGACAAAACAAACAAAAATGGAGACATCTTGCAACAGAATACCCCAATCGAGTAGATATTGTAGGATACAATATTCTTTCTGACTAGTTTTGTGTTGATTTGGAATGAATCATCCCACAAATAGTTATTTTCTGTCATAGTAGGGAGGAGAAACAGCTTGTTTGAGCATTGTTTCAAGTTTTTTCAAACATTACCCTCCCATTTTACGCAAGTTTTTAGCAATATACTTGTGAAGTTTCTACTATTTGAGACTTAATATTTGCATCCCCCAGGAAATCCTTTGGCCCAGTTTCAGTTTGTTAATTCTGATCTTTTCGTTCGAGGGACTTTGTTATGATAATGCTTGGGGACACTACCACAGACATGGAGATTTTCAGTATATTTAAAATCAAAAAGCAGTTCATAGCTTAAAGAAATATTGACATTTTGTTTACGTTTTGATGGTTACTTCTTATCAGTCCTCATTAGCTGTGGACTGAAGGCGCAACTTGAAAGTGTTTGGGAAATGATGAAAACTGAGCAGCAAAATTCTATGTGCCTCTGATCATCCAGATATTTCAAAAGCAAACATAAGGAGGGGGAAAAACAGCATAACATTCCCACTCACAATTAAAAAAATACAACAGTACTATTATGAACTTGGTTATGTACATTTCCCTTGAAAATATTGAGAATTATATAAGTGCATAAGTGCATTTGTCTACACATTTTAATCTAAGGAGTTACATAAACTTTTATAGTTTTTTTCGTTTCTTCTCTACTGCATTGACATGAAGAAAAATGTTGGCACAAGACTTGCAGGTTTACAGCTTCAAGTAAATGTCTGAAAGATGGCAACATGAACATTGGATATTTAGAAAACCACTGTGAAAGGTGCACATTAAACAGCAAGTAGATGTTATTTCTACAACAGGTCACTGAACTTGGGTGCATCTGAATAAAGTAAAATATGATTAAATAAGACATTTTTTCAAGACATTCACATCAAAAAGGGAAAAGGTATGTAACATAGATTAAATACAAACTCCACAAGGAGGGTAAGCCACAAAAAGTATTTTTTTTATTTTATCAATATTCCATTTATCAGAATAACATGAATGGGAAGTTGAGTGCAAGGAAAACTGTGACTCAAAAAGGTACAGTCAAATGTTTCACTATAATTAAATATTTTTAAAAGATTTCTCTTACATAATATTCAAAATTTGTTAAACAGATTTTTGGGCTTCATTAGTACAAGTCATAATTACCAATTAAGTGTGAATTAATCGGTTTGTGAGTTTCACTTTTTGATTTGAATTACTGAAATAAATAAACTTTTCAATTATATTTAGATTTATTAAGATGCACACCTTATTATTTATCATGACTAGACATGGTAAAAGGCTGCATTTTTCACATCTAACCAATCAAAAGCTTAGTAGGAATTGCCTGAAGCACCTTGAATAGGTAACCTGTACCATGTGCACGTAGTTGAGGTATTTCAAGCATTGGCACTTTTTCAAACTCAACAAATTGGTGATATTTAGCCATTGATTCAATCCTTTAAAGACTTGCAGAAGCAAAGGTAATCTGTAGGGATTAAAAAATAGTGACAGGTTATAAACTTTGACCAATTTTATAGCACTCCAAATAAACACATTGATGGTTAGCTCCAAGGTGTGGTTGCTGGTAAGGTTTTCAAAGCTGCACTTTTCTTCCTCTTAAAATGGCACTTTGCAAATGCTGAAAAACTACAGATGTATCCATCCAAGACATGAGAGAGATAGTAGATCTTGATCACCAACAAACCAACACAAAGATCCAACCAACCCATGTCAGATGTACGTTTTTGGCAATGGAAGTCTAGCTTCGGCACATCCTAGAGTCCAGTGATGTTGGTGATGGGCACTGAGGATGGCTATCGGACCAGAGATGGATAAAGGAGGAGTTGAAAGAGAAGCAGTCTAGACAAAAAGGCTAGTTTTAGGGTTGCTGGAGCACAGGAGCAGGGAAAGGTACGTATCCCTGATCCAACGTTTTCTCAAAGTCTAGTCTGAGCCTCTGGAATATAGATCTCAATGCTGTCCGCCCTCTCTGAGGCTGAATTCTGCCGGAAAGAGGCTGCACGTTTGGCTGCCATGAGCCGCCGGCGTGCCTCCTGCCGGTGCCTGTCAGGGAGGTCCAGGGATTTCTCCCTGGTCATTGCACTCTTCTGTCTTACTGTCTTCTTTGGTACGGGAGCTGGTGGCTGCAGGAAGATGGAGACAATGGTCATATTTACCCTTCCCCACCTACAACTTGCATGTGTGTTTTCCTTTTTGCTTCCACAAAAAAAAAAAGTCACCAACCTGGACTCTGACTCCTTACCTTCTTTTCTGGGCTGTCAATTGGTCGCCAGTTGTTGTTCTTTATCTGCTGCAGCTGGTCAAACTTCATGCTGACATCGTCAATGGAGAGTTGCAGCAGATCCCAGAACCCAGCCAGGTCCTGAGAGGTGGGTCGCGGCATGGCACTAGGGTCCTGGGGAGAAAATGCAGGATGCAGGAAACACTACTTACTGCATTTCATCTCAGATCCACTAGGTGTCCTTATCAGACTTAAAAAATCAGAGTGTAAGGGGGACTACCTCTGGCATACTTTCATGGATGAGGTATGAAACTGTCTTTGTCACATTGGTCCTATTAATCATTTGATTTTGCAGATGGAAAGAACACAGATTGAGAAATGCTCCACTGTCCCCAAAGCTGGCCTGGTTCTGGTTTTAGCGAATCATCAATTCCTACTTAATATAGAAATTTGGTTTCTGCTTCACCTGTCTTCACAATAATGCATCCATATTTTCCAAACCAATATAAGGCAAAAATGATTTGTAAAAGAGCAGCAACTAATCTGGTGCTAAATCATGACATTTAGATAATGTGGCTGCTGATTTTCTCTTGCTGCTGTATGATGGCTTCATAAAATTCACAATTCTGTAGCAAAGCTTTACATCCGTAAAATTTTCTAGTAACACTTTTTCTGAAGGGTTGTGATTTCAGAATAGTGCTTGAAATGACAATGTCATAAACATGGTATTACACCTGTTATGAACATGAAGAATTCTTCATAAATGTTTATGAGCTGTTGTCACGAAGTGTCATTTGGTAAATAATGACAATTTTAATCCAAAGTTCCATTAAAACTTGCATTAAATGTTCATGCAAAATGTCAGCTTTGTATGAAAAGTGCCATTATTTACCAAATGACACTTCATGACAATGGTTATAAACATTCATGAAAAAACCTTCATGCTCATAAGAGGTGTTATACCATGGTTATGACAGATGCACACCCCTTTAAATAAAGTGTTTCAGATTTTCCATCAGTCAGAGATAGATTGTGTAAATACTAAATGCTGTTTTCAAATGATGACTTCATTATTAAAAGAAAAGTAATCCAAAGGAACCTATGCGAAAAAGAAATTGCCCCACTTGTTAAATCATGAATAAACTGTGTTTAACCTTTTTTTTCTTTTTCTTGGTTTTATTAAAAAGCTGAATTCAATTTTTCTTAAGCCTGATTACTGCCAGACCTGTAAAATCAAGAAATTAATTAAATAGAACCGGTTTGACAGCGTGAATTGAGGAGAAACAAGGTCATTGAGACCTATCAGCCTGGAAAAGGCTGTAAAGCCAATTTTAAGGCTCTGGACTCCGACGTATGACAGTGAAAGGCAATGAGTGCTCCAAGATAAAAAGCACTGCTGATCAAAAAGAGGACACATGTCCTTTCTCACATTTGGCAAAAAACATCTTTATGATCCCAAAGACAAAAAAAAAAAAAAAAAAAATCCTTTTTAGTGGGTATGCTCACCAATTCATTTGTTGTAAATAACGGAAAATATCTGGATGACTTGTCACATTCAGCCATCAGTTAACCTCAACCACACTGGTAATACAGGAAGACTCATTTAAATCTAGAACATTAATGAACAGCTCAGAAAAACTATATCAAGGGTTTGGCCTGGTCTGAGTCTTAACTAAAGGTCAGAGATGATGTTTGAAACCCCTCCAATGATATAGAACTAAAACAATTCTGCCAACGGAGATGACCAAAATTCCTCCACATCACACATACAACTCATCAAAGCAGAGCCAAGAGCTCTGAGCAGGGAACAGAATACATTACTCCTATCTTCAAATACAAACTGAAATACAAACTGAATACAAACTTGATTATACACATTAGATGCCAAGGTTAAAACATCCTAAGGTTTCCAGAGTTGTAAGATTTAACTTGAATTGGGAGTTTGAAGGGTTGGCTTTGAATATTAAGCCGTTCAGCTCCTCCCAATGAAGCACTTAAAATATGCTGTCTGCCTTTGAAACATTTCAAATAAGACTCTCAGAAAGTTAATTGAGGAGTTCAAGAGGAACTGAATTAAAATTAGATTTCTTGTTAAGCCTCTAGTTTGTGGGGGATTTCATAGATGAAGTCAAAATGTAGTGACTTTTATTGCATATAGATTTATGCAGTCAGACCTTTTTAACTAAAGTAAATTCTTCCCTAAACTTACACAACACTGTCTCTTTTAGCAGGAAAATTACTTGCCTTTTCCTGTAAGGCTTCTTCAGACTATCTAATTCCCCAGTTGCCATTCCTTCTGAATGAAGTGTTTTCTGCTGCATGCTGCAAAAAAACAGCAACTCTATCTCTCATAACCACAAACCAGCTTCATCTAAAAAGTTGCCTACCTGACTGTGTTCTGTCTTACAAATATAGAAGAAGAATCTCCATTCTTGGTACAGGCTACAAAGCACGCATTCATTTCAAAGCTAAATTACTAATTACACACCCACCCATGCTCCTATTGCCGTGATTTCAAAATGCTCAAATAAATAAGATGGAATCCTATTGACGGACAATGTTGCTTAAATCAACATGTTCTATATTCAGGCAGCTGTTATATGAAGGTAAAGGACTAAATGTCTGAAATGGGGTGGGGATAAAGATTGTGAAATCACATGACTGCATCTAAAGACAGAATATATATATATATATATATATATATATATATATATATATATATATATTTTTTTTTTTTTTTTTTTCAAATTGCAATCCAGTCGTTTGTGATCCTTTAATTTAAGAATGTGAAGTGACAAACGCATTATGAAGAAAACTGCACAGTCAGATTTTCAAAAGTTTATAGCTTGTACACCAACATGTCAAATGCTGCAATAGAAAAGTAAAAGGTTTTCTGCAGATAAATTATTAAGAGCTTATATTTTAATTTTCACAACTTTTTCCTTTCAACTGTGTTCAGGCCTGTATCTCAAGATAGTTATTCTAATTTTAATGTCAAATAAAATTACCCTAACCCAGTGGTTTAAAGAGAACAAATATAACTCCCCCTGCCCCAACTGTTGGTTCCCAAATATTTCTGGGCCCCCTATGGATTACAATAAAATCCCCCCCAAAGAAGAAAAAAAAATCAACTGGGCACACACATCGTTCAACCAGACATAAACCTATAAGCATATTTTGTTTTCAAACTCCACTGAAGTTCATTTCACACTTCTGATTGCAACAAAACACACTACAACCATCTTTACAGTGAAACACTTTTGTGTAACTTCTTTTTATTTTTCATTCATCCATATCGCTTCCAGCGTCCTCCCTGCAATGGCACTGCGCCCCCCTAGGGGGCACGCCCCAGACTTTTGGTACCACTGCCCAAACCTACGGCTGTTAGCCAAGTCTAGCGGGGATGGACAATACTGTCAATAGGTGTCAGAAAAAGTGAAAAACAAAAACATTAAAAAGGAAAAAGTGAGAACAAGGTAGTCAAGAACATTGTGTTGATGCTGTTTTTGGAATGCTGAACTCAGACATCAATTCATAACTCTATAGTTGCTCAAGATAAGATGTTAGCTAAGTATCCAATTTTTAATTCTTGATTCATAAGGTGATTTATCTAGTAAGGAGAAGAAAGTCAGGAGAAATGTTGTCTGAGAGTCCAAGCAACTTAAACGGTCACTCTCACCAAGTACTTCTGTATAATTTACCACTAAAGGTTATTGAATGCTTGTGCATTCAGGTAGATATTTTCCATTTCTGACCAGCAATGCTATTATTATCTCTAAATGAGATCAGCAACTCCTTTTATCCAAATATTATATATTTGTGGGTCATGAAAATAATTGTGAAAGTTTCTCCTTTTTTCCACGCCTGCCTCTCATTTGAAAAAAAAAAGCATGCAGAGCTTAGTATAAATAGTTGACATCTCTAATACATAACCTTGTCTTACCAGATTTTGCTGACACAGCCAGTAAAATTGTTGGAATTTCTGAGACATGAGCAGCTGTGCACTTCCCACTGCACTTCGAATTTTACCTAAAACTGAAGAAGAGACACAGTGTGATATGTTTTCATTACAATCTACTGAGGACCCTTGGTTCATGCTTGACATGTAAAGCATGGGATGCTTACGTTCCTCTGAGAGGTCATTCTCCTCAGCTTCTGCCTCCATCTCTTTACACCAGGCTTCCATCCTCTTGGTCTCCGTGTGGAGCAACTGCATGAACCAGCTTCCATCTCTCCGGAGGGACGGAGACACCCTTCCCGACTCACCCGCCGAGGCTGCACTCTCCCGTGAGGATGGGGGCTCTAGCTGCCAACTTGTCTCACTGGTTGTCTCGCGTGGACTGGATGGTTCAGCGGTGGTGCGGTAATCATCACGGTAGCTAAAGAGGCCTTGCGTACGGACAGTGCGCACCGCTCCATATTGCGTAGGCGTACTGGGCTCTGAATGACGCTGAAAGCCCCCACCAAACTGCAGACCTTTGTCTTCCATGGTGGGAAAGCCCTCCAACTCCAGGTCAGCTTGAACAGCTGCCGTCACACTGTTGGAGCGTTTGAACCTTCCCTGTCTGAAAAACAAAGCAGAAGATGAATGAAAATCAACAAAATTATATGTAATGGCAGTGAAAACAGGGCTAGCATTTATTATAGAGAGCTCAAACATCAAAGGCAGAATTTTTTTAATAATGTAACAACCTAGGCACCATTAGCTCACCCTTTTTTGTCGTCCTCCACCTGGATCCCGACAGAGTGGTACTCCCGTGAGCCTTTGCTTTCAGACTCCGAGTCCGTGGCTGCTTCCACCTTGGTTGAAGAAACGATAAAAACCAACAGTGCTTCTCATTATGTGAGCTGCCATTTCCCAGTGCCTCTGGGTTTATTGGGTTGGGACTGGACCGAGCAACTTAACTGTACATGGCACGTCAGAAAGTAAACACTGTATGATTTATTAGAGGCTGCAAAGGCTAAAAGACTGCAGAGGGTTGCTACAATGGACTGTGGGTTTGTCCAGAATTTAATTGAAATAGGAAATGTTATATCAGACAGCAAAAAGTAAATTGTAGCTGCGGGTTTAAGGTGGGTTGCTTCTAGATTTTCAGAAAACGGCTCAGTAATCACTATGAGTCATTTTCATCTTTTAGAGTTTGAATTTTATGAGGGTGTCACCTACAGCCTCTCTCTTCTCTCTAACCCTGACTGCTGTATACTTTTATTTTACTGAAACATTAAGTCCAACTTATTTTTCACTGGGTAACAAATGCTTTCTCCTGCAGTGAGTGGCAGAGTGCAGGAATCATTTCCTGCTAACATTAGCAACTGGGAATTGTGCATGCTCACACTTAAATTATCATAATCACTTAAGCATTTTGTGTTGTTACAACCACAAACTTCTGTGTATTTTTAATAGACTGTAAGTAGGGACAGAGCAACAAAATGTAATGTGATGTGGAAACTCAAAGGATTCAACCCTGATTAAAACGTCATAAAACCACTTTTTACTGCTATAATCAGGGCCGGCCCACAACCTAAGCAAATTAAGCAGCTGATTAGGGCCCCGAGGCCACTAAGAGGCCCCTTCAGTGGAGCTGATTTTTAATTTTTTTTAAAAAAATGAAGTGATTATGAAATTATTTGTTTTAATAATGATATATTTGATAATCCATGCAGAAATTATAATTTTATTGACAAAAAGAAAAAAATAAATTGCTCTTGGGGGCTCTTGGGGGCTCTTGGGGGCCCCTGGTGACCGCAGTAGGTATTGCATGCTTCTGTGAGCTGAGCTCAACATGAGCTGCCATGCAGTGCACATCCAAGCATCCAAAGCTCTGGTCAGAAGTTAAGAAACAAAACAATGTCTCAAAAAAGGACTTATCCTTCAAGGAGTGAGAAAAGAAAGAGGAAGTCTGTGGAAATATTTGAGTCTCCACAGATTCTCACTAGGCTATTACGACGGAAAAAATATTTCCTTCATCTAAACCATCTCATTGTTGTTCCAGCTGTATGTTCAGTGCAGAGATATTATGGGCTGCTTTTGTGATTAATGCTCACCACGTCTAGCCTGTCACTTCTGGTGCGAGACTATGCCTTGGGAGGTTTGTTGTGTCATGTTGTTCCTTTTTTAAAACAATTAATTGAACAGTGCTTTGTGAGCTGATCAAAGCCTTGGGCATATTTTAGCCACTTTAAAATTTCTATGCCTGTGTTTCCCTGACCTGTCTAATGTCTTCCTTGCTCTACATGAGGCTGTTTGTTTGCTAATGTTCTCTAACATTACATAAATCAATGAATGTTGGGTGGCATCATTGTTGGCTGTTCTCAAGCATAGAGACTATCATAAAACCAAGACAAAATTGTAGTTTGATGCGTTATACTAACAAGGATCAGCTATTTTTGATGCCACTTATAATATTGCCTTTTAGAGTTTTGAAAATAATGCATAAGATATAAAGACTAGACAACAACTGATGATATACCAAATACGTAAAGAAGGCAGGAAGTTTTTTTGTTTGTTTGTTTTTTACCAAATGATTCATATTTACAAAGAGCTTTTTCTTAGATTTAAAAAAGTCTTTAGTGCCTCGTTCAAATATGTTTTTTGTTGTATGTTAGATGCTGCTCTTTTCTCTCTCTTCAGGCACACGCAATAATGATCATATCTAGGGCAAGAAACACTCAGTTTCTGAGTGTCTATGACACCGAGATACCATTAACCTTGCAGGTGGTGAATGACCACTGTGTCCGCTTGCGGCATTCCTTAAGTGAATGCCGCTAGCAATCACTTAAGGAATGCTAGCACTTAACTGTTTAAAGTTAGCAGTTAGCAGATGTTCAGAAGGAAGCACAGAGGTGTACAAATTTATTTAAAAGTAACTTACATGTTTTACTACATTATTCAAAAATGCCTATGGTTAATTCAGGCTGTGAAAGAGATTATGACTTGCAACAGAAACCAGAAAGGCTAAACGGATGAATTGTTTGCAGGATTTTTGAAATGTTTGTGCTCAGGCAAGAATCAATATTCTGTGGGAATGCACACAGTTGTTTAAATAGAACACACCTCAATATTTTGTTAATATTAAATTAATCATAATTCTGACTAATTTAGCTCTTTGGCCTCTAGTTTGGGTCAATAATATTGATTAGATCTCAGATTTTATTTAGAAAAATAATCTATGAGGAGTGGTGGAGGCACAGAAATAAAGCGCACGACCCATGTACGCGGCTATCACAAGTTCGAGTCCCGGCTTGTTGACCTTTGCCGAATGTCTTCGTCCCCTCTCACAAGCTGTTTTCCCGTCCACTCGCTGTCAAATAAAGGCCACTAGAGCCAAGAAAACCCTTTTAAAAAAAACCTATCTTGCCTTAACACTTGCTTTTGATACCTCCATGTGTTGCCATGATTACATTCACACAAAGAGTCTTTGTAAACACCTTCTATAAGATGTGAAACACAGTTTAAAATATGACAAAAATAATTATTTTGTCTTTTAAAATAAATGTAAAATCTTATTTAACAGCTGATGCTGCCACCCCGCTCTTATTGTAGACAGTTAATAAATAAACATGAACATGACTAGAAAACAAATCTTTTGAATGCTTCCTTGCTTTGTAGTTCTTAAAAAGAAGTCAGAATCAGCCAGATTGGCAAACATCAGCATGTCAAAGCTTTACAAAGCACAAACATAGGAAACTGGCCACAAAATTCTGATCAGTGTACTTCTAATTTATCATGATTCACAACTGTACTGACCCAACAGCGTTTGCAGACTAAAACACTCTTTATCACACCATGTAGCACTCCCTGCAGTCTAAATCCAAAACTATCTTCTTTCTCACTTTAAATATGTCTCTTCACAATTTCTTTCTCTTGTTCTCTGTTGCTCATCACCTCCCAAATTATGTCTTTCACCTCTCTTTGTGAAGCATTCACATTAATTTCCTGCTGCCACAGTCTTTCTTTTTTCTCTGCAGACTGACAGACGTTTCTGTTTGCCATTTGAATATTTTTCTTCTGTTCAGCTTAGAGAGTCTATTCTTTCTATGTGACAGAACCAGTTCAAAAAAAGGGTAACAAATAAAAAAGCTGATGTTTTTAATCCAGATAGTAGGAGAAAAAAATGTAATTTTGCATGTTTTATTGGACATTTTAGAGCCATATTTTGATAGTTATTTTAATAATAGTGAGTGTGTTGCATATCACTAACATGCACATCCTCCTGGCTTCTCAAGGATCTTGGGCATGTCCCGACTTCATTTAAGATCAAGCAGTGCATGCAATGCAGTCACAATGCCAGCACTGTTTTCCTACAGCCAAGCATAATTAGTCTGGTAATGCCCAGACATGTGTTGACATTCATGTCAACTGGAGTTAATTTGTCTAATATTTGGTTAATGAAAAATTGCCTCCTCAGCTTTTTGGCAGCCTCTTGCGCTCTTTCACAGTGCTAACGTTTCGCTTAAAACACATCATGCTGACATACCTTTAGGATAATTATGGCTGCATGTCTTTTTTGCAAATATTTTTACCCCAACTTTAATTTCTATAAAATTTGGCAAAATAATCCAAAAAACAAATAAATAAATCATTTTAAAGCTTTGCAATAGGATTACTGTGATAGAGGAGCTCTGGTAAACAATAGTGGGTGTGTCCATTGAAGGTATACATACTATCTTGCAAAATATTTATTAACCTTATGAGATGACAAAATTTCTTTTGATTTACATATAAATACATAGTTGTTAAGTTCAAAGGGACAAAGTTTTTACAAATAAAAGTATGAGAAGTGTAAAGTGTGTTTGTATTCTCTTCAATTAAACCTGATATACCCCAACCTGCTATTGGGGTATATCTCGAGCGGCTGGAGACTGAATTTAATTTTTCCACGCTTCTTTGCAAAATATCTCAAGCCAAGTCAAATAAGATGGAGAGTACCTATGAACATCACTTTTCAAAACACATTTCTTCTGAATTTAGGTCTTAACTTTGACCGGACCCTTCAATTATGATGTATACTTTAATCTTAGTCATTCTACTCTATTTCTGATTGTTGGTTTTAGGGTTATAGTCCTGGTTGAAGTTTAACCTCTGCTCTATCTCAAGTCTTTTGCAGTCTTTACTATGGTTTCTTCCCATAGAAAAACAGCAAATGCTATTAGTGTTCAAGATGAAAGCACAAAAAGTTCAGTTTCTGTTTTATCTGACTAGATCTGGATCTTTGCAGTTCCTCCAGATTTACAAGGCTCATGGAATAGTTGTATTTAAAATGATAATAAATTACAGATAGACCCTATTTTCTATTTGATTTTTCAAGAAACTGTATAAAAGTGCACTTTATTTAGGATATCAGACTAAAAAAGGGATGAATAAAAATTAATGTAGCATCATGCAAATTCTTATTTGTAAAACATTTTAACATATTTCTTCCATTTTAAAATAATCTGTTACTTTATGTTGATCTAAGACATACGATCCAAATAAAACAAATTTAAGGTTGTGTTTGTATTGTGATGAGATGTGGAAAAGTTAAAGGGGTACAAATAAGTTCACAAGGCCCTTTTTTTCAAACAGCGTGTGGAATGATGCGGTCAACGTTTAAGTCGGGGAGTGACATTTTTGAAGATCTATTTTGTATTCTGTTGGGTGTCTGAGAGAAGCTGTTAGCGAGAAGGAAATGAGTGTGCGGCAGCTTGCTGAGGTGACCTCCATTACTTTGTTTTAGACACAGAGCAAAGTTCTGCTCATGAAAAGAGAATGAGGGCTGATGAAAGACAGTCAGGGGGCTGTGCGATTTATGTCCAACAGAATTACTTACCCCTAAAGGTGCTTTAGTGTATGTACGCAGAAACACTTAGGCATGCACATGCTTTCACATGCACGGCATCAATGATCACAGTGACAATGATAGAACAGGTGTGGAAAATATGAGCATCAGCAGAAAGATATACACCTGCCAACTTTTCAAGCTTAAGTTTCAACCCCTCTGTTTACATGACCTCATCACGATGGTGCCAATTAAAAGAGTTTGCTGAGAATGTAATTATTTCGCAATTTAAAGACAGGAAAAGTGCAGAGAAAGTGGCTTTAAAGTGGTCCCTGTGGGAGGCCCTGTGGAAAGTAAAGACAGGGCTGTTGTCCATGAGGTTAAAGATTTCATTAACAAACTGGCTGACCTCTTACAGGATACAAATCAATTCAGAAGAAGGTGAATTGGTGATGATTACACCATAAGTGGAAGGGAAGGCTGAATGTCTATATAGAATGATGAAGAGGTCAACAGGGGTTCCCGGCTATGCATTGACGTTTGAAATTCCAAAGGAGTCCCTGCTGCTGTATTTAAGTCTTTTTAAAAATCTTTTTTTAAAGAAAGCAAAGCTTTTAAGAAAAATAGGAATTCTCAACTTGAAAAGGTTCTAATAAAAACAAAGGACAATGAAATAAGAAAATCCTAATATTTACTGGCATTTTAATAGTGATGTCAGGTTTATTGACCAGAAATGTATTTGAAAAGAATCCAGAACATTTTGAAACCTGGCCTATAATCTATGTTTCATGGTGTACTTTAATTCTGCATACTATTTAAAATCAATACATTCTGACATGTGGTCTAGTGGTGGTCTAGTGGAATTTAATTAATTTCCCTCTTTAGAGCTGCAAACAGGATTAAAGGAGATTTGTTACACTGAAGATTAATGTGACCTAATATTTGAGAACACAAAAATGAAAGTTCAGCTCAGAGTGTCATTGTGGTTATCATGTTCTGTCTCACTCCATATGTTAGCTGAGTCACAATGTGGCCATTTAGGAAATGAAATAATTCTGGCACAAATTCCCTCAAATTTTATATTTGATAGGATTTCAATTTTGGATCTGCTAAAACATCTCTCTTTTGTTTGTATGTAAATCAACAAAACCCGCTTCAGTTGGTGAAATTACATGAAAATATTCTGAATGAGCAAAATGTATCTACTAGATATTTGCTAAGCATTATTCAACCAAACATGAATAGCAGCATCAACTGACTTTGAAGGAAATATTCATTAACTGACTGGTGCCCTTAAGGCAACATCTGGCAATCAATAGACTTAATGTAATTTGGGCATTAAATCAATCTTGAGTAACAGACTTTCTGGGAAAAGGGAGAAGGCCATTACTTTGATTTTATTAGCACAAACCTAAATAAATTCAGAACCTCCTGGTTTAGTTTGATAGAGCAATGTTTTGTTTTGGTTTTTTTCACACACTCATTTCAATGGTTTTATATAAAACTGAATGCAACCAAGCAGACTGGGCAGTCAATTCATAATTTTACATCGTTAAAATTTGAGAGCTCTCTGCAAGGAAGGAAAGAAAGAAACAAAGAAGAAATATTTATATATCAGTTTCAACATTAATCTAAAAAAGGACAGAATGGAAACCACAATGCATAAAGTATGGAAGAAAAGAATAAAGGGACGGGAGGATGAAGTGAACAAGAAAGAACAAAGACAAAATGAGAAATTAAATCATGATAGTAGTCATAGCATCCATTTCCTTCACAGATTACCAGTTGCTCGTTAGCTGAAAAAAATAAATTAATAAGATGTTCTGAAAGAAAAGTAACATATATGGTCATGGCGCAGCAAAAAACTGAATTCCACACTACTGATCCCAGTTTACACACACTATAAAATGTGCGACATATTTCAAAGAAATGGCAAGACTTGATATTCCAAAATTCTCCATCAATTTTCTAATGCTAAGACTCACGTAACCTGTGTTTTGGAAAAATGATGGCAAATAGAGCAAGATAAGAAAATGTGACAGTAGCTTTAATGAAAAAGATCTCACCTTTTGATTGTGTCTTTAAAGCAACACAAGTCGTTTACATTTGTAAAATCCACCCTCCGTACAGGAAGAAGATAACAGTAGGAGATCATCAACACATAAAACTTGAAAAACATCTAAATATAAGTCTGAATTAACTTAAGGTGATAAACAAAGCACAAGAGAAATTGTGTGATTGAAAACAACAAGGGAAGGGCAGAGTTATTAAGGGAAGAGTGAATGAAACGATGAGTATACTACCATTCACCCAAAGCTGCTCCAGCATGCATTGAATCTTAATTAAATGGTTTGCGGAGTGATGACTCACTCTTGCTATTTTTAGCTGCACAGAGGACAGCACTGTTTCTCTGCTGAATTTATGAGTGTGATACTTCTCTGGATTATTAAAGCTCTGCATAATTTCGAGTTGAGAATTGATGGACTCATGTGATCAAGTGAAGGATGTTTTTGCTGTGTACATTTATCTGATGACTGACCTGTATCCCTATAGAGGACCGTGGGGTTTTCAAGTACTCCTCAGCCTTGGACACCAGGATTGCCTTGTCACAGGTGAGCACTGAGCTGTGAGAGTCTGTGGATGGATGCCTCTTTCCTGCCATGATTCCAGCTGCCTCCATGGCTATTGTCACGGCCTTGGTGCTGTCCAGGCTGTCGGTGGAGTTATAGAGGGCCCTTCCTGGCGTCAGCCCAAGAGCGAGGCCATCGGGGGCCCATAGGCCGCCATGTGGGTGACGTCCCTCGTGGTAGGCATCTTGGGTGGATTCAGTGCTGCTCTGGGCTGTGATGGAGATGAGTGGTTTGGAGGTGGTGCGGGGCGGTACGGGAGGGGGGTTCTTCTTGTAGCTCGGTGTGTAGGTGATGGCTAAAAAAGATAGGGGGATATTTTTTTTAAAAGCCAATGATCAAATAATTATCCAGGAACAGATTATTGTTTTATAAACAAAGAATAAAAATACTCACGTTGTACTTGTAACCTTTTTCAGTAAAAGATATTACCATAAAATATGCTGCTTATTCTTGTTAATATTATCTATTATAGTTACTCATTTATTAGTAATGTGCATTTAAACAGTAGGACTCAGTTAAAAAGAATCTAAAAACTGAGTGATCTATAGGCAATATTGCAACTACACAAAAACATGTCAGATTTCCTTTCTTTTTTTTTTTCTGAAAGGACTTCAAAATTAGATGTAATGAGAACAACTTTATATTCTATACCTGTGGTATCATAAGTATCAAAATATGAATGTTTTAATTGTATTGAAAGAGGTTTTGTCTAAACCTCTCTGAATATGTTTTGTTTAGTACTGCTCTGGCTGAACAGCTACTTGTGCTGATGTTTCCTGATCGAACTATGGGTACGACACATCTGACGCAGTACACTTGAATAAATGAGGGGAACAAACAGATTGTTTCCATGACGTTCTATGACCTGTAACCAGACCTGAATTTCTAACCAGGGTTGTTTGCAATTTAATCTCAGGAAACAGGATACACATGCTTTCCTTAAATATTGAGATGTCTAAGGAACATGCTTTCTTTCAATATTCAGATATTTAGGGAAATCATGTGTATGACTGGTTTAAAACACTGAAAAACAAAAGAAGTGTAGATTTAAAAAAAAAAAAACAAAAAAAAAACAAAACATGAGGATAACAACTCGAATACAAAGGTCCAAGTTATAGTAAGACATATTGTACATTTGAATTTTTCAAGAAATGTGAGAGTGAAATTTAAATTTTTCTTTCATTGGATTTTGAATGCTTTCTTCAATTCAGAAACACAACAAATGTACTGGTTTCAGGCAATTTATATATAAAGATTGTGCATTTTACCTTTGCTGAAACTGATCTATTCTTGCGATGTTTCAACTAAAACATGTTGCGAGAATGTTTTAGATGACACGTTTTTGCAACATGCTTCATCTAAATGTTTATGTATGTATATAAAAAAAAACCTCATAATTTTATAATGCCATATAAAATTATGGAGCTAATTTTATATCTCTTCCTGTTTAACATGTGAGAAACAGCTTCTGGATGACTGAAGATTTTGTGTTTAACTGGTATTTTAAAATGAAAAGGTCCTTTATCTCTATCTTTCTTTATTCAACAATATCCGAGAGGAAAAAAATAGTTGGAAGTATCATAAAACATTTTAAAGTAACAAACTAATGAACAAGCCTGTAGAGCAGAGAAAACATGGAAATCTTTTCAGCGTGACACATTCATCAGGCATGAATGATGGCGGAAAAATCAAGGATGCAATAAATAGCACACGTACGGACGATCCCGCTCAAGGAAAGCTGACAACTCTCGTCCTCTTACTTCGTCCATTTGCTGACAGAAAGAAGAGGGATTATTTTTTTAAATGCAAATGAGAGGTTGGAGTTAATCTTTAAGATGACAGACTGATGAACAGATCACAAACACATTCTGCGATCTGACTAGTCTTTATTTTCTAACTCTGAGATAAAAGCTCATGCAGTGGAGTTTCATCCTGAAACATTTGAAGCAGAAGTATGGTTCATGCATTTTTGATCAAAGCTTAAAGAGTATTTAGTTACTCCACTTTGAAATGAAGAAAGAAGGAAAATCACTCATTGAAGTTTATATTGTGGGTTCATCATTTTTGGTAGGAATTTAAGATGTGGTAATCTGTGTTTTTTTTTCTTTCTGTTGTACATATGATGCATCACACAAATCTACTGAAAACCCTTTCGTTAATCTCAAACTCCAAGCAAGCTTAAAAAAAGCTGTGATCCTGAATTAATAGCAATTCAACCAAATTACAATGCAAACAGAAGACTATAATTACAACATAAGCAAATTGTGCCAGAAAAAAAGGGTTCTTTATTTTGTAATATACAAATTAATTTTTTTTACTGTGAAAATGAAGCCCTCTAACAACGTTTGGCCTTTTGTTCACCTGTATTTTTAAAGTCAATAGATAATCTGATCTGTGCGGCATATTTTGCTCTAAGCTGTTAATGACTCATATTGCCAAAATGACCTTGTTGTGGATGCAGCCATGCATGTTAAAGAAAACAAAAACAGAAAACCACACAAGGTACATTGGGGATTTTAAGGACAGGAAAAGCAGATACATTTGAGTTTTCATCAGTTTGAGCATGTTTGTGCACATGACAGCTAGGGAGGATATATTTGGGAGTGTGGAACGATCCGGGAAGGAAAGTGATGATCCGTTCTGAGGGCATGATTCAGCAGGAGAACAGAAATAGAGCCATTATTAGCTAGAGAGTCATGCAAAGGGTAGTCATAATTCCTGTGGCGTCTTGACCATTACTACTCAGCATTTAGATGAACATCGCTTGGCCACAACTCAAACAAATCCCTCTGGAAGATAGACTATACATTGCTTTGCAACAGTATTCATAGCAAACTTTTCCATATTTTGTGATTGTACAAGTGGAAACTCTAACACATTTTTAGGGAATTTTAAGAAAAAAAGAAACAGAAAGTAGTGCAAAAAAAAAAAAGTTAAAAAAAATCTTCAGACATAAAAAAAAAAAAATAGCATGCATTGATATTAAGTTGTTCTCACTCTAGTATACATACATAATATTCAGTTCAAACAATTGCATTTAGAACTTATCTAATCAGTAAAACAAGTTCCCTCGTTTGCTATTTAATCTCACAATAAACTCAACTGTTCCGTGAAGCCTCAGAGTGTTCCATGAATGTACATCTAGAGTATTTTTGAGTAGAGAAATGGGCAAAGAAATTTCTAAAATGGTGTACATGTGTACTACCTTTCTAATTTGTGGGGGTATATGACAAGGTCCACAGCAAAGATATAGTGTAAAGTGGTTTTGCACAGTATTGTATTGACTCAGTAGGGCTGAAAACAAATGCACATCACATTTATTTAGTGAATTGTACTTTTGTTTGCATCATAAAATAACATAAGAAACAAGGACTTTTATGTTATATATTAAAAACGTCTAATGGGTATGAATAATTTAGCAAGACACAAATAGAGCACTGGGAAGTTTTAAGGAGAGTCAAAATACTCAGTGTGAACACAATTTGAATGATCTCCCTTGATCGCCAGTGAAACCTGACACCAACATCTACAATTGTGCCAGATGTTCTAGTTAAATGAAAACACACAGGTGGTGATTCAAACACTCCATCACTTTTCAGATCCCTCTATCTATCAGGCCTGCCTCGTATACCAACACAGGTGTCAGGATTTGGGATGGTTGTGGTAGCGGAGGGGAGATGAGTGTCAGGTCATTAAGAGTCACTTTCTCTCCCCATTTGTATTTATCACTACAAAAGAAATATGGGTGCTTGTTTTGCAACAGGCTGGCTTTTAAGGATATTCAAATGACCCGGAGGAGGTGGAAGATGGATGGTAGACTCCATTATTGGCACAATCACAAGCACTGCAAACAGAAACAATAAGCAAAGTAACTCAAAAAAAGCCACAACATATAAATCGCAAACTGCATGAGTCATTATTCAAGCTTACTTAACCAACTCAGGACGGCTGGGGAAATTTTTAAAGTAAGTAACACAGTGATGAATCACTGCAATAAAACTGCAAATATAATTTTGCTGCCAGTCTGTCTTGCAGATAACAGGGAAGTTATTTACTGTCCTAAAATTCTTTCTAACTGTTAAACAAGTGTTTAACTGCATTTATTTTAGGTCCCTTAAATCCTGCATCCACACAGGACGTGCAAGCATCTTTATATCACAGGTTACATGCATGACAAGTAGACAGATTATAATAAGAGGCTCACAGCATTTAGTGCTGTGTATTCACTGGAACACACAGCACTGGAGGCTGGAAGACAATGCAATCATAAATACGTCTGATGACAGAAGAGATAACATTCGCGACCATTATATCTGTCAAAGTTAAACTCATTTATGTGTCAGATTTTCACCCACAAAATAGCTGCGCAAAACAATGGTGAGCCCCTCGATTGAAGGTTGAGGAATATGACATGGCTAGTATGCAAAATGATGAATGACCTGTTCTTGTATAGCTCTTTATCTAGTCCAAAAGACCCCAAAGGGCTTTACACTACATTCAGTCATTCATCCATTCACACACACAACCATATGCTGATGGTGGTGAGTTACTATATTGTAGCCAAAACTGTACAGTCTCACAGAGGCGAGGTTGCCAGACACTGGCAACAGCAGGAAAGGCGGTGAAGTAACGCCAACCGTACTGTCGCCACAGTTGCTCTAACCGATGATGAATGATAAGAACTAAAACAGACATAACAACCATTTCACTATATCAGTTGTGACTACTCTTACCTATTGTTGGTTAGGACTTGTGAAGGGAATAACTAACTTTAAAGTTTTGTTAAACAAATGTTAGAATGCCTACTTTTGTAACAAAACAAAAACATCAAATTAAGCAAGCATAATGCTTCACATATAGGGAACACTGAATGTAAATTGATTTATCACACAAAGCAAACATATTATGAAAGTTAAAATAGAATACGAGGCTGCAGATGCTAATAAAATACAAATTGTTTGGGAAAAAAAAGAACTGGCTTTCTGAAGAAAGCTGACCTTCCCATAAATACCAGTCAGTTTCTCATAAGTCAATCAATTAAAAAAAAAAGATTCCAATAATATAATTTTTAGATATAAAAATAGATTAAATAAAAGATCATGTATTTAGTTTCTTTTTTAAAACCACATATTTATTTGCAGTTGAATAACATAACAAATCCTTCATAATGACAAATACAAGTCAACGGCTCATCAGTAACAATTCAGTGTTTCTCAAAGGATGACTGACTGTTGAAGCAGTTTATTTTTGGAATTCATGTTACATGTAAACATAATACCAGTGTGCTACTTTGCGAGAACATTTTACAAAAGAATATGTCACTTAAGAGGCCCAGGGTGGTAAAAAGTGGTGCATTTGGTGAATATGTTTAAAATAAATGCATCAGAAATATCCCAATTAACTTTCCTGCTTTTCAAAAAGCTTTCAGATTCATCCAATAAAGAAAACCTTCATAAAGTGCTTTGCATATATTCAATTTGAGATAATACGCAAGAAGATTTTCTTCTGATGTTCTGCTTGAAAATTAATTTGGATCCAAAGCTCTTTATAAGAATCCACACTTCAGTTGGCTATTCCATATAGAGACAATTAAACAGACTGAGAGAACATATATAATACATCTTGTGAGTGGCTTGTAGATATGATGGTACAGAATTCTGCATCTCCATTGGTATGGAGGCTCCTTTCATTGTGCTGAAAATCAAAATGAACTGGACCAATGACTGAGGCACAGTTTATGAAATGCACAAAATATTGAGGCAATCATCAGTCATGCACCGTTATAACAGTAGTTTCTTCATTCAGTGTCACACATGTTAAAAATAGCCACTCAATGGTGCACTTTTTTTTTTCCCGGAAGAAACACAATTCAACAAGTAATTACACTTATGTCTCATTGGTAATACATTCTCAAACGTTGATTCCTGAGGAATAAGATATATTTAAATAAAAAAAAAAAAACACAAACACCTCTTGCTATGTTTGCTGTTATAATCAGACAAGTCAAGTTATTAATTAATAACCTATATACAGTATTTATATATTTTCAATTTAAAGAACAGACAGGGAAATATAAGTATTACACACATCAATATCTTTCTCAGTAAATATACTTTGACAACAAATTCACAACCATTGTTGGTAGCAATCTGCACATACAAAGAAACCAAAACAAGTCCTTTATACGTTCATGTGAACAATGCATGGTCAAGGGAATAAGTATAAAGAAAAGTGGTAAAAAGGCATAAAAAGCCAATAAATTAGCTTTTCCTCTAACATCAGCTAGTTCAATCATTAGTGATGGTCAAGTAAAAGATTCCCAATTTTAAAAGCATCACTCAAGAAACATCTCATCATGGGTACAAGCAGGGAGTGCTTTCTTTATTTTTGTATTATATTCTGAGCCCATTCGTACGGCAATTTAAGACACCAATTTACCATCAACCAGCCACAACCAGATCCAGATTTCTTGTAGTCGAAATTCTACACAGATTAGTTCTCCAAGAGTTTGAGCAAAGGACCACATGTAAATGGATTAGGTAACAATTTCAGTTTTTTCAAAGTAAGTAAATAGTAAGCCCAAAGTGTTTTTTGTGAATGGTCACAATTTAAGACTCAACTGCATAAAAAAACCCCAAACAAACAATTGAAGGTTGTTTAATGTTTTCTGCAAAAAATTATAAACAACCCATTGATTTTGTGGGAGAATGTTATGTGATTTGATGAAACCAAAATTGACCATTTGGATGTGATTGCATTGACTATCCTTGCACAGGTTTTGCATTCCAGTTGCACAAAATATAAATTAACTTGTTTTGATTTCCTTAAATTTAAAACAACATAGGGTGCTGATTTTATGTTGGTTGGCCTAATAGAAAGTTATTTACTAAGAAAAACTCAAGATTTGCTTTTACCCCTACATATATTTAAATCCAGCAATGTGTTTGCATGTGGAGAAGGTTTGGTACCAAAGTTTTTATGTGCATTTTGTACTTTTGTTTTGCATTCAAAAATGCTACATATGTAAACTGCACTGTAACTGCACAAATAGTCAAAAGGATGAATTATTATTTCGGTTTCCAATAAGATATAGTTATTTCATGAAAAATTTACTCCATCATAAAGTAATATTTAGCTATTTATTTTAATCTGCCTTTATTTTGGAAAATTGTACAAATGAAAGGCAGACTTGTGGTTTGCACAACCAATAACGACTGATTAACATCTTAACATGTTAATGAATATAATGATGAATGGCAATAATATCTTTTTTTAAAAAAGCAACTTTTTTTCAAGTTACCATTAATGTTTAATGTGGAGAGGGTTTTTAACCATTTCAAGCTACAAATAATATTTCACAACTTCCCTCTGGCTTGTCTTGTTACAACTGTTACAGTACAGTGGTCCATCTCACTCTAAGATTGTGCAAACAGCATTTCACAGCATCAGAAGTCCATCCAACAGCTCACGTGGTAAACAGTGCATCTTTATAGTTATATGATAACTACCAATACATGTTTCACTCCATATTAGAGTGGCAAAGCAGCTCAAAATAGATTCAGAGAAAGTGTCTATCGTTTTTACGACGATTGTCAGGCTCTCGTACCACCAGTTAATCAGTGTCTCTTTTTAAACAAATGTGTAAAACTATGACAACACGAGAACATTTCAAATCAGTTTGTTTCAAGATTTGAAGTAGTACTTTTAAAAAAGTCCCAGATGATGATTTACAGCAATGATAGCTGCTTAATTATATTTCTAAAGCTTAAAGCAGTTGTTCCCAAACCTTGTCCTCAAGTATTCATGGCCTGCATATTTTAGGTTATCTCCTTGCTTCCAAACACCTGATTTAAATAAGTGGTTGATTAACAGTCTTCTGCAGCATATCAAGGCTGCAGAAGAGGCCATACAATCATTTGAATTAGGTGTGTTGGAACAGAAACACATCTAAAGCATGCAAAGCAAGGGTACTTAAAGACCAGGTTTAGGAACCACCGGAATATTAAATACAGTCAGCATATCTGCCACCAGAGACGTCACTACATTTCTGTAGGCAATCCCTTTCTTTCCAATTCTTCTTCATGAAAATGTTCTAGAGACAAATAGTTCCTCCAATGCCTCTTTAAGGTCCTTGCATTGTATTTCAAATCACTTGATGCTACAATGACCTTCAAATATAACTTGAGCTACATTTTGTCTGCTGAGAATGAGGTATGTGCTCAAAGGGTAAGAGACACATATGTGATTTCTGAACTGTTGTATTCATATCTACCACTCCATAGTTCAACACTGGCACTCCTGCGCACTGTGTCTCTCCCTTTTTCTCTCTTCTGCCATCTGTACCACAAAAAGCCATGCTCCATTGAAGATCTCTCTGAACTGCCTGTGGTCTCCTCTTCAACATGACCTGCAGTCTCCTGGGATACAGCCACGCACTCCAGTGTCTCGGTCATCAGATCATCTGATGGAGGAATTTCTTGAAAGTCTGGTTGGTTGTGAAAGTCTGATGACTGTGTATCAGGTAGCGCAGGATCTGGTGTTGAGTTTGTAGGTCCAAAGTCTATTTCCAGTGATGAATCTGGGGATACTGAACTGGGTGGTGAAATTGTAACAGTGACCTGTGGAATTAGTACTTTGGGCATTTCTGAATTATCATCATAAGTATCTATATCTGGTAAAAGGGAACTCTGAGAATCAAACTGGTATAAAGGAGGTTCAACATCATCAACATTAAAGGATGAATCTGCACTCAGGTTGAAAGGCTCTGGTTCAGGGTCCATAAACACAGAATCAAGGTCATCCTGATCCAGTGAGGTTAGCATGACTATATCAAAGTGGACTAAGTCAGCATGATAAATTGGGGTGTTATCCAGCGGCTCTGGAAGAGGTGGCCACTCTGTGTCTTGGAATTCTGGGTCAGTGTTTGGCTGAGATTCCACTGAACTGAAAGCAAAGGCTGGACCAGGAATTTCTTGCTCTAGAGGAGACTCAGAAGGACATTCAGGATCACTGATACTAGGATAAAGATTTGTGTCACTATCAGTTGAACTTGCTGGAGATACTACATCAAAGTGCTCTGAGACCACTATAGATGGACATTTGATCCCAGTTTCTGAATAATTTGGTTTAACATTATCAGAATCAGTTAACTGAATGTCACAGGCTGGTGTTGTATCTTTGAGAGGGTTTGATGAAGACACCAATGTTATTTTTAATGCTTTTGACCTTATCTCTGTTGAATCATTAGGATCAGATCCCTCTGCTCCTGAAAGATGTGAAGACTCTGAAGGTGGGTCTTGTTGGATGGCCTGTGGCTTCTCAACATTGACAGGATCATCAATCTCTTGATTTGAGGTTGTGTCATAATCATGTTCCTCTGGTGGAGACACAGTGACTGTAGGGACTGGATATGGTAGTTTTATCTTGTCTCTTTCAATTTGTTCTGGGACTTGGGATTTTGTATCATCAGTATGAGATTGTTTAGCATTTGAAAGGGACTCATTAGCTGGGCCCACATCTATTAGTTGATGAGTGATAAGGATTTCTTGTTTCACTGTAGATGAATCCTGAGGGTGTTCGAGAACTTTTTCTGATGAGAGAGAAGCTGCCTCCTGAGTGATTACTGCCTCATTTGTGAGAGAAGCAGATGCAGTTATATTATCTTTGAATGGCAGTTCTAAGTCTGGCTTAGATGTGGATGATACCATAGAGGAATCAATTGGCTCTGGTTTAACTGTTCTACTTGAGCAAGGAAGTATTGGATCTAGAGAGAGAGGGATGGCACTCTCTACAAACATGGACTGCGGGCAAGCAAGAATACTTGGGTCCATTGAAAGCTGTTTTGGCAAATTTCGGCGAGAACTTTTCTTTTCCTCATTCTCCTCTGGACAGTTAACAGCTGCATCTGCAGTGCTTTGTCTTACCAGGGCTTTGCTTCTGGCCTGAATCCCTACAGACACTTTGGATATCTGGGGATTTTTCTCTCTTGCTCCCCCAATCCCTTTGTTTGTGGATGTTGTTGCAACTCCTCCTCCACCAAAGCCTGTCCCCACTCTTGTTCCTGTCCCTGAACCAGTAACAACACCTTTGCCTAAGCCTGCTCCAGTTCCTGTTGCCATTCCACCACCTTGAGGAGACCATGTGTTGTAATGCTGTGTGAAAGTGTTGAAATTACTGTTGAAAGCACGAAGCTCCTTACATAGATCCCGCCTGAGTTCAGCCAGTTCTTGACGCATGGCAGAAACTTCTTCCTTCCACTGCATGCTGATAGCTGCAGCTAATGTGGCAGACTCTTTTATACTAGCTTGGATGGCTTTTGGTGAAGGTCTTTCAGGAGCACTAGATCTTGGGGATCGAAAGAGGCTTGGAGAAACAGGTAGCCCAGACATGGGTTTTGCAGTAGCCCCCACAG
The DNA here is from genome assembly GCA_010277075.1 of Poeciliopsis retropinna. Classification (NCBI taxonomy): domain Eukaryota; kingdom Metazoa; phylum Chordata; class Actinopteri; order Cyprinodontiformes; family Poeciliidae; genus Poeciliopsis; species Poeciliopsis retropinna. Next base: position 9,935,036 of record VMRM01000018.1, read on the forward strand.
CTTCTTGGCTGTAAAGCCTGTCTCTTCTGATGGGGCACCCAAGATCATCATGTGTCAATGGGGCTGAATCTGCCAAATCCTCAGGTATACTGTCTTGATCAGGTAAACAAGTTTCTTCCTGCACATAATTTCTTTCTGCAAGACAAATGTAAACATGAATCTGTAATATAGCCACAGGTATGAACAGCTGGAGATATTGTGCTTTTTATAGTTAGAATTATGTCATGCTATGAATGCCTTGAGTCAAAACAAGACATATCTGTGATATCAGGATTCAAGCAATAATTTAAGAGAATTATTCCAATTAGCTTCTAAGTAAATTTGAAATTAGACATGTACATACACTGTATAAAAAGACACAATCATTTTTGTTTGTTTGTTTTAACTTTACACCAGACTACACTTTTTTACATCTTAGGTCATTTGGGATTATCAAAATTACTTACATAAATGACATATTTATGAAAGAAGGCCTTCTTTATAGTGCATCAGATGCTTTATAGTGCATCTGAGTTTTTTCAAGGTATAACTGTAAATGTATTTTACAACACACTACTTGAAGCAGAGTCATTGTCCACATTCAAAGAAGTGGCCCAGGCTAAAAAGACTTTCTGCAAAGAAGAAGCCATAGCTTCAAAGGTGATATAAAAAGGCCTGATAAGAGTTTACAAAAGCACTCTATAACAATGTTCTAATTGTTTAGAGACAAGTCCTATTTTTTGATAAAGAAACATAGTGAACATATTTAAGCAATATCTTCAGATATCATCAAGCCCTGACAGTAGGTGAAATTGTGCCAAAAAAGTTTGATTTTTAGGGCCAACACAAAGTCCTGGGCTCAATTATATAGATGACTTGTAGGCATTGCTGAAAAGATGTGTGACTGTAACAGTCAACAAACCTGACTCGGTCACACCAGGTAAATGAGTCAGAAGGAATGGGTCAAAATTCCAGAAAACCGATTGTGATAATCTCGCAGAAAAATATCCAAAATATTTGACCCATGCGATAGAGTTAAAATGCAATTCTACTACATAGTAAGGAAATTTGGACAAAAAGTTTGACTTAAGAAAAGCTGAAAAAACATCTTTATTTTTTATTTGTGTGACATTTGGTAAATGGGGCTAATTATTTTAGCTCTAAAATAACTTAGTGCTGACCTAAAACATAAACATGTAGTGTTGTTTAACATCAGACAGTCAAGAAATGCAAATTTTGTGTCATTTTATACATTGTATTGAAATATCTGGTGAGGAACTCTCACTTTATAAATGTCAATGCAGTTCTGGAAACATGAATAATATAATTTATTCTTGCTTTGATCCATTTTAAGTAGTAGCTTACACTGCCTTCTCAATCTTAATTGTATCATGCATTCTTTACAACTTTTCAATGCACAAAGCTGAAATTCTTAGATTTAAAAGTCCGTCAAGAAATGAGAATCTGTAATAAAAAGGGCTGTAAAAAATAATTGCACTTCTATTCTTCAGCTTTTGAATGAGAAAGAAACAATAAAAAACTTTGTGCAGTAAAAAGAGTAAAGATGAGCAAAGCTTCCAAACCTTCTCTGGTCAATCGGGAAAGTATAGCATGAACCCTATTGAAACAGTGAAGTCCAATTAGACAGACTGAATCAAAGCTATAATTGCCCTTTGTTGAAAAGAGCAGCTGAATCAATTTTGCACAGATCTCAGTCTCTTACAGATGCAATATTTTGAAGGGTATTGAGAAAGCAGTGTAAGCAGACATTTGTTTAACCATCAGCACATCTCCAGATGTTCAGACCTCTAACTTTCCCTACAAAAGCCCAGTCTGTCGGCAGCATTCATTCATACTTTTTCTGGAGCCTTATTCTTCTTCTTATATTCTTCATCCTTTCAAAGCAGTCTTGTCTCATCTGTGAATCCAGCAGCCATGAAGGAAGTTGAGTGTACCAGTAGATTATAACCAAGGCCCAGTACCAACTAATCAGCATCAGTATATCTTACAGTGTAATCATTATCATCTTTACATCTTTCAGTACTGAAGTTTAGAAACAATAACTTTCAGCTCTTTTGAGAATTTTTTTTTTCTTTTTGTGGAAGCACAAAGTTTTAAAATGAGTTTGAAAAAATAAATTGGGTAATGCAAAAATCTTTAACCATAGAGAGGATTTACCACTCTGGAGCTAATGTGCTTTAGCACAGTCTGAATTTTGCTTATAAGAAAAGAAGGTTCTATATAAAGCAAATGCACCATGTGTTACCTTAAAACCACAAACTCCATATGAAAAGTTAGTGAAAGAATCCATTGTGTCCCTATTCTCACTTTATTTTCCTTTCACAAAATTTGTGATTTTCAATAGGGTTCATAGCTTTACTCTCCGATGCATTGAAGTGATGAGCAAATCAAGGACTGTTTCCAAAATGACCATAGCTCACAAGCTGCAATTACAATAATCCATGAAAATGGAAACATAAAAAGTGATTCATGCAGCGAATATAAGAATTAGTTGCTACTAACTGCTCTATAGTCATCCATTACTACAAATGTAAGTTTAAATGTTTTTGCATTAATTTGTTAGATCCTTTTCTCACAAAACACAATTCTTCATGATGTATTTATTGGACTGTCTAACTTTTCCTCACCTGTGGTTGACCTGATAGTAGAGGTAACAGTGGACGCCATGGGGGGAATGCAGTCATCATCTTGGGAGTATCCAGCCTGGATGGCTCGTAGGTAACTGTGGCTCCTGGTTCTGAAACATCCAGGGAGGTCCAGTGCCTCCATGGCTTGGGATTCTACCTCACTGAACACCGACTCACACACAGATTCGAACTGACCATTTACTTCAGTTTCACTAACCTGAAGGAAACAATAGACACAGTTATTCCTCCAATGTTGGAGCCAGAAAACATACAAATCTATGACTGCACCATCTGGAAATCTCTTGTTGTGTGGACAAAGACCTTATAAATGGAAATGAATGTGTAACTGCCTTCTGGCAATACACAAAAAGCTTGTAGTGAGGTTTTTTTTCCCTGTGAAGATCATCTAAACAGGAAATGTGGGTGACACATTTATCCCAATCCACCAAAAAGCTTCTCTGTTAGAAATACTTTTTATATATTGATTGTGATTTGATTGAATCGTAGGTTTAAATTGAACAACCTAGAGCTGTGGGTTAATAACACAGTATACAGCTAATTAGCTCAGGCAGACTAAACAGTCAGACCACCAACTGTTTTTTTTTCTTTATCTGATTCTCAACAAAATAATCCAAAGAATGAATTGATTGCGTAGAGCTTCTCAGAGGAGCATCCAAGCTACTCCTTTCAACAGCCCTCCCAACTTTCTCCACCTCCATGAATAAAATCACAGTATTTTCACACCACGAAGTCAAATTAGTGTTATGCATTCTTGTCCCAGTTAAACATTTAAATCATAATGTCATCCCTCCATATCACTTTTGGCTTTCACACATTTAAGCACATTTCTCAATTTCTGAGATGTAAATAAATAAAGTTGTTGTAAACTACAAGTCTGAAGACAGAAGAAAAAATGGTACAGATGAAATATATAACCTATAACAAATGAGTGCCCTTTGGTTTTAAGGAGAAGTAAAGTGGTTTGTCATAAAATGCTGAGCAAAACATTGTTTTTCTCAATAATCATTTAATATAAGTATTTGTAATGAATCAGTGGAAGCTTTCTTTTAATACAAAATTTCCTCCCTGTATAAGATAATAACCTGTGGGCTAATGCCATTTAGATGCATTACAGTGCGCCCAGCTCTCTGTAAATGTCAGACAATGGGATATAAATTTTCGTGAACTTAATCTTATCCTGTGATGCTGTAGGTATAACATATTCAGTAATGTCTCTGGTACCAATTTATCACAAACAGTGCACATATCAGAGACAATTTTATATTCCCATCAGATAACATGAAGAACCATAAAGATAAACATCTTGTTCTACTGAGATTTGGACTTAGAGGGGATTTAGCTGAGCTTTTAGTACTCACAACAAATCAATAAGCTTCTTTTCCCAAGAAGTAGATGAATATCTCAGCAACCTGTTTGAGTGTCTTAATTAGTCCAGATTAACAATGTGAAACAAACTGCATAAAAGACATGTAGCTAAATTAAAATCAGAAAAAAATCTAAAACAAATATCTATGTCATGTATGTACGTAGAAAGTAGTGTTGATTCTCATCATCGTTAGAGTTCAGCTGTCTTTATCTGGAAGACATAGCCTATTGCAGATTTTATGCTGCAAACTCACCTGGCTCACTTGACTGACGCAGCTCGCCTGACTAAGCGTGCTGACAGCCCGCATATAGCTCTGGTTCCGGGAACGAAACTTGGGCGAGTTGTAGTTGATAGAAGGATCCAAGGCAAGGCTAGGGTGTATTTCCCTGGCAGCCTGCAAGTGGTAATTCTGACTAAATAGACAAAGAGAATAGGAAAATGTCAGTGGGGTTTTAAAAATTTTTTTTTAAATTTTTAAAAAATAAATTATAGATTAAATACAATCTAATTGCTTTAACTGGTGCTTACACACGTAAGCACCAGTTACATGTGTCTCTCAGGAAGGGAAGCCCTTTCTTTTGCTACAGTGATATGCTTGTTGGTGTCCTTTGTAAGACAGTTCGATTTCTGTTGTGCTGAAACATCCGATCAATGCTTGGAAATGAGGGAAATGCAAATCAGCAGCTAGTTAGCGAGCAAGCAATTTTGAAAGATCACCCCAGAGTCAGCCATGTCAATTAAATGTACTTGGCAAGAGATGCTCAGAAAGTCATTACTGGTTAGAAAATTTGCAGGAGAGAAGATGAGGAAGACACCACCTGTATGCAAACTGATGAATATGGTGTAAAACACTTTAGGAAAGTAACGTTTGGTCTGTTTCTAAAAGCTGGCAATAATGAATAATTTTTGCCTAGGCTTGTTTTACAAATAAACACTAATGTTTAGAAACAGAAAAATGTCAAAAAGTTCACAACCAATTCCCAGAAAATTTGCTAATTATATAAGTAATCCCATAAGACAAAATATTCTAACCCAAGACAAATACAGTGGACTCCTACCTATTCACTGTTCGGTGTTCATGGATTCATCTATTTGGGAATATTTCTGTAGAACATGACTGCAGGTTATTCACAGAAAATGTGATCATTTGTACATTTTTACACAGCATAAAACTAAAATATTTGAGCGAAAAGAGAAAAATGCAGTTTATCAATCTGGAATTCCTATACCCAATGCTACTTGACATGCTTTTGGCTTCCAAGAGTGGAAAAAAGGAAGACTGAAGATAATATCTTGTGCTGTACTGGTAAGATGACTTCCACTAACTGTATTAATGCATATTAATTATGTCTGGTGTTTAAACTACTGACATAGATATAATTTGAGGGGCTCTTAAGTATTTGCAGTTTTCCAATACCGATTGTCCACTGTACACCACCTTGCAAAATATACAGGTCGTCAATGTATTTTAACTGGAATTTATGTGATAGATCACAACAAATTAAGGCAGAAGGTAAAGTAAAAAGGAAATTATTACTTTATTTTATTAAATTCTTTTACAAAAAGAAACTTGAAAATGTTGGCATGTGAATGTATTTAGCCATAGTGCATGTTTCTATAAGCTCTGAACATCTAGACACAGAAACAATAGTTCATTGTTTGGGAAAAATACCCCCATCTCAATCAGATTGAGATAAATGTTAAATTCTTTATTTTAGATTTTCAATCGGACTGGCATTCTAAAATCATTTAGAAAAACATTCCATAGTAGCTTTGGTTGTATAGTATGTGGGTAAACCTCTGTCTGGGTCTCAAATGTTTTGCCTCCATTTACGTTTCACCCAGGAATCTAAACAATAACCAGGGAAATTCAATTGAAATGAAAAATCTTTTTTGCAGGAGACTCCTGACAAATTTTTTTTTTTCTGCAAAAGAAAGCATATCCACAGCATGATGCTGCCACAATGTCACAGAATTAAGATGGCATGTTCAAGGTAATGTGGATAATTCAGTGTTAGATCACACAAAACACGTTGAATTTAGGCCAAAATATTCACTCTGAGTCTGATCTAATTAAAGCACCTGTATGACTTGAGACAAACATCAAACCAGACCACTTTTTCACAAAGGTCAGACATACGAAGGCCACGACCTTAAAAGATGTACTATATTATACATAATATCACACAGCTTCGTTTATTATACCTAGAAACAACAGATAAGGCCCAGAATCTAGGTGTGGTGATCAACTCAGACCTGAACCTTCAGAGACACATAAAGGGGAAAAAAAAGTCAGTGTTCTATAACCTCCAGAATTTTTTCAGGGTTCAATGATGTCCAAGCAGGATCCTGAGAAACAGATCCATGGATTTATCCATGTTTAGTCAGATTGATTTCTGCATCAGTATTTTCTCAAGTCTGCCTAAAAAGTGACAGTTGCAGCTGATCCAAAACGCTGCTGTCCTCTCATCCTCACTAAAACTAGCAAAATAGAACACTGAGGAGTGATCAGAGTGAAAATTAACTAAAATTTAAGTTAATATTTTTTGATGCAATGATTTCACATTCTTGTACCATTTTTTTCAAAAATGATTAGAATATAATTTAAATAAATTATTTATTCAAATCTTCTTTATTTGATATTTATTACCTCATCTCATGAATGAGATGAGGTAATAATCTCTCTGCCAGTGTATCAATCTCTCATCTTGGCAGTCGATATTTAGCATATTAGCAGGAAGGTCAGATCTAACCAGTGAGAACATGGCAGCAACAGAAGAGTAAGCCTGTATTCACCTTAAGTCTGCAGCAAAATTGGTGATGTAGTTATGCATGTCACTGTTGATTTTATCCAGGCGGTAAGAACTGTGGGTAGAGAAAAGAACAACGTTATTGGGTTCCTCGAGTAGTTGCTGGATGGGATGTGAGGTTTCTCAGCAAGACTCCAATGGAAATACAGCTCTGAATGGAATTTGTAGCCCATTAAATGTTTGCTTGGAAGTATTCACCAAAGTGCTGCAAACATTAGGGTGATACACTATGACCAAATGTGCGAGTGTGTCACCACCAGTATGAAAAAATGGTCTGGCGGAGCTAATGATTTTAATTTTAAAAATGTACGAAAACACAAGGGCTGTGTAATGGGAAGGGTGCTATGATTTCTGCAAATGCACAAAGATGTCATCTAGCACCATATTCTACCAAAAGCATTTAATGATAAAATGCAGTCAGCACAAAAAAAAAAAAAAAAAAATAGACTTCGTCATAAACCACCTCTCTCACCCTGTAGTTAGTGAGTGGATAATTCAAAAAAGACCCTTCCTGGGAGTCCATGTGAAAAATATTAATAAAGCTTTTAACTGACGAAATCAGACGGAAACAGACATGCCGAGATATTATCTCTACAGCTGAGCGGAGAGAGTCTGTTTTGAGAATGTGTTGGCTGCTTTTTATCAAATCATGTCGCAGCAAATTTCTTCTAATGTTTTAGATTGGTGCTAGCTAATGCACTTCCGTTGTCGGCAGATATCAAGGTGAGGGATAATGGGGAATGAGACGTTCACCTGTCTGTCATTCAACAAGCAAAAATATTCCGCCAACTGTTGAACTGATTCAAAGATGCAAGTATATTTTTTTCTGGAAAGGTGTTTCTCAGGGGGAGAAGTTTAGAGGCAGAAAAATAAGTGAAATTTTGAAAGAAAGTCTTCTACAAAAAGTAAAAGGAAGATAAAACTTTTGAAGTTTCAGAAATTATGTTGCATAACAATTTGGTAAATAAAATATATCAGAACAGGTTCGGGAGAACAACTTTCTTTGAGTTTTTTCTGGTCAGTGGAGTGTATTTTTTCTGTTGGTTTGTTAGGATGTGACCAAGTTCCCTTTTTATTATAAGTGTTAAAGTTGTCTCTTTAACTTGTTTTTCCAGTGTTACAAAAATCTTAGGTTTCAAATGTATCTATTCTCCTAAAGGAGAGATGTTGACAACTCAGACTGGATACATCTTGTTAGTGCGGGCTATTTCTAAAGTCTCCAGACCACACCACAAGCCAAGGTTGTACTGGCAGTCCTAAGCTTGCCCTGTGCATGTTCTAAAAACACAGTGCTAATTATTATTAATCCTTTGAACTATTTATTTATTTATTTTTTATTTTGCAAATTTACATATAGAAACTTCAATGTATTTTGAATTTGGCAGAGTAACATGAAGTAGGGCGGAATTTTGAAGTACAAGGTAAATTGTCCCTTCAGCCAGTTATTTAAAATCATATTCATTTATTAGAAAGATGTAGCCAAGGTCTAGACCTAAATCTAATTCGGAATTTGTGATGGCTGAGCCAGTACCTCAGTTTCTGGCCCACACAAGCACCCTTCTGTTCAAGCACCTTGCTTGCCCAGCACCCTGGGCAAGCATTAGCCTGCTACTGTGGCAGGAACTCATAAAAATAAAGAAAAAGGTATCCCTATATCAGTAAAGGTAGAGAAGTTAAAGGTAAAAGATGGTGCAGCCTCATGTCCTACATCCAGCTCCCATATGCTCATCCCATCCAGAGTGAGTCTCAACTTCTGATGAAACTTGAAAGCCATGGGCATTAGGGTTTGTAAATGCCACAGTGTTCAGTGTCATTCAAATACAGATAATTATGTGTTGGGAAAAGGCCGTGCAAACAGATAATCACTCAAATTATGCATGACACATTAGCTGTAGGCACAAATCAATAGACTGGAATTGTTCTCTGACCCTGAGAACTTTAGGAGATATGCTTGTACATAAAGCAATCCTGTCAGAATGAGTAATTACAAAGCATTCATCAGGATTTATTGAACTGAATTTATTGCCTGTGTTAACACTAATTACTTATAGTCATGCCTGAAGCCAGTCACTTATGTATGGCAAAAGAAAAATCTTTTGTTTTGCAAAAAATGAGGTGACTTGATTTGTTTTTTAGCTCGAGTATAAGGTGAGATGGGATGGATGTCAAAACAGAAATGCTCCTCTGAGTTTTTGTGTCATTGCAAGTTATCAAATGTGTCACATGATTTTATGCATTCGTTATTTAGAATAGTGCGAATAGTAAACATTATTGTATGTCACTCAGTATCCCATCATTTATACAGGTTTTAAACATCTTCTGCAAGTCTGACTGGCACAGAAAAGGGTTGATTCAAAGATGCGTTTATCAAAGCTGCCGGGTCTTTAACTCACAGAACCAGAGCTGTTTGGGGTTAAGAATGGGTAAATGATCTTTAATTAACAAATTCACTGACACCTCTATTTATTTCAAGTGCTCAAGCTGTTCCAGCTCAGTCCACCCATGACGATGCGTTCCTTCATTGGTGGGACAAACAAATATCCTGTCAACTGTAAGAGTGATGGAGAGCTTGAAAGAAGGAAAGACGAGGGGAGGTGACACAACTTGACAGCCTGTTCTCACTTTAACACGATTTGCTTCAGGGAGTCGCTGCTGTCAGATTTGTGTTTGGCCCATCAGAACCGCCCCACAGGGACATCAAATTGCTGCAAGTGCAGAGGAAATCTAACCTATGTACCTTCTGTCTTCAATTCAATCTAATTCCATCCCAACATGTCCAATGAACCGTAAGAGCATAAAGGCTCCCCATGCAAGTAGTTCTGGGCAAATATCGGAAAAGTCATTCGTGTGGATTTAAACAGGAAACAAATGAACAGAGGCACAACTGCTAAAGAAGAAACATTGAAAAGACTTGAAGCAACAATTGAGATGGTAATGTTACATAATATTATGCATTACATAGCCAAAAGATATAGAATTTTTGTCAATGCTTGACATTCTATTGTCAGGAAAACCTTGTGTAATGCACAACTGTGCAAAAGTCTCAAGTCGCACATCTTTTCAAAATTTCCTCTCAAGAAACTTCAGCATGGCCTTAAATAATACTTCAAAGTTTAAAATTTTATTATTATTAGATCATTTTCCAGTGGGAAGTTTTGTAATTTATTTCTTCAGTCATCTTAACTTCATATGTGAACCAGTGGTGCAGCAATACCGATTACAGCATGAACAAAAAAATCTGATTTAAATATGATCTTTAGGTACTGTCACTAGCATTCTGACATAAAGATAGTTTTCCTATTTTTCCATAAACCACAAAAGGTAACATAGTTTGACATATATAAAATAGCTTTATGCATCAACAAAGTTATTCCCAAATAGCTATTTTCTTACCCTGGCATGCAACTGAAGGCTTATGCTCCCCCCAGGGCCTGTGTCAGGATCTGAGGGATGCTGTTTGTTTGCATGAATGACAGTAAGTTTTTATTCTGTGCTTTCACTTCAGTGCTGTACCTGTCATACACCGGTAAGCTGACTCAGGTTACCAGTGCACTGAAAAAAGTATTAATATCTTCTGGATTTTGTTTTATATTACTGAACAGCCATCATGAAGACAAAGGAATCCAGCAGACAGATCAGGGGTAAAGTTGCGGAGCAAAGCAGCATTGAAAGAAAGCCTGAAAAAGACTACAAAATCCTAACCGCAAGACAAAAACTGTAAAATTAGAACCAAAATTATGATGGAAGGACTAAGATCAAATCATATTGAATTGGCCTGTGAAAGCAAAGACATAAATCTTACTGGTGCTCTGTGGCAAGACCTGAAAATTATTTACAGATGTTCTCCATCCAAGGCGACTAAATGAGCTATTAAAATAGAGTTTATATTTTAGACGAGCAAATCTGGTAGAAACATTCCTCAAAAAAGCTGTAGATGCAGTGAAAAAAAAGGTAAAATCTTAATATCCTTTTCAATGCAATTGACAGTTTTCCACAACTATAAAGTTAAATCTAAATAAATAAAAAAAAACATTAAAGGCTGGGGTTATAATGGCAAAATGGTTTGTTTGTGGACTAGCTGGTAAGTGTTTACAAATGTTGCGTAACGAGGTTGAAGAACAGCTTAAAAATCGTCCAAATTTCTATTAATCATGATTTGATTGGGGCCATTTTGACTATAACACACTGAGGGGCATAGTAGCTGTAAAGGTCAGATTCTGAACAAAATCAATCTTTCGTCTCTGTGATCAGAAAGATTCACAACGCCACATCCTGGCATTCTTCATTCAAGTGGATTTGCTGGGGTAAAAGGATGCTTTGGAACGACACCCTTGGGGACACTTGTGGTACTGGAAATGAAAGAACCTACAAACCCTCTCCTGCAGATTCAATAACACGGCTGCTTCTGTCAATGGACTCAGCGGCAAGCCACACAGTCTGAGGCGTCCTGGTCAATATCTTGCTTTTTAGCAGAGCTCAGCACACTCCCGGCCTAAACCACCGAGCCAGCCGTTTATTCAGCGAGGCCTTGGAGTACAATAACTGTTATTGATATCCCTTCCCGCTGTTGCTTCCTCATAAATCATTTACTGTTTACAGCTATTCAGAATGGAAAGTGAGGGGGCGCTTTACATGATGCGAAAAAGCAAGAAGCCTCGCAGTGGCAGCACCATACATTATGGCATAATCTGGGAGAGGTGTTAAAGGGGCAAAATGACTGCATCTGCTGAGACAAATATCATTATGGTCCTCCCTGATCACAACCCATAGCATTCGATTTGCCATTATGCATCCACAGAGGGAAATATCTGGCTTATTATGTGGGTATGAAAAGGAACCATTTGACAGTAATAGCGTGTTTTTGGGTCTTTGCGTTCTTCTCTAGCATCATGAAAAAAAATATATATATATTACCATGAGTCGTGTTTGCATGCAAGTATTTTAATACACTGCTACTAGAAAGTATTCAAAAATGTTTTTTTTTTTGTATTTTTATTTTATTTGTTAAATTACAGACTTATTCTAAAACTGGTGCAAATATTTTTCTTAAAGAGCTACATATTATACCAATGATGTCAAAGCAAATACAGGTTCCTTTTCAAAGAAGAGCAGTTTCTTTCCAGAAGCTTTTTTTGATGAGTTTTTCCTAATATACTTTGTTCTCAAAGCAACCTTTATGGTTATCACAGCCTAGAAATTTTCTTGAATATGTTTCTACAACATATTCATGATTTTTTTGATCTTTTGAGAGTTCTTCAACTGAATTTAAGTTTGGTATCGGGTTGGCTCTCAAGAAATTTCACAAATGTTTGATAAAGTCACTCCTTTGCAATCGTTGTTTTGTAAACATTGTTGTGGTAGAGACTGAGCTCGAGGGCAACTGTAAATGGCTTTCTTCTATAGTTGCTATATATTTAATGCCCTTAACCCTCTGATGCATGAGTGACTGTCTATACAGTCTTTCGTGACTGGGTCTATTTTGGCCCGGGTTACAATCTGTGTTTTTATGCTGCTTTTGTCATTTTGATTCAAAATAATGTTTTGTATAATACTTTCCACTGTGTTTTATTTCACACAATAATTATTTCATGTTTGAAATATTTTCAATTTTCTCTTTTTAAAACATTTTTAGAACAATTTGTAGAACATTTTTGACAATTTGTAGAACAATTTTAAAACAAAATAACAACAGCAGTTTTACAAGAGATGATGAAATGTCAATAATGGACAACGTCAACATCCATTATGTGCGTGTGTGTGGGCATGGGGTTGCAAAAGAGCACGTTTCTTGAAACTAGCTAGCTAACCAAGCCAGCTAACATTCAAGCATGTGAGTGTATGTATATGTATCCATCCATCCATCCATCCATCCATCCATCCATCCATCCATCCATCCATCCATCCATCCATCCATCCATCCATCCATCCATTTATTTTCTTCCGTTTATCCGGGGTCGGGTCGTGGGTGTAGCAGCCTAACTAAAGAGGCCCAGACTTTGCTCTCCCCAGCCACTTGCTCCAGCTCCTCTGGGGGAATCTCAAGGTGTTTCCAGGCCACCTGGGAAACATAGCCCCTCCAGCGTGATCTGGGTCTTCCTCGGGACTTCTGCCTGGAACACCTCAACAGGGAGGCGTCCAGGAGGCATCCTAACCAGATGCCGAGCCACCTCAACTAGCTCCTCTCAACATGAAGGAGCAGCAACTCTACTCTAAGTCCCTCCTGGATATCTGAGCTTCTGATCCCATCTCGAGGGGAGAGTCCAGACACCCTATGGAGAAAACTAATTTTGGCCGCTTGTATCCGTGACTTCGTTCTTTCAGACTTGACCGGAAGTGATAAAGTCACTTCGGGAAGATGAGGTTTGACATCTATGGTCAAACCTCATGACCATAGATGAGGGTAGGAACGTAGATCGACTGGTAAATCAAGAGCTTTGCTTTTTGTCTCAGCTCTCTTTTCACCTCGACAGACCGGTACAGTGGCCGCTTCACTGCAAATGCTGCATCAATCCACCTGTCGATGTCCCGCTCCATTTTTCCCTCATTTGTGAACATGATCCCGAGATACATGAACGCCTCCACTTGGGGCAGGACATTCTCCCAGACTTCATGCAAAAAATAAGTTCCAATAAGTACTTGGAACTTATTGGAATGTAGTGTATAGATTTAAATTGTAAAGAAAACATTACCACTTCTAGGGATAAAAGAATGGCTCAAACAAGGAGAATTTGACCTCTTACTTTAGACCAAAATCTTCCCATCACTTCACTGTGACATGGCTGCATCTTTTAAGACATTTGCTGACATCATTCTTATAGCAGATATGAAAAATCCATGGAGGAGTTCCAGGTAGTTACAGGTTCAGATATGTGCAGCTGGACACTGGTGAAAGGTTGGGGCTCTGCATGAAACATGAACACTGAGGGGAATGTGCATGAGGAAATAACAACACTGACAGTGAGCTGAGATGAAATGCTGCCTTGACATATACTCATTAAAAAGCAACACATAAAATAAATTCCACTGCAAGGATGGAGAACTGTCTGATACAGGTACATAAGTTTATAAAAAATTTCTGGAAGAGCTCAGTTCACTTTTACTGACAGCAAAACCACTGAGACTGTTGAAGATACACCTTGGAAGACCATGTAAAATGGCTATGGCAAATCAATCCAGATGTAAAGAAGAAAAAATATTGAAATTATATGCCTATTTTCCCTTTTCAGCTTAAGTAAACACAAAGAAGTATATAAGCATTAAAAAAACACTAAAGCATCCCTTAAATAAAATGTGCATTGAGAGTTTTCTTTCCCAGATGTAGCAGCACCACACACTAAAAGAATATATAAGCATAATCATTCAAAAAAAGAAAAATAAAATAATTTAAAAAAAAAAATTACCATACAAAATATCGGTTTTACCCTGGGTGAATTAAAACTAGAAAATTTCTGAGGAAATTTAAATGGGTCCTGCCAAAGTGTGGCTGTAGGATGGAACCCAGTGTTTTGATGCTAAAAATTAGCATTAATGCTAAAGTAAGCTGAACGTACTCGATAGCATGTGGAACGTTACAAGCGAGTAAGTTAATTGATTAATTAACTTACTCCATTCAGTATGTTAAAGTTGATGTACAACTTAAAAATAGCCAAAATACTAATGTTAGCCTAAATGCTGCCAGTGGCATGTGGGTATCACTAGCATGTTGTCTTACATTGACTTCCTCCGTTCTGTGTGCTAAACATGCCTAATAAATAAATAAATAAATAAATAAATGAAAAAACAAAACAAAACAAAAAACCCCTAAAAAGTTTATTTTAGGAAAAGGCCTAGGGAAAGGCCAATGTTAATGCTAATCTTTGTGCTAATGTTAATCCACTGTCTTCTGACTATTATGTTTACTTTGTTGTACTTGGTTACCAAAATACATGTTTATCTCTTAGCAACAGATTAACAACAAATATTGTTATTGTTCAAAAAAACATACAATTTTTTTCTGTTCTTCTTACAACTTAACAAGAATTGTGCAGTTGGTAAATTTGGCAGAAAAGTTCAAATGTTTTATCTTTTTCTCATTTGTGGTAAATATATGACAGGCATTAAACACAAAAGTAAAAATCAGATTTAAACTTCGTGGCAGTTCGTTACCAGAAAAAAAAAAAAGTCTTCATGAGGCTAATGTGGCAGTGAACTAGTGGGGGACAGTGAAATGTTAATATTTTTGCTAATGTTAATGCATCAACCTGGGAGAAGGAAATAGCTAAAATGCTTATTTCATGGAAAAAGCTAATATTAGTGCACATCCTTAGGCGTGCTAATATTAGATTTCAGATGTCTGTTTTATAATATATTAGCCTTTTCAGTTACACTCTAAATTTCGGCAATTGGAAATTTTGCTAGTTTTTGGTTGATAATGTCTCTATTTTTACTCAAAACCCCAATAAAAGCATGTTTTGGCACTGGAAGAATAATGAATAAAGAGACATTCTATTGACAATAGAATAATAGGCGCATTCCATGCATTGTTATGGCAGCCCCCAATAATAAAAATTATAAATAAGGAAAAAAAAAACTGAAAATAACTTCCCAGAAGAAAAGGAAAAAAGTATTCTAACGTTCTAATTCTAATGTTAATTCCATTCTTATTGTGACACCACTCAGTCATGTTCTGTGTTTTGTCTTTGTGTTAAATGTGTCTATTTTAATTTGTACCTTTTTTTGTTGTTAATTGCCTGCTTATCTAATTTGTTATTTTGCAGATGTATACCTCCGTTTTCTGGTCTGTAATGTTTGTTGAGTATGCACTAATTGACGAATAAAAACACAACAAAAATTCCAAAACAAAACTACTAAACAGAAATGAGACAAAAAATTATTCACAACAGATTTCTAGTTTTGCATAAGCAATACCTTTGAGAGTCCAGCAAGTCCTTGGGTCTGATGATGGCCTTGATCAGGGCATCTGGTCGCACTGATTTCTGAGGTGATGTCTTTGGACTGGAGTCTGACTCCCCGCTCTCCTCATCCCCCATGGCTTTGACATAGCTGCTACTCCGCATTCGACGACAAGGGATCTCATCATCCTTTCCACCACCAGGATAACCTGCCCACTCATCCTGGGGTACCTGGTAAGAGACACAAGACTGACATTGTTTTGTATTCCTATCTCCTGACACACAGGATACAACTCAGTGATTTTATTGTGGACTAAAATCTCTAAATGGTATATTAATTAATTTATTTGAATAGTTATATGACTAAAATAATTTTGAACATAGAAAATTGATTCTGCTTCTTCTCTTATGTTGCATTAAATATTGTTTTGTATTGCATTGAACTGCATTTGTCACCATTATTCTAGCTTTTTTATTCTTACTGTCTTACCTCTGTCTACTGAAGAAATTCACCCCTGACACTATTGTTTTACTGTGGGAATTAAGTGTTACGAGTGATGCGCAGCATTATTTTTTGTCAAACATTTTTTCCTTTCTTTTTCCTTTTTTGGCCAATGCATTTCTGTAAAATGTGAGATGTCTACCCCACAGGCCTGTGTCAAACAGGATCTCCTATATCTTTCATTTTGTTACTCTTCTGTGAAGGCCTTATTTCCTTTAGGTGGACAACCAATTATTGGTAGATTTGTAGTTGCGTGCCATTCTTTCCAGTTTCTGATCATTTATTGAACAGTGATATGCTTCGAGCTCGGGTTGGTTGTTATGATCGACCTCTGATTTAAACCTTTCCACAATTTTACCCCTGGCCGGTTACATGTGTTCATTGGTCTTAATCAAGCCGTTTGTTAACCAATGTAGTTCAACAAACGTCAGAAACCTGACACAGCAGATGTATTTTTGCTAATATTAAATCACATTCGTGCCAACTCTTTTTGCCATTAAGGTGAGTTCTGAAGGCAATTGGTTGCACTGCATTTTATTTTGGGGATTCTGAACCCACATTTTAGAAATGTGTTAAAATGTTTACTGTGCCATTAAAATATATTGAAGATTGTGGTGGCCGTACACATTTGGGGTTTAGATTTGGCAATAGCTAAAATGATGAATAAAATGATAGACACTTTATGGTTTAAAACATTATTTCTCAAACAATTAGTCCCACCCGCTGAGCTGCACAGACATTTTCTTGATTAGTCAACATAACTTTAATCATCCATGCAGTTTCTCCAGCTGCTCAGTATACAAAATGTCATCCATTTTGGCCAGAGTACAAGCTGCTGAAAACTTTGTAAATTCAATTGTTCTGCTAATTGTGATTCCTGACAGACGATTGTCGGACAGGAATAATAGGGGCCATCTTTGCTCATGCTGTTGCAGTTCTCGCTACCACCATCAAAGGAAGTCAGGTGGAATACATGTCGCAATTTTCCTCCTCTCATTAAAGCAGGTAATTAAATATCCAGACATGAGCATCACTGGAAGTCCTATTTGCAGTTGCTGCCTGTTTTATGACAGATGGAAGTAAATATTTCCCACAGCACACAAAATATAAAGCTGGTCTTAAATTTCAAATGTGGAACAAACAGTAACTTTAATGTAGGCAGACAAGCACCAAAGGAGATTAATGCACTTTGATATTCACATTATGTAGATTTAATTGTAGGAACCAATTTCACGAAGAGCATGTTTTACTGGAAACAGAAGTGTGGTGAGAATACAAACTGAGCCATGTTCATACAGGAAAGAAACAATCTGAGTTTTTAATTCTACATGTCATTACACATATGGTAATGCTGTTATGTAATTTTAACGGGTTACTACAAGGAGGGCGGCGGGGCATCTTATTAAAAATGTGAGGACAACTTTTTGTTACAATGAACTAGTGTTTGTTTGCCATGTCATTATACAAATGTTTTAGTGTGAAATTTATACATGAAGTCAAGGAATTAAAAATTTGCCTTTTCATAGAGTGAATGCAAACATTCCTGGCTGTTTTTTGTCATTAAGTCACTGTATCCACTGATTGTCTTAAATTTCACAGACCTTGGCTATGTCACGCAGTCATAAAATTTGATGCTGTCAGAGACTAATAAAAACTTTGGGATGAATGAAATCTTTCCTGACGCCATGTTCATTCATCACTTAAGATCCTGGCAAGCAGATTATCCCTGAAGCAGTTTGAATCACTTTTCTTCTTGAACTTGTGTTGCATTTTATAGCTCTGAACTGGAGCTGCATTCACAAGGTGTTTTAAGTTGTGCCAAACCACTATTGATAATTGAAAGGCTGTACAAATGTGTCACTCTTGAAATAATGCCTATATATGTTTCTTTCTCTGTGTCAGTGACTTTTCACAAGTTCACAACAAAATTGGCAGGAGTCGATCCTCTATTGCAAATGTCAGAAGGAAAAAGGCTACATTCAAATTGAATATTTTTATATAAAAATGTATGAATAGCTTCAACAGGAATTAAGTTTATCTATAAATTATTAATTTATATTCCAACCATAGTTATTGGGATGCTCTTTCTAGAAATAATGGGGATCATCACTGCTCCATCCATCTACTGTGTATACCTGCTTGTCCTTTCAGGGTCATGGGGGTCTGGTGCCATACCATGGCCAGGTTGACTGACCAATCAATCAAGAGCAATTGTTTTTTTTCCTTAAAAGTAAAGTAAAGAATTCAGCTTGAATACTTTTCTATTACACTGTCGGACATGGCGTTAAAATTAAATGACACAATAATGTGTCAAGTATTAAATTGCTGCCAAGGGTAAAAGAACAATGTGTAGACTGACACAGAGAATCAAATTTACTTTAATACTTTTTATTCTAAACATGCATTGGAATCCAAACTCAAACAGACACTAATAAGAGTCATTCATCTCTGTTTCTGAGAAAGGCACACAACCTCTACCAAATGGAGTTGATGGGTTAATTAAGTCTTGGAGGGGTTTGATATTTTTAGACATCTAATTAATGAGCGGAACGCCAGAGGACAGACACAGGCTGTGGTGAGATTTGTTTAATTTGGATTTGCTGATAAACTGTGTAGATTGTGGGATGTCTCCATATGAATACAAAAAAAGAAACAGCAAGCAGTGCAGGAAGCTTTTGCTGACTGCTGTGAAAATACATATATCGCTCAGTGATTCTAAAAGGAAATTAACAGTAGCATAATTTAATTTTTTGTTTTATATCTTTCAAGTTTTAAATTGGTGTCAAACTCTTTCAAAAACTTGAAAAGTAGTTCAGAGTAAAGTTTTCTATCCATTAAACATTAAATTTAACCAGCTAACAATGTTAATCACTTTGGGAAATCTTTTTGAAAGCTAAGTGATGCATTTAATTAAGCTTACTTTGTCAAAAAAAAAAAAAAAAAAAGAAAAGTAAAAACCCTTAATTAAGGGATGGTTTGTCAGGATTTTGCCTTTTTGGGCCAATGCGGCAAACCAAAAACTGAGTCTATAGTTTCACATTGTACTTTTAGGAGTAGCCTGTACTACAGCAATCTCCACACTTATTGGCAGGTTTGGTTGAAAGAAAAAAAAATCTGTATTGCAGAAGAAGTACATCTATGTGGTAAGAAAAATATTATTTTGCTAGAATTTTTATTTATTCTTTTTTTTTTTTTACTATTACTTGGAGGCATTGACACTCTATATTTATCATTTTGCAAATAGAACAGCACAATGTTTTCTCTAATAACATTTTACCAGGTGGAGAACAGTCTTATTCTTTATACTACTGTATCCTATTTTGTACATGTTTTTCTTGAGCTCACTTCAGAGTTAGAATTGGATATAGATGGACCTTAAAGGAACATTTTAGGCGTCTAATAAATGCAATGATGATTTGGTGAAACTTAATTGCTTGTCATAGGATTTATTTTCCAATAAAAAAATATTTCAATTAAAGATTGGATTTTAATCGCATTGCACAGTCAAATCATAAAAAGAAAAGGAAAAAAATAGACATGTGCTCACTGTGTTCCACAAGAACCTAAAAGAGGGACGGACAATGGAAAAAGAAAAAGCTGAAGAGAAAGCCAAACAAAGAGGACGGGAGTTTGGGAACTCTTTTCATCAGAGATCTTGGTCGACTTGTACAGATCTAGATGAATCTGTAGACGGCCGGAGACACAAGCTGTATTGTTTATGAGACTGGACTGCAAGGTCGCTCCTCCAGCTGGGCCTCCAGCTTTGCTGGCCTATTAACACCCATTAACAGCAAAGTCTGGCGTTGATTGATTATTATGATCGAACTGATTGTTGTGTTGTTGAATAGTGGCTTTGGGTGTTAAGTTCAACGATTAATTAATTTAGTATTAGATTAGGAAGAATAACAACTTGAAGCTATTTATATTTATAAAATAAATATTTATGACTAACATTAAAAAGTAGATATTTGTATATTTAAATAATTGTAAATATTATCTAAATGTAAATATTAATTTGAAATGTTCTTTAAAGTTAGATAACTTAAGTTTAGTTACTTTATTGTAAGATTTTCTTCAAACCTTAAGCAGGGGTCGCAGTGAGTGTGAAGAGCATATCAATATTTGGAACAAGAAAAAAAAAAAAAAAATCCTAAACATGCTTATGCTTTTCTACCCACTTTTCTCCGTAGGCAAGAAACGGTAACTACAAATTTAACAAAACTTTACCAACTTTGTTCTTCCTAAACTAACATGAGAAAGCTTCAACAGTGAAGTGTCTGAATAACCTTTTGTGGATATGAAAAAAGATTTGTGAAGCCTGTGAGAAAATTCACAGAGAAAGTGTGAAACTTTATATTAAAAATTTCACTTTTAACAAGAACAGAAGTCTTATTCTTTTTAATTACTTGGAAATCTTTCAATGATTGTAAGACATCTCTGGGGGGGCATTTTAACAAAGGCAATCTTAAGAAACTTCTACAGCAGCTCTGCAGGTGCTGTGAGCATTTTAGCAATGCTATTACATAACCTCAGTTTCTCATTCACTGCATAACTGCAAAGGCTGGGGAAATATGGAAAGTGTTGTACAGTAAGTTCAGCTTGATGATCAGATTTGTGTGCACAGGGAATTTGTTTGGTGCATGTGATGTGTCAGGGAAAAGAGAGAGAACTGAACATCCCATAGTGCAGCAGTGCATTTCACTGATTAACTCTGCAACCCTGTCTAGCCTCCTGCAAAAAGAATAAGTCACTTTCATTAAGGAAATAAATAGTGTGAGTTGACTGAGACCAGATTGAGTGATGAAAAGGTAAAAGTACAATGCGGAAAGATGAAGAATCGGTTGGGACAGAAAGAGGATGGATAACAGAAAGATAAAGCTCTTAAAGATTCAGTCATGGGTAATCAAACTTTCTCAGAGTCTAGTCTTTCATTTTCCTCAGCAGATTGAACTGACGCACAGAATGCTGGAGGAGTTTTTTTTTTGTTTTTTTTTTTACTTTTCTGCCAAAACTCCTAATACAGTTCAAACATTTTTTTATCTCTTCTGTTAGATAAACTCACCCACATGGCATTTAGATGGCCGATCAGTAATCTTTCTTGTATTACGACATCTTATGTAATCAAATCTTAGCTTGAATATGTTCAGCAATCAGGTAAATAAAAACGTTGCACAAACAATTAATATTCGTGGCTTATAGTATTAGGTTTTTATTTGGCAACTCCAAATTTAGATTAATTGACAGACTAACAGAACTGTGCATAAATTGAATTGGTAAAGAAATTATGCAATTAAAAAAAAAAAAAAAAAAAAAAATTAGAAAATACAATGAAAACCAACTGTGGACCTTTTGTACAGTTAGAAATAACTTTTTTCCCATTTTTTAAATTTTTATTTTGCAATCTTGCTAATGCTCAGTCAGATTGGATTGACATCATAAATGTGTGATACGATGATTGTTTTTCATCGTATCACACATTTTCAAGTGGATTAAGCTCAAAATCTTGATTTGGTAATTCTAAATCATGTTCTGGCAAGAGGGTGTGTTCAGAGTTATGCACAGTTTTTCCATGACACAAAGCATTTTGCATGAAAGCCAAGTTGTCCAAAATGACTAAAGTATCTTAAGCAGTGTCTTAAACTAACATGACACTCCTAAGTGCAGACACAACAGAGCAGAAATTTCTCCTATTCTCACTATTTTCTATTTCTACTAGTTTCACTTAAAAGATGTACTTAATAACATAGTAAGCTTGCATTTGTACACCTTTAAAGAAATTATTGTTTGTAAACAGCTAGCAAAAACCTTCCTCTTCAGGGTTTTTCCAGAGACAGATGCAGAGTGTTAGAAATGCAAGCATAAATGATGTTATTTTTCTGGAGTGGCGCTTCCTAACCTTTATGATCAAAGCACACTGCTCTGCCCCTATTTTCTTCCTGTAATACCTCTTTTAAAGTTGATAAATATTTAACAAAACCTTCATGACAGTGGTTGATTCATTTAGGTCATGTGTAGAAGAGCAGGGCAACATTGGAAATCTCCAACAAAGTGTGTCCCAAAAATAGCATAGGGTGACACAGTTCTACACGGTCTGTAGTGAAGCATGACACATGTTAAACTGTTTATTCGTACCTGTTTGTGGATGAAATCTTAAGAAGCAGTGGATCATAACTCACTCAAAATTCCTTTAAGAATGTTTTAGGGAACCCTCTGTGTTCACAGTTTTGACTTTCTTTTTGTAGTTCAGTGAGGGGTCTGCATCCCTCTAAAGGTTCACCAATGGCAAGCCAACTTGGCAGTTAATTGGCTAATTAAATCTCAGCACAATGCCCTATCAGCAAAACTGTTGAAATAGTTTTCCTCTCTAATGACCAGGGTGGAGAGTTGTTGTTAAAATGGTTATAGATCTGATGGTTTGTTTGTGAAGACGCACAGACTGCATCTCTTAGAATGAAGTCTAAGACAGAGTTCGTAAGAACAAAGAAATTTGCAAGTTGGAGTGATCAACAACCTTTTGGTAAAATTATAGCTGAATATTTTATCACTTAACTCATCAGTATTGGCAGAATTGGTGAAGCTGATTTAAACTGATTAGTTTCTTGATACACATGTTGACTCCATACATTTTTAATGGAATTAGGTCAACAACACAGCATTGTTCCAGAGGTTTAATGTCAGGCTTTAGCTAATCCAAACCACTTTTGATGTGTTTAGGATCATTCTAATGCTGGAACACCCAGCTGTATCCAAGTATCAACTACCTGATCCAAACTTAGAAATCATATGGAAGCAAACTTATCATGAAAATTAAAAGAATGGTGTGTAAACTTCTGACCCGCACTGTAGTTTTAGATTACGGAGCTCCTATAGAGACACATTCACTGTCTCAAATACACGTGCAAAGCCTCAGACTGACACCTTTCTCTGATTGCAATCTCATACTTTCACAGCGCTTCAAAAGTTTTTCATTTATGTGTCATCAGCCAAGGACGCAAACAAGGTGACTAGCACATCATCAAGCCATCTGGTGTCCAATAAAATAAAATAACACTTCCTCACACTGCCACACACGGACACACAGTTAGCGCACACACTCTTTGAGTATAATTTATGTTGATACAGCTCAGATATTTTAGGGTTTTTCCTATTTGATATGAGCAGCAGGACATGAGTACTTCTCAATGTGACCCCTCGGTTTGTGCAGTAACTTTCCTGAATATTGGTTCTGGGTTCTCCTGTCTAAGTGGTGCTGCTGTAAGGATCAACAGTGGCTAAAAGGGACAAAAAAACAGACATCTAATTTCCGCCACCTTCTGCATCCTGAAGTACGTGAGCATCAGAGAGCCACAGACCTCAGCAGTGTGCTTCTCTAACTGCCTTCTGTTTCAATACATCTTATGTGAGAGGTCCCTGAGTGCCCATTGATTCTCCTCCGGGGAGGGAAAATGTGTCTCACCCTTTGCGGATTGGATTGATAATGTTGAGCTAAATATAGCCCTGCGGCAGGGAGCAGGAGCTGAGGTTTATTTTTAGAAATGTTTATGGTGCTGCAACTTGGACACTACTTCAGCTGGATAACCAAACGGGAGGAAGGTGGAGTGGGATAAGGACGCCAACGCTGCAACTTTCTGTTCAACAGTGGACTTACTTTAGCTGAATTACAACAAATAAGATTAGGGAAGTGCTTTCTCTGTCAATGAACCTAAAAAAAAAATAATACACAAATTGGAACTAGACAGAGTATTTCATTTGGACACTTTAGTTTGTGCCAGTGTGTTCGCACATCACACTCTACCTATAGAACAGAGTTTCCTTTTTCTAATTCCACCCAAGGATCCACTTTATTTTGACTACTGACATTATTCATCCAAAGGACTAATAGAAATATGAGTTGTTATACATGCATACAGATATATCCCAGGAAGATACTCTATAAAACATGTTGACCCTTCCAGCATTTACTCCCATACAACCTTTCATATATGAGCGAAATAATCTTTGCCAGAGCTGAAACCCATACAAGAGCAAAAGAAAAGAGGTAAAAATCTACATTGATTTCTGTTTTATTCTCATTCTGCCAGATCTTCCCCTCCAGCGGAGATCATTTACGGAGTTAATTGATTTGTCCTGCTGTGCTAGTTATTTCTACTGGCAGCCACATGCTGTGCCATAGGATGGGATCACATTCGAATATCCAGAACAGAGACAAAACAAATGCAGTGCTTTAGATCAATTGCAATCTGGCCAAGGAAAGCTAGTTTTTTTTCTATATATCGATTGAAAAAGCTTTCTCGAACATTTTCATTTCAGCTATTGTGTGTGTGTGTGTATATATACATACACACACACATATATATACTGCTCAAAAAAATAAAAGGAACACTCAAAAACAAATCCTAGATGGACAGTTTGATTTCACAGAAATGAGGATTTCCTTGGAGTTATATTGTGTTGTTTAAGTGTTCCCTTTATTTTTTTGAGCAGTATATATACATATATATATATATATATATATATATATATATATAATATATATATATATATATATATATATATAATATATATATATATATATATATATATATTAATACTATATATATATATATATATATATATATATATATATATATATATATATATATATATAAATAAATCATCTGTATTTTACTTTTCAAGTCAAGTAGTGATCCTGTTACCCTTTTCTCTATTCAGTGGAAAAATATTTGTTGCATATCATGTGCCCCTAGTAGTTTGATGCTTTATTCTTGGTGATGAGCTCAAAGTGTTTAAGGTTGAAAGATGTCCTGGGAATCCCCCAAATCTTCAACTCTTTCTACATTTTCACTGTCATAGTTACGTCTAGACTGGCTGAATCATTCCAAGAGGTTTATGTTATTTCCAGGTTGAAGAAACATGTTTATAAACACAAAAAGCCACTGACTTAAATTTACTTCACAGCTAAATCAGACAAGGAAATGCACAACCTTAAGAACTGTATAAGTAAGAATGCTGGTGATGTCAATTGTTTAGCTTTGATGGGGCATAAATGTTTGAACAGTAGTCTGAAAAGCTGCTACATTCAGTATCTGCTACTTTCAGTGACAACATACCTCAAAAACAAATGGCCCTCTCTTGAACAGCCATAAATTATTCATGAGCAGAACTCAAACCATGTCTGTGCACGAGAGATTGAGAAAATCACACTAAACAGCTCAATAAATTAGCACTTTTCTATTTTATTAAAACAAAATTCATAACAGATGGTAATCTTTGTGAAGCTACTTTTGACTAGTTTTATTAACATTTAGCAAATTTAGCATTGTTAGCACTGCAATAACAGTAATGCCAGACATCTCTGATTTTAGGATAGTGAATATTCTGAGTTGGTTTCAAATACACACCATATAGTTCTAATGTGTTAATTTTATGAGGTTAAAATCTCATAAAAGCCTCACACTCAGTCATTTCCAAAAGGCTTCTTTAAGGTGGTCCTCTGTATGTTTAGTTGTTAGTCATTTGACAAATCTAAAGAAAATGCATTTGGTTTATTTTACATATTTTATATGGTATTTATGATATTATTGTGTAATTTAACATGTACAGTTATTAAATTTGTCACAGTTTGTAATATTCATTGTTGTTGCTGATGCGACTGTATGGAAGTCTTACCACTGAAAATGCCAGCTTCTTTTTATAATCCAACTGTTTATCAGTCTACCAAATAATACTAGAAAAAATATGAATAATAGGCCTGTAATGCTTGAGTGAAGTCATTATGTTGTTATAGGTACTGCTCCTCCAGAGGGGAAGTAGAGTGCGACAGTAAACTGGATGAAACATACCTGTAGATAGTGACATGGTCTCAAGCTTGGTTTGAGGTCAGTGGGGGTCATGGGTTTCTCCAAGTTGAGTGAAGACTTCCTGTAAGCTTCCTTGGCTTGGCTGACGGTTAATGTTGACCAGGAACTCCTTTTCATGAATTTGCCCTCAGGTGCCATGTTAATGCTCTCACAGGCAGAGCACTTGACGTCATTGTTGCTCTTGGAGGTCTTTAATGACAGGTCCCCAGCCAGGTGGCTGTGCATTGAGTCTGGGTAACAGTGAGTGATGTTGTCGACTGGATGCCGCGACATGATGCTCGGTGTCCTGTACGTGCTGTCACTATCAAGATTGTCATCCGAGCTCCACCATCCACCATGGCGATGCTTTCCTCCGCCATCAGATTTGCGGTCTTTGCTCTTGCTGCGTTTGCTGTGTTTGTGGTGGCCTTGGTGGTGGTGATGGTGGTGATGTGATCCGTCCCTGTGAGAGTCATTTTTGGTACCATTCATCTTGGAGGATCCTTCCAGGGAGTGCGACTTTGTGAAGAGTTTCTGTACTGAGTGAACTAAGTGGCGAATTCGGCCGGGGCTTTCATTGCGGTGCTCTGTGGTTGTAGTTGTGGTTGAGGTGCGTTGGTACTGCAATGTATGGAAGCCGTCTCGGTGCAGTGGCATCTGCTTTTCGAACTGATCCAAAAGATTTGCAGGGATCCGGTTCATTTTGCCACTACCACCGTGTGAGGAGGAGCCACCGTCGTCCCGAGAATCCCTACCGCCAGAACTGTTTCCACCTCCATCTCTTGAAGCGCTGCCATAATGCATGCGAGGGAAAGTGCTACTGGATATAGAGTGGTCGGTGGCTGATAGTGACAATGGTATCATCATGCACTCGGAGTGGATGGAACTCCGTGGGGAGCAGCGGTGATGACTCTCAAGGGCACAGCTGTCAGTGGGGCTGAGGAGGTAGGTGGGTGACCGAGGGTCACCATGGTGAAGATGGTGATCCAGGGAGTGGTCACAATCGGCCAAGCCACAGGTGTAAGGAGAGGTGGGTGATATTAGCTGGAGATGGGCAGGGCGGCCACCAGAGAGACCCTTCATGTTCCTGGGTGCAGGGGAGTAAGTTTCCTCATCGAAGTACTGCGAGGGTGACCATGAATACTGCTGGTCTGTAAAAGAAAGAGGGACACAAAGAAAATTACATAAAAAGCATTGTACCAGAAGAGAAAGCTGTTTCACACCTAACAATGAGGGACCTCCTCACCTACATTTCGACCATTATTCACCTCTTTCACTCACTTCAGCTACAGGGCAACAACAAAAAGCCCCCAACCTGTGGACATGAAATCTGCAGATTGCAGGAACTAAATCTCAGCACTTCTATAGCACCCTTCAAATCACATCTATGATGGTATAATTCTGCAGGGAAGGAGAAAAAGTAGAGAACACATAAAAGGAAAGGCAGTTGACAGGTAAAAGCCTGCATTGCCATTTATCCAATGCAAAGTGAAATAATAGCCTATCACTCTGCTGTGTCGGCGTCATCTGTCAAAGAAATGAGGAGTGCGCTGTGAGGCATATTGCCAGATAGAAGTCCTTGGAAGGAGATCACCAAATCTACTGCCCTTCACTTTTTCTCTGGGTGTCCTGTTGCTTTAGATTAAAAACCAACTCGGTGATCCGTCATCAAGGCCAAACATAAATTTATATTGTAATAAATTTTGTTGAATTAGAAGAAACGTTTAGCTTGCCGCTAATCCTCATTATGATCTTCTATTTGGGATTTAGAATCATCAATTTTACTCAGAATTAGGTATGAAAAAAATTTAATTATATTTTACAGTACCTTCTAAAAATATTAACATCCCTTCAACATTTTGTCACACTGCACTACAAACTTGAAATGAATTTTTTTGTGCATTTTAAGAAAAATTGTCAATTTTCTTCCCTACTATTTTCCGCCAACTCTAATATCCCTAAATAAAACCCAGAACCCATCAAATATCAGCTAAACAGATTCTACCAGTAAGGAAATCAAGCTGTCCAGGGAAGGTGTCACAGGTAGAGTAGAAAACATTAGAAAACAAAAAGCTTCATGATAAAAATACAAAACAATGTCGAAATATCACAGTTCATCATCTGAAAATGGCAAGAGCCTATCACAGATGCATACCTGCCAAAACAAGACTGCCCAATTAAATTGACAGGCAAGTCTGTCAGAGACATGCATCAAACCACTTGCAGCTGTAACTGCAGAAAGCTGGTTCTACAATTAAATGTATTGGCTTGACGTGGTTTGCAAATTCATGCCACATTTTTCTATCCCATAAAAATATGGCATTAGAAATCATTAAATTAAAAATAATTAGAAAAACGGTTTGATGTACATCCATTTTTCAAATAAGAAACAGCTGATGTGGTGCATAAATTTCTAATGAAATACAAGAAAAAAAAACAACAAACGGTTGTTTGGCCACACAGTGTAAAGATATGGTATAAACATTTTACAAGGTGTGCAGTGCAGTTTGATGCCAAGAACATTTCTAAAACTTATGAGGTATGATAGTTTCTTCATTTTTGTGTGAGACATTGTGTAAAATTTGTCAAATAATGCAAAAGAGTAGAGGTAGGCATGGTCCTGAGAGAAATCTTTTCTTTGCATTTCTCATAATATAGAGCCAGCAGGTTAAAACATTTAATGAAAACAAGTCTCACTCAGGAACATTTAGAAACCTTTTTTTTTTTTTTTTTTTTTTTTTTTTTTACCTCTTTCTTATGAAATCAGAAACAAACAGGATAACAAAGCTAAACTCCGTTGCCTCACTATGATACGCCTCATAAAGACCAACACTCAGGCTGTAACCTCATAAACCGAAGGAGAGTTTTTATGAGCTGTATGTGGGAGGGTGGGTGGAGGAGAGCAGCTTTAGACAAAGTGGTAAAATTTTGGAACCACACATCTAACCCTTCAGCTGCCAGTTCAACCAAAACCAAGACTGAACATCAAAATAATAAGAAAAGAAACATAAACCCTTGAATATTAGAGCCACTTTTGGCATGGAAAAAAATCTAAACAGTTGCTCTATTTTTGCTCTTCAGCCAAGCCTTCTTTGTTAAAAAGAACTGTGCTAGCTTTTATGCTACCTCATCTCGAACTAGGTAATTCACTTCTTCAGAACAACAAAGTTTCTCATTACTTTTCCACTGATGGTGAAATACAGGGCCGCCAGGTCATTTTAACCCCTTATGTTGCACCACCACATAATGCAGTGCTGAGAGGCCCCAGACATCTTATCCATCTTTTGAGACGAGCTGATGTGGTCACTCTTTTGTCTGTGTTTGCCACTTCCCGTATCTTGAATGTTGGGCACAGTCTCAGGTCACCATAACCAGGACATGTTCTCACTGTACTTGACATTTCTTAAGAAGGCAAAAACAGGAAACATCAGAAATGTTGTGTCTGCATACATATTTTGCAGCAAAAGTTATTCTGTGGAATGAAAGCCACAAACATGGTGATTTCAGCTCCTCTGGGCCCTGTCACCACTTCAAGGAAGTTGTGGATTCAGAATTTTCCTTCTAATTATTTTGGCTCTGAGAGCATCTCTCATAAAACCCTATGTTTAATCAAGGCTGTTTTCTGAGCTGAAACTGAAATGCGACCACAGTTAAGAGGATCCTTTTCATCTATCAAATTGGATTAAATTTATTCAATGTTCCAAATCTTTTTTTCAGATTCTCAACTGTGTGGTGCTGCCATGCTTGCGTGTTCCTCCCATCCTCCATCTACTGAGATCAAAACAAACTCTTGTGTTTACCAATCTTCTATGAGGATCACTACTTGGCAGCCTTTTGCAAAATTAATCCAGAGTACTTCAAGTATTCAAAAGGCAAGAAGCAAAAAAAAAATGGGACAAGTTCACTCAAGAGGAATCTGACTTACAAAGGCGGAACTGAGCAAACTTTAAACAGGCCAAATCTTGTGAATGCTCCAGCTCTGACTCAGACTAGCTCAGTGTTGTAATCAGAAGGGTGACGGCACCTCACTGATTTATATGATGCTACATTCATGCCTGATGTTAAGTCACCATCTTACTCCAAGGCCTTTCTTTGACAGCTGTCCTCTGAGATGCTTGGTGAATAAATTACCTTCCTACACAGTCACACACTCTTTCTGGCATTATACGACAGATGACAGACTTGTATACCTTCTCTCTCTGTCTCTCTTTATTTTATTTTTTCCCATGTCTTTCATGGAAGCAGCACATTTTGACATTACTGAAAGGACATATCTTCAGAAGCATTTTGAGGACTTGTTTGTATTTGCATCATGAGAAAAATCATCTGTGCCATTGATTGGCAAGTAAAAAGCAAAGAGAGAGACAATTATGACTGGCAAACAGTTGAGGTTATAAATTTGCATGCACACAAATATGAAATTAAAATTAACTTTAAGATTTTTTTTCTATTTAATTGGAAGATTTTTTTCCAAAGTGGCTTGATAATGCAACATAAAACTGCTATATATTTTTTTTCTATTCCAGCATTATTAGGTGAACAAGTTAAAATTTATTATATAATTTCAAACCAAGGCTGGTAGGTTTTCTTTGCCTGAGTAAAAATGATTTGCCTGGAACTGAACAGAGCTTAAAACAATGGCAAACTCTAACAAACTCAGTAAAGATCAAAGAAGATCTGAAGGTTTACGGAAGTAATCAGAGTAATTTGGTTTGTTTCTAAAGAGTTGCTGATCCCAAGATTATCACATTTAGCAACTTATTTTGAAGATATAGCTGTACTTCAGCAATTTATTTAACTGGATTTCATTAAGGATTTTATTAGATCAAATGTGAGTAAACATAAATGAATAAAACACTTTTCATATAAAATTTTCTAATACTGTCTGCTTGTGCTTTCAGATACAGAAAACAAAGTTTGAAGATCATTAAATCTTTTACTTGTACTTTCAAATTGTATGCTTTTGGGTTAGGGTAACCCTACATTATGGTGCATAGTATTCAACTGCAAGTGGAGGCAATCGTGTAATTCAAAAGAAAGACTAGAACCCCTGATAATAAATAAAACAAAAGAAAAGGAATAACATAAATTCATTCAGCAGTATTTAATTGTACATGAACACTGAATTTGGTTTTGTCAGATTTTAAAAGCCCCTGTGGTTTAACTGTGATAAATCTGCATCTTACCTGACATAAGGTGTACAGAGACGGCCAACAGAGTCAGAGGAAGATGCTCATTTATTAAGGGCCTCTGTTTGGGGCTTTCAATCTGCTCACATGCATGGTGTGAGTAAAGGTCGTTTTGCTCCTCTTAACACATTAGCATTTAAATAGCATTATATCTTCACTGAGTATCACTGACAGCTCCCACTATTCCCTTGGCTGAGACTCTAACTGGAGTTGAAAACAAAGTTAAAAGATAATAAAGCACTGCACTAGACTGAGAGATCAAAGGCATGCGACCTTCAGACTTGGCAGTGTTAGTATACCACCTAACCATGTCGACTTGCTGCTGTTTAAGAGAGGATTTGGATGAAGGTAAGACTGAGTCACAGCATTGAAGCAACACATGTAAAACAGTCTTTCAGGTTTTGCATCAGCGAGGGAATATGTCAATTCTTCGTACCTGCCATCAAACTGTCCAATATTCCCCAGTGCTTCAATGGAAAAAGCTAAGATATCTCAAGTAATAGAAGACACAAGGTTTATATAATAACTGGTTCAGGGATTTCCTATAAAATCCTAAATGTTAAGATCTCTGTGAATTCTATGATTATTTTAGAAACTCAAAAGAAGGAAACTGTGACCTAAAGACTAAAATTAGAATTGTCCTGAGCTATTCAATTGGAGGAGTCAACAAGTGAAGTCTGTCAGCGCCAATCAATGTTAGCACTGACATATGTCTTTGGGAGATATCCTTGTCACTTTTCCATCCAGGTGACAGCACAGAGCATTTCATGCAGACATGTCAAATCTGACACATAGGGATAGACTGATATTATAGTGCCTCCGCTGCTAATGTGATTTTTAGCAAACTGGGAAAACAATTAGAATCTAATCTGTTGTTAGAGGTATTTTTCCCCAAAGGGGGAAAAACCCCTGATGTTTTCTTGACAGCTGAGTGACACAGTGCTGAGACCTGACGACAAAAGATGTCACTGATGCATTTGTCATACGTTTGCATGGCTGTTCTCACTCTTAAACTGCTGTCAAAGCTAAACTGTAATCAAGCTTGGATGTGATCCTGTTGCAGTTAGACAGGAGGGAAATTACCTAAAAAATATTTGTTCAGTTAGGCTAGTTGATAATATTTTGACTGAATATCCTACTGGATAATGTTTTCATTTTGTTTTCTTCCGTTTATCTTCCTATGTGCGTCAACCACATGTATTAGGATAATATAAAGAAAAATATAAGGTGTCTTCTCTTAACAAGAAGCCACAACATAGCAACAAGTAATTTTTTGACCATGAGAAACATTTTCTTAACCAAAAAAAAAGTTTTTTCTTCCCTACATCTAAAAAGCCAGTTCACTACAGGAAATTTGTTCTTTAAAAGGTTACAAGGCTGATGATGCCTGAGGCAGTAGGAGTTTGCCCTGTAACAAGTGGGTTGCCAGTTTAAATCCTCACTCCATCTGTCTCAGTCATTGTGTCCTTGGGAAAGACGCTTCATTGTCCTTGCCTGCTGGTGGTGGTCAGAGGGTCCAGGGGTGTCAGTGAATGGCGCCACTTGGCCATTCATTATCTGCCATTCATTGTTATGAATGGTACACAGCTACTTTGTTGTAAACCTACAAGTTATTTAATAGCACACCTGTTTTCTGTTAATCAGAAAGATTACGCAGGGAATTGTCTTCAGCTTCCTTTACTGAGATCTTTGTCCATTCTGTTCTGTTAGTTCCTGCTTCTACCTTCTTACATTTTGTTCCATTTCAACAGTTTTTGACCACCAGTCCTCATGTTTGCTTCTGCAAACCAAGGTATTAAACATTTCCTGCTTAGATCTGGATTTTTTTCCCCCTGTTTGGGTGCTCTGTTGACGCACCACCACCAAGCACCTACAGCACCATTGCCTCTTGTGCTTCCTGTTGCATCAAACTGATGCTCACACACATATTTGAATGTGAGAAACAGGAGAGAGAGAGTGTCCCCATTTCCATTCTTGCTTGGCAATCAAACACTACATCCCACAATGTTTCTCACAGCAGGTTGTAAGTGTGCCTGAGAGCGTGGCGGGATAGATTAGAGTGAAGAAGAGCTAGCAGAGGCAAGTAGGCATTGTCTACTGAGATTTTGTAAACAACAGCAACGCTCAAGGGAAGACAGTTGTGTATGTTGCTGCATGTTCGGGGGAGTCTATGGTGACAACAGCTTCAGGAAAGGAGCTAAACTTGCACATATGAATATTCCTGTCCATCACTTTCTCCACTAATATATTTTAAAATGATTAGGCAACTGCCAGTCTGTTGCAAAAGGCCAAAAATGACTATTTTTCTTCAGTAACACTCAATTTTACTTACGCTGTGGTGAGTTGAATGCCTCCATAAAGTATTTAGCAGCAGAAAGATTACGGTGGCTCGATAAAGAGAAGCCACTGAGCGTCAGAATACTTATCGTGACTCAGCTAATGATGGAGCGTGTTATCTGTGCTACGCTCAGCACTCCTCAGCTCCTCTCTCCCTCTGCCAGTCAAAGTGGAGACAGAACAATATGGTGACGAAAAGAAATAAAACACAGTGTGAAGATCAGCAGATTTTGTTCTCCTTAGAATGAGAACAGTTAAGGCTGAGTTTTTGGGGTTGAAAACATTTAACGCTGATATTTAGTGTGGTAATTTTATCCCACATAATTTTGAAGTACTGCCAAATATGCCTGCTGCTTTCCTATTTCTTATTCAAACACAATCTCTTGAACCTAACACTTTCAAAGCCCTCTTTCCACTCAAATCAACCAAAGAAATATAAGTCCAACAATGCCACCGGTACAAGTACGCAAGCCCTAATTAAAACAAACTGTGCTTGATGGCGATGGGGTTGCATTTAGTGTAATTGTATATCCAGCAGAGTTATCCATCTATGAATAAAGCATGCTGAATGTGAAATTCTGCCACAGGAAAAGCCCTACAAGCATGTGTGAGTGAGAGGAAGAGAGAAGGTCCCGTCTTATGCAACAGCCAGGACTGCATTCCCAGGCAACTTGTTAGAGGATGCCTCAGACCTGCTGTTGCCGTAGCAACGTACTCTGTAGTTCACATGTTTTACTGTCTTAGCAATTGAGGACTTCAGGAAAAAACTGAGATAAACTGAGTCTCTCACATTGCAGCCCATTTAAAATCCAAATTAAATCTTTGTAAATGTAAATTGACATAAAAATAACTTATTTCAATTCAAATAAAATTTATAATATAGAAATTATTTGCACAAAGCTTGATATAGAATTGTTCTTTGCTCATAAAATTTTCAAGCATTTGCCTTTTTTATGTTTAAAATTGTTAGTCTACCTTCCCGTATTTTACAGTCTGTGCAGTCTGGTTGTAGCTTCTTTTGCATAAAATTCTGCATCAGTGTTGTTTGACATGTGAGAGAAGCTCAGGTCCACTCCCATTTCTCCTTAAGATGTTAGCTTTGGCTAAGAATTGCCGTATAAAATTGAACGCAACAGCTTTAGCCCTGGAAAGTCTCAGTGCGGTGGCTCTTGAAACACAACTCTAGCTTCAGTTCATACCCCCAAAAATGTACTCTTTGTCACAATCCTATCAGTGGAGCAGTTATTCCTGTGATGGGTGCAGTATTTTTCAACTACACTTTTGTGTCCCCTAAGCCTTGTATTTATATGGTTGGATGCAACACACCGAATAATCATCTACACTTTTTGCAGCTTACTCTCCCCAAGAAGAGCCAAGTAACATTTTTGTAATAACCTTTATTTATAGTCCTGTGTATTATTATAATATTTTGTTATCTTATGAAAAATGTGTAGCATTCAGGAATATAGAATTGCATTTACTGATTCAATGAGAATACAAGTGGTGGTTAGATGCTTGCTACTGAATATGTTTGCATAGCTCAGTTATTATTCAACTTAATTTAACATTGGGACAGAGCTATAAAAACTGTTATTGTGAAACTCACAAATCCCGTGAGAGTTGTTCCAGCTCATACTTATTATCCTTGTTCAAAACTGAAGAAACCTTCTGGATGACAACTAAAATCTTCACAAAACAAGAGCAGAACCTCCGTGGCTTTCTATTCAAGCACCTGGGGTCCAGTTTAGTGATGCTCTGGTTGAAGAGTTTGATTTTAGAAAGCTTTATTTCTAAGCATGTGTTTATAGAATCATTCTATGCTCATAAAATTTTAGTTTGAATTTTCTGAGAAACAGAATTTTAGATTTTCATTAGATGTTAGCCAGAATTATATAAAACAATATATAAATAAATGTATGTAAAATGTGTAATGGATCTATTTCAAGTTCAATTTTTGCATGAATTTATATCTGCATCCAATTTAAAGGATACTGTTTCATGACGGTAAAAATGCAGTTGCCTTAAAAAGTTATCTCATTACAAAAGTGATCTTCAAAACAATAAACCACCCACAATAAACCACCCACACTGCTCAGCCTAACAAAGACAAATTAAAAACCTAAAGTTATTTTCCTCTCTTCAGCCCCATAATCAGATGCTGGCATATGGCCCTAATGATTTATTTGGAGATGGCAGTGATAATAACAGTCCAGCTTAAACTTGCTTATTTCCCTCCAATGTCAGACAGCACATCACAGGCACAAAGTTAAGCGGAGCACTGAAAGATTTTCTGTGATCCTAATCTGAACAAAATCAGATCTGCAAAAATGAGGCATATTAGCAACATTTAAAGGGTACTGCAGATAAGAGTAATTGATTAATTAGCCCATGAATGATCTTTGTGCTACTAGAATTCAATGCACCAAGAAACAGAAGCACAAGTTGATTTGAATTGAAGAGGTTTGCATGTTAATATGTGGAGTAAAGGTAAAGGACATGTGACAGTGAATGGTTATTTACAAGTCAACATCCTTGTTGCCAGGGGTGGAGAAAGTACTCTATGTACTTAAGTAAAAGTAGAAATAAACAGACAAAAATGTACTATAGTAAAAGTGAAAGTACCACGTTAACTTTTGTACTTAAGTAAAAGTAAAAAAAGTACTGGCTTTTAAAAATACTTTTGTATGTATTAAAAGTAAAATACTTGCTGAATGTAATACCCAATCACTAATACAATGTCACTAAGTGTACTTATCGTATTTAATTTCAATACATTAAATGCTTATCTGTGGCATTTAATGAACAATGCCAAAGATAAGCATGTTTTTATTATGTATACTCTCTGTGACACAATTTAAATCTAGATTTATATGCAACCAAGGACGTAGTCAAGACCACTTAGAAACTACAACTATCTGCCACCACTGCCTGTTGCATACATATACTAATCTTATTCCCCTGCAGTGAAAAGGAAGAGCAACTTTCTGAAATCACCTTGCACTAACTTTAAAGCTGCAGATTATTCAGGGGTTTTGGTAGCTTTGCACATTTAGATGTTCCAGTTTTACACATTCTTCTTTCAAGAGTAGCTCAAGATCAGCCGCAATGTTCAACACTTTTCTCAGATTTTGAATATTAATAGTCCAGACCTATTATTTCGGTCTGGACTTTGACTGGGCCATTCTAGCATATGATATCTAAACACTGCCATTGCAGCTCTGGCTGTAGCTTTAAAGTTGTTCTCTAGCAGCTTCTAACAGCATCACTTCCGAGAAAAGGACTTTCTAGTGTCCTCTGCCTTCCTGTTTGTAAACGGCAGAATTGACTTTCTGTAGTTTTCTTTGAACAAGGAATTTGTCTTGCCACTGTACAATAAAGGCCGGGTTTGCGAAGTGCATGACTAATACCTGTACTGTCAATAGCACCTTGGCTGTGACTTTTTGCAGTTCTTCTGGGGTTACTATTGGCCCTGAGAATAAATTACAAACAGGTGGGAAAGGTTAGTAGAATAAAATGGGGCGATTTTAAATGCAGGCCATTTTTCATAATTTTAGACTTGGTAGTGGTCTAGCATGTAAAAAACTACTAAAATAATGTTGATGTTTGTGATTCGTACTTGATAAAATGTGGGGGGGGGGGAAATCAAGTGATTGCAAAATACTATAATTTGCTTGGGCTTGAAAAAAGGTTCACTTTCAGTCGAAACTTGGTAAAGCCAGTTCTGCCCAAAATGATAAGCAAGAAATAACTTGGGCTGGATAAAACTAAATTTTTGCTGTAGTAATTATTGATTCACATCCAAGCGTATTTCACTTGATTTCTCAATTATTGCTGTTGCACATGAACAAATGATGTAGCAGAGATGTTGGTTTCAAGAAAGCATAATATTAGTAAAGGTAAAAATGTTCTTTAAAGAGCTTTATTTTCTTTTATTTTGCCAAGTTTCCTAACTTTAAAGGTACTAAAATAATACTGATTTTGCAAGATTAATACAGCAAATTAATTTTCTCTGTATTCATAATTGGTATAATGGAGGGTATTCTCTCAATGAGATCATTAAGTAGCCTGCAGTGTACATCACCTAGGATACTTGTGGCCTCATACACATTTATGTCACATGTCTTGGTTTAAGATTGAGAAAATCTTGAAAGGGCTCCTAAACCTAAAGTGTGAATCAATACCCTGCCTACACATAATCGTCAGTTTTATTAATAATATTCCTGAATGTGTTTTTTTTTTCAGGTCCATCCACTTTAAACAGATTATTCACTTGTGCATGTCATTGTTTAGCACACTCTGCTTTTTCTATATACACTATGGTAAATCAGCTTTAATTGTCAATATCAGGGCAAACCACTCCTTTGGGCTAACTACCTTCCCCAGGCAGTAACTGAAATACATAATTCTCATAATAATTCAATGGAGACAGCTGGGTGATTGAGTCACCAGCTCCAAAATCCATCAGAATGAGCTATAATGTGGCAAAAGGAAACATGGAAAACATGGATATTAGCTTTAGGAGTGGATGAGGACTGCTG
The DNA here is from genome assembly GCA_010277075.1 of Poeciliopsis retropinna. Lineage (NCBI taxonomy): Eukaryota > Metazoa > Chordata > Actinopteri > Cyprinodontiformes > Poeciliidae > Poeciliopsis > Poeciliopsis retropinna. The sequence goes on from VMRM01000018.1 coordinate 9,973,156, forward strand.
TTTGACTGGAAGAAACACACAGTAGCAGAGGAAGCAGATTGACAGCAGGTGTTCCAACTGATTGATGAGAGGCCAGCCTTGTAGACCATTCTCAGCTGATATACCTACTTCACGCTATTTTTACTCTCACCCCCAGAGGTCTGCTGGCAGCCTCTTCCACTGAATCTTGTCAACAAGCCATTTTTGAGTCTTTGTGAGGTGAGCTGGAGCCATTCATCATGTCAGACTGACTCGCACATGTGTAGTTATGAGTGAGAATCTGTGTGTTGTCAGCTCGAGAATGACAGGCATGCTGAGGGAAAGTGGTTTAGAGATGGGTCACCATTTAGCAACAGCAGCAAAAGGTTTTCTCACAAACATGTAGTCTTTACTGTCAATACAGATGAGGGCCTGCTGGGCTAGTGCAACTTGGTTTCTTTCATACTTACTGGCACTACTCGTAAATAAATGAAAATTATGTAAAAAAATAAATAAATAAAAATAATAATAATAATAATAAAAATTAAAAAATTTCATCAGAGATTCTTTGCACCATCTAGCATTCATTTTAAATCTGTGATGGTGAGAATTTTGGTAAATATTGTGACAACAATATCAAGTGCACTACATGCCTATTTTCTTCCATCCTGTCTTTTTCATCTGTGCTTCCACCACTCTGTGACCTTCAAGGATTTTGGACAATGTCACTTGAGTTCTATGTGAGCAACTGTTGTAAGACTCTGCCCAACTGGCTAAATGTTACATTAGCATGATAAATGCAAGTTCATAACACTTTGAATATATTAGCCAACAATTATAGTACTCCCAACTATCATTTGCAATTTAAATATTACGCACAATATTACTGTGTTGATGATATTGTTGTGTTAAGTTGTGCCCTCATGCATAATGCTATGTGTAACAGAAAATTGACCCCATTGTTATACTATTTCATTGTAAAACATGACAGTGGCAGCATAATGCCGAGAAAGGTTTTTTGTTTGTTTGTTTGTTTTTTAGCTTGGACAAAACAAGCTAAAATGTAATCTGACTGAAATGTCTGGCTTTAGATGAGCAATAGAGAAATAGCCCAAAAGAATGGCAAATGTAATTATAATTAAAATTGAATGTACAAAGTACTGAATTAAGGCAATTGAATTCAAATCCATACCAAACTTTGCAAATTTGTATTTTTATATGCTTTCTTTATCTATAAAGTATTCTAAATATATATAACTTTGGGAATTTCATTTTTCTTTCCTTTCACAAATGTATGTTATTTTGTAATGGTCTATCATGTGAACATTAAAAAAAAAAAAAAAAAAGCTAAAGGTGCATAAATACATTTGCAACAGCTCTATTGTTGCATCTCAGGTCCACCTGACAGTTGTTTTATTTTTTTGTGCTGCAGGCTTAAAATATGTGAATTTGCAAACTAACTGCAAATAAAAGATCACTTAATGAACACCGGGAGTCAAAACTGAAAGAGGAACAAAACTATTTCTTGAGCTGGTTCATCCTTGTTCACTTCTTTGCCTCTTGTTCCTTGTCAGTGAGATTACTGAGTCTAGGAAAACATGAATTACAAAGTGTTCAATATTTGCAGGTGTGACTCAGAGTCAACAAACTGTTGCGTTCAGGGAAATCTGTGTGAGAGTGTGTGATCCCACTGTAAATGAGAACAGGTGCTGCACAGCAGCAGAGAAAAGTGGCCCATTGGAGCAAAACAGAAGTATAAATTAGCATGGTGCAAGGTGAGACAAGTATGCAGCCAAGCATACGTACGATGGATTACTGCTGTTCTGCATGAATTAACATATGATATATGAAACATGCTGTAAATCTGTTTCACTCAACGGTCAATTATATACAATTTAATAACTAATTATGTTTCACCTGTCATACTTTACCACAGAACAAATGCAAACACAGAGGAGTTATGGTTTAATTGATACTTGTTCAGCTTTCTGGTAATGCCATGGGTTTTGTCAACTAGATAAAGCCAATAGATAATAAGTAATTACTTTGTGTTATTAATGCTGCACACTCTTAAAGATAACAAGGCATCACTCACTAAGTACTATAGGGCTGCTTAGAGCAAAAACCTGATCACAAACAAGATTAAGAGGGATGAATGTGCAAAGGCTGGTTCCGGATGAGCTACATTTACAGCCTCCAAGGAGCAAAGAGCTGGTGTAACATGAAGACGTAAAGTTAAATGCTACTAATTAAGGAGTTCCTGCATTATACCCTGTGACTGAACCATTAATGTATGGCCTTGTGATAAATCTGGATAAAGTCAATGCTGATAGTCAAAGTATCTTTAACCAATTGTCGACTGCTTCTTTGAATTAGATTATCTTACTTTTCTATGTGAGATCTTTTTACGTTTTTGGGAATTGTTAGATGTAATTAATTTAGCAAAACATTCAAAAAATAATAAAAATATTATTAATTAACATGAATTTCGTCCACCTAAAAACCTAAAAGTATTTAAATTAGAGTTTGTATTTTCTTACAGTTTCGGTGTTAAGTTATGCTACTGTTGACAGAGGTGTTTATTCTGAGGTTTTTCACACATCTTGCGATGCCTATAAGTGTTGTATTTGGCACTGTGAATGAGACTGTAAAAGTTAAGGGAGACTTTTTAGGTGCTAGGAGGAAATATAACTGGGTGAAATACTCGAGGACAGTGATGAATTGTTTGGACATTTAGTGTCACCCACTGTAAAAATATAGAATATATTTTAGAAAACCCCTATCAACATTTTATATAAAGACCCTCCTGCTCAGTAGTAACTGACGTGCTGTGGGAATGGTGGGAGACCTCATTTGGTATTTTAAATGTAAAAAGGTTGTAAAAATTAATATCTTGGACAAATGTGATACAACACTTAATGCCATGAATTAAACAATCCATCATACACTGAGATGCAAACGGTCAAGCCTGTCTTTGTCCCTGATTTAAAATTAGAGCCCATAAATTAAGCCTGAGAACAGCGACTACATGGGAAATGTTGCTTTGTGAAAAATTTAAGGTGCAGTTCCAGAAGTAAATGCTACGACTTGAATTCACAGTTGCAGAATTCTAAAGCAATGAGGTATAATTTCAGAAATTTGATGAACAAATGTGGTTATTAACAGCACAATCAGAGACAAATTAAAAGTTTGTATGTCCACATAGAACTCATTACTTTGTCATAATTATCCTTTTAGGAAATGGGTTCTTAGAGGTGAGAGCACAGCATACACTACAATCCCCTCGCTCCTGAGTCACAGTCAGGCTGATGCTGCTTATCACACACAGACTGACCTGCGTGTCACAAGTGTAGTTGGTCAAAGGATGTAAATTGATTGAACACATTCAGCAGCCACAAAAAGAAGCCCGCATGTCACGTCTAAGGAGCACCAGGTCAACTTCCTGAACAAAGACATCAATTTGGTAGCATCCTAGCGCTTTTTGCATAACTGCTTTGCTAAAACCAACTCTATTGAGATTTGATTTCCAAATAACCCTCCTTCTTAACTCACGTAGGAGGAGAAATCACTAGTTGATGATTCAAATGTTCCCTGATGGCGAGGGAATGAAGCAAGAAGAGACTGAAAAGCTAAGCTTGAGAAAATACTCTTTCATTATAAATGACAGTTTTCTCCAGTATTTGGAGCAGCGAGCATTGTTACTGCCTTATTTATCAGTATCATATGTCACTATTGGAGAAGCAGGGTGGAGGAGTATGAATTATTTTTAGTATGAGACAAATTCACTTCTAATGGTTTGCAAATCTGCTAGTGACTTGGTTGTAAAGGCAGGCAAATATACAACAAAATCTGAAGAAACTCAAAATAAATTCAACTGTCATTCAGTATAGCTAGTGAATAGCAAAGCCCTGGGCAAAAAAAGGAATTTAACTTTTAAAGTAACCAGTTCAAACTCTTTCAGATCTCTTTCGTACATTATTGCATGAAAGATGATGTGTATAATTAGAAAAGGTTGATGCCTGCTGAGAGGAAATTCACACCACAATTTATACTTATATATATATGTTATATATACAGTTTGGTGGCCAGTTTAGACAAACATGTCCGGTAAATCTCCATTTCAGATTCAGACTTTAGAATTTGGTCAAAGCAACATGAATTTATGCTTTCTTGTCTTAGCAGTTTGTAGTTTTAGAGGAAGATTTTTTCTGACAGTCATTGAGCTCCTTAATTCAAAGCGAGAAGGCAAGAAACAGATTTTGGTTAGCCATTTATTGCATCAATTATGTCTTTCACCACCTTCACAGAAGAATTTCTCTGTTGCTTTCTAAATACTGACTAATTTATTGTCCAACATCTATATTCAGGGCTGTGTGTACATTTCATTAAGGCCACTCTTTAATGAACCAAGAGCAAGAATTGCAATCAAGATTTAGTTTGAGAGTAAGCAACAGAAGATGCATCAAAAAGTTAAATAGCAATTTAATTAGAGGCTGCAGTCGGTTGTCAATCTGAATTATTAGGTAAGGTTTAATTATGCAGAATCCAGTTTTGTCACTGTGACAATTTTCTGAGCATCTTTTAATCACCCTCGCCAATTATTCTGTCCTTTGAGCATATGTTCACTATGTTGCTACCAGCTCTTAGCTCGACTGCAGCGGCAATGATGTCTGGGCCGAAGGGAAATCTCTCCGACTTGCAGAGCTCATTTTGTGTTCACCTAAGTTGCACTGAGGTTAAGAGCTAATAGAGCTGTACACTGGGTAGTCACTGAAGTACCGTATCCCCAAGATCCCTCACAGCGGAAGCACATGTAGCCAAATACATCAACAATATTATGAAAAAAAACATGTCCACTCTCATTAGGACAGACCAGATAGAAAATAAGCTTCATTTTGTGCAAGCTGATGCGATTCTAAGGCAAAAATATTCTTTCCCCGGAGCTTCTGAGTCAGAGCATGATAATGCGATTTTGGTGCAATCACATGAACTACAGTGCAAGCCACATGCAGTGAGGGACAGTGTTTGGCCATCTGCCAAATGAGCAAAAAATAACTCCAATGTCCTACTGTAAGACTTGTGCTGTATTCATTATCTTCCACGTCATGGTGATTCAGTGTCAGCATCTGTCAATACAGGACTGAGACTCATTGTTACATAAAGAGATTTGTTTTTGTGTGACCTCAAGCTGTTTAAACTCACTGAGTTGTAAACATTTTGCCAAAATAAACCAATGAGTGCCAGACCACAGGAAGAGGACAGTGGGACACTTGACACTTGACAGACAAAGTCAAGTGTCTTGATCTCTCATTCTTTCACCTGCAAGGCAATATGAATAAAACTCTGGTGTTCGAGTGGAAATTCAGGTGAAAGGTGAAAATGGAATTGCTCACAATTCACCGAAGTGCTTCACTATCCGTTTTTTTATTTTTTATCTGCGGCAGAAATTAATACTTTTGAGCATTTGCTCTGTTTATCCAAAACGGCGAGGAATTGTTTGTATGATTTTCCACTAAATAACTCTTATAATAAAAGACTATAATAAAATACTGGAGATTAATAACTCCTGGATGGAAACTGTAACACTTTTGAACACAGATAAGGGTGTTTTTACAAAAGTGTGGCATTTGCTCTGTGATCTTTTCATAAAAACAGAGCAGAAGATGCAGGAAGAGAGAGGGAACTCTGGTAGGTGGGGTCGTGACATACTGAAGCAGGAGGACTGTCGTCCAGCTGGTCTGCACTGTGGTATGAAAGGTGTGTGCAAATATGAACAGACCACAACCACTTGACTCTGCATCAACTCTTAAAATTCGGATTAAGTATCTTTAAGGCTTTGGGACTCCAGCAAACCACAGAAAGAGCCCCGTCCCCTGTGTCTTTCCCCTCAGCCCCAATAGACTAGTGGCATCAGCAATTACCAACCACTGGTGGTTGCTGAGCCTACCAGTGGTTGGTAATTGCTGAAATACTGCAATACTCATAAGAATCAATTTAAACTGCACCAATTGGCGGCATGGAACAGCATTATTGTGATTTGATGAAGGGGAAGAATGACCAGAAACAGAAGAAGGTTCTTAAAGACACAAAAGGCAATTACAAGGCATTGTACGACTATAAAGCAAAGTCAAGTTTCTTTTTAGTTATTTTGATATATACAACACTTTTCTAACAACTGAAAAGTTATTAGAAGTCCATAGTTACTGACTGTGGAATAAAATAGCACCATGTGCCTAAAAAATACATATCATGGAGTAACTTTGTCAAAGTCAAAGTATGGCCTTAAATCCAATTCAGATGCTGTGGTATGACATTAAAGTGGTCATTCAAGTGGCTTCATTAAAGCAATCCTGCAAGAAGATATCGTCTAAAAACTGTACTCTGTATTAACTCTGCATTTTTTGCTTAATAATAAAGTTTGTTTGATGACCTGAATATGCAAATATGACCAAAAAAGCAAAAACAACACACATTTGTGAGAGGGCAAATAGTTTTTCCCAGTAAAGAAAATCCAGTGGAAATTTGGACAAGAGTAACCAAAATTGCTTGTGATTCTCCAGTGTTGCTGTCTGACAGCAGCCATCGCTCTCAAACTCTGTAAATTCATTCTTCTGAACACTCACTGCCTATACATAGCAATAGGGAGCTTGTGATCTAGAGGCAATACACTGCATCATCTGATATCTCTCACCTGTCTGACGCTTGGCTGGTCAAGAGAAGCAGCTGCAGAGATTTCACTATAATAAAACCGTGGCAAGACACTGATTATTGTCAAAAAAAATCTGCTAGGGCTTAAATATGGTAAATTTGTGGTCCTCTGCAATCACAAGCATCGCTAAGACACCATGATTTCAGGGAGCAGTGATTAATTTTCAGAGAGACAAAATACACAAGAGGGCCTCAATCAAATATGCAGGGTGAGCGTGACAAAAGAAACAGAAGTGAAGTGATGGTAGTGCTGGTTCCTTCAGGGAGTTTTAGTCCCATTACTTTAATTGGTTCTTGATGCTGAAAATGTGAAGAGTTCATGGGTGAAAAACCAGAGAGAAATTATCACCTTTTCCCCATGCTTTTGTGTCTGCGTTTAAAGAGAAAAGGGAAAGAAAGGTAAGAATAGGAAGAAAACAGTGAGGGACTCCCAGAGGCCAAGTCTGGATTTTTAATAAGGAACTCTGAAGAGAGAAGCAGAGTCCTGAGGGAGAAGACCCCAGTTCTGGTGGGCACAGCAGTGGGAAGCAAAGGACAATCATATTAAATAGAAGACAAAGGCAGGAGAGATTGAAATAAAAGAGAGAAGACTGGATAAATGATAGGCAGTACACAGTACAGAGATACTGAAGTTGAGGATGCTTTTGTTCTACAAAAGAACTAAAAGCAGTTTGAAGAATATAAATTGAACAAAGAGAGAAAAAGTCTATGAGCTAAGAAGTGATCATAATAATAAAAAAAAAGTACCTCATTAAACATTACCTTCTTTCCCAAATCAAAATATTAATGACCGTTCAAAGCTGATCCTATATTTGACTTCATGCTCCAGGTGAAAATATCAGGAATAAATGTTTCAACTTACATCATTATTGTTGAATTTACCGTCATCGTCCTTTCACTGCTGCTGTCCGTTCATCTGAGCACACACACTGGACAGACTGTCACAGTGAGTACTGCATCACTCCAACTTTCTAAAAGTAGTTCATAGTGACAGTTGAACTTTTCATATGCAATATCGTCATCTACAAACCACCAGCTTATTTTGATATTATGTAAAAAGACCAACCAAAGTGGGGCTTACATTTGAGGTGAATGAAAAAAGAAACAAAGAAAAACGTGTTCTGTAACTTACAAAAGCGATCTAATCAGTAATCTGTTTTTGGCACAAGTGACACCTGAAAAATTAAATGTGGAAGAAGGTCAGATGAAACCAAAACTGACACTTTTGGAATACATGCAAAACGACATGGTGGGAAACTAACATTCCACATCACAGTGAAAACCATCATGTCATAAAAATCTAATAAACTTGTTACACCCAAGGTATGTGGAGAAATAAAATCTCTGAAAGCATAACTCACTGAACATTGATAGGGACCACAGGAGCAGAATGCATAGCCATTTTACTGAGAAGATGTGAAACTAAGGGAACAATTCACACACAGTTACCAAAATTGGACAATAAAAGATGTGAGAAAAGTTACCTGTTCTAATGAATCTTGTTTTCAGAACAATATGCAGACATCAGGCCTTGAACGTGACAACAACTACACAAGACACTGATCAATTCTACCTTGTATTAAGGCATGTTGTGGTACTGTATTGTTATGCGAGATATTTTTTTGGCACACTTTTATCAAATGAGCTTGGCGTAAAAAACTTAACCTCGTTTTACATGGTGATTGGCCATGATGAAGCATTCATTTTCGAGTGTCCTTACCAAAGAAAGCATCCAGAGATTAGTCTCACACTTCCTCCAAATCTTGTTATAAACCTTGTTCTCAGATTTTAGCAGAATTGTAACAGCTGTGGCATGGTTGTACCTGTTAGAGTTTCAAATGTCAAATTTCAGACTTAAATCTGTGACAGTGGTAGAGTGAAAAAGACAAAAGCCAACTTTGATTCCAACTTCTGCAAAGTCTGCTGGGAAGCTCTTCCTCTGTGTCTTTGGCTCCTCATTACTTCAGCCGCTGATTTGGCACTCCTGGTGACTCAGAGGCAGACAGATCGATGGCACCAGAGTGTGAGAAATGGAGAGGTGTTCCATTTCGGTCCTCAGAACAGCTACATCCCCACACATTTGTCATGCCAGATTAAACGGCATGAAATATCTAAGGCAGTGCCAGCCAACTGCCACAACTTTCTCCTCATGGACTTCTTCATTATGTTTGCCTGATATGATTTTATATGTCAAACTTGTCGGCCCTCTAAGCCATTAAAAATCCACTTCAAATGTTGCAAGGGTAAGTATTAAGTGTGAAAATATTAAAGCAAGGGAGAAAGGAGAGTTGAGTGACAATAAGTGCCGCTTTTGGGATTTTGTGTACGTGTGTGTTACTCAAGAAAAATGCAGTGCAGGTGGAGAAAGCAGAGTGAGCAACTTTAGTTACTTGTAATGAAGTCAAAGGATTGACTGTCCACTGCACTTTTCCTTCTGGCTGGTGTAAGGAAAAATCACAGCTTGGAGTTTTAAATAGCATGATTTCTAAATCCCCCTCCTGCTCTGGTCAGCTCCAGGCATCTTTTAGTTGTCATATTCTCTCCACTGACTCCCTCCCATATACTGTCTTTTAGTGATAGAAAGCTGCTGCTTTGCCATCACCACAAACACTAAGCTGCTAAAACAATGTGTTGGCCTCCCAGGGCTGAGAACGGCACAGCAGAAATATTTTGAAACAGCACTTCGGTTCCTGTGAACAGAGCTGAAAAAGACCAGGAAAGCTGCCGTCCTCAATCTAATGTGGGAGACATAACAAGCTGAATGTCATATTTTTTTAAATGAAGTAAATGGAGCTATGAATTTTTAATTCACAGAGTTACCAAGGACTAAAATAACAAAATATTTTTAGCATCAAGCACAAAAATAATTAGTATTTTTCCAAAGCACCTTGTCAACATAAGATTAAACACAATATTGTGTTTTGAAACATACAATTCACCCATTTGTCATCATTTTCCGGCTCTCTTTTGGATCTCAACTTGTTCCTAGACCAGAAGCCATATCCTCTCCAGCCGGTGAGTTCAGGATTTACACTGGAATCGCCTCTCGATGGCTTCAAAGGATGGTGGCCAGAATGCATTCCGATGACATGGTTGAACCAGCTCATCTGACTGCAAAGATTAGGAGCAGTGACTCAACCTTGAGCTTTTTTCCGTGCATGACAAAGCTCCTCATGTCATCATTCAGGCTAATTTTTTACCTCCCTACAAAAGAAGCTTAATTTAGTCGCTTGCATCTGGGATTTTATTATCCACATCCTATGAATTTGACTGGAACATAGTATCCTGCTGGTAAATGACTTGGACCAGTAGATCACATAAAACAATCCTTTTTAAGGACTGTTGTACTAAAACATAAAATGAAAACTCATAAGAAAACCCTGTTTACAATGCATTTATAATTCTGACGGATGCTCCCTTAAATTTGTTTAATCTTTGGTAACCAAAATGCTACGTTTATGCATTTAAGGCATTTCTATGAAAAAGGCTATCCAAGTGATAGTACTTTAAAATTTTTCAAATTATAGTCTAGAAAATGTTGTAAAATATTGTAGTGATATGGTTTAACCATTGTATTTAAATATCACAAATAAGTGCTGTTTTCTCTATGCTTCAATTGTCATCAGCACTTAGACTACAGAATGGTCAGAATAGATGTTTACATGAAACCACTAACATAGCAAATTTTACAAATATGTCTGGATAAATGGGGACAAAAATTAAAAATGCTCCTTGTAAGGCACTTCTCATAGCAGCTTTACCTAAAAGGGCTAACAGACTAGACCATTTTAAGGGGTTATGCAATTGTTTTGCTTTTTGGTTTACCTCTTTTAGACATTGTAAATGAGAAATTATTCTTAATGTTTTGCCAGATGAAATAAAGGTCTAACTAGCTTTCAAAAACCTGAAAACTTAAATTCTGTCTTCTGACAGGCATCACTTGTGTACAAACTAAACAGTTCTGTACAGATTCAAACAAAGACATTTATGGTAAAACCTAAAATGATTCTCTTTTGGATAACTAGCGGCAGAAAGCACTTGAAACCAGAGTGGATTATTATGGATGTTTAACCTCATCTTATTATACTCTGCAGCATCAGTACCCTGCTCACACCTACCAACAGCACTCTTTTACATTGAATACTGACCTTGACCAACAATCTGACACATGGAGCATCCTATTCCTCTAGCTCACATACAATGTAGATGATTTTCAGAAAATTAAAAATCCATGTGGCCCAATTTAGTAAAAGACAAGGTTTCTTTGCATAGAGGGGATGTGCATTAAAGCCTAATGATATTACCTATAACTCCGAGATGCAGTTTGGTCTCTTGGGGAAACAGCCATAGATGCCATGTCTGAATATAAAACAGCTGCACAACATTAACAAAATGAAGCAAATATCAGCTTTTAGAAACATTATATAGAGAAACAACGTTTTGGATTGGACTTTTTCAAAAACAGAAGAAAAATATCTGCTTAAACATCAGTTGAAATGTTGAAAGCAGAGGTCTTCAACCAAGAAGTTAAAATTGGAAATTGAAAACAAATAATTTTCAAATTTTTTTGAGCTCAAAATGTTATAATTTTAACTTGGAAAACAATAATGAATATAGTTCTAAATGTTACCTCAAGCAAAAAAGTGGATTGTGGTGCATGGATTGGTGCTCAAATAGGAAATTGTTTAAAGTCATGAGAAGCAAACTAAATGTACTTAGAATGCAAAGTAAAGCTTTGTTTACCCAACATTTTATCTCCTTCTACAATGGTAGTTACAATAATTCAGAAACCAACCATAAATACCATTAACAAGTTCACTCCGAGGTCCCTGTTTCTTCCCATCGCATCCCAAATGCATTACCTCCCTTTGCCCTTTTTTTTTCTGTCATGTTATTTTTTTTCTTCTCTCAGAGAAGTTCAGGGTTTCTGTGAAGGTCTGGTTAATGATGAAATACTCCCTGCCTCATTTGATGGCAATAAAGGATTTGTTATGCTTCAGTGTTGCATCAGCTGAAGGTCGGGCACCTAATTTTGTGTTGTCTTGCGGGTCAAAAGTGACCCACTAGCATGTCTAGCGGTAGAAAAAAAATACCCTAAGCTATCTTTTTCCGACTTGAAATTTTATGACTTTTCCTAAATTGACTCTGTCATTACAAAAAGTGATACTTTGTTTTTGTTTATATTTCCATTGGGACTGTAAACCACTAGGGTACAAAGATTGTCATATGGGTCATTTTGGACTCGTGAATTATAAAAGCATTGCAAGAAACACCTTCTTTCCTTGCCTCCACACAAGTAATGCAAAAAGAGACTAACATGACTCATCAGACCTTGATTGTATCTTTTAGCCTTTGTCTTCACTGGGTCAAGTTTGAAGTCAGGTGGTACCCACTGAAAAAAATATTCTCCCTACCATTGCTCAGTAATAGCTCAGAGCTCTTAGTTTAGAGCTCTGTTTAGAACAATTCTTATTTTGTCGATGTGTTTTGCACTGTGCCTTTTTTTCCCCATTGTTGAGTAATTTCTTCCAACAGTTAAGGCATGGTTCATTTTCCCCAACGATCCAAAGAAAAGCTGTAATTGACAATGGACAATGCCTTTGATCTTCTTGCATGGAGAGTCACTGCAGAATGGGTGAGCTGAGGACAGAGTCATTCTGTATGTTCACTGAGCACTGTGCCTGCAGCATATGGGGCTATTATACAAACTGTGCATTACTTACAACAAAAACCCTGAAGAAAACAGTTGTCAAAGACAATCACAATTTTAAAGCTTTAATGTGGTTGGGAAGTGCATGGTTGTTTGAGTCATCCTTAACGTCCCAAGAGGATCTGTAGTCTCTGGATCAATCAATCTAAATCTACATCTTTGGTGGTTATTAACTTAAAAACTTATTTTTAAGGCCCTAAACATTACCCTCATTTTTTATCTCCCTCCACATATTCTTAACAAATAATTTTTTTTTAAGAATATGTGGAGGAATTTTCACTGGGTCCCTCCAAAACATTAGTATACCTTCAGAGAGAAAATGATTTCTTTGAAGAGGCAGACAGATTGTCAGACAGATACAGATGTGTTGAATATTGCACTAGGAGCTGCTCTGAACACTGTCTGTATGTTCCTGCAGGCCACAGGCTGCAGGAACAGTAATCAGCTGTTAAATGGAAATTGACAGTCATCACTTGATGCAAGCAATATTTGTTGATCAGTATTCAAGATGTCGTGTGGTTGATTGGGAAGGATGTATTATGTGTATCGCTTGATATAAAAATCTGTTTCCTGGGGTTGAATTATCACTGGGGATTAAAGTGACAGTATAGTTTTCTCTGTAACTTGGTGGCCCAAGTGACCAGTGGAGTTCTGTGCAAAAGGCAGAGACCACATTTTATTTTTACCGGTTTTTCCGTTGTGGAATTAGTCAGATTTTCATCTCATATTTTACACTTTAGAACTAATTACTAGATGTAAGTTTTTAATCAATAATTAAAATGTTAAAATTTTCAAATGGTGTGGGAATTTGAAGATTTTAATAAAAATTATGTGAACACAAACGTACAAAACCATGAGGAGCCAGGGCAAATCAAAAAACATAATCCACAGAGGAAAAACCAGCAAGGAGATATGGGGAATAGCCAAGGTAAAACAGGGAAGTAACAGAAGGAACCAGAAAGGGGTAATTGAGAAAGAGGTGCATGAGTACTGGGTGGTTGAAAGCAGAAACAATGGACCCGTGCTAGTTAGATAACTGATTGCAGGTTTGAGGAGAGAAATCAGAAGGCAGACTGAGGAGACAGAGAGAGAGAGAAAAAGAGAAACACAAAGATTGAGATAGAGAGAGGGAGAGAGTGGCACAGGGGACAATGGAAACTACGCATGGAACTCGGAAATATATAATAAAGAATGATTAGACATAAAGAACATAGTTAAACTAAAGCACAAAGAATAATTTGACATAAAAATAAGCAAACCAGAATACTAATTATTAACTGAAATAAAGTAAAAAAGAAAAAAAGGCTGATCTAATTAAGGAAACTAAGGAACACAGAATAAAGCTAGAACAAATAAATCAAACTCCAAAACAACTACTAACCCAGGATCCTAAAAAAAGCAGCTCTAAAAAAATCACAGTAGTGCAAAGAAGCAACACACAAATAATTATGGGAACCCTCAAGACTATTTCTCAAAATATTGTGAAACTCTAGTTTTCCGATGATTCAAGATCTCCCTTTCAGCCAGAAAGCGACACACATTTTCCCATTAACATTATCCATACATGGACACATTGCCTACACTTCTCACTTGCTTCCCCTCTCTTCATGTCTGAGCGAGAAGGTCACACACTGTTATCATGCTCAATTTGGTTACGTCTTAATCCAATCAAGCAAAGCAGAGAGAGCCCCATTGATTCTTAAGATCCAGAATAATGTTTATTTGGCTTAGAAGCACATGGTTGATTCCTGGACAAGGTTAAGCCCACCGGGAAATATCACATGTGCCACCGAGACTATCAGGGGACACATTTGAGCTGTAATTATTTGCTTTCACCTGTTGAATTCACAGGCAATTTCTGGCCAAGTTTTGTGAAAACCATCAAGCACATTCAAGAAGAATGTGCTTGAATGTGCACATTCATTAAGAAAGAATCACCTCCGTAAAATGGAACACATGCAAAGAAAGAAAAAGACTTTGGAATAAAACAGAGAGAAACATATGGGAATGGTAGGCACTCAGGGTATCAAGAATGAGGATGTGTCAGCCGCATGAGAAGAGCACTTAATCTAGTGGCAAACTCGAGAGCTTTGCAGCTTTCAGCCATTCAAGCACATTATGAGAACGTGTACACAAACTGAAACATTGAACTAAATATAGAACTGTAGCACTTGCGGTTTGTGACAATGCTGAAGATGTGTTCTTTAGCCTTCATGCTTTAAGTGAGAATACATAGATTCACACATTCAGACACTTGCAACAGTATTTATCACACTTGAACTTTTGTCACTTCACCACAAAACTTTCAAATTTTTTTGGGGGGGGATCTTTGGTGATGGACAAACAGAATAAGGTGCAAAATGAGGGATGATTTTTAAATTACTTTTCAAGATAAAAATCTAACTGTTCTATGAATAATTGTTGTAACTCTATGAGACTGGATGGAAAGTCTCTGTAAGCAGCAAAATTCCAGTTTTGCCACAGAATCTTCTCCCTTTTTTATGCTGGATTTGTTCTGATAAGGCCATCTTTGATCGAAAGTGATTCATTGCTGCTTTGAATGTATATTTATGGTTATTGTCCTCTTGTAAAGAGAAGCTGCACTTGTCTCAAGTCTTTTTTCAGGCCCAAACAGTTTCTTAAAGAATTTAGCTTCAGTCATCTTCCCTTTAATTCTGACCTACTTTCATGTCCCACAGCACAATACTGACAGCACCATCTTTCACCCTGGGGACAGTTTGTCCAGCAGGATTGACAGTTTTCACATATTTTATGTAGTGTAAGAAGTCCAGTTTTGATCATGTCTATCTCGAGCACCTTCTTACAAACGTTTGCTACAAATCGGCCACTGGATACAGCACTACATCCTGCTTTCTTCTCCTCGTTCTTCCATAAAGGCAAGCTTGTTGGAGCGCATGACTAAGAGTTACTATGTTAACTGCCTTTCACCTGAGTTGTGAATCTCTACAATTCATCCAGAGTTACGATGGCTCTCTTGGCTGCTTTTGAAATTTAATATGCTGATTGCTTGCTCTCCCATGGAAGGTGAATGACCACATCTCATTTTTGGAATACTTCATTTCTCAATGTCTTAATTAAGAGTGCTCAGCAATCTGCTGAAAACTTGACAAACTGTTTAATAACAAAACGATATATTGCTCTAAACTTCTCTACATCTGACTCCCTGACTTGTTGGATGCTGTTTGTTCACTAATGTCCTCTAGCAAACCTTCACAAAACAGTTAAATTCGTACTGACATTGAAGTACACACACGGAGCCTTATGAGCCGAAATGGCTGCACTGGGTTATACTTAATGGCATTAAAAGCGGTTGAATACAAACACTTCGGATTTTATTTATGCCATATTACATTTCTCTTCCACTTCACAGTAGTGCACATCTTTGTGTTTCTCTATCTCATTAAATCCAAAGAAAACCCACATCAGTTTTTGGTTGTAAAGTGACAAAATAAGAAAAAAATAAAATAAAAAATGTTCAAGAAGGATATAAACATAACCTTCTAAGAGTACACTTTGAATGGCTTTGCCATCCGCCACATGCATTTTGTTATTCTCTGACTTCACTGAATCAAAAACCAGCAGGATGTAGTCTGGGATGATGACTGAAGTACTGCTGAAAAGTGTCGCCCTCGCTCTACTTCCCACTCCCTACTAGCTGCAAATGACAAGCCGGCTGATGACGGTGACAAGAGCTTTCGGGGGAATGGCAAGGCCCATTCACCTTCTGGTTCACCACACAGTATGCACTGTGATTCTAAACAAGGACCAAAAAAAGAGACAACAGGAGATTAATAGAGGCGATATACGTGAATGACTGAGCATGTGTGTGGGGAAAAACATGACTGTCTCCGCCCACTGTGTGAAAATATCAACTGTTATTCATGATTCAGCCTCTGTCCTTCTGTTTCTCTCCCTCTCACACACTTTGTCAACAACGGAGATGGAGTGAACAAAAAAAAAAAAAGGGCAACCAAAAACCAGTATTTTTTCTTCCCTCGACGTCCTTGGAGTGTGGTACCCATGTGCGACATAATAGAAAACTAGCCACCATGCATAATATGACCATCAGCCACATGCGGTAGCATGAAAAGATAAAATGATGCAGAGGCAGGCATCAAATAGAGGAAAAGAATGAGGAATCATATTGTATCAATTCATCACTGTCATGTCTCTCAGATGGAGGTGGTGAAACTGTGAAGACAAGTGAGAATCAAACAAAAATGTGTAAAAAATCATCTCTGTGACTATCCATCATTTTTTCTGTCTTTAATTCGAAGTCATATCTGGATTCCCATCTCGCATGCAGTTTAGAGCAAAAATCATACAGCTCATGTTCTCAATTTGCTGTTGTTATTGTTTTGAAAACAAAAAGGGTCTCAGACTGTGAGCTTGAGTATCTCCAAATGAGTAAATGGGGAAATAAAGTATCAGGGCTTCTTAGCATTATAGGAAGCCTCCAAAAACTGTGCCATTATTGTTTAAACAAACACAATTATTAAAGGGGTTTAAAGTCGGAGTGTGTTGGCATTGGTGCGTAATGAGCTGAACAGTGATGAAAGTGATTGTTATGTCCTCCAGCCATGTGTTCTGCAGATGCCCCTCACCTAAAAAAACGGTTTCTGTCTTGTTCTTGATGTGGCCAAAAAAGAGAGGCCATGTTGCCTTTTAATGCCAAGGCTCTCCTTCATCTAATTATCGCTAATTAGGAGCTTAATTAGACCAGAAGCAAACTTGGCTTCACTTGTTTTGCTAAAAACACAGAGACAGTTTGCTGTTGTTGTTGTTTTCATCCTTGGGGACACAGACACAACAAAACATGGCTGCAAAATGCTCCAAGCTCTAAAGTACAGCAATGTCTCCCTGTTTTCCTCCGAGATGACCTCAGTCTGTGACGACAGCTTGCAGAGAGAAGTGGTTAAATGAAAGTGCTCTCTTTTAAAAGCTGTTTTAAGGGTGTTTTTTGTCGTCAGTGTGGGCTGGTTGTAAAGTGTCATAGCCTTGCAGCCATCTCATCGTTAAACTGCCTGCTGGTGCTTTCCTCTGCAACATGGCATTGTTTGGCCTGGGCATTTGGATGCCTGTGTTTCTACATTGTCTCAGAACAACTTCTTCATAAAGAAAATGCATTTCATTCCATATAGATAAGTGTACATTATGAAGTCAAGTTGTATTATTTCTTGGACTGCCTGACATCAAATATAGTTCTATAGTGTTCATATGCATTAAATTCACACCAGATGTCAGTAGCAGCCCAAGAAACACATGCATACAAGAAATTTCAATTTAAAAAAGTCCATTAATTAAATTATATGCAATCAAGTTGAATCACCCAGGGAATCGTTTTTGAAAACATGAAAAAAAAAAAAAAAAAAACTCATTCTATCCCCTTTCTGTGCAAGTTAACATCAGCTGGCTTAATCCTAATTGATTTCCCATAAAAAGCTTTCTTATTAGCAAGGACCTGTACCAGAATGATCTCATGATGAGTGAAAGCAAAGCAAAGAGCTCTTTCGAGACCTTCAAAGACTTTGTGTCAACATTCTGATTGTATTGGTTAAGGGTGCCATAATCCTGAAGGAGAAAAGGTAACTTCATTATTTTACTATAAAACAGCCATAGTCGGGTAGTCCTCACATAGAGTCAAAATAATAATCAGAAAGTGTTATAAGGAACCAATCAAATGAAACAGAGAGCTTCAGAAGACCTGGGATGAGCAGAAACAGTTAAGTGTTCTCTACATATTATCACATTTCTACAGAGCAAGCATCTTGAAACTCTTAAAGCTTGCGACAGAATATTTGGCAAATGCTAATGAAATACTGGAAGAATAGTCTCTTCAGAAGAGAACAATATTTAACTTTTCTGATGTGACTACAGCCTTCATGTTAGTGCAGTTTTTGGCACCAATTCCTTGCATTCCAGCTTGGAATTGTCTGCATGAAGTTTGCATGTCTGTGTGTTCTCTGGTTCTCCAGTTTCTTCCCACACTACTGGCAGATTTCACATAAATGAGGAATAAAATTAGAATTGAATTAGAAGATTGTTCATAAGAATCTGAGGATGATTCAAAGGGGAATTTTCAAACAAAATAAGAATCCCAAGTTTTTAGTTTGTTTCAGAAAAAGAAAACAAGTCTGCCAAGTTAAACACCCAACTTGAAACCAACTGAAAACTTATAAGCGAGAAAGGTCCATTAATATTTAAAAGATTATTTCCAAATCACATCTAAGCAATTTGTATAACTAGTTTTGCTATACAGGTGACATTTGACCATGTTATTACAAAAAAGAAAATACTTATTAGGTCCTTACTACATTTCAATAAATTAGTTTAATACTAATTTACTCTGGACTCTGGATGACTTTGGTTGTTACTGACATCTGATGTCAAATTAATCTCAATAGCCCATTAGAAACAGTGTTAAAAAATTAAAATGTGGTTCAATGATAGACATAACCTTACAACCAAGATTTTACTGCGCTTTTTTTAGCAGCTTAAAGGTTGCAGACTGTGGGGTTGACTACTGTGAAATGGAACAGGTGCAGCAGCAGACAGGAGAAGCCTAGAGAGAATTTACTGGTTTAATTAGCACTTTCACTTCCCACTCCCCACAGTGTAATTCCACAGAGTCAAAGCAATTGGCTCTGTTAGTTTGTCCTGTCTGTTGAAATTTAAAACGTTCTTGAATTTTCCTTTGTGGAGCACATATTGATTTTACTCAGGGTGTTTTTACAGTACGTGGGTGGGTGTGCTTCGGCAATTTTCATTAGCCTTACCAATTGAAAGTGTTAAATTGCTGCTAGCGTTTTGGGAGGAAAATGAGTAGAACTTCTGAAAATCTGGCTCCATATGAGTTTGGTATCTTTAATATGTCAATAAAGATAATAATCAGAATTTGTCCCAAAAAGACCTTGAATGTGTTTGCAAAAGCATGTGCATAGATCTGTATTAGTGTCGAACAATCACTACAAGTAATATTTTTGTCAGAAGAAAATAATTTGCAATTTACATCTGTCTGCACAATTCCATAGTATTTAATTTCATGTCTATCTTATTCGTAGACAATTGTTATTACAGCCTAAGTCAAAACTTAAAATGTTAAATTTTCTTTGACCTTTGGATCTTCATTCACAATTACTATGTGAAAATAAGACTAATAATTAGCAGAACAAGTCTGCGTCGGGTCGGGGCAGAATCCAGCATTTTAATACTTTATCAATTTCAACTCAGAGCCTGGAGCAGCTAGCAACTGCTGAAGCTGCATTTATTGTTGACGTGTTGAACCGAGCACGCAGCAGCGCGTGTTGAAGTGGGTACACAGCGCCATGCGCCGCATGCACAGCGTGTTGCAGCACCTCGTGCTCCTCTGGATGTTTGTAACTTGGTGCGGATCGATTTGGAAGATGCTCTTCCAGGTGGCTACAATGTAAACCTTAACTATAAATGCCATGCCGGCTTGGCTCAAAAACGCGTTCAACCCAAACTTTCAAAATCGTGACTATAACTCAGCCTTCAGTCCCTCACATTACCACTGTACCACTGACAGAGAGCAAAGGGGATGCAGGCTAGGCAGCTGGGCTGATACAATTTATAATCAGTCTACAGTTTACTCACACTTTGTGAATAATGTCAGAGATGCTACCTGTAACTAGTCCTGCTCCTTCACTGGGCTGGCAATTTTGGCAGGTCTGAATTGCTGCCAACAAAAAAGATCGGTTCATCTCCAAGACAAGAAACAAAATATGCATCTGGCTTTTGTCTTTTCCTTGCCCTCTTTTTTCCATCCTTTTCACTTTTCCGCTCCATGGAGCTCCACTCATGTTAACTTAGTCCATAAAAATGCTCTAGCTAGTTTGCCATTTGTTGCCAAGTGACTGATTGAGTTGGTGGACGGCTGGTGACAAGCTTTACCCAGAATACACTTGGAGACAATATGAACGATCCACTTGTAATTTTGTGTCTCATAAAGTTAAATGTAAGAGTGAAAATAAATCCAGTCATGTAGCTCACCATTTTATTCAATATTTTACACCCACCATGTCACTAAAATTAGTTGGTCTGGTACATTTTTTAGCAACCGTGACTCAACAATGACTGGGGCAACCTACTATATAATCTACTGGGGCACCAAACTATATATTTTTACATACACCATACTCAACAGGAGAGGGCTCACCTTCTCCAGCTCTCATCAGTGATAAAGGCTTTGATCCCTGAAGTCATATTCTGCTTCCCGTCCGGGCCCCTGACATCTCTGAAACTGTGCGCCTGAGATCAATGATATACAAAACTAATCACAGTTTTAATTACAAACACTCAGTGTTCTTACACATATTCTATCAATCAGTTGTGGTCAGCAGTGTGCTCTTTGGTATTGTTTGCTGGGGTAACAGCTTCACTGGTCGGGATGGTAACATGATGTCTCTGTAATGGATGAGAGAGATGACTCTGTTGGGGAGTTAGTGGAGAAGAGAATGAGGTGTCTGATGCAGGCCAATAACAGACACTCTCTGCCTGAGAGTTTGGCAGGTCTGAGAAGCAGTTCTGGTAATAGGTGCATCTCTTTGTGTTGTAGAACAGAGAGATACGGCAGATGCTTCATTTAGGCTACAATAATGCTGATGATACGTTTTAATTATATATCTAAGTAGTGTATTTTTAGTGTGCTTGTTTCGTGACTTCTAGGTACAATGTGGACTCATAAAAGTATGTATGTGTAAAAGCCTAATATTAATACCATTGGCCTCTTTGAAAGCAAGACTATGGCATAACAGTGACTGAATTTAAGTTTATACAACTCGAGGTTTCAGAAAAATGTTTCCAAGCAAATGACTGAATTATACAGCAATCTCACTCTGTGTAAAGTTAGTATTCCATTGCATTAGAAAGGGAACCTGAAAAGTACCCCACTATGCATTGTGAGTCAGTTCAAGTTGTATGGTAGTCTTACAAAGCATGCTGATTGAATGAAAACTGCATTCTGAATGGTGAGAACTCACATAGAGATGTTTGCAAAGGTCTGTTTGTGGTGACGTTTAAGTATCAACCAGTCTCCAAATGCAACGTACAGGCCAAACAAATCCTTAGCCTTGATCTGATAATGTATTCATCTATAATTAAAGCCCCAATTTCCATATCAGCACAGCTTGCTCACATCTTCCCTGGTGGCTGATCCTTTACCCTCACTCTCTGCCTTTCCTCACTTACTTCCAGTCATATGGTGAGATACAGGTGTTAATTAGCTGGTGATAAGACTGCTTGTGTTTCTCCACTCACATTTATTTTTCTTTTACAAGATTGCTGGTTTTCTAAAGAAAGAAACACATTGTTACATAAGACATTACGAAACAAGGTAGAAAACTTGTGAGATTTTGGAGTGGCTAAGCCAGAACTTAAACTTGAATTTGTTTGAATATCTTTGGGGTCTGATAAAGACCTGGGGATGAGAGACAAGGCAGAAACTATATCTCAAGATATCACTGAAAATGGTATTGTAGTATAGTGTAGTACACTACACTATAAATATTGTGTATAGTATAATGTAGTAGTCTACACTATACTATTCTTAGTATAGTGTAGTCTACCATTACACTACACAAGCTGCACTTTATGTATACCATAAAATGCAGTTGTACTAGTAGAAAGATTCATCTAGCACATTAAAAAAAAAAATCTTGTTTGGACAAGTAATTTCAGCTGGGCCCATTGTTGAATGAAATTAAATTTGACTGAAATAAAATAAAGATAATAATTAAACCTCTCAAAATATTTAGTAATTTAATACATTACCGAGCTTTGAACAGACCATCAACTGTGGTGCCGTTGATGGTTTAGCCACAGGACTAAATAAGATATCCTCACAAATTCATATTAAAATAATGTTTCACTTTTCTGTTATTTAAGTGACTGGCCAATATTTCTGGTTTACCTTCCTGTTAAGCGGTACAATCCATCTTCAGTTTAGTTTTGTGGAAACTAGTAGTCCTCCCCCGCAGCTGATGTAGCACTTCTCAGAGGAGATAGTGTGCTGAGTGCAAGGCTGGAGGCTGGCAGTAAAAACCCTGCTCCATCACAGGCTAATTAACCTGCACTGACACAAACGTTTATGCTATATGGTGCATGCACGTTGTATGCTGTATATGGAGCAGCTTAATAACTATTTATGTATACAACTCCTAACAACAATTTATGGGTCAATATAAATGGATGTCTCGTTGTATTCATGTTTATTAAAAAATGTAAGGAAATTACATTTTTGAATATACAACATTAATATAATCTGCAAAAGTCATGTTTTTGACTTCCTTGCAGATTCAGTATTTTTTTCTTATTTTATCGTGTAAAAATTACAGTGTATTGTAGATTGTGACCTGTACTTCAATAAAAGGGGAATTCCATGAAAATGGCAGTAATTCAAGCCCTTTCCAAACAGAAATATATATATTTTTTCAATAAACCATAAAGAATTTACTTGTGACAAATGTATTTTTCTCACATTATTGCACTTTGTCTGATTAGTACATTACATGCCAGTTCGGTCAGAGTAATCATCATAAAGGAAAAGATGAAAGAAGTCTTTAAGTAAAATTTGGTGTGGGGAAAGTAGAATAAATTTCATAGAATCATGCATGAAACTGGAACAAATAAAACTGTATGAAATAATGGAAGGCAGCTTTAGTATAATTACCTCTTTAAAACAAAAAGTATAGCTACCTTGAATCAAATAGCAAGTGTAAAGCCAAACATTTCCTTTTCTGGATAAATACATCAGAAAACTACAAGCAGCTTTTCTTGAGTGGGTTTAAAAAAATAAAAAAGAACAAACGCCTTTAGTTGGTTTCTGTGACTGGGAACAGACAACAAAAAGATGTGGGTGGTTTGGTTTGACAAGAGCTAGGGATCCAAACTCGACCTTCAGTTACAGACAAACGGCGTCATTCTGTTGGAATTGAAGAGACATTGCACGTCAAGATGAATCCCCTCCTTTCTTTTCTGTCTGTATGGATGCATAAGTGACCATGAGGCCACTTATCTCAAAGGCGAAGAGCATCTTTCAACAATGAGATAGTAGTAACAATTTGAAGATAGCAGCCAATTTATTTTCTTTGACTTTGTGAACAAGAAGAATTGCACAGACTTCACAAGTTGAAAAGATGGACTTGATTATGGATAGGATAAATACCTTGAAAGTCCTTCTAATGCCATCACTCTAAAAGACTAATGTAAATAAAAGGGGTAGCTGACATAATTAACAGGGCTTGTTTGAAATTATACAACTATATTGTGAAACAGCCCACAATGCAGCTGCACAATAACCAGCAGTCAACAATTTGGCTAAGCATTGAGTAAAAAAACAGATTGACGCGTTAGTAGTGCCTTCCCTTTGATTGATTCTATGACAAATTTCTATTGACGTGAGCAGCTCACCATTATCTACAGCTGCACAAGAAAAATTTGAAACAGGACAACAATTTGCTCCCAGCATATTCAAATGCAAGTGAAAACTTAATTTCTGTGAGCATGAGTACATCCTGGCTTCTGTAATTTGGTGTATGAATGGACAAAGTGTCTTCACACTCTGCATGTTTGCACATGAGAAGAAACATTTCACTTAACAGTTTGCTTCCCATGTCAATCCTTGGGCCTCACACATTCTCCAACAGCCCCACTGCGAGAATAAGAAGCGGAAAAACAGACAGAAACCGTGTGTGTTGGTGGGGGTTTTGGTTGGATTTGTTGGATAAAAGGAACTGAAGGTCAGTATAAAGGGATGGCGGTAAAGCATCCTGTCGTTTTTCTATTCACCTCAAGGCCCCTGGGTCAGATTTATAGGTGGTTTCTCTTGACTCCTGAGGGGCGAAGGAAGTGGAAAGTCAGAGGGAGATAAATATTTCACAAAGGAGGAGAAGATTGAAACACGAAGCCGAGACTGTATTTGAGATATTTGATGCTTCTCGGCTATGCTGAAATGTGGATGATGGAAAGAGGACAGAGGTACACAAGTATGCACTCACAAGAGAAGGACATAATGTAAAATGATGAAAGGAAAAAGGAAAGACAGGTATACAAACAACAGTGGACAGAAAAATGTTGTGCAGATTGGATATTGATGACCTTCTTCATGTCACAGCACCCTTCTCACTTCCTGAAGCATCTATCAGGAGCACTCAGCCTCACAAATGATCCCATTGACACCAAATAATGGAGACAGGATGGAAAGACTATCTCACTTCTTTTTCTATTTTTCTGGTACATTGTGTTAGCTTATTTTATCCTCACTCATTTATAGTCAAATATTTATATTTGTGCTCAAGTTAATTTGTGATTGTCTGCACCGGTTGTGAAGGATTCAGAAATGCTTGAGAAATGACGTGTGACATGGACAAAAGTGGATATTAGGTCAAAGTGTCAGACCTGTGCTTCTTCTCCATTAGGAAAACTAAGTGTTGTTTTTCACTCAGGATAGTGTCAAACATTGTCCTTTAAAAAAAAAATAAACAAACAACAGTTTGTCTCAAATTAAATGCATCTTAAAAAAAAGGAAAATGCCCTCAAAATGAATTTATCTCAACAGTTCATTTAAAAACGGGGAACATTTTCAAGAATTTATCTTTATTTTAATAATTATGTCTTACTAAGTCAACGGCCACAAAATTTCTTTTTTTTCCTTTATATTTTTTTGAATGTCACATAAGATTGTAAAAAAAACATAGACTTCAGTCTACTGTAACAAAACATTACTGTACAGTGCAGTAATATTCTGTAAGTAATACTATGCATTCCAATGAGTACTCATTGAAAATAATAATGATTGTTTTAAGCCAGGGCTTAAAACATGCATTTTATGAAGTCCATACTTCTGAATTGAAAATGTTTTATTGGTCTAATATTTTAATCTTGGATGCTTTGTTTTCATTAGCTGTAAGTGGAAAAATCATCATAATTGAAGAAATAAGGCCTTCAAAACATTATTCAGTAAGTACTTATTCTATAAAATGTTTTCACTTTGTGAGCTAGGTTACTGAAATAAATAAACTTTTCAATAACAGTTAATTTATTGAAAATGACCGTCAATATTCAGCCATAGTTCTGTCGAGGTCTAATGGTATAATGGCTTTGATAGCGGCCTGCAGCTCATCTGCTTTATTGGGTCTGATGTTTCTCATCTTCCTGTTTACAACATAGAATAGATCTTCTGTGGGTTTAAGATCAGATGGCTTTGCTGGGAAATTCAGCACAGTGAAACCATGATCATAAAAGCAGGTATTTGTACATCTGGCAGTGTGGGAAGGTGCCAAGTCCTTTTGCAAAATTAAATTAGCATCTCCATAAAACTTGTCAGCAGAGAAAAGGGGGAAGTGCAAAGAAAAAAATCCCGGTTATCACTGTGTTGACGCTGGATTTTGTTAGGCAGATGACATGGCTCTTTGGCTCATCACTGACTTTGGCAATGTCACACTGGACCTCAGGCAACTCACATTTTGAGTCTTTTTACTCCTGCAGACATTGTGAATTTTCTTTCCAAATGAAATGGGACATATCATCTGAAAAGAAGACAATCCAGTTGTTTTTTGTTAAAGTTGTAGCTCATATCGTGGTTACATCTGGTGGCTCTTGAAGCACTGATTCCAGCTGCAGTCCACTCTCCTTGTGAGCCTTTCCCAAATTCTTGAACATGCCTTGCTTTACAATCCTCCTGAGTCTGCAGTTAACCCTTATGCTTGTACACTTTTTTTCTGCCACAGGTTTTTCTTGTCCTCAAATTTCCATTAATACACAGCAATCTGCAGACAGCCACCACTGACCTTTTGGGGCTTGTCTTCTTTGTAAAGGGGGTCAATGACAACTGTGAACTCATCTGCCTTCCTCACAAATGGCTAGTCATATGCAACATTTCAAAAATAATCTTTTACTGGTCTTACAAAAAATAAAATTTTTCTGACCGATTGTATTTGGAGTGAACCATAACCAACAAAATGATTTTCCCAAGCGTTTTGGACAATCTATTCATAAAGGCTGAGTTTTACTCAACTATATTAAGTGATTGACATAAATTAACTTTTATAAAATAATTTTACATTTATTAAGAAACACATGTAAACTAACCAGGTGCAAATATTAAACAATTTCTGTTGTATAAAATAACTTTTTGTCTACAAATCTTTGTTAGGTGTTAGGACTTTATTGTAGCATTGCCTTTTGATTCTGGACAAAACAAAAACATTTGCTTCTGTTTCTTTTTGGTGCATACAAACACAATAGATGTATTTCACATAGCGCCTTTTCATACACTTTTCAAGTCCAAAATTAGCCAAATTCTAGCTTTAAAGTGATGAATTTAACTCAGAGGATATTTGGAAACTAGTCAAATATCAGACGAATTAAAATGCTTCTGAATACATACAAACTCAAACCTCTAGTTCAATATTAGGTCACAGCAGCAATGTGACACCACACATGTACACGCACACCCCAATTTGGGCACTTTGTGTGCTTGTCTTGGAAGCAAAGGCTTAGTGTTGCCGCACACATCAATCTTCTCACTTCCCCAAAGCATGATGTCACAGGCACCGAGCTTGGCTGGAGGCCCACTGTACTAAGAGGACCAACTCTCATTATCTCCAGCGCAGATTTATAGAGCAACTGTGCTCATATTTTACTCTAAGGGACATGAAGGGGGCAGAGGGAAGGAGCTGGGCAGTGAGGGGAATGGATGGAGAGATGGGGAGACGGGAGGCTTTCACTGATAAATCACAACGCCTGACTGTTCATGCTTTAAAGAAAACTTTTGGCTATCAGCACTCTCCACAGCATCAGATATCAAACTGTGTGAATGTGTGTTCATTTTTTGATTATATGTTGGCACTACAAAGAGGCTTCTGAAAACTCTATAATAGGGAAAAAAAAAACAAAAAAACTTTAAACCATTTTTTCTTTTTCACAACAAATGCCATTTTATGAATTCAGAATCATTCAAGTTTTTAAATCAAACTAATCATCTCTTTAATGTTTTTATTAAAAGTCCCCAACGTGTAAAATATATTAAACAAAAGTGAAGAGTTTCAAACAAGTTCTTCCTGTGTGGGATGCAGATGCAACCAAAATTTTGGCACAGATTTAAAACACTGTCCTCTTCTTCCACGTCCTCCAAACTCCTGCTGTCTCTCTCATTTTGCTGCCATCATGTTGTACCGTTGTTCCATGTGATTGTGGTCTTGTGGGAGATTGGCACCAGCATCGCGGCAGAACATATTTGAGCAACTACACACCTGCTGTCTCTGGCTCCGGCTGCTATGTCTGGGGAATATTTGTGCTGCAGATGTAGTGTGTAGATATTTCTGTGTGCATGTTTGCTTAACAACTACTGTCCAGGGTATCACATTATGCTCCATCTCCCGGAATGAACTTAATGGGCCATGAGGAGCAAGCAGATGAAGCAAGCCCAGAGGCTGCATGGGATGTGTCTAACACCTGGTCAGCCATGTCACTAGGTGGGCATGCTGGAGCTGTGCCTTGTCACTCTGTGTCTTTGTTAACTGGTAAATTTATCTTAAGGACAAAAGCCAAAGCATCCTACAAGAAAGCCACCAGGTAAGAATGAGAGCCATAGATGTTCTTATTGTGCATACTGACCACCAAATGACCATCCTACTTTATCCTACAATATAAAGGATAAAGTAATTGTTGTCATATGTGGACCAACAAAGGCTAGCGTTCTGCTTACTTTAATTTAAAATTTGAGATACTTTATCAGTCTTTTCATCCATCAGTGATGACGCAAGTTATATCCTCCACTGTCTGTTTATCAAGTACCCTGTGTCTCCTTCTGGAGCCACAAAGGATGTCCTAGAAATGTTCTTTTATCTCTCAATTGCGCAGCCTAAAGACTCAAAACAAATTACATTTAAAGATATAAAACTGATTGAAATTTCCTAGAAGCTAAGAGGTATTTAGATTAACACAATTTCTCAAGCCCTTGTATAAGATTGTGTTTTCTCTATATTGGTGTATTATAAATATAAAAAGTTCTCATGACTTGTGTCCAGACTACAATAAAAGATGTTTCTTTTTTTATTTTGATTTAACAATAAGCGCCAATGCAAGCTTGTAAATTACTGAAGTTTGTTTATTTCAAAGATTTAATAAAGCAAACTAAAAAAACTACAAATAAATAACATCATGGTCTTTAAAGCAGGCATTGATCCTTCAGTGTAAGCACGTATCATGTGCTTACACATGATACGGAAATTTTATCAGAATCTCCATAAAGAGATTTATGGAGAATTTTATCAGAATCTCCATAAAGCTGGAGGAAGCTTGAATTGCTCTAAAATAACCTGGTAGATGGATTTACTGACTCAAAACCAAACTGAGCAGAAGACATGGCTCCTTGAATCATCACTGAACCTCAACTAACTGAGATTCCGTCTCTCTCCACTTTCCCTTAAGCCTTCTAAATGAAATATTAAGTTTACCCCAAAATTAAGACTGCATGCATCCCTGTTCCCCTAGAGAAGTGTGCCGTGGACCAGATAATGTTCCTGATCATCCTGATTTACATTATGTGCGGCTCTGCTCTGCTGGAAACTCCAAGTAGATAGTGTGGGAAATCCGAGAGCCTGCAAAAACCAGATGGATTCCAATTTCGATGGATGTCAGTGTGCCCATACTGCTGAGCAAGGCGGTGTTTCGTGCAGCAGTGCAGACGCAGTATAAACAATCTCAATGGGTGCTTTACTTCACAGTTCGCTCTACGGGGAGTGGAGTGGCAATGTAAGCAGGGTATATGGAGGAATAATCTGAAAAAAGTACTGCAGTTCCTTTTTTTTTTTTTACTTAGCCCATGTAACACACTTCTGAGTGGCAAGACAAGAAATGGAACAGGTAAATCAAATACTTTTTGAATTTAGCCTAAACTCTGAAATGGGCTTTGTCTGGCACCGGCATCGCTATTGCTTGTGCATCCTCTTCCACCATAGTTTTCTCTTCCACTCAACTTTTCACACATATGTCTGAATAGATCACTTTTAGGTTTAAACCATAATCATCAACATTAACAGACTTAGATCTCAGGCATCAAAAAAGTGTCAAAACATGCCTTTTTTGCAGCCAGTTACAACCTTTTAGAATCAAGAAAGCCAATAAGATTTTTCAGAGATGAAAAATGATGCTGGAGCCAAGAAACATGTAAGAGTTTTCTTTTCGTGTAGTGTTATAAAAAAGGGTGGAGCACCTACAAGCATAATTTCAGTAACAATTCAAAGTAATATTTTTGTCTGCAACAATAGACCTTTAGAAAGAGTCCGCAGTAGAACGTTAGATCAATACAATCTTGCTGATTGCTTTTGGCATCGAGGAAGACTAAATAAGGAAGTACATCTGGGAACCTCACACCCACAGATACAAATCACAATCCAAAGAAACTCTGTTAGCTTTGACTATATTGCACATATGAAGCTGTTTCCACGCATTGATGCTTGCTGAATAAATGTAAACACTACTCAGTTCGCTGGGCTTTCAGTACAGCATGTTGTTGCCTCTGCTGACATTCTATCATTGCAATGGTTGTGTGCACTTTTCTCCCTAATGGCCCTCTCTGTCTACTAAGCATGAATCTGTGTTAGCAGCTTGATGGAAAGGCGATATGGAACTATGGCTTCTTGCAGCATAAATGCTTCTGCTCCTAAAGGGAAACCTCCCAGGGGCAAATGCTTATGCTGCAAAAGCCAAAAGGTTACAAAGAGCTCAAAAAGGCCAGGTCCCAGTCATTTGGATCTGCTCTGAAAACATAGACACACTGAGTGGAATAACAAGCAACAACAGTAGATATGGACCGAGGACACAAGAACATCTCAAGGTGATCATTTCAAAACTTCCTTAATGCCAGAGACTATCCAATGTGACCATTTGTTATTCGTTCTTCACAATGTTTTATCTGTCTCTGTAGTCTGGCAACAGTATAGTGCATGTATCTCTGCAGAGCCAAATGTTACAGAGAAAAGATATGCTACACCTTCCAGGAATGAGAAGAAAGACAAACAGCATTAACCTGAAACATGAAAAATGCCACCAAATAGACAAACCAGAGAGCTTAAAGGACTTAAAGTGAGACCAAAGAGATAAACAGGGAGAATCAAAACTAACATTCAGCGTTCCATAATTGCAAAGGACAAATATTGGGTACCTTTATGGACATTGATTATACACTTAGAAAGAAAACCAATGGGGCTACAAAGTGTCTACAAACAGGGAAGCCCAAGTCTCTTGTCCCGTTGCCATGGCAATGGGCAAGGAGGGAGAAAAGAGAGAAGGGAGAGAGGTGTGTACAGTTTTGCCTTCCTGTGTGCAATGTGTTTTCCCTAGCAAGCTCTTGCGTAGAGCAGATGCATAAGCATAAAGCTAATCCGCAGTCTCAAGCAAAGCTGATGCACTGTGGCCCACTTCCAGCCGAGAAAGGAAGACGGATGCAGAGGCAGAACGCTCTTTCCCTCCCTCTACTTGTCTACTTGTCCCACTCCAGGGTCCGTTGATTATGCTTGGAGTCAGAGGTTGGACCCCAGGGAAAGGATTTTTCTTTGACAGTGAGATGAATATTGCATGATGCGAGGTCATCTCCTATGGATATGCTTATGAGTCCTGCCGTCGTAGCAAGACTGTATTTGCAAATCCAATAAATATTACATAAAGGGCCTCTTTTATGTCCTCTTTATAAGTGCACAGCTCTAACCATCTATCACAGTGTGTTATTTCATTCATACTCTGATGGTGGGAATGCTGGAGAGATAAAATCATTCAGTTATTCCTGCCACCATTTATTCACCTTAATCTGCTTGATTCGAACAAAATGTAGGCTTATTCTGAGGAAAGGTAGACAAGTGATGAATGTGGGAAGATCATGCTGATGCTGACAGTCTGCTTCATAACATTTCCCAAAGTTCCCACTGCTATGTAGTTGAGCACTGACTAAACGGCGCTGTGAATAGATGGGTAGTGGTAGGCAAAGAGACGAGTGTTAACAGATGAGCCCCACTCACGACATGCATGTATACTAACATGAACAATACAGGACACACCTGTGTTAAATCAGACATACAACATAAAACTGTGTTCTTATATTATATATAAGCATATATTTGAATGGATCCCTTAATAGAATGAAAGACTCTGAAAGAGCTTCTGGGGTATATTAAACCTGACCTTGTATTCAAAGTGTCTGGGTTAACAAGCTCTAACCAGCAGTGTGACAGCAACAGAGTCCATCAAAGCTGTCTTTAAGTAGCCATGACTACAGTCATGGCCAAAAGTTTTGAGAATGATTCAAATGTTAATATTTACAAAGTCTACTGCTTCAGATTTTATAACGGCAATTTGCATATACTCCAGAATGTTATAAGAGTGATCAGCGTAACAGCAATTAATTGCAAAATCAATATTTGCCTAGAAAATGAACTTTATCCCTCAAAACACATTTCAACTTCATTGCAGCCCTGCCTTAAAATGACCAGCTAACAATGTTTCAGTGATTGCTCCATTAACACAGGTGTGGGTGGTGATGAGGACAGGGCTGGAGATCAATCTATCATGATTAAGTAAGAATGACACCACTGGACACTTTAAAAAGAGGCTGGTGCTTGGCATCAGTGTTTCTCTTCTGTGAACCATGTTTATCTCTAAAGAAACACGTGCAGTCATCATTGCACTGCACAAAAATGGTCTAACAGGAAAGAGAATTGCAGCTAGAAGGATTGTACCTCAGTCAACAATCTATCGCATCATCAAGAACTTCAAGGAGAGAGGTTCCATTGTTGCCAAAAAGGCTCCAGGGCGCCCAAGAAAGACCAGCAAGTGCCAGGACCGTCTCTTAAAAGTGTTTCAGCTGCGGGATCGGGCTACCAGCAGTGCAGAGCTTGCTCAGGAATGGCAGCAGGCAGGTCTGAATGCATCTGCATGCACTGTGAGGCGGAGACTCTTGGAGCAAGGCCTGGTCTCAAGGAGGGCAGCAAAGAAGCCACTTCTCTCCAGGAAAAACATCAGGGACAGACTGATATTCTGCAAAAGGTACAGGGAGTACCTTTTGGACTGGACTGGCTGAGGACTGGGGTAAAGTCATTTTCTCTGATGAATCCCCTTTCCGATTGTTTGGGACATCTGGAGCGCTACCATCAGTCTTGTCTCATGCCAACTGTAAAGCATCCTGAAACCATTCATGTGTGGGGTTGCTTCTCAGCCAAGGGAGTCGACTCTCTCACAGTCTTACCTAAAACACAGCCATGAATAAAGAATGGTACCAGAATGTCCTCCGAGAGCAACTTCTCCCAACCGTCCAAGAGCAGTTTGGTGATGAACAATGCCTTTTCCAGCATGATTGAGCACCTTGCCATAAAGCAAAGGTGATATCTAACTGGCTCAGGGAACAAAACATAGAGATTTTGGGTCCATGGCCTGGAAACTCCCCTGATCTTAATCCCATTGAAAACTTGTGGTCAATCATCAAGAGACAGGTGGAGAAACGAAAACCTAGGAATTCTGACAAAATACAATCATTGATTATGCAAGAATGGACTGCTATCAATCAGGATTTTGTCCAGAAGTTGAGTGAGAGCATGCCAGGGAGAATTGCAGAGGTCCTGAAGAAGAGGGGTCAACACTGCAAATATTGACTTGCTGCATTAACTCATTCTAACTGTCAATAAAAGCTTTTGTTACTCATAATATGATTGCAATTGTATTTCTGTATGTGACGACAACATCTGACATACACACATGAAAACCAAAGGGCAGCAGATCATGTGAAAATATAATATTTGTGTCATTCTCCATACTTTTGGCCATGACTGTAGGTGGTAGCTGGCTGTAGATGGGGCAAATTTGAAAAGGTGCTCTGGACAGCTCCCATGACAGACACTGAAAATTACTCACAAAAGGGAGGCAATTAAACACTCAGGCATAGTACAAGTTACAGGTGAAATTTCAATAAATCAGAATGCCATAACATGGCCTACCTTAACAAGTGCTAACCCAACAATCATTCTGCAGCCATTGGTGAGCCACAAAACATGATTAGTAAAGAAGATTACTTCCCAAGGAGCTATGTTGAAGCATATTAACAGAAAGTTGAGCGCAAGAAAAAAGTGTGGTAAACAAAGCAAAGCAAACCAACAAAAGAAAAATGAAAGCAAAAAATGAAAGCAAATATAGCCTTGAGAGGATTTTGAGGCCATCAGTTTGAAAATGTTAAAGCACTTTATGATAAGCTTTTACAAAGACATTGATTTCATTTTCTAGCAGGACTTGGCATCTGCGCACATAGCAAAAAGATCCCATTACCTGGATTTAATACCATGTTATCACTGGGCTTGATTGGCCAATAAGCTTATCTGAACTAAACCAAGTGGAGAATTTCTGAAATATTGTCAAGTGACAATGAAAGAGATCAGACCCAACTTGAATGCTGTCTTGCTCCACTCTGGGATTCTTGGTCTCTGAATGATATTAACATTAATCTGAAAAGCAGAATTTGGGGCTCGATCCAACAATTCACTTCTTTTACTTTTTAGCATCAGTATAAAGAGTCCAACATTGTCTCTGGTTCGGACATTGCTTAATGCGACAAATTGCACAGTTTTAGCCCCCATACTGGTGTTGTTGACTCCAGATGACATCCACCTCTTGTAAATTTCAATCCAATCTTTCAGAATACTCATAAGGCTGCAGTTAACCCCGCTGCTTGCACACATTTTCCATCACACTCATTTCTTGCACTCAACTTCCCATTATTTTGCTTGAATACAGCACTTTGAGCAGATTGACCTTCTGTTGATTACCATCCTTGTGGATGGTTTAAAAAGCAGTATACTGATTAACAAATGAACTGTCCCCCCAAAGACCGTGTATCATAATATGTCCCTGAAATAGCATTAATTACAAATATGAACAAACAGTAAAATCATATTATTTACTTGGTCATACGTCATCGTTTTCTAATATAAATATTTAAACACTTACAAAACCAGGTGTGTGTGTAATGATTTGAACTACTGACACATATTTACTTTTTAATGATATTCTAATTTATTGAGATGCTCATTTAAGTAAAAAAAAACAAAACGTTAACATGGTATTTATAATGTGATATTTATGTGATGGAGAGAGTCTCTTCTTTGAATAATGAAAAGAGTCATGCTCATTCAAATCCCAGGGCACAATCACCAGAGTAGTTAACAGTTCATCTGATGCAGCAATTGGCCTGGTATTGCTGTTGTGGGTGGAAGCGCTGGCAGCTGTGACCACCTGAAGGTGTTTTCACACTACTCTGCTTTTATTTTTAAATGTCACTTCCATGTTTGCCTACAACCCAATAGTGAATGGCCATGAGGCAGATGGGGAAGGAAAGAGAGAACTGTAAACACAATAGTTTCTATCTATAATTTGGGCAAAGTTTAACCTCACATTTTGCACTTGATCTCGTAGAAAGTGAGTAAAGAAGAAGGTGTATTTAATATTATGAACACAGTCAAAGCACCAACTAAAAAAGATTCCATGTCCCTGCACATGTAAAGCATCTCAACAGCATGACACCACCATGGGGAATATTGGCTGTATTTATGCTAAAATGACATTACACACAGATGGACTTACTACTTGGGGGACTTATAAAGGTAACTGGTTGGAATGGAATTTATTAAGGGCTATTAGAGTAAAAGTTTTTTTTTTTTTTAAAGCAGATTTCTTTGTGTTGAACTTCTTTGAATATGAAAACTGCCTCTTAAAGATGACAGCTGAAAAATATGCTAATCTGTGGAAACCTTGAATATCGTAGATTGACAAAATCAAATAAGGAAAAGGAAGAAATTTCCTCATACTTCTGCAAAGTTCACCAGTGAATGAAAAGCAATGATGACAAAACATCATTTACATGTAAATGATGTAAAATTGCATTAATTTAACAATAATGCCACTTATCACACTGGTCTATAACATTAAATCCCAATAGACAACCTTGATAAATTCTGGACAAGTTCAAGGACAATGAATACTTTTACAAGGCACTGAAAAATATACTATTTTAAATTAAATAAAATGTAAAAAATAAATCTTTAACATTAAAAGTGTTCATTCATTATACTCAATTATTTATCAGCAGGAAAATTTAAATATGGTCAAATTTGCAAGTCAAATCTTTTATATAACTTGTGCTTCATGAAGGCTCGTGATATGCATACACACAGAAAATGCTTGGTCTCACTTTCTGCTATTTCATGTATAAAATTAAATGATGATGTTGAAAAGCAACTATTTAAGCATATTTCATCATTTGCCTCTACATGCAAAAGGAATTCAATTAAAAATAAGGGCTGTATACATAGAGCTCCTTTGACATGATTAAAGACTTACAACTCCAGGTAGAAAAACTGTTTTTTATTTTTAAAGTGCTTGCATCAACATTTCACAGATGGTTTCCTTTTGAGTCTACATTTAGTTGCTCACACATCAATTTCACAGCAAGAAAAAGATAAAAGAAAGAAAGTCACATCTCCATTAGTCTGTCTGTATGAAGACAGCATCAAGAGATTTATGGCCCAGCAAGAATAAACAGCTGGAACTTATGGGATCCGTCTGTCTTTGTCAGAATCAGCCTTGAATTTCCAAGGATAAAAGTCAAGTCACGACTTGTTGGTTGAGGGTCAAAAACATGCGATGATGTATGAGTCCATCATCCAGTTTCCAAAGCAACCCTGGGACAAATTATAGACTTTAGAATAAATGGGTAGGGTTATGGGAGATAAAGAATATCACATGTTTTGGAGTTTAATTGTGTGAAAAAACAAAAAACAAGAGTGTTCCATGTTTCATCATGCAAGTTGTTTGTGAGATCAGAATGTATTTGTGGTGTTTACACACACATGATACACACATGAATTTTGGAGCTGGCTGTTACATGCCAGCCCCAAAGTGACAGAGTCTAAATCATAAAGACAGAGCTGTGGTGTGTAACTGTATTGGGGGGACAAACATTCAAGGGGACAGACGTCATTTACATTTCCCCCCTCAAAGCTGGTGATTTATTTCAGTTAAATACAAGACATCATTCACTCTTGGTTTCTGGTCCAGACTGATTTAATTAATAGCAAGCACATCATCTCCCATATGTGAAACCTGCCTAGGAGTTTGCTTGTCGATCAGTATCTGCCGCCTCTGCAACAAAATATGATTCCAATCAATGTTGTAATGGCCTAGAGGCACTGGCTCTAATCGGCCTGGCGGCAGCAGCAACTACATGGGCAGGAACAACGTGTGTTCACTACTGGGAAATTATTTATGTTTTGTGAATGCTGAGAATGTTTTTATCATATAAATTGAATTGCGTTTTGGTAATACGTTCAGTGGAATGACTTAAACATGAATAATGAAAACACCTTAAATGGGAGTTTAAATAATATATATAGAGAAGGGAAAGGCAGGGAAAAATCTTGGGGATATGAGTTGTTAATTTTTAAGGAGTGGTTTTTGAAAGGACAATGAAGTTGTCCACAAACACTTAATCAAGAAGACAATAAAAGTCTTTCACAGATATGTTTTGCTTTTATTTATTTTTTAAATATAAAGAAGTAAAATGTTTGTTCTTGATTTTCAATATGATGTTTGAAGAAAGATATGGTCCTTTTAGTGCATCTCCTTTTCTCAGAGATGCACTAATCCATCTTCTAGAAAGTTCAATCACCCAATTCCCCCCTGTTTGGTTCTAATTGGTTATCAGCAAGTCAAATACTGAAAATGTTTTATTTTATTTTTTGTTCTGCTCTTTGACAAATGCACTAAAGATAAAAACTCCCACAATTTCTAGTCCATAAACAACAGTGTGTACTCATAAAGCTTATCCACCTCTGCTTTGATAGATAAATGAGGATAACTGTCCAAATCCTGCGATGTTTACTGAATTCAAAAGTCGTACCTCTAAATAACAATGGTGGGGCACAATTTTTTTTCTTTTGCCTCTGCCCCAAATGACCTACATTTGGGGCACAGATTTTAAACAAAAGGCAATTGAACTTCTTCTCTTGTTTTTGAAGACATCTCCTTTCTCATCCAAAAGGCTTCATCAGTCTGGACATCCATCTCGGACAGGTGACGAAAACAACTCAAATGTTACCAGCCTCAGGTGACATGTTTGAGTGAAATGAAAACGACCCAAACAATAAGGTGAATGAAGGATAAGGTCAAAGACTCATTAGAGTTTAGCCTTGTTGTGATTGTTCTGACTGCAATGTATGACCCTTGCCTTCTATATGGAAGAAACCTTTTGGATGAAATCTGAAATGTCTTTAAGACACAAATGAAGTTCAGTTGCCTTCTATTTAAGCACTTAGGACTGATGTAGAACCTACTGTGATTGTTTTAATCAGCTCCAACTCAATCATTGTAATTTTTCAGATCTCACAAAAACGAAGAAAAAAAAAGAAATAATTATACAATACCCTTAATTGTTCAGGAATATTACATTTTATAACCCTTGAGCTAACCATTTAGACAAAGTGATAGATTGACAAGTTAAAATGACATCCTAGTGATGAGATCGCAACCTCATGGATACCCAAATTATTCAGACCGGCACATGGTAATGGAATTCAATCTTGTGTCCCTCCTATTCATTAGGAAAATCTGGACTGATGTCCTTTGAGAGACCTACCTTCAATATATGGGTACTTGAAGTCTTCATCCTAATTCTTTGGTATGCAGCAGCGAACATTATAATTTAAAATGGTTCAATATGAGTCCCAAAGCATCTCCAACACTTGGCTTAAAACGCTCTGCTTGCCAGCCTGAATGATATTACAAATGCAAGCCCTCTGAAAGCCCTGTGGACACATTGAGATGTGGCTTTGTACGCTTACTAAAAAAAGAGAAAGAAAACCAACCCATCTGCACTGTGCATCTGTTCGCTGATATCACCAAGAATCCTCACTGTAATTTACAGATTGGGTTTACTCTTTGGCGTGCTGTTGTTGACTGACGGCTTCAAGTCATTCAATCAAAATCCTGAAACAGCCCTGCTTTATATTAAAGAGTTGCAGGGATCTGGGGAGGTAAAAGCAGATCAGCACTTAAATTTAGAGATCAAAACTAGGAGACAAGGTTTCTCTACACACAATGCACAATGAACAAATCTTATTTTAGGGACTCTGAGTGACCTGAATGAAAACAGACAGAGACTCTGATTGTGCCCTACTTCAACAATGATTAATGATCCAAATGTTCTCATCTATTGCCATGTCTGTAGGTGATAATACCAGACATGTGGTACACAGTGGGCTTCACAGTAGCACGTGTTTGGCCTAATGACCCCATCTCTTACAAGTCAGCGGGTCTCTGGATCAATATGCTGCAGATCAGGTATGTGAGAGGAGAAAAAGGAAGAACGTGGGAGGTAGACTAATGACTGAAGATGTGTTTATCCCCCACATACACACCGACCTTAAAATGAAGTTATATAGCCACACCATCATCACAGCGGTGCCCCATTTCTACAGCGCTAAAACAGAGAAGGTGTTAATGTGGAAATTGGTCCTGCTGTGCAGTACAATCCTAACAACAAACAGCAAAGTGCTTTTTGTCACATTCTGCAATATTTCAAACCCGCCTCTCACTTCATACTTTCTCCTGGTTATTTTTTAATTATTCCTCTACAATTTGTATTGTAAAATATAATTCCCCTAAAGAATTAACAAAGCATTGTTCACTTAAATTCAGCAATAATTCTCACTCACTGGTCATTAGATGGGAGCTTACCAGGTTCAGCCTAATGTTGTAGGCAAATTGGTATTTTGTGATCATCAACTGTGTAAAGTGGTGTGCAATAGTAGACAACAACAAAAGGACTCACATTGTCTTTTAGAAAATAGCACCTTGGAGGATATTTGATGACTTTAAGGAAACTTTTACTGTTACTTCATCTCTCAGGCCTGAAGAGCATGAGGAAAGAGAGGCTTTGATGTGATTTTCCTGTATTCTTGTATTTTTTTATTATTATTTTACTCTCTATGGCACAAACTTTACTTTTTCTACTATCCATCTAATCTGGCATGTCCCAGAGACATATAGCAGCTCGATGACAGAAAAAGGTCCACTACAGCTCAATGCTCTTGTGGTAACTGGCAGTCAGCCCCTGTCTTACAGGACTGTAAGGGTCACATGGCGCATTCCACTGCCAGTTTCACAGTGACCATTGGTTGTCCCAGTGAGTGCAAACTAGTGATGCAAACAGCCCGGTCTGCCTTCTTTATTTTAACCCTGGCACTACTCAATTTTAATGCTAATGCCTTTGGCCCACAAGGAAATTTCCTGTTTCTTTCAATTATCCACCCTGAAACTGTTTATTTTCGTTGATCCTGCAAATAAGCTTGTTGCTGGACTAATCTCTTTCAATAGAGAAAGACACCAGCTACTCATGAAAGTCTGAAAAAAAGTTCACAAATCTCAAAGAACACATGCTGTACATTAAATTCCTTTCATTGTATGTCTGAAGAGATGGCCAAAAGCCCTGTCTACTATTCTTCTGTTGACATCATGGACTGACTGTCATGTTCTGTGTTTTTCTCTGTTTATTTCGAGTTTTTTGTGTCTCTGAGTTTCCGTGTTGTCCTGTCGCCCCTTAATTACTCCCAGGTGTGTCTCGTTTCCGTAATTACCCTCTGTGTATTTAATCCCACCTGTTTCCTTTGTTCTTCATTGAGTCCTTGTTGTACAGTATGTGTACCAGTCTGCCATTAGTAGTCCATTTGTTTTCCGTGTTGCTACCTGTGTTGAGCCCTGGTCTTCCACTCAGCAGTGCTGCCTGGGATTTGGACTTTGTATTGTTTTTGTGCATCATTTTCATCATTAAATCATCATTATTCATCTCTTCTGGGTATACCGCATGCTGCCTCACCACTTTACACCGAATTTTATGACACTGACTTGAAATAAAACAAATATTGGGAGTCTTCTTTTCAACTAATTTGGTCCAAAAAAAGTATGCTGACACTCAAGTGAAGTAGCTAAAACAAAGAACATCAAATGAATTTCAATTCTCTGAAAGTATTTTCCATCCAGGTCACTGAAATATGCTCAAATAGTGTTCATCTGAATGAATAAAATAATTTTTATTTCAAACTGTTTCATCACACGATTTAATATTTATGATGAAGAACATTTTCTGCAAAGATTACTATTAAAATAGTGCCTTTCAGTTTGGATAGTGGATGTTCATTACAAACAGGACTGCCTGTTTCAGTTAACTTAGTGGCTCCATCATATGACTAAACAGAGGGAAGTTTGTTGGGAAAATACATCTGGTATTTATACTCAATACCATGAATGTCATAATGGTTTTGTGATTTATTTGAGTTTAATTTCTACTTTTCACATGTCGCAGCATTTCAGGCATACCACATAGAGAAGCCAGATTGCCCACAATGCCAGGACAGTTTTACCTCATAAAGAACCCAGTGCTGTTCCAGTTACTTGTACCTGGCAAGGAGACAAGCCAAATCAATAAGTAGGGACTTGTTTTTGTATGATCTTCAGTCATTTTGATACTTCTCATTTAATTTTAATATTTATTGTTATCTAACATCAAAAATGAGGTTTTGAAAAAAAAAACTGTTATTATTCAACAAGACAATGATCTCAAACATGAATTAATGTTTTAAACCAGGGGTCCCCAAAGTCGCTCCGTGAGGGCCGGCATCCTGCATGTTTTAGTTCTCTCCTTGGTGGTAGTGACAACCTTTTCAGAATGTCAATGTTCTTCTTATGCCTCTAATGAACCATCATTTGATCCAGGTGCGTTAAATCAGGGAGAGAACTAAAACATGCAGGATGCCGGCCCTCGAGGACTGACAACACATATTATTAGTTGATATGTGTGGATAGAGCCAGCTCTGCATGCAGAATTTTGGCCCTGCTTGGGGTTATATGGTGTATTATCAAAGATCATCCATGCATGGTTAAATGCGTCATTAAAAGTCCAAAACTAATATAATATTCAAGCTTATAATGAGATCCTGCAAACGTCTCACCAGCAGTCGATGACTTAATGCTAATTCAATGATAAGCAGGTGCTCAAATTAAGCACAGTAGCAACAGACTGATCCTATTTGTGGTTTATCTTTGAACTGAGTATATAAAGAGCACAGCACCTTTTTAAACATCTTCCTGGTCGATTACTTATTTTTTTCCCCTGCTTCTCTAACGAGGACAGATCGAATCCAAAACATTGTGCATGTGTAATAACATGTTTATTTAGCATGTCTCAGCTTAGAAAGCAATACACTCCAGTGTTTCTAGCAGCAATTATTCACTTTTCAATGCACTGAATATTTTCTTAAAGCTGGGGTAAGTAATGGGATATACAGAAAGGGATGTGAAAAACTGGTAAAATAATATTTACATATGTCTTAAGGGATTTATGTGGTTTGTTTGTGTGATTTGGGCCATGATGCAGTAAGATCTGGGCACTGAGGGAGTCCCTCAGAGAGATTTTGCTGCACTGATTCCTCTCAAGATCCCTTCATAATGTCCAGAGCAAAAGCAAATATTGCTTATGTTTGTATTGCAGGAGAAAAAAAAGCACTGAGTAAAACACAAAAAATGGAAACTCGGGACAGCAATAAGAAATTTGATGTTAAGACTAAACTGGTGGTCCGATATAGCTTGCAGATAATCCGTGTGGTGATTATTTAACTTTCAGATAGAAAACTGTGTATCTTTGGGTTCTAGAAACAAACAAATAAAAAATTGCTTATATTGTATATTGATTTAAATGGAGAGATCTGTTCAAATGAATCTTAAGCGGTGAGAGTCAAGGTATTTGTCCACATTGAAATATATTGCTGTGTGAATATTTTGTTAACCTGAAACAGCTGTAAGAAATGTCAACTAAATCATGTTCAGAGGACCATATCCATGGAAAGACCTCCTACCTGACCCTTGGTTATGCTTGAAAGTTACAAGCATAAGTAACCCTCTACACTTCTATTACTTCTTTACTTTCTTCTTCACTTTGCAATTTCAGCAGTGATGACTCAATTCTCCCTGAGTCAATATAGTTTTCCCTTTGAAACATTTTTTCCAGCTGAACATGTGTGAGTACCATCATGTTAACACTGGTCATCAAAATTTATGTCCATCAGTAACAGATTCTGGAGTTCTGGTACAGCTTGAGGCCAAACCTTCTTTAACAATAGAATTTGTACAGCAGTCCCAATGCTAAAGAATATTATACATTATAAAACAAAGATGCAGTAAAATGTGCATAAAACACAGAAAAACATACATTTTTCTATTTAAAAAAAAGCTTGGTCTAAATGATAATCAATTTCCCATCATGTTGACATCATGAGAATCATCACTAGACTGATCAATCACTGCTATTTCCAGCACTCCCTGTGCAAAATACAGGATAATATATCAAAAATAGTCATGCCTAAATTAAATACAATAATTAGTTATCTATGTATGCACTAAATAGCAGAAAATATAAGAATAAGATAATAATAAATCAATCTATAGATAAGTTTACAAAGCAAAAGTGGATTAAGAGTAAAGATCCAAAACAATGGAGGAGGTGACTGTGAAACTCATCGATTAACTCACTGAGGGGGAGGTAGAAAGGTAGAAATGATCCTAATGTCCCTACTTTTGTTTTTGTAAATTTAGAGGCTCAATTAGCCATTTTAGAATAAAATACAATACTCTGAGAGCTTGCAATTGGTTTTACAATAATGAACCAAATTAATCAGATAAGTGATGATTCAAGTTACACTTTAAGTTTTAGGCATTCAGCAACCTGAGGTGAGTGAAGCATTTGTGTGGCTTACAAGGTTTTATCAGGTTCTGTTAGTGATATTTAAGTTCCAGTTGTGCTGATTCTGCATTAGTGGAAAACATGGTAAATAGAAGCAGTGATGCTGCAACTGATATTCCCAAAGACTAATTGAAATGAAAGGTAGATGCACAATTAAGTGGCAGGAGTTTGAGAGGGAACTTGAACAACACAGATTATTCTACAAATTCAACAGTGACACCTTCAGACCAAAAGTAACAATACATTGAAGCAAGAATAATGACTGTTTTTCTACTAATTTATAATCATACATAAATGTGTCGTGAATTTAGTAACAGTAATTGGAATATTGTCACAAAAGAATAATAATAAAAAAAAAAAGCATGCCAAAACATATATGCAGTGAGTGACTCCTTTAGTTTTGAACCAGGTCTAATGCTCATATTGCTGAGAAATAGAGAGTTTCCAGAATTCAAAATCCATGGTGTCAATTACAGACTGTCATGCCATGAAATAATGAGAGGCAGTCTGTATTTGGCATCAAGCTGTGTGAACCACTGTGAAGTAATGCAGTGAGAACCCCTGTGAGAGAGTTGCAGAGATCAAACCGAAGGCAGAATAAGCTGCACTGTTGCGGCATCCCTCCACCCACACACTTACCCTGCTCACTCACATGTGCGTACTGTCATCATCCTCTGCTGGAAATTCTGTGTGCGCACGTAATGTAGGTCTGATCATAGTGCATTTGTCCCACACATACTCATCATTAATTTATCTTCATGTCACTCTTTCCCCTAGCTTTTTCTTTTTTTTTTTTCCGATTCATTATCACAATCCCTCCCCATATTGTTTTGATATATTCCATTCCTTTCTCTCCCACTCACTCAGTCAGGAAACATGCGCATGCACCCATCTATCCGCCCACATATGCAGTTGGCACGGGTGAGCCCCCAACAAGCAGGATGGCTTGGCATGGGGCTACGTAAAGAAACACAAAAAAACATTGAGGCACCACTGCCTAATGCTGTCTCCATGGCAACTAAGGAAGATGGGTCCTGTGTTGTAGTGTCAAACAAAAAGGATTTTAAGCTAATCAAAATAATAAGCTGTAGGTGTCCTACTACTGTATACAACACAGAACATTGAATTTTCTACGATTTTCTTCCTTCCCAACAATGACATGTTTATGTGGTTGTAATAACTACATATCACAAGTGAAGATGGGTAGCAAACCTAGGATGTGTGGTGCTGCAGGTGGATGTGCTTGTTGAAGGAATATGTACATTTAAAACTAAATAAAACAGATTCATACTAGTATGTCCCGATCATGAATTTGCCAATCGATCCAAGAAAGGTATTCGTCTTCTCAAATAAGGATGCCTTATTCTACATCACAGACCAAACATATTTTTTAAAGTCAGAAAACCTACAAATGATAAATGTATCAAACAAATAAATCACAATAAGTGTTTAAAATTGTTTTGCAAGGAAAATACACAATTCAAAAACACTATTTTGAAACAACAAAAACAAAAAATAGTTTCAGTCATGTTCTCAAAACCACAT
The DNA here is from genome assembly GCA_010277075.1 of Poeciliopsis retropinna. Classification (NCBI taxonomy): domain Eukaryota; kingdom Metazoa; phylum Chordata; class Actinopteri; order Cyprinodontiformes; family Poeciliidae; genus Poeciliopsis; species Poeciliopsis retropinna. The sequence continues at coordinate 10,017,942 of VMRM01000018.1, forward strand.
TTACAATTTTGCTCGTGGATGAAAATGTATAACAATGGAACCTTGAAGAGAGTCTTAAATTTTAACACAACAAACTGTTAATGGGAGTAGGTAAAATAGATATGGCTGCTTATTAATGACATAGAATAAGAAAAAAGTTAGGACTTTTGCTACAAATATTATCAAGGCAATTTAACATTATCTAACATTATCAGCAGTTTTAAAAGTTTTCAGGTGTTGCAGTTGTTTCAATATTAATATATCCAGCACAAAAACAAATTCTATATGTCTGATCACAGTATGCATTTAACATTTTAATTTTAATTGCAGCATCAGTCTCATTTGTGTTTCCTTTCATCCTCTGCAGTGCTCTTTGCACTGCCAGCCAAGGAAGCAGAAGCAGCATAGCAGAGCAGTCAACAGTTTATCATCCTTGACTGTATACCAGAAGAATGAAGGCGTGTCAGCAAACTGCTGTTGGAGTTAAGGGAAGAAAAAGCATCACAGCTTATTCAAGTGCAACTGTTAAGACGGAAGACTGAGTTGTGCCTTCAAATGGTAAAAAGGTAGTTCTGTTTCAGCCAAAAAGTCATTTGGCTTTAATCTTTTACCTGTAGCTTAGAAGTTCAGGTTTGGCAGTGGCTGAGAATGCATTGCAGCTTATTCACTAGGGGGGAGAGAGAAAAGAGAGAAAGCGAGTGTTGGTGAGTGACAGACCAAAATTGAGGAAAGGGCAGATGGATGCTGCATCTACTGAAGAAGGGAAAGCTTTCTTCTCTTGTCTTTGGGTTTGTTTCAAGACTCCCATCAGGAGAGAGCTCTCCTCTGAAGAGTCAGCTGTTTGGAGCCTCAGTGACATAGAAGCATGTTTACTGCTGGTGTGTGCATGTTTCTGTGTGAGCTCTCCAAAAAAAGAGAGGGACTGAAAGAGTCATTTGGACGCAGCATGAAGTCAAAATTGTTACACTAGCAGACAGACTGAAAACTGATTCTTACTCAAGCCTCATGCAAGCTCAAACACGTCCAACAAACATACATAATCTCAACTGAAAACAGCCACAGTAGGAATGTCTCATTCTAGTTTAGAACATTAAACAGGCTTATTTGGACATAATTTGTAACAATTTTTCCACCTGTTCCTCTGAAGGACTGCATAGTTATTATCATGAATATTTCTGCTGGCAGATTTCCTTTATCTATTTCATTAAGAAGTGCATCTAAATACATTAAAGTTATTTCAACAACCTCGTTTAAAAAGTAAAGTGTTTGCTTTATGTAGATTTAATACACACAGTGATTTGATTTGAGTATTGTGGCATCCAACTTCTGAAAATCCAATTTCAGTTTCACATTTATTGTGTTAGTCCACATTGTTTTTATGAGGTCCAAAGTCAGTCCAGCCATCTAACAAGGAATTCTAGATCCTCTCATACTTCCCTCTACTGAGAAGCTTCATTGAGATGCTAATTTCAAATGCCCAGCAGGATTTAGCTTCTGCTCACATTGCCATACACACCTGCTTTAATAATGCTTTAATGTGCTTCATTGTTCAACAAACTGGCCTGGTTTGTTGGCCAGTTTGTTGGAGGAGAGTCTATAGTGTATTGTCAGGAGAAAGACAAAAGACACTAGACCCAACAATACAGATGAGCTGAGGCCACCCTTGACATGAACTGGGCTTCTTTAGCAGTCCAGTAGAACCCCAGGCTGATTGCCTCCACGTAGCACAGCACCGATGCACAAATTTATGTAAAAACGACATAAGTCATCAGTAAGAGTGTGTCACTTGCTATTACTACTGCATACCAAGAGAGATCATACTCACGAGAGATCTTATATTACTGGTACTTGTCCTTAGTTTACAGCTTAAAAATGGTTTTCTGTTCTTTAACCATTTGAGCTTCGGTGAAGATTACTATCAAGGCAATGCCAAAATTTCAAGGTGAGCCACCAAGAACACAAACAATGGAAATTTCATCTATGCTTTAGCTGAAGCTCTTTTTGTCCTTTTCTCACTCTTTACAGGTGCAATGCATAAGTCAGAAGTAATACGTGCAGAAAGGACTCAAATAAAAAATGTGGACCATGAATAGCATCAACAGGGAAAGTATTTTCTGACACTAGGCACTGGGGCACAAAGAAACAAACCCAAAGGAGTAGGTTTCTGACGAGACACTCATGAACTGTCACTGTCAGCGAAGTTAATGTAGACTCTGGTTTAAAATTCCACATCCGCCAATGGATAGACAAGGCAACACTTCAGGTATGACAGAAAAATAAATGGGGGTCACTAGACTGGCCCTGTGCAAATCATTTTAGATTACAGCTCTGTGTCTTTGGGAGACAAATGGGACTCTCCTCAAAGGAGAAATATTATTTTTTCCAAAATTTTAAAATAAAACGGTAAAGTCTGAATGAATTTGAACTACTGCACAAAAATGATGTTTATACCTTACAATTTAAAACATCTTTTAAAGTTTTTAAAATTTACATTGACAATCAATGTAGCCCTTAATTTCTGCTGATATAAGTGGAAGTCTGGTTTTGAATTAAACACACTTCTAAGCAGTTACTAATATGCTTAAGCTTTCTGTCCTATTGAACCAGAATTTACAAACTCTCAAGTATTAAAATATAATTTCTAACAAGCTATATATTAATTGGTTAAGGCATGAGTTATAGGTAAACACTGACTGCAAGCAAAGCCTCTTGCTTGGTAGTATTCAATTTCTAGAAATGCAACAACCAGTTTCCCTCTATATAAATCATTGTAAATGCTTGGGTGTTTTTTGGGAATACATGAAGCTACAGAATACAAATATCTAACATTTCAGAGTGCTGTTAGATTTGCGGGAGCCTGTGGCAGTGAAGCTGGTGGTGACCATATGGTTGCTTTCATTGTCATTATGTTGTAATTTTCTACTAAGCCCATATTCTGTCAAAAACATTCACATTTGGAAAACCACCCTAACACTACTGGGACTATGCAGCTTAAATGATTTCTGGTGATTCTCTTGGAACTCTCATCAAAATCTGCTGTAATCAAGCAGAAGTTGCTTAGAGTGTTTATAAGCTCAAAGGTTTTTTTTGTTTGTTTGTTTTTAAAAAAGTTAATACAATTTGAGTGATTAAAAAATACAAATTGAAAACATCCTAGATTCATCATAATCCGGGAATATTTCAAACATGGCTGTCCCTTGTATATGTCCATTTGTATCAGATACAATGTTTATAAAACTTTTTTATCCACTGATTGTTCAATTATGTTTCCTTATTTGAATCATAAAGGATTAATTTCAGTCTACTTATTCGGAGTATTTCAGCAGGTCAGATTTTTTTTTTTTTTTTTGATGAATGCAAAGAGCTTTTAATAGAAAAAATGTTAAATGAGAAATAGCCAATTAAAATTCTGGCCATATTGAATAATGAGATCCACAGTAACTAGTTGGGGTTCCCTTCCTCAAACAGACACATTGTGTTTATTGAGGCATTTGCATAAATATGGCATTAGCCACGCAATTGCTCATGTATATAACAGCTAATTCCAAAATGATGAGTACCCCATCACCTGAAAATACACCCAACAGACTTGTGGAAGTTGCTTTGGATTACAAGAGTGAACTAACAATGAAGAGCTTCTCAAATCAAGCCTCTTCTGTGTGTGCCAAAGGAAAGCTTGGCCTCTTTGCAGATTTGGAGGGAGAGAGTCTGCCTGCAGTGCAGCAGTGAACATGAATGTTCAAACATCTCCTCTGACTGACTGCAGCACCTCTTTGCTTCACCAAGCAGCCTGGGAAAGCGTGGAACCTGGGTTGTGAGAGTAACCATTTCCAATAGAACGCCAGCCAGTACCTGATAGAGTTGGCACTGTGCTGCACCCCGGTATTTCCCAGAAGAGGGTGTATGTTGCTGACGTGTGTGTTCGCAAATTGAGACAACAGATGAACGACACTTGATAGTATTAAAAGGGAAAACACGCAGAAACGTAAACATGCCAATTTCTCCTCGAGTGCAAACTAAAAGCACTTCATTCACAAAACAGCGCAAAGGCTGCCCACGCAAGAGTTCACCTATTCCACTTTTCATGAGACGCATGCAAACGCCCACAGTAACACTGCGCACTCTCTCACACACACACGCAAGCATACGCATAGAGTGGTGCCCTCGATGTACACAGCTGTCACAGAACCTCACAGCTCATCTCTGGTGAATTACTCTAAGTGTGAGGTACCACTCCAGGGTTTCCCCTGGAATAATAATAAAAAAAAGCCTAGTTCCTTCTTTCCTGCATCTTTTGGATATATCATTCACCACTGCATAATTCAGTTGGATCACCAATGAAAATGTGTGGAGCATGCAAACCGTGTCCAAAGACATAAGCACAGATGAGTGAAAGAGTTAACAATTTTAATTTGGTGCAGTCGAAAAGGATTTATTGCAGAGGTCTTTGGCATGTGATAGAAGCTCAACAGACTGACAAAAAGCTCAGCAATGCAGACCCCCAAAGACACACTACAAATGCATTCATGTCAGATGCTACCCACACCTTATTCTGAACTTGTTTGCACCCAACTTCAACAAATGCGCCCTCATTAGAACATGTTGAATCTTTAAAAAAAAAAAGATGAAACAAGCACTCTGCATTAAAATAACTTCAAGCTGGAAAACTTACCTTACACCTACTCTGCAACCAGGAAGCATCTATGAGTGCAGGGATTCTCGGGTGTCCGCAGATAGCAGAAGATCATACATGAAAAAGTCTTCTTCTCTCATCTATCCTATGACTGCAACCAGCAAATTCATCCAGGCATTCTGATTACAGGCATGTGGATGGTGGAAAGATGATTGCCTAAAAGGAAAATACTGGCTTTTGGGGAAGTGAAGGAGAGATTCTCAGGTCTCCTTCCTCCACTGAGACGAGTTGCGAGCGCACCGTGAGGACCATCCACTGCAGCAGAGCTGAGCAGCGTGCAGCAATGAGGAGACGGGGGAAGAGAGAGAGAAGAGAGGAGAGAGACTAGAAAAAACAAGCATTTACTGCTGCTGGTTCCACGAGCTCGGCGGGAGCAAAAATCTGGGACTGGAGTCTGGATCCTCGTATTTCCACTTTTTTGAGCTTCTACCCGAACAAATGAAGAGTAATGGAGACAATGGGAGGACAAACACAGGAAAGGAATAGACCAAAATAGTGAGAGGCTTATTTTTTCTCATGCCACTCCTCCACTTTGTAGTTTTCTTTTTCATGACCTGCAATATCTTTTTCTTTCCTTGCCCGGAAATGGTTGTTGAAAATACTACTCAGCCGATAACATGTTAGGAGCAATTTCCAAAGACATATTCACCATTTTGACGGGTCAACCACCACTGACAGTGTTTTTTTTATTCTTTGTTCTCTTTCTTGTGCTCTCAGTTCTGAATGCTTGACACAATCCAAAAACAACTTCTATTTTATTTATTTATTTATTTTTTACGTATTTCAGACCAAAACAGTCAAAAAATGAAGTGACTAACATTAAAATTATGTAGTGACACTTGTAAGTTTTTTTTTTTTTTTTTACACACAACATGAACTTAAATGTCATAAACATTTTGGCTTTTTCTACGAATTTTAACAACAGAAACTCAAAATGTATTATTAGCCACTGATATTCAGATAAACGTCTCTTAGAAAGATGGAGAACTGGTTTAGAGTCACCTTTTAAACATATTTCACAAATCTTCCATGTGGTTCAAGTAGAGTTATTCCAGAAGATTGATTGGATTTTTGGGGGTCATTTTCCAATTGGAATTGAAAAACTTAAATGTAGTCTAAATTCCTTTTTTCCACCCACTTTGTGCAATGTGTCGGTAGAATTGTCAAGTAAGTATGGTAGTCCAATGGCATGATGCTAACACTAAAATGCTTGACGGGTGATAGAGACTGATAGGTTTGTATGCCTAGACTTGTCCAAGTGTTGCTTGTATGGTGAAAAAGCAGCTTAATAGTTCTAATTTCACCAGAAACTCTCCCTAAAAACTCCACGGTTGCTCTACAAATTGTTGAAGGACTTTAAAGTAAAAGTAGTTACAGTTGTATGTAAATATTTGAGCCTATATGTGACCCTGCATAAAGTAGAGAAACATTCACATTTAATTTTCAAATCTTATGTTTAAAATAATTGGAATCTGAATTTTGAATTATAACTATACTCTGGGGAAAAAAATAAATAAATAAAATAATTCAAGTGCATAATTAAAAGCTCCAAACTAAATTCAAATTCATGCCACTGAAAACTATAAGAAAACTTCTGAACGGTTTCTCTACATGATTGAATAATGTGTTTGAAGGAGTATAAATATGGTGCAGAAATATTATGCAGAATCAAACCCTTCTTGTTTCACAATGAAGACACTTCAACAATGTGGCACATTTAGCTAGTGATCAATCCCTCTTATAGAGTATTTGGCTGAAACATCTATTGCCTGCTGTAACAGGGGAACAGGCATTTAGCTGGAGTCCTTCGGCTTCAGTAGGGCTCAAGGTCACTTGGCAGAGCCTTTTCCCGGCAACCCAAAAGCTTCGGTGACAAACAGTGGCATACAGGACAGACGGGCTGTCAATCCAAATCTGTAGCCTTGAGGAATGAAGCTGCCTGGCTAAGCATCCAGCATTCTTACAGTGCACAACCAGGTGGAGTGGTAATTTATGAGCCTGCAGGAAAAATTCATTGCCCTTCAGCAGAAAGTTTGGTGCATAAATAATGCTGATATTGTTCCCAGCCTCAATGAGATGAGAAAAATTGAAGACAGCAAGGGAAGACAATGAAAGAAACGGGCTGTCAGGTCTCTTGACAAGACTATAGCTCATCTCAGATCAGATGGCTTACCAGATTGACACCTGTAGAATTTTTATTTTCATGGCACTTTGCTTAATTTTTCTTCTGACAAAAAACAAACATGCACTGCTCACAATTTCTGTTTTGACCTTAAGATTAACAGTCTTTTTTTTTTTCTTGAATAATAACATACAAGAACAGCATTCAAAATATATATATTTTTTCTGAGCAATCATTTATTATTTACATTACAAGAACAGATTACATGCCATGTATGTGAGAGACCATATGTGGTTTTAAATGGATTTTACTAATTTATAAGACGACAAAAGAAACATTTCTAAAACCGACAGAGATTGAAAGCTAAATTGGATCAGACAAACCCACTTTGCTGTACAGGGCTCAGCCTTTCTGTTATCCTCCAAAAGTCTGGTTCTTTTACAGCCTGACTGAAGCACTATGTCTCAGCATGTCATAGAAAATCCGCTTTCCTTTGAATTGGCTTCATCTGAGTTTCCCTGGTTTAATTTTAGAAAACATCCTAATACAAACAAGTTTTTTTTTTAATCTATAAATTAAAAAAAAAAAAATCAGAATATCTCTCCATCTCTTAAAAATAAATGTTGGATAATTTCAACTTCTTAAAAGTGTGAGTGTGAACAAGATAAATTCTTGTTTAAGCTGTCTTTCTACAACATCCGTGAAATAGAAATATCTGTCTCTACAACTTCAACAAAACTTGGACTTACCAAATGGTTTTGCTGGCAATCCTTTATTGATTTAATTTAAAACCAATGACAGATGCATAAACAGATGGTTCATTCTATCCACTGCCATATATGTTCTGTTGTGTCGCCCACTTTGAAGACGCAAATGGAAGTAGGATCAGAGAGAGGAGACAGAGGAGCTAATTTTTTTTCCACATTTTTTTTCTCATATTATAGTGCCACGACATGTCGATTAACTTTTTAAAATATTAGTATTATGATTTCTTATTTTAAGAAAGTTGTGTGGGATTGGTCATTGCTTGAAAAAATATTTGTTGATGTTGGATTATTTTTTATCAACTTTTGAGAAGTAGGTCCAGCACCTCATATTACAATTTACATTTCCATCCTTATTCTGTATTTCGCTTATGTATTGTTATTCTCAAAGCTCTACACATGCCATACCTATCTCTGCTCTCCTGTGTTGGGAGGTTTTTCAGTCGGCTAGAAAATTAGACGTTCCTTGCGTGTGCGCGTGTATGTGTGTTAGTGACGCAAATCTCATCTCACAAAAATATTAATTTCACGGGTCGCTGTCCCATACAAGCCACCATCCACGAAGGAAAAAGAATTAAGCGTTATTCCCTTTCATATTCAAACAGAGAACAGCAAAAGGGGGGAGGAGCATGCCAGACTTATCAAGGCTCTACTGTATGCAGTTTGTCCTTGTAATAAGGTTGAAGCCACTGCTAACTATTCATTCTGGTCATTCACCGGCAGGCCTTATCGGTGCTGTCGAATGACTTTTGCTAAATGATGTGCAAAAGGAGCACGTCTCATCTGTCTTGTTGCATTTGGCTGATGTGCTCTGGGCAGGTTGTCAGCATTAAATGACATACATGCCAAACACTGCGAAGGCCACAGAGTGCTGAAGGAATGGTTAATGGAGAACAAGTTCAAAATGGAAAAAAAAAAAAAATTTAGAAAAGGGAAAGTGTACTGAAATTTCATAGAACATTACACATTTTTTCTCAAATTTATGCCCAGACAGCTGTATAAATGTTAAAAGGGATATATCTTCAAAATTGGAAGGCAAGAAACCTAACCTTTTAAACTGAATTTATAAATCACAATTGACCAATCAACTTTTCTGAAGTAAAGAGGCTTTCATAATACACATTTGAAAATGGAAAGTCACTTTCATTTATGGTTGACGACATCGCTAATGAAAATCTGAGGAAGGTGTGTTTCTGTCAAAAAGATGTCATTACTACAGAAGCTTGAGCAAAGTCCTAAGGAAAACTGCTTATAAAATGTTGGTCATTTCATTGCTTTCTTTTTTGCCAAATGAGGCACGCAAAGGAGAGAATGATTCATTGCTAAATCTGAGTATTTTCACTTTAACCAAATTAAGCTACTTTTTTGGGAAAACAGCATTTGTAAGTGATATGTCTAACCACAGACCAACTTACAGAGTTTGAATGACATCAAAGCTGGGATACTAGAAATGTTTTGACAAAACAGAGATTGATTATGTTTAGAAAAAGTGAGACATTATTTTTGCATGTCTCCCTAATATACATTATTCATGTGACAGTCACTAATGGAAGGGCTGAAAGCTGCCAGAATTTTTGTGTTTCTAATAGTTTGTGTCACAAGTGGTCAATCACCACTTCTAATAATTACTTGCAGACTATGTGCTTATAAATCCCATTTTATCTAGGCAGTTTGTTAGTTTTCTATGCTACTCCTCTTGAGCATTTGTCCTGATTGGGACTCATTATCAGATAAATTACCAAAATAAAGCTATATTTTATTAACTTAAATGAAAGAAGTACACTGTGCTATGACTGCTCTTGTCTTTGGTGGCCATTATGTTGTGCACTGGCAAAGTGCATAGAAAAGAGACTGGTTGTGATTGGTTGAGATGTACTAGTGACTGGGTTCTCTCCATGTACAGTCTAAAATCATGTTGGTTTTGGTTAGTTTCTGTAAAATTCCATTAGTTATGAGTGTTTGTCAGTACTATGTGTCTCCCACGTGTTGAAGGACTGGCAACTCGTTCAGTACCCGGCCTTTTGCCCAACGGCAAGTGCAGATTCCAGTTATAGGTTACAGGTCTGAGTCCCCCTATAGCTCTGCCCAAGTAAGTGTGTATAGGCAACGGATGGATGAGCTAAAGCACTTGTGTGAGAGGAAGTCATTGAATTTTTCCAATCTCTTGTGACAAAACAAAAGTCAATAGACTGCTCTACTGATAAAGTTTTTTCTACATTGGGAGTTTAAGCTCCTTTGACAGTTTTTTTTTTTTTCTGTTTTCAATAAGTAGCTTCACAGCACTACTCAACAGCCGAGAGCCCATACCATCTGTATGACACAAATAGTGTAGGAAAAGGGGCTGGTTTTTAAAACGCTAATAGTGAAGTACAACAAAATAGCGAAACTCAAACACTGATCACGACATGTTGCTCTACGGTTGAACTGATTTTACAGAAAAACACAGTTTATAGCTCCAAGAAATGTTTTAAAGTGATTTAAATGAGAACACTTTATTTTGAATTCTGCAAAAACCTGCTTAGCAAATAGGTAAAGAAATCCCAGAAGGTCTGACCTGACAGACATCAAAACCTCTGTTATCAGCTGCACGATGTCAAACAGAAAAACCACTGTGACATTAAATGCATCCAAGAGGAAACCTCTAGGTCTATCAGACAAATCAAATCCAGAGTTAATTTGATTCTGTGCCTGTATTCCTGGCATATCTGGGTCTGCTTGCAGAATAATGGCTCTCTACATCTATCTGCTCTTTCTGATTTCATTTGCTGTTATATTTTGTTGTGCAAAGGGTGTGTGCTTGTCTGTTATGAAACAAGCACGTCCACTGCTGTACTGTAGTCTTTCAAGGTGATGTCGCCTGCAGCATTTAAAGGAGCTACCTAATACAAACAAACCTCACAAGCTGCTAATACGTTGAGATTACAGGGTGCAGCATCGATCCACGTCTCAGCTGTTTCTAGCACACAGAAAAGGACTAGTGTACACTAGTGATCAGGTGGCCAAATCATTCACAGCAGATTTAAAATACGAGGGCATGGAGGATCTTTCTCACATTCATAGCCTTAACTAGTCATCACAAAATTCCAATGAAAATACTAGTTTTAAATTTGTATTTCTCATGTTTTATTGTTTTATTTTTTCTAGTTTGCAGATTCAACCATCTAAATATTTGTTCTTCTTTTAGAAATATATGTTTTGAGAAGTTATATTTTTTCCAGTCCTTGATAAATTGTGGAAGAAAGTTTCAGAGTGAAGGAACTGCAATTGGATAAGGTTCTGTCTCTCTAAGTTTAGAGTAGTGTGGAGAGGAAGATGTAAGAGGTTAAAATTTAATGATTGTAAGCAGAGGATTGGAGTACAGTTTGGAAATGGTGTAGTATCTGCCTCATAAGATCTTTGTTCTGATTTTGCTGTCCATAAGGGGTTGCTGCAGAAGAGGCAGAAGTTGTGAGAAGATATCGCACAAGATTTTGGTCTATTAACTTGGAAGATTTACTGTATTTGAGTGTAAGAAAACAGCTGTCAAGCCCGGTTGAAGGATTTTGCAAAACATAGACATAGGTGTCATCAGTGCAACAATGGAAATGGAGTCTGTAGTAGCCAATGAAATGAAAGATTTGGTCAATTTTCCTTATTAAAGTAGAGGGTTAATCACAGAATCTCGGGAAGTACAATGGCGGAAAGAGAAGCCAATGAGAAGGTTGAATTGTTGGTATAGATGAGTGTAACAACATCAAGACAGATGGTTCAGAGTTAGAAGACATAAAAATCTCAATTGTGACTTTAAGGGGGGCTATTTGAGTGTTTGCTATGTAAACAAAACCTGGATTGTTTGAGCTCAGACATTTCATAAGTTGTCATTTGAATTGCATGGTAATAGTACAATCCTGGATTTTAGATAAAAAGGGAAGAGTAAGTTTGACATGTGTGGATCAACTCAGCTTTTTTTATTTAGGGGATTATTGAATTGAGTTTAACTGAGTTAGGCACATAACCAAATATGAGGGGTGAGTTAATGATTTGTAAAAGGAAATAATTCACAAGGTTGGACAGGAAGAGTAGATAATAATAATAATAATAGTTTTATTTGTTTTTTTACAAGCGTATCAAAAGGAATACAAATTGTATATCAGTTAGAATATTGTTCAGTCCTAGTTTTGCTGCCAAATAGGTCTTCAGCAACACAATGAATCTCACTTTGATAAATTCATTGATTTACAATTGTATGTATGAAAGAAAAATTAACTGCATAGCCCATAAAAAATAGACAAAGATGCTCTGTCTGTATGAGTGCAAGAGCTTTGTTGTGTAAAAGCACTTTGAGTGCCCAGCAAGACAAGAAAAGCACTAAAAAAATGGGACTATTTCTGTTTCATTCACTTATGTCAGTTTCCCCTTAATTTTTTATACAGTGTTATATCTTCCCTCTAACAAATGACACTTGAACCAGTTTGTACCATATTGTGAAAACAGTAACAATTGACATTTCTTCTTGGAGTTTCCCTTTCTTTGAATTTCTTGAATCTATTTTAACCAAAACATTTCTTTAAACATATTTTGGGGAAAATATTTTACAGCATTTGTTATGAGACCTACTTCTAGGCCAGCTTTTGATCACAGGTTTTATGTTTAAAGGCTCAGATTGTGACTTTAACAGGAAACAGTTTGGAGACCGTCAGCAGTTTGCTTCTAATTTATCTCAGGCATCAATCCTGTAACACACTGTGGTGAAGCATGAATATTTATAGCCAGGTGTAAATCGAGGGTGTGCTTACTCCAGCAAGGTGCGTGATCAAAAATATGATCAACAGCGTGCAGTATTCTCAATCACAGTATTCCCAATTTCCATTTCAGCAATCTCACAATTACTTCTTATGCCCTGAAAGCTTAAATGAAATCTTCATAACTGCTTAAGATTACTTTAACGTTGCTTTCAGTAATTTGAAGATGCAGATGCTATATAGGTATGATATGAACCAATAATAACTTTTGATCTTTCTTTGCAATACAAGTCATGTGTTGGTGTGTTTAACTTTTTTTACACTTCTGAAACATTAAGTGTTGTGCTGAAGGAGCAATGATGCATTCATCTCAAATTCTCATTTCAAATATATGTTAGGAAACACCAAGAATTGTTTTATGTTTTATTTTTATTTTTGACCAGGTATACAAAATGTTGCCACACAATGTGTTCTTCCAGTCAGCTAGACTGAAGTTAGTCCACCTTTATATTCTTTGGGTTATTCTAAAGATTTCACCCTGTTAAAAATGATTGTTTCTTTTCTGCAGTTACAAGATAGTATGCTTGGTATGTATGTAAAGTTATTTCCTGTTTTGATTTCTTAGTTTCAACGTCATCTCATCAGTCTCATTCACTCACTTCCCCAGTTACAATTTGTTACCTTCAATAAGTTTCTGTGTTATTTCCACTCTTTCCCCTGTGTATATAAGCTACTTTGCTTTCTCTGTTCTCAACTGGCTCTTTCTGTTGCATTCCAGATATCTTCCATGGTCCCTATGGGTCGTCATTGTAAGTTTCTGTTAGTTTCATTATTGAAGAAAGAATCCAATCTATCTCTCTGCACATGGGTCCTCCTTAAAACTCAGCATTATGACAAAAACTTTCATATAAGAACCTTGCTATTTCTAAAAACTTCTAAGTATAATTAATATGAAATTTGGAAGATTAAGATGTGACTTTTTCAGGATGCTATGTCACCAACTGCACCTGCTTAAATTGGTTAAAACCTTATAAAAAAGAAAGCTATGCAAGGAAGTCTTAGATTTTTGTAAAAGAAAATGAGATGCATTAGATACAGGAGCAATGATGATTACTGCACTGCAAGCATTTCTAGGTTCAGAGTCAGAACTAATGAAAAGAAGGCACTTGATGCAGACAAATAGTGCTTGCCCTGAAATATAATGCAGCTTTATGTTCAGGAGATGAGCTTCAGTGTATTAATGCACGTACTGTAAGGAGGATGATCTCATTTAGATTTGAGAAGAGGTCTTGTGAGCTCAATGAGGAGTAAATCAGGGAGATTATACCTTACTGGATCCTACTATCACAGGTCTGATTAATTCCCACACTGGCCCTCAGTACCAGGTGAGATGAACTGAGAGAAAAGGGATTGACACAAGTAATGAAATTAATCATACAAAGTAGTAACAGAACCTTCACTTAAATATCATCCAGATTTTTGATATTTCAATGTGGTAGAAATTATTTAGGATTAAAAGTATAGTTTCAGTTACGACAGAGTTGCATGTCTTTTATACATAGAAAGAGATTTTATCATTTGCTGAGCACACTTAAAACAACATTGATCAGGAAGTGTTAAACTACTAGATGCAGTTAATCAGTGTGGTGCACAACACTGACTGCATCATATAATAATAATGGTCTCCATCATATAATAAAATACTGTGTATCAGTTTCTACCCTGGCAACTTGTTCCTGGTTTTTCATGGTGCTTCACTAATGTCTGTTAAGATGAACTACTTGATGGTAAAAAGTGTCAGATGTAAAATACATAGTTTAGTCTCATAAAAATGTCCTAAATTAGGTCAGAGTATTACATTACACTAGCTAAAACAATAAGGGCATGCAGGTCTATATTAAAATTAAACATAATGTAGCAGAGAAAAATAGGGTTACAGAGACATTTATCTTTATGATACTTACTAAACAAATAGAAATGTCTTTCATTTGTTAAGATTAGTTCTAAACTTGCTCAAAGCACCAATTAACTGATCATTGACTTGCAATTTAAATTAATTTCATAGGTCCTCTTGCAGAAAATTCTGCCTGCATATCTTGAGCTCTGCATCTGGTTTTGCTGCAGAAAGACCAATTTGGGGTTACAGTTGATGTTTACTGAAAAAAATAAAAATAAAAATACAATGAGCAGACTGTGAACTTGTGTTACACCTTAGGTTCAATGACAGTCAGGTTAATGAACTGCAATTTGAAAGACAGAAACAACAGATGTATGTATCCCCCAAAAAATAAAATAAAATAACATGCTTCATTTAGTTTGAAGAGGGAAGTTGTTTTTGCTAAATTTGTGCAGTTAATTTAAAAAGTCAACATTTGTAAAACAAAATTATCTCTATTCTCTTAAGATTTCACAAAATAAAGATTGTAAGCTCATCACTGATTTCCTTATCTTCCAGCAGAGTTTAGAACCTCTAAAATGTTCCTTCTATTTCATGTTGCAACAACATAATCTTTTGCTACAGCATCTTAAACCCTCTCTCATGATAGCAAATCTTGTGTATATTTGCCTGCTTATTGGATATTACCAGCAGCGCAGCAAAAACTGACAAAAGGATCACAGTGGTTTATGTGAAACAGCCGGTTATCTGATGTGACAGACTGCAGGGGCTCATGGCTGTTCAAATACACCAAGATAGAGGTGTTGTTCTCCTCAGCATAGATTTACCCAAAAATACAGGTTTTATTAAAAGCTAATGGCAATTTAGTGTGTTGTGCATTGTTTTACTTTGCCAAAGACCAAGAACAAGCTAGTACAGTATGATATATATGGCTTCAAAATGTGCTTTATGATAAATTCAGTTGTTCATTAAGCGTGAAACAGTCGGACAATTGAAGGGAGGACATGAGCAACACATTTCCAGGACATCTTCAGATGCTGGATTGTGCACATCATGGCGCTTTGAGGTTTATCACAAATTATAGAGCCCCAACTCATTGCTGTCTTTTGTATCCCAAAGTAAACTGGCCAAGTTCATCTGCTTGGATATTGTTATGTTTTGATTTACTGAGCAAGTCTCAAGTGTACTGCACCTTATATTTAATCTTATTTTAACTTCAAACAGGGCCAATGACCTCTCCTGACTAAAAGATTTAGTGTTTCTCACTTCAGAACAGAAAAGGGAAGAAATCTTTTAGCTCTTCTGCTACAACCTCATGGAACAGTTTGCAATTAGAGGTTAAACTTACTTTACTCAAGGATATCGGAATATATTTTATTTTGTAACTGTGTGTTGTGACTGTGTTGTAACTGAATGTTTGAGTGGGGCGTTTATGCTGCCATTCTTGGTCAGGTATTTCTGGTAAAAGTGATATCTGATCTCAGTCAGACAAACGTAGTTAAATAAAAGTTATTAGTGTTATTATTACTGCATTTAGAACCTTAAAAAACAGACAATGTGTAAACTCATTACTGTAAGTTAAAAGGTATTGATTTTTAATATGGAGAAATAGAAAATCAATTTCTACTATTTCTTTAATGTGTAGAACCTCTATTTCAGGCACTTAAGACATAATTGGATAATGATCTTGAAGAGTTGCTCATGGGAACTCGCAGGATGTGGTGAATGTACTGTTAAACTTCTTCTTAACCAATCAATGTCAAAAATGAAAAGTCCAGTCTCAAATTTTCTTTATAACTTGAAACACTAAAAGTGTTATGTTGTGGGTTTGATGTAGGACTGCTGATAGGAGAAAGAGATAATTTTAGAGCATTTTCTTTTATGAACCATGACTGAAAAATCTACATGTCTTGAGCAGAGAGGTAGCAAAATAACAGGAACAATGGGTAACATCGGTCAGCCCACCTTGCACTATTTATTATCTGACTCTCATGATATGACCAGACAACTCAAGAACTGCTTCTCATCTTTATCTGAAATAAGATTAAGCTTGTCAAGTTTAAAGCACTCACTTTGTATGAGAGCATTCTATTTTTAATTAGTCTGCCATACTCCACTTTGCAATTATGTTTGACTGCTGACTGATGCATCCTTCCGCCTCTTTCACTGCATGAACTTGGGTACTTAGAAGGGTGGTTGTGCTTTGAAGAGTCAGCACAAATGAAAATACTATGGGAAGAAGGACATAAGTGGCAGCATTGAAGCAACAAAAAGGTCCCTTCAGTTCATTTGTTTGGGAACATCTTGAACCCTGGCAAGAGTCAAAAACACAAGATGTGTACGCATGTGATGTGTGTGTATACACAACGATGAACTGAGTGAAAGACAGCTGACTGTATTTATATAGATAAATATCTGTTGATAAATTCTATTTCAAACTTGCATTAATTTTCCCACAGACTGCAGCTGAAGGGAGATTTTATCTAATCTCTTGTTATAGAAACCCAAATTTGCCTTTAGAAGTGGAAGGGAAAAGATCCATGTGAATTGAAATGGTAGAAAAGAAAGCCATGGTTGGTAATGAAGTTGATATGCTTGATTTGACTTTGTACAGTCTGCTTTTGTACACAAAGCAAAGTGGGTGTGTATGTGCACAAAAGATGAATAATTCAAGGAAGTGTCTGTTCAAACTATAACATATTTTTATTTCCAGGTTAAATTTATTAATTATCAGGAAAGTGCTAAAACATAAGTGTAATTTACTGCTACGTTAAAAAAATGCCCTATTTGTCTATAAGTAAACATTCAATGTGCAAAATTGAATGTTTATTTAGAATAAATTTAGATTAAATAAACTTTTGTCTGCAGAAGTGAGAAAAAATAACCTTTTTAGAAGAACGTCTTTCTTCTTTATTATTCACCGTTAATCTGACACAAGCTTAGATCTGAGCTTATTCTAAAGATCAATGAAGTATTTTTGAAATGTGTACAAAATTTGGTGTCTTTTATATTATTATTCCAAAAAAAACAAACAAACAAAAAAACAAAATCTGCCTATTGACACTGAAGTTATGAGAAAGAAGCTAACCTAGATCATGTTCCTTTTCTAAGATGTTCATTAAATTAATGCTGGTGTTTGTCAGAGGGCAGGATGATGATTGTGTCTGTGGCTGCAATGTAGAACTTTCCACCATCTTAAAAAGTGCATGAATACATGAGTGACTTAGTGTACTGTGAAGCACTTTTGAGTCCTCAGCTCTAGATCCATTTACCATTTAGTTTGTTGAAAGGCAACTGAACACAACATTTTCAATATGTTGAGGGTCTAATTTTCTTAGGCAAGCGTCATCAACACAGAGCAAAGTTGCCTATTAATCCCATTGCAAATAGTGTAGCTGCTGTGTAACTACATAAATGCATTGTGACTTAGTTTATTTTGTAAATTTGTAATCTCATCAAATCTGTCTGCTGCAGCTGCATGTTTTCCTCCATTGTACAGCAACTGGTACATCTAACCAGGATCTGTCCAGGACCAATGCTCTGAGGAAGTTTCTGTCCCAAATCTGAGGCAAGATATTAATACTTATTGTGCCATTAAAAGGGTCAAACCATTCTAAATCTCCAGGAAGGCAGAAAATAATAAACTATAACTTCCAATTGGCATTGTGCTTTTTATTATCAGTGTGGGGTACTAGAAAATAGTTATTCTATAGTTGAGCTTGCTGAAGACCTTTTCTCTTAAGGTTTTCATTTAATTTTCACTAAAAAAAAAAGTTCAAATAACAAATTGCATTTACATCACCAGCTATGGATTTGGTTTTGCTTATGACTGCTGTAATTAAGCTGTTGGATGGATGGCACAGTGACTGCGACCACGTCTATGCTCCGGTTGTCAAAATTATAGCTGTGCAAATTAGCTTTTAATGGGTGCAAACAACAATCGTAAGCAGCAATCGTGTGTACACAATAATGACTGTGCATGTTAAATTTGGTGATGTAATGGTCAGTACACAAAGCCCTGCAGGTACAAATTATAGCATCATGCAGACACAGCCAAAGACTAAAGGACAGCCATATCCAGCCACTGTTAGAACCAGACAGAGTTGTTCCAGATATTTTTTTTTTAAAGCTAGTAGCTGAATAAGCTTTTTAAAATACATAGTGGCCCCTAAATGCTACAACATTATTAATCTCTTGTATAGAATCTGCAGTGTTTTCTTTGTCTGGCACTGGATTACCAGGTTTAATAATCCCTCAACTGTTCATGTGCATCGCATATTGCAAATTAAGACAAGTTTAATCCACAAATAATAATAATAATAATAATAATAATAATAATAACAATTATAAAAATGCCAGTAACAATTGTTCAATGTAAAAAAAAAATAAAAAAAAATATCCCTGGTGAAATATGTAGTTTCTCTATATTGAGAGCATTTTGCGAAATGAAAAATGTTAAACTTTTTATAGCAAAAACAACTGCAATGTTGTTTTGAATTTTTTTACGTCCTGTCAGGAAGACGAGGCATAAATCATGCACAAACTATATTGAAAGTGTGAAAATGTAGACGTATAATTATCAGAAAAACTGAAAAGAAATCTTTATTTTCTCATTTTCATCAAATAGGTGCAAACAACAACACAAAACGATGGCATAATTGGGAAGTTTAAGGAAAATGCTGCATGGTTTTAAAAGAACATAAATATGAATGTAACTTGCCAATCCAATAGCTAGTCATCATCAGTGTAAGAATGCATTTGTGAACGGGAACGACTGATTTAATTGTAAAGCATCTTTGAATGTCCCAATAAAGCGTCACATATTGTTTATGTCATTTTTATAAGCATAGTTTAATCTAAATCATTCCATTACAGCTTGTGGCATCTCTAAAAAAAAAAAAAAAAAAACTTGTGGTCAAGTGAGACATCTTTCTGTCTGAAAAGAGTTTGTGCAACTCTTCCACAGTGAGGTCTTTAAAGCTTGGTATATATTTTATAACGCAACCCTACTTTAAAGACCTGCACAACCTTGTGTAAAGTCTCTGTGATTCTGTTTGTTCACTGATGTTTTCTAACAAATCTCCGAGACCTTCTCAAATCCTTTCCTAATGATATGAAGTTGTGCACACACTGACTCTTTGCTAAGTAGGTTCTTCTGATGGCAAGTGGTTGAACTGGATTTTATTGTGTACTATGTGAGAGGGTGCGGCAGCATGTAAACCAATGCAAAAACAGTTTTTATGTTCCTCCACATAATTTTAAACAGTACTTTGGGTTGGTTTATCAACTAAAATTCCAACAAAATGTATTTAGGTTTCTGTTTGTACTGCTACAAAATGTAAAAAAAAAAAAAAAAAAAAAAGTTCAAACAATGTCAGTACTTTTGCAAGACTGTTCAGTTTCAATAATGCCTCATTGCTATGGTATCTCCGCCTGTTTTCCTTGTGCTTAAGAAGCCTAGTTTCCTCCACACAGTCCGTCATTACCACTTCTCCTTATTCTACCACTTTCTCTTTTTCTCTCTCTCTAGATTTTCATTTCCTTCATTCTTAATCCATCTATTTCTCTCACAGCCCAGGTATAACAGCAAACCAGACAAGACAATGCCACCAACATTGAAACATTTATGTAGAGACAAATCTCTACATAAATTTACTGTATGGGCTGAATGCACTAACCAGTACTCAGTAAATGTTATTTATACACTGAATAAAACAATTTTCGTGCTCAAGAAGAAGTCAGAGGTATGCTGAAATCTATGTGACAGAGGTGACAAGAACAGTCACCTAGCTGGGGTTTAGTATAATCCTTCAATTTTATATTTTAGCTAGGTGTGATAACAGAGGCACTCTATCTGCAATAGACTGCTGGCACTGTCAAAAAAAAAAAAAGAAAGAAAAAAAAAACTAAGACGCGGTCAAAAGATCACACTCCTGTAATTAAGATTTCCCTTCAGAGGTCAGAGGTAATATATGAGAATAAATGTGCCCAGCTGTACGGCACATTAAGCAGCAGCATTTTTACGTGACCAGGAATAAAAGATGGCAGCAGCCCCACAAGAAAAAAACAAATATAACATTAGGGGCATGGGTGGAACGGAAAGTTTAAAGACAAAAGAGAATTAAGAAGACCTGTCATGCATGAATCTTCCTTTTTCCTTCCTTCCTTGTAGCATGTGTAATAAGATATAGCAGAACTAGCTCTGTGGAAAAAGGACAGTGCAAGTGGCAGAATATGTTGAAGTCATTCAAGGATGGGAAATGAAGGTGAGTAAAGGACAGGAGCAGATAGATAAGATGAAGGTTAGAGTGGGGAAAGAAAAAATGATTTGGAAACAGGTTTGGTCAGAGCACAATACTAAAGTGCATCTCTCTGTGAAAGGTATGAATTTTTTCAGGACTTTTACCCCAAAGGAAAAAAAAAACAACACAGCACCAAGTGATGATATACAGTTTTGTTTCTTTTCCCTCATAGGCAGAATGGAAATAAAGAAAGGGACACAAATTCAAGCAACCTTTTATCGGTGTTCCTCCTTCCCTTCTGGGCCTCTGGCCAGCATGGATGAATGGCAGCTTTGGCCTTCATGTTCCCTCTGCATGGTGGCTTGCTCCATTACAAAGACTGGACAGGGGATGATGTGTGAGTCCGTGTCTGCAGACTACACTTCCTCAAATAACTCTTCACACATCAGCAATCTTCCAAATTCCCACACCGATGGCAGACAACAGAATTCTAGCTGTTTACTCCTAGAGTGCTACATCAGAATGTGTCTGGCTTCTTTTGGTCAGTAACGAAACAAAATAAGTTTCTTTCTTTTTGTTTTTAGGATAAAAATCATTAAATAAATGAGAGCCAAAAGAAATGTACAATACATTGCTTCACAGTCCATGAACTCTTTGACATTTTCTTATGTTTCAACCACAAACTATTGTTTATATTTGTGGGATTTACTCTCAACAAGAGACATATGTTTTTTTGAAGTAGATGGGAAATACTTTAATTTTATTTTAAAACTTTCAAATTAAAAAGGCTTGAAAAATGTGGCATGCATTCACATTCAAACTCTTATTTCTGCGACCCCTAAATAAAGTCTATCACAACCAATTACTTGATCTCTGATGCAAGGATGACACAACTTCTCCAAAATTTGTTCATAAACTTTTCATTCAGCACAGTTTCTTTTGTCGCAAGTGCAATACTTGTCAGACTGTACATCTTTACGATTTCTGAGGCTTTCCTTAATGGCAATATATTAGCAAGGTTAGAGGAAAAGCACATTGGTCAACGATTTTAAGATTTTTGTTGGACAATATTAAATTACATCAATAAGGTCTGATGGTCTGACATGTTTTTTTTTGCAAACACTGCACCAGAGCTGCAGTGTCACCATTCAGATCAAACTAGATCCATACATTATATTGGCACAAACTTAAATTCAGCCAAGAATCTGTGGGAAGCTGTTAGCCTTGAATTGAGCTGCTTTAAAGAAAAAAATTGGCAAAACTAGTAAAATCATAAACTAAAAACCAGAAGCTATAATTGCAATTGAAAGTGATTCAACGAACATAGATGTATGGAAGACATGTTTCATTTATCTCAAAAGCTTGGAAATCAAAAATCCTTTTCTTTGTTCTCAATTATACCTGTTAAAATGTCAGCATTTTATTTCACAGACCAACACAAAGTACATTTATGGGTCTATGTAGTTCTGCAAAGTGGTATATATTTTTCTGCCTATACCTTTACATTACTTGAATCTCAACAGAATTAGCATTTGGCCTCTGTTGTGAGTAAATCCCCAGCTCTGCAGGACAACTTATTAATAATTAAAGTATTTAAATGGACTCTTGTCGATATATGCTGACTCAGATCACTTCCTGGCAGAGCTTAATGGTAATAATGGGTGTCCCAATCATGATTAATTGCCTCAATTTTGCAAGTGATTCAACTGCACCAACAGTGAAAATGTTACTGTGTGGTCAAAATAATATGAATAATAAATGAGAAACAGTGAATATTATGTGGGAATACTGATCACAACAAAACATATCGGAACAGATTAGAAGCAGTTAGGAAAAAATAAAAGATAATTATTGATCATCAATCTCCAGTTACGTTTCAATTATCCTCCAAGCCTGCGTACATAACTAGTACAATGTTCAATTAAGCCCCCCTCCCGACTTGAATTGAAGTTTGATTATTTTAGCAGTTTTTTTAAACCTTTTTAAATTGTTGTTCATATGTGTAGCTGCAAGCAGAACAAACTCGCCGGGCTGATGCATCCTGATGTCACAGAGCAAAGAAAATTCTTCACGGGTCCGTGGTCTCTTCTCATAGCCCATATTCCAGCACCGTTTCCTCCCAGGCAATCTGTACCATGAAAAAGTGATGTAAAAATCTATAGCAAAGGCCCGTTCACTGAGATTCAGCCTCTCAGTCTTGTCGACTGAAGATAAGCTGGCTCATAGTCCATGACAGGTGAATGCTAAGCAGTGCGGGCGAATCTTATTACGAGGCTGGGGAGTGAAAAAGTGGCTAAAAGAGCTTTGCAGTTACAGCTTCCTGTGTCCTTGCACAGCCCTTCACCTCCAGAAACAAACCATCTATGCCTAACCACCAGAAATAACATTTAAATTAATAAGCTAAAAGCCATTAATCAGCACTCCTCTACATAGACATGAGCAATGTTACTGTACACAATAAAGTAATTATCCAACCCAAAGTAAAGCTCCTATTTTAGACACATAGCACCATCTCATGGCGTAACTAAGAAATTCATCTGTAATTTCAAAATTGTAGTTCCAACTATTATTATTCAGCAGTCCTTTTAGAGTTCCAAAACACTTCTGATGAGTATGTTTTTTCTATGATTAAACACAAATTTTATTAGATAATCAGATTACTTTCCTTGCCGGAAATCATAAGAATTTCAAAGTATGATTCTATCTATTCATAGACACCGATTCTTTCCAAAGAAAAAAGAAAAGTTTACAAGGTGAAAAAGTAGAAGAGCAAATGTGAACATTTACATGAAACCTTATCTGTAAGCACCTTGCTAAAGCACCATATCTCTAAGATTTTTCATATGCCAATGTACAAGCCTAAGGTTTACAAGGATTGCATGTCAGAGAGTCAAACAAAGTCACAGTAAAAGTTTCCAAAAAAAAAAAATTAAATAGAAATATTTATAAAGTGTGACAGTCTGCATCCAGCCACCTTTATAGTCGTACATAAAGCCCATTGCCACCAGTTGCAACTGATTGTAATTTTATTTAAGTAGAAATACACTAGACAGGTCAGAGATTAAGATGACCTGTCTAGTATATTTGGGAAATATATTTCCCAAAATATGTAAAGCTGATAGAGACATACCCTAAAAAGATCAACAAAAATTTCAACAAAATATTGCCTCAGAGCACCTTAATATAAATGCACAAGAAATTTTTGTAAAATATGTGTATTTGAATTTTGAAAACCCACATAGTTTTCCATCCGATCACATACACATATGTGATGGGCTATCAGATAAGTCTGAAACACTTTGACATCTTTTTACTTACTTTTTACTCACTAATCTCCTGTAACCTCTCATAACAGTAAGCTTTAAAATAGAGTGATGGTTGGGTTTACTTTCACTTCCACTGATAATGTACAATGCAATTTATAAGTTCAAGGCAGCTTTGCGTGTCTTTATCATTAATCCCTGATGTTCTCTGCTGATGCTAGACAGTGAAGGTAAGAACACAATCTCTGCTGTCCTATTAAGACCCGGTTCCCCCTCTGGTGGTCCCAAGAGGCTCTCTTTTAGGTCTGTGCTGTCAGGCACACTAGATGGATAGACAAGATTACAGCCATGTGTCTTCATAACTGTCTGTCTGTTAATTTGGGTGGAGTGGCTTCTTGGAGCTTTTACCTTTTTTGGCCTTGAGTAGCAAAATTGGTTTCTGCATATCCATACAAATGAGAGTTACTGTGTTTTCTGTATCTGAGGGTGGCAAAATGTGACAGAAATCTGTCTAATTAAAGAAATACAAACTCTTTGTAAAAGCATGATGAGTGCTCTGGTCTAAATATCTGCAGCATACAGTAAACATATTAGAAAAGTCTATGATTTTGTGTTTAAAGGTAAGTGTTAGTAACTGCAATGTGTTTTCTGATCTGCTGTGTCTATTTCTGTTTGCTGTGTTGAGACACTTCTTCATTAAGCTTTATCAATAGGTGACAGTATGTTGGAGCATAAGGCCAGTTTCTGCAAATGTATGGGATCCATCTTGAAAGCAGATAAAGTTGTCATTGTTTTATGATTCTGTTGACTTTGACCCACAGTCATTACCCATTTCAAAACTCAGTATTTCTTCTGACTCAAATTAGGTTTTCCAGAATTTTACAGTACAAAGACTAAGTTTTCAACAAAATGGGACTGTAGAAATGAGCTTCCTCAAAGTACTTGCATGTCTTTGTTAATGATATTTCCAACCAACAATTTAAGAGGGTCATTGTTATGCTCTTGCTCTAATTTTTGGTTTTAGCTTGAAATATTTAGATATCATCTGAATTTGCTTTTGCATTAAAGCTGATATATTCATATATGGTCATGCATTATAATCAGGATATCAGGATACAGATTATACATCTTAAAAAACACATCACAGAAGAACAAAGGGATGTGCTGACTGATAAAATATAACTGAATCAATAAAATATATGATTTTTTTACTCCCGATTTTTTGAATGTATTCAGTTCAATTCAACTCCAAAATACTTTATGAATCCCTAAACAATATTAAATGTGTATCAAAAATAATACCACTGGTATAATCCCAAAGGTCTTTTTTTTAAATCAAATATAATTAATAAAATTAATAGGGAACCACTTCTACAGCTTGTTTTATTTAATAGCTTTGTAATTGTTTTTATTCACCCAAATGCTCTCTGCTCATTAGGCCTGCAATGCCCTGATGAGCTGTGAAATGAATCTGACACTGGTCATCTTTTATCATCTGACCAGTCAGATGCATGGTTCTGACCATAAGAGGCGCAATCAAGCAGGCAGGACATCATTACAGAAGCAGTGAGGAGTTACACTTTGCCAGTTATTCCGATACAGTTTCAACTTTATTAATTCTTTTATCACCTATGTGTCACAGCCATTTTCCCCTCAATATTTGCAACACTGCATCTTTATTTAGAGTCAGATGATATTTAATGGGACTTCTTTGAAGGGGTTATATAATGTTCACATGAATAAAAAACAAACATAAAAATTATAGCCAAAATATTGTCTTTTTCCTGAGAATGTTTTTATCTACACACAAATACCAACAATATATGTTAAAGAGAAAACTATCAGAGCAGAAAAACAATTTGAGTTTTTTCTCTCATGTTTGTTTGATCTTGAAAAATCACATTACAGTTAACTCCCCCATGCAGCCAATTGCCGGGCCACTGGCTGTAGCTCCTCCACAGATAATGTCCTTTCCTCTAAAAACAAACGGATGTCGGAAGCAGACATGGCTGCTGTTATTTGTTACAATCATAGCACCAAAACTAAATCTGAGCCTCTGTAAATACCACACAGACAAAAATGCAGGCTGACAGGCGGAGAAAATGTTTCTTTTTGTTAAAGGTGATAGCATGAGTTATCACCCATTTCTTGGGACTTACACATCTGACAGCAGCAAAAAGTAGGACAAATGTAGCCAATGAAACTGCCGTTTTCATTTTTATATTTCAGTTCTGTTTAAACAGCAGTGGAACTGTGGGCGCACAATGGTTCCCATGCAATAACAAATACAGGAATGCTATGTATTTGGTATTGTTGCATTGTTTGCAAGCTTGAAACAAGAGCAGAAGCGTTCAACTCTCCTCGTAAGGTGTCAGAGAGCTTCAGGCAACTAACGAGTACTATCTATTCACAACTGCCACCGTGTTAATAATGAGAACTGGGATAAGTATTGTTGTTTCAGTGTAATTGCAGCAGTGGCAGAAACATGTTCAGAACATTGAGTACAACAACAACATGGCCTGCAGGGAAAGTAGCAGGATAAAAGAAGGTAAAAAGAGAACAACTGCTTGATGTCAAAGAGGAAAATGTTTGTGTATCCAACATGGCCTTTCAAAATTATTAACTGGGTTGTAGTCTGAGCTGAACTGTCATAAACATGAAATCTCCACAATTTTACACAGTTTGAGGTTTGACAGGCAATCTTTGGATCACATAATTTTAGGAAAGCCTCGTCTCCATCTCTTCTGGTCTAACACTGAGGCTATTCAACTAACCATACAGGAGTGGCTGCTTTAAATAAAAATAATTCATGGAAGAAAAGTATTTTTCCTTCATATCTTCTGTATCTGTATCTAGCTACATCTGTTATTTAGCTTGTCACTGTTTTTTTAAAAACCACTGAGAAATTGAACCGGAATTGGGAGATTTTACGGATAACTTGTCCTGATCTGCCAAATGGAAACTGGAAACAGCTAAATTCTACACTGCCAGGTTTTCTCTTCAGAAGGGCATGACAACAATGTCAAGAGACAACTGTATGGTGTGTAATTTAAAGACATTGTACTCTTCCAAAAAACTACTGACCTCAGGAGAAGCCTGAAATGAATGAATGGATATAATTCTTTTTTTTTCCCCCTTTTGGGCAGACAAGGGTGCAAAACACTATTTTTAATTTGTGGGGTTGTTATTTATAGAGCAGGTTTGTTTTTTCCATTACTCATCTAAAATGTTAACATGATGCTCAGTAGCATCCTTGATCCTTCATTCAAAAGATTAATACAAGCAATTTTGCACAAGTTATAAATTCTTCCAGTTGTGAAATTTGCCAAAGCTGAACTTAAAGAAAATCAATTTAATGTGAGGACAGAGGAGAAAGTACCGACATCAAGAGAAACATATGAGAGAAAGAACACGCCTATATTTGGGACAAAACGTATGTGCAATTTAAAGTCCATGAATTCTTATTATACTTTTTAAACACATGCTAAAATAATTTCAAAGTTTTAGTGCTCTCATGTTCATGATAAATAGCTTTGATTATCTATAGAAACTAATTGTGAAGCTTTTCTCTTCAGTATCACTACAGGCTATTATTTTTGCATGTTCTGACCATCTTTATGCACGGATAAATTTTCAGAAAACTTTGTACTTCAGAAAGCAATCTAACTGATCAGCCATGCTGCAGACTACAGACAAGCTTTTACAATCACCTGGTTACTTCACCTTGCAACCTCAATTCTATCAAGCAGTTCCATGAAAGCAAGAGGTATTAACATGCAGGTAGCAGGATGCAGTTTCCTCTTGGGTTTCCTCAAAGAACGCCGAGAGGAAGCTTGAGGAAAGCCACCTTCCTTTGTTCCAACAAATTACATTATTACAATAAATTCAGCATACAATAAAAAATGTCTATTGTTGCATAATCCCATTTTAAACAAGAAAGATGTATCATTAAATGCACTTTCATTTTCTCAATATAAATATCTCTCATTAACACTAGAGTGACCTGATAAAGCAATCATATCCCAGTTATCAGATTATGTCACATTACAACCACACACATCCATCTATTTTACTGGGTTTTGATGATAAGCCAAGACAAAGCAGAGTACAATTGGTTATGAGAAGGAAATGGATAAATAATTTAGTAATATAATGTGGAAAGTGTGGTATGAGTATGCATTTGGTGACTATGCATGAACCATTGCTATAAATTTAGCTTCTCATCAACTTTGACCAGTTTCCATGTTTCTGCTGAAGACGAGCACCCACACTGCAATGTGCTGCTTGGCACACTTAATGCTTTGCATGTAGATCAGCAAGTACAGTTTTGGTCTCATCTGACAGGAACAATTTTCCATATGCTTGCAGTATCCAAAAGATAACTTTTTATGACTTTCCTGAAAACCTGGCTTTCTTTTTTCATTCAGACAAGCCAGATTCTGGGGTGTATGCAAAAAGTTAACATGTTTTTCTGTTAACTGGATTTCATACTATTAAACTAAACACAGGTGCACTCTATTTAGTAATTCAGTATAATGCGAAGGTATTTGATTGCACAAGATTTACTTTCGAGGTATGAGAATAAAATATATTTTTTCACCTCGTGGTGTGCATTTTTTTATTTATCATCATGCTCCCTTTTTTATAAATATCACATTATGTTAGACCCTTAAAATCCCAACAAAATAAGTTTTAATCTGTGGTTGTAATGTGAAAATTAGAGAAGGAAAACAGATAAAGTTAAATGTAATATTTTTTCAAAGGATTGTCATTCTGTTTTAAGGAGTAAGCTCTTTTTTTTTTACTGCTGATACAGTGAAAACAGACTACAGCTCTAATCATGTGGATGGTATAGGTTGTGATGTGAACTGATTGTTGATGAGCACAGAAACACAATGTGTTGAAGTAATCAGAGAGCCAATGAGGAGGGGGGCAACGAGAC
The DNA here is from genome assembly GCA_010277075.1 of Poeciliopsis retropinna. NCBI lineage: Eukaryota > Metazoa > Chordata > Actinopteri > Cyprinodontiformes > Poeciliidae > Poeciliopsis > Poeciliopsis retropinna. The sequence continues at coordinate 10,046,565 of VMRM01000018.1, forward strand.
GAGGAGAAAAAGAAAAGCTTTTCAGCAGATCGCCTTTCTTGCTGAACTCTACGACATTGTCATTCATCTGTTGATAAGCCACCTAAATGACTTACAAACTCCATGTTAAATCAAATCTTCCTCTCCAGTTTACTCATTATGTCAGGAAGGCTGAAATATGCAGCCTACTGAGGCCAGGTGTCCTCCTGTATAACTTTGATGAGAAAAGTCTCCACAGGGACAAGCACAAAAATACATACTTAAATGATGGGATATCAGCAGGCTCTCTGATTTTCATAATTCCAAAAAAAAAAAACAGTGGCTGTTCATTTGTATCAAATTGTCACACCGGTAATTGAAAAATATAAGACAAAACCAAATGATTCTTTTCAAAATGGTTCTGTACTGGACTGTCCGAGTTGTGAAGTATATTTGAACCATTCATAGTTCAATGAAAACCTACTAACTCAAGGGATAAGCCAGTCTGCAGATAGTAGTCAAAAAACACAGAGCATCAGTTTCAATTGTTACATTTTTAAGACCTTTAGGAACTTCTACACCAGCACTGTTGCAAAAATAAAATTAGAACAATAATGAAAAAGTTTGACAAATGTAAAGAATCTTATTACCAAGGTGAGACAGCAAAGAGCTGAAAATAATCATGCATGAGATAATTGAAAGATGATGCATCTGTTAGGCCAGTAAAATTATTTCTATATGAAATGATTTTTACTTTGTTGCTGATCAAAAGAATCAGGGATGGTAAATTTTAAGTTTATTTATGATGCAGTATAACTGGATCTTTTTGTATACTATTAATGTGAAACTTTGGTAGTCTGTATAATTGGAGGAGGGGAAGTCTTGCTGCAAAGCTACCCACTCTTAACAGTTCAGTGAGTCTGCCTTCATGGTGCTGGAGGGAGTGCCGAGGAAAAAAGAGAGTTGATGAGCTGGTTGTCAAGGGTAAACACTCACTGCAGGAATTAGGAAAAAATTAGACTGCCAGCTCTCATCAATTTGCTCTTCTCCCTGCAAGTGGAGTTTACATAAGTTCTGAATATTCTTTGTATATCCAAAGCAAAGTGTCTGAAATGTGGGGAAGGATGTAGTGCGAGAGTGTTCTCTACAACACCACAGAGGAAAGCGACAGCCCGCCGGTTAATTACACGAGCTAATAGAGCAGCTGCTGTTTCATTCTCATGTCAGAAAGATTCACAGTGGGATGAAGAAGCTCAGGCAGGACATGTGAAGCATTGAGATGGACATGTTGTGACTCCAGACAGAGGCTCCATAAGGCACAAGAGCCATTAAAACTGTTGTAGCTCAGGGACTTTGCTGTTTCTGAAGCAGGACAAATGGAAAATCTTTTAGACTACCGAGTTATGTAGGATCGAGTAAGATTAGGACCAAAATACCCCCTTACATGTAGATCTGTGAGATTTTCCAAAGGAATTTTAAAACTATATATATATATATATATATATATATATATTAAATCTATAAATTATATCCCATGGTGTACTTGGTAGAACTGTTGGCTTGCAGAAGTCATGTGGTTTGAATACCAGCCTTGGGTCTTTCTGAATGAAGTCTGCACAGATTCTCTCTGGGTTCTCTGGCTTCCTCCCACAGTCCTAAGACATGACTGTCAGGTTAATTGTCTCTCCAAATTGTCTTAGGTATGAGTGAGTGTATGGTTGTTTGTCCTGGCTGATTGACGATCTGCCCTGGAATTACTTCTCCTCTCACCCAATGACAGCTATAGATAGGTACCAGCCCCACCACCACTCTGCAAGGATAAGCAGGTATTGTGGATACTGCAGGGGAAATATACTATCTGGCCATTGATTTTTTTTTTTTTTTGTTTGTTTGATTTGGAGAGGAACCCTTCAAAACAAAATGTTATGAGCTGCGCTGACAAACACATACTTCAGAGATAAAGGTACAAGGAAAATACTGGGACAACTGATTAGCCTAAAAAAACATAAAGTAGCACAAATATTCATCTTATTATTTAAAAACAGTCTGTGTCACAAAACTGTTTCCTATATTTTTTGTTGTATTAATGTAGTATCCCTGAAATCATGTTTTGAGTTTATTAGCAACGTTAAGGTGTGTTGCAGGTTTAGTCATTTTTGATTCTGACAAATGCCTGAAAAAAATGACCTTTTTGAAAGATTTTATGCTGCTACATCTAGAACAAAAAAAGTTACAACTTTTTTGGTAGGCTCCATGCAAAGCCACTATTTTGAATGCTCTATTAATGCAACTGAAAGTGTAGCATGCTGTTAGTAAGTATCACACAGGGACAACCACAGCTACATTGTGGTTTTAAAATATGCATAACAACAATGCTAAGTTGCACTATGAACAGCAGGAATTTCAACAAGGAGGTAGCATCATAGATACATTTGAGCAACTGTATGTGATAAAACTTAGCAAGTAAAAGAGAAACAAAATAAAATCTCCAAGAACATGTTAAATGGAAAGTTCCCAATACATTAAAAGATAATGTAAGTATTTAACTGTGTAGTTCCAGCTATTATAATGACATGACACCTAAATAAAGGCATCAGATTCTGTGAGACATTCGCTAAATTCTACTGATTATGTGCAGCAAAATCCCTCATATCCTCATTCAGTGGCTCTGAACATGTGATCACTAAGACGCAAGAACTTGGCTTTGACGAAGCCACAGGAAGACTATGATGGCAGGATGTAAGAACTTTAAGCACGAACATGAGAAGAGGCACCAAAAATTGTCAAATCGTCACACATTAATTCATGTCTACAAATAGAAAAGGCCTGCGAATGAGAAGCATAGAAATACAGAGTGCTCATCAGGACAGAAGTCCTACATATGGAGTCCATTAGGAGCAGAGGGGCGGGGGGTGCCAGTGACAGGCAGAGTGAAAGATAAGACTCTTCCCTTCAGTTTTTTTATGCAAATGCTGTCAAAGCACAGAGAAGAATTTGAGAACAGATGGGAGAACATTCTGACTGCAAACTGTGAGATCTGAGAGGCTGGTCAGAAGAGGGCGCCATAATTCAATATAACGTAGTACAGCAGGGCACGTAAACATAAAAACACAGAATGCAGCATACAATCACCATCACCAGCACATTAAATCCATTTTCTGTTGTTTGATCTTAATGTCGTGCTTAATAAATGTCCTCACTCCACTTCAAAATTTTACACCAACAAGTGTCCTCAGATCAGATTACAACTATATTGTACTTTCTAATTAGCACAACCAAAAGATGTATTTACTTAAAGCAACTGGTCATTTAAATTCGAGATCTGACAACAATGCAAATGAGTAATGCTTCTAACAAATGGACTGAACACAAAGCTAGAATCTACAAGCCTCATTTCTATGGCAACAGGATGCCAAGGTAAATGCTACTTTGCAGCAGCCCTGGTTTCATTTGGCTCAGCAGTGATCAATAAATTTTAATGGAGCAGGGTTTTTTTTCTAAATGATGTGCTCTGTGCTTTTCTTACAAATGCATTCAGTCAGAAAAGGTTGGAACTGCTTTTCACAACCTTAACTGAGGGCACAAGCTGATACAGCCAAATTAATTTTGCTTAATACAGATGCAAAAATCCTAAAGTGAAAGCAAGGTTAGCTCTATCCAACACAAGGTTGCCCCAAATTCCTAGTGAAAAAGATAAACTATTTGGATGCAAGTACAGTGCCTTTGGCAGTATGTAAAATATTAATTTCACACATGGAAATGGCTTGCAGTTGTTACATGTGCCCGGTAGCAAGCTTCAGCATATTTAATTACATTCAAGGTTGCAGCTCCACCCTTTTGTGATTATGTCTGTCACATCAGGACAATGCGCTGTAGTAGCAACTAACAAAAACAAAAAACAAAATGCCAAACAGAAGACCGAGGTCATAATCAACGGTGCATTATTACCACAACAAAATTGACATGAGCCTTAAAAGATAAAAAATTAAAAAAAAACAATCCCCCTGCACCTCAAGCAGCATCTGAAGCTTTGGTAATGAGATGAATGGAGTGTGAACCCATTTGCATGCTGTCTCATTGCAATCGGGGGGGCTAGGGAGGTTGAGTTGCCAAAGGAGCGCCCATAAAAACGTACAAAGAAAGTCATTACGGTTAGAACAGTGGTCAGGTACCTGAATATATTTCCCTGCTCTTCAATTTCATCAGCAACCTCTTCATACCTGAAATGATGTGAAGAAGCCCATCATCATCACAAGTCACAGTAACTGCTCCCAAATGTGTCCCTCCCTTTGTCAATTAATTTTGACAAATAAACCAAAGTAACTAGAGATGCATCAACTTGTGGCCTATTTACAATCTGCACATTCTAGAAAGTTTTGAATTGCTGATAATTTATGGAAATGTAATTTTCTTTTAATAGCTAAAATAGGGTTCATATATTTTGGGTTTTTTTTCTTTATGCTACAAGTGCTTATTAATTATTTATAATGGGAACAAGAAAATTCCCACTATGTGCTGTACAGCTTGTAAGTATGATTATTGTAAATGAAACACAAAATTATTAGAGTTTAGCATGTGATAAGAGTAATTAGTGTAGTGAGTAGCTACTATTTCTAATTTCTTTTTTGAAAATATCAAAAAGTTGCCAATATTTCTAAATCCACCATATCTTATAACAGACAGATTAAAAGTGTCTCATTGTCTCTGACCTTTACAATTTCTTCCATTCTTGCCTCCCCTGTCCTTTTAACCGTTTTAAAATTATTCATTCAATTTACTTTTTAAGTCTACTTTACTTTTTAAGTCTACTTTACTAGTTCAGTTTGGTTTAAACCCTAGCTTTTTTACTTTTTCTCTATGTGAGCCACGTTAACTTTGAGCCAAAAGAGTCAACAGAAATTGTTTATTTTAGAAAACAATCATTTTCTATTTATATTCTGCTCTGAGTGTAAGAAGATCAGCCAGTGGAGGGTTTGCATATGCACGATTGATTAGCAGGATGGACAAGTAGCTAGGGAGGGGCTCTGACTGCAGCTGGAAGGGACTGCTGAGTAAGAACTTTATACTCTGTGAGTGCTTCAGGAGGGCAGCAACCACTGCACTTGAGAAGAATGAAAATTATTCACTTTTTTTCCTGGTGAATTTTATGATTCACCAGAAAAAAAGGTGAAAAACATGTTGCTAGTCCCTTTTTTGAAAAATAGTTGCTGGTAATCTGAAAACTTACAGTACATACCAACAAAGACATTAAGTTGGCCACAGACAGAAAAAAAGTTACCTTTCAAAAAGTTTTTTTTTTATTATTATTATTTTTAAACACCATACTGAAAATAGTCAACTTTAATCTCTTTTCATTCAGTAATGGCATTCACATGGAAGCGTCCTTGTGAGAACAGCCTTTCAAAAACAGATTCTTTTAGTTTCTGACCCCCCAGTTACCGGTAAGGGCCAATATAGCTCGAAATTGCTCAGAGGCTGAATTCTCTGTGCATCTCTCAAAACCATGTTTTTTGGACTGTGTTGAAATTTGGTAATGTTGCTAGTTAGTTAGTAGTTCAAAAATAACTACGGAACGCTACAGAAGAAATTACAATCATAAACTGACATCAGTTTCATTTGGACAGAGAAGAACAACAAAGATACAATTTGTGTGAGATATAATACCATCAAGCTGTAGAGGAACACAACACAGACAAAACAGACAAATGCTCACCCCCCTGCATCACAACCTCCCCTCCTCATCTGACTGTCCATACCTCAGCATGACCACGCACTCATTAAAATAAAGAGTGACTCTGCTTTTATCCTGGCGCTGAGGGCTTAGAAGAGAGGAGACCCTCTGCTCAGTCCTTACCTGTGTTCTTGTCAGGTAAGATACAGCAATGTTTCTGCAGTATGCCTGGTAACACCTTCCAGGAAACAACATGGGAATGGGGGTTGCATAGACGGGGTTGCGACAGAAGGGAAAAAAGGAGGAAAAAGGAAAGACATTAATATCACAGAAGCTCAAAGCACATAAACAAGTTGGAGTTCTGAGGAGATGCACTGACGCATGCTGAGATCCTCATTTACAGAGCAGAAACAGATACCCAATTCTGACACCATTAGCATCAAAGCAGAAGCCTCTGCAGCTCTCCAAGACTTTTCTCGTGCACACTGATCATAGCAGAATAGCACAAAATGATAGTTGCAGCGTGGGTATGTACATGGAAAATGCATTTATAAACTCCCTATTTCAAGTTCTGTCCAAGGTGGGTGAAATGGCATGTGAATATAAATAAAAATCTAAAATCCTCTATCATTAAAATTACATTAGAAAAACAGGGTGGTAAAATCACAAGCCTTCTTTTGATTCACCAGCAGTTTTGGTATTCCAGGGAATTGTGGCTGCAATAATTGCACTACTCGCATGCCTGAAGTGGTCACACTAATCAATAATGCATGCTTACAGCATATCCCGTGAGCTCACTAACTCTTTAACCAATCTGAAGTTAAATTTGAGCTGCAAACATTTTGAATCATTATTCCCCTTTCATTTTGTTTTTCCAAGATTGAAAGCTGAACTTGCAATCTATTTTATTTTCATAATAATGGTTTCATCAAGCTTTGCTGTGACACAGAATATTATCGCTATTGTTAATGAAAATGATAAGAACAAGACAAAGAAAGAAGTGGTTTTACCGGGGCTAACAATGCCTCTTTGTCCTTGCAGCTGACTGACAACTCCATCACAGTCTGTAACCACTGTAGATTTAATATAGACAGGCACTCTTATGTTTTGTCCTACTATTCTGTTCATTATTAATTTACATATACACTTAAATTGTTATCTCAGGCTCTACCATCTGTCAAACTATTTTTTTTTCTCTCAGGGATTCAATAAGAAACATCAGATAAGACTTCATTTTAATTAAAGAGGATAGAACATGACAGTCCTTCTCCCAAAGAGAGAAAAGATATTTAAAAATAGGAATTAATTCAAATGTACAATGATGAAATTATCAAACGAAAAACCTTAAGCACATACACTTTTCTATGCCAACAATAACTTTATACTAATAATGTCTAGAAAAAGCTTTAAATTACATATTTTTCAGGGAACTATCATGAACACAAGAAATATGTTATATAATAAAAATTTGTTTGGAGACAGATACTTTTTCTGAGAAAAAAATTGAAGGTGATAACCTGGATATATTCGACACCTGTATATTTTTTGCTGTACATATTCTTTGTTGTTTACCTATATTTATAGAATGTATTTAGTCATAATGGAGTTTTATTTATTTATTTCAAATTTGTTTATTTTAAATAAATATATTTTATGTATTTGAAATTGTATTCAAAATTTATTTCAAATATTTTGAAATAAATTCAAAACATATATTTTAAAAAAATTAAAAGCTAGAGAACAGCAGAGGCTAATTTATGAATTACAATTATCAAATGAGACCAAAATAGAACTGCAAGATGCTCACAATAATTAAAGAAAATAAACAAATAAGAACTTTTATAGGTGTCATTTGAGTTTAATTGGATTAATAGGAAAAATAGAAAGGAATATTAATCAAACGTTTCCTAACAACAATTAAACTATAGATTCACAAGTTCTTTGTTTCCCTGTCTGTCTCACAGGTCTTTGGAGTGATGTGGTGATGTGTTCACAGCTGAGACACCCACCACTCCTTCTTTGCTTCTTTTGCTCATTTCCAGCTGATTTGGGATAACATGTTCTTAACAGATGGTGTTTAGACACAAGCCAATGACAGCATAAAAGACTGAGGAAACTAAGGCAAAAAAGACCAAATTGCTTTATAGATGAGCACAAAAATAACATTTGGGCTCCAATAGCAGAGCAAGGACCTTTTCAGAAAGATCTAGAAATATACCACCTTTCACTGGATGAAATTCAGAGGAATTTGTACATGGTTGGTTTGTTTTTAGTAATTGATGCTCTGACTTGCAGTGGACTTTTCAAAAGCTACTTTTCAGTCCAATGAAAGAGAAATGGCAAACTATATTGTCAGTATGGTAACTGCTGACAATATAGCATTTCTGAGATCTTTTAGTTTATTTCATCTAGTCAGCCATATTCAATTTAAGTAATATCTTAAACACAGACGTCTGCCAGTAATTAGTAATTAAATAGAAATGTATCTCAATTTTCTAAAAAAAACAAATAAATAGAAAGTATAGTCGTAGCTAGATGATAACTACGACTATGGTGGTTGGTTTTTCACATAGCGCCAGACTGAGATGTCTAAAAGTATTATTTTAAAATATTTGTTTACCTTAAGTTTTCTTTGTCTGGAGAACGTGTTTGATGTCCCAAGTGGGACAAACATGCAAAAGAAAGAAAGGATAAAACCTTTCCATGCAACATTTAAACACTTGTTATGGCAAAAGTAATATTGCATGGATTCTAAAGTTTAGTACGTATTTATAGTAGATGTTAAAAGACCTAATGTGGTTAAACTGAAATATGAAACCCTCAATTTAAATCACAGACAGGATGAATTAATGGGCAGATACTGTAATGCACTGCCTGCATAAAAGGTTACAGATCAGAAAGCTTAAAAGAGGTATAAAAACACAAACCCATGACAGTCAGATAAAACTAATGGTGCTGACTGGTCTGCATATTTGTATCGGACAAGTGTGGAAAACAAGCTGTCAGAAACATTGCTACTACTTGTCTCTCATTTACACTTTAAAAAGATTGGAGTCTGGAAAGAATGCTTCGAATTTTGCATGCATAAAGTCGTAGGACATCTGATTGTTATTTTACGAATGGATATTTGCACAAAAGCGTATTTGTTGTGAGCTTTTTTTTTTTTAATGAACACATCAATAATAGACATGTGGACACATTTAACTGGGACATTGGTATTTGTACAAACTTAAATTTGAACATCTGCTCATCTGAATCACCATTTTTAACCCAATGGTTTCATTTAATGTGAAGACAGAACAAAGCCCATTTATAACATATATTCTGGATTAGTTGGAAAAGAGGCACAGGGATTTTATTGGCTAAATATTTTTTGTATTTCTGGAGCAGTCAGTGTGTCAAAGGTTTGTAATTTTACAGGACCCCAAATGCTGCTGGTAAAAATAAACAAATTAAAAAAAAAAAAAAAAAAAAAAAGCACAACCAAGAAATCACAGACAGAAGCATTTGAAAAACAGGACCGGAACAGCATAATGCAGATAAATTCAGCAAACCAAGATGTTAAACAGGGAGCCTAAATGCTGTGGAGGATTGATTGCTAAAGTGAGGAACCTGAGAGTCTAATTAACATAATGTGGAACACCTGTGGGGGTGGAAGCTAGGGTTGGAGAGATGGATAATAAACACAGATGTAAAAACAGAGAGAAAACAGGAAATAAGCAAAACTAGGCTCAAGATTAAGAATAAAAACAACAGAAAAAGTATGACTACAAAATCAAATCCATTTGATGTCTTGCTTCAAAACTAGCTCCCCTCTGCACATACTAAGAGTTAGATTGAGTTAAACCATTCTTTGCCTGTAGATTTGAGCAAGTTCAGCTCATCAAACTTATCAAAATTGATTCAACTTATTAAAATCAACACATATCTGTCCTACATTGACGAAATATTCATTTTAAAGAGTAGCTTAAGAAAATGGGACAGGAAGGGCTTTACAATTTTTTAGATGTAATTTAATTAAATGTCTGATTAAATAGAATATCTGCAGATAATGCTAGAGCAATAACAGATGAATCCATGTTAAAGCCTTTTAACACATCTTTAGCTAGTCTGTCAATAAATGTGGTAGATACTAAGATGTTTAAAAGTAGCCCTGTTTGCTGAAGTCACTGAAAAAAAGAAGTATCTGAAGGTATAACTATTAATTGAAATCAACCAAATCAGACAGACCATTTGAAGTTGCCTTCTGAGAACAGCTCCAGATATTGATGTGATTATTTTTTGACTACCCATTAAACTTGGAGATGATTTTGGACAGTTTTTGATTGAGGCTTCCTCAAAGATGAGGATGAAAATATGGTTCATAACAGCAGTTCTGGAGCCTATGTTTAGAAAAAAACAGTTGCAAAATGAAAAAAAACATCAACTAAAAGTTTTTGCCTTTTCATTTTCAGTTTACTTAATGTGACATACAAAAGCCTTATTCACTCTAGACTCTCACTACTAGTTAGCATGGGGGCCAGGTTACACTGACACAAGTGCACACACAAGTAGAGTGACTCGCTTCTTATTTCCACACTGCATCTGCAGCATACAGGCAATTACTACGAGTGGCACACGCATAATAGGATATCTTGCTGCCTGCTGTTGAGGAGTAGAGTGCAACCATCAGTGGGCTGATGGTTGGCTGTCAGGATATGCTGGTTCTTTAAAATCGCAGTGCACTCACTGTAGATACTGAGCACATGAAAATAATTTTGCTCACTATTGTAATATTTTTGTACTTGCTGGGTCTGTTAATGACACAGTAAACTCAGGTCTTACCGAGTTCCCTTCAATAATGTGTGCAATGAAAATACCTTCATGCATTATAGTGTATGCAGGGAATTTATAAATATATGTTAAATAAAGCTAAATCATAGCAAAAATCTTTTTATACAACAAAGATTACAAATAACATCATTCAGAGATTTAAATCAGCTTTTTAATGGTCTTACACTTCGATCTCTTTGAAAAAAGCTTTATGATTAGCTTAGCTTTAGATTAGTTCAGCACTTACATGAAACCACTTCCTTTCTTATGGAAAATTAGAATTACAAAGAAAGTAGTGCTAGAAAGCCTCACAATAATTAGACTAATGCAAAAACGAGGTAATAGCGACTGAGGTAGATTTGACTTTGATTTGCTTCAAGATGTTGCAACATGGTAAGAATGAGTACATGAGTAAGAGGAAAAAGTCTTAATTTAACATTTTCAATAAGAGTTAAAAAGTCAGATGACCCACAACTTCTAAAATAACATATTTTTAGCTTGGCTGACAGTTAAATTTGAATTTTTCTTCTTAAATATGTCATGGTGGAAGGAAGATGTGAAAATATATTGGCATGGTGCAATTTCATTAATTAAGGTGGACAAAAAAGGTTATACCTGTGTTGTGATCTGTCTGACTGAAGGGGACACGATGCAATTATTTTTAGGGTTCTATTTGTACATCTGCCTCATCATGACCTGGTGCATTTTACTGCATTAGCAAGTTTCCAAAGTTGCAGGGGAGACGGCACTCTGACCTTCATTATTCAGTATGTTTTGAGAACATGGTTGAATTAATTCATTATTTAACAGAAAGGGTGGTGACTGTTTTGCACATGTTTGGGTTAGCTTTCATAACACCATTTGCAAACTACTTCTTACATTTATTAAGAAGTTAAAGCTGATATTAGAGCTTGTTTGATGAACTGAAATATTTAAGTGCAGTCTTCAACTCCTACCCTCAGGGACCAATGTCCTGCAACTTTAAGATCTGTCTCTATGTCAACACACCTGAGTCAATTACTTAAGTCAAATGACTTTGAGAATGTGACTGTATACTGAAGCGGCAATTCAGCCACTTGATTCAGGTGTGTTGGACCAGCGACACATCTAAAAGTTGTAGGACATCAGCCCTTAAGGACGGGAGTTGAAGACTTCTGTGTTGTTTGGCAAAAAACAAAAACAGATTAAATCTATCAAGGAGCAAATACTTTAACTCATCATTTTAAAGTACTAACTAAGAAAGGTGCAAGCCCTTCGAGGCAGACAGAGGCTAGAGTGGTTCAAAGTACTAAGACGGGTTAAGAAACCACATTGTGAAAGTAAAAACAAGCATTGTAGGGATTTTACATCCTTACAACGCATTCAGCGTTGACTTGCTTATATGCTCTCAAGGAGATATACAGTATTCAATGGCATGTCCACAATGAGGTAATTAAAAGAGCAGACAATTCAATGGAGCTAAATTATTTGTCCTACTTGCCCTTCTCAAATATCTTGCCTTTTTGGTTGCTTGTTGTACATGTGGTCTCCTTCAGTTTCAGATCAAATCCATGCACTTTAAAAGGATCTTGACTGTAAAATGTTTTTTCAAGCAGTATTGTTTTGCAAGACATATGTGTTTCTTAAGAGAATCACAGTAGTAATGAAAAAAGGCATTAAAAGCAGAGGACGTGTGATTTATTCTTGTCTTCAGTAAGAGGTTTTCAAAGGCCTGCAGCTGATGAGACACGTGGTCACTTATCTTTGTGCAAACTATCAGAAGACAGCTGCTCTGAAAATTAGTTTGCTTTCCCCCCGCCCCCCAAGTAAAATCTGGTCTAATAAGATGGACAATAATATGCAACAAATATTGAGTATTTAACACAATGAAATCGAAGTGGGTGAAAGAATATATATCTAGATGAAAATTATGTTCTGGTGCTTTTCAGTCTGATTTTATGTCTCTTTACAGCTTTGAACATGAGCTGTGGAGGCTTTCAGTTGTTGCAGGTTTTTCAACATCTTGTTCGTCTGATTCATGGAATCCTAGTTCTGTTAAATTGGTACATTCTGGAGGTATTTCAGTGTGTGTAGTTAATTTGTGCATCTCGTGGTTGGCATTTGTGGTTCTATGCTAGAGTGGTCTATATTGTACCTGTTTCAACTGATTTTTTTTTTATGTTGGTCTGTGTTCCATTTTTATGTGGAGTCCCACAGAGCATAATACTTGCCCATAAAACTTATGCTCAACACATCTCTTTATCTGGGAGATAATGACATGTTAAAGAGTTATGAAGGCTTTGGAGTTGTTGCGGTCTGTGACCTTTACATATCACAGACTGGTGAAGTTGAACCACTGGCATAGAAGACGCACAGGCTGCTCCCACTGAAACGAGAACTAAAACATCCAGGATGCCGGCCCTCGAGGACCGACTTCGGGGACCCCTGGCCTATGGGATCAGAAAATGCCTCATTCACACTTCTAATTACTTTAGTTTACCCTAAAGTAATTAGGGTAAACTAATTACCCTTATTACCCAAATTCAGTTTAGACATTCTGTTGTCTAAACTAAAGACAACAGAATGAACTAAGGAGAAAAAACCAATTGGCTGAAATTGGCTGAAAAGTGTTTGTAATTCCAGTGTGTAGCATAGCAGCAGAGCATAGATTAAACCTCAAGATAAATATCAAAACATCTATGAGAAATCATCTGTGAATCAAAAGTTCAAAACTTCATGATAAAAGCCTCTGTGGCAATTCCAAACAAGTGCTCAATTCAGGGCTATACAAATTAGGCCACAGCAGGCGAATCACTCATAATTTAGTTTCACTGTATGCAGTTACTAGTGCCACATTTAATATATTTTTCTCATTGTGGAAAATTTCTTTTTACATTGTAAAAAGAATGAAAATGAAAAACATCTAACGCAACTTCTGGGTAATAATCCCAAAATGTCTTATGAGTCTGTTATTTAAAACATAACGCTCAAGTCTTCAAAAAAATGTGATGTGTCTTTTGGAGTAGAAGAAAATGCGCTTTTAAATACCCAGTTTTTTTTTTTTTTACTTTTAATATAAGATGCTAAGTTTATTTTCATTATTTTTTTTTTCCTCATTGTGTCTTAATGTGTATTTAGCTGCACCCGGAATGCAGGCAGAGCACAGGAAGGAGATATAATGTAGAGACTTTAATAAAGAAAAAAATACAAAAACTTTCAGAGAGTTAAGATGGACAGCTAAACAACATAATAGGTACTCAAGAAAGGACAGGAGCCAAGATAACCCAGAACAGAAGAATCCATCAGAGAGAAAATGAAAGTTAAGAGCTTGAGACATTGTTGAGCTGACATGAGACAAGTAGCTGATTGACAAACAGGGTGCAGCTGTGAGAGGAGACCAGACATGCAGGCTGAGGGAAGGAGACTAATGAACATGGAGCCTGGGGAAACACAGATAGAAGCAAAAGCAAAGATAAACTAAACTGAAGACAACAGAATGAACTAAGGAGAAAAAACTAAACAAAAAGAAATAACCAAAATGTACAAACCTCAAACAAACCCAAAATTATGACACCACTGCATTTATTTCTGATACATTCTAATAAGTGTAATTTATTTTTATATTCAGCATATGTATTATGCTTTATGAGAAAAACTTTGCTTGGTTAATCCTGCAAAGAGTTGCATTCAGCTGAGACATATGTGAGCAACACGGCACTAACAGCAACTGTGACAAAACACACTGAGACACACCTACATAAAAGATTTGTGACTATTAGCACTAAGTCAATCCATTTATGTGGACAAGACACACATGAACACTTTACAGGTACCTTTACAGGCACACACACTTGGCTGTCATTTGATCCATGAAGCAGAAGACCCATCAATTATCAACTCCCTCTGCTAAAGCCAAACTACAGTAGATGTGCAGGGACACCTTTCAGTGAATAAAGAGAGGCATAAAAAGAATAATGGAAAACCACAGAAAGGGGAAAAAAATGAGTGCCTGCTGTAAATAAAAAGGGAATATAGGGAAAAGCATATATTCAGTGTACAAACAGTGAGACTCAGCAAATGGAAAGTAGCACATCTGTTTTCAGTGAATGAATGAATAAGAAATGATCCCACCGTAAGTGTTTGACAATTTTATTCTAAAGCAGTCCAGTCTACATTCACTACTGTTTTTTTATTATTATTATTTTTGTGGTGCCAAGAATATTCTTCACACATTTTAAAAAGTGCATATCAAGAGTAATGATAACCACTGAATTTTTTGTGGTATTTAGTCCTGTTATAGCCACAAAGTGTAATGTGATAGACTCACCACATATTGTGCTTTTATGTTTCCTCGCATAAAGGCACAATATGTAAGAATCCTGTGTGTGTGGTTGTGCTTGTGAATCTCTTCCTCTGGCAGAGGATCCCTCCTGGGGGCGTGGTTGGCCTGATTGTAGTATCTACACCTGACTGTAATCAGTTCATCATTTATGAAGGATTTAAAGAGCTGCTGCATGATCTTTCTTTATCTGATGGTCAGTTTTTTAGAGGAAATAAAAACAAACATTTCCTTCTCAAAAAGGTAATATCTATGATTTTAGTAATTAAGCAACTTGGTTGTAGTTTCTCAATGACTTGACCAAAACAAACCTCTTTCCCATGAAAGTATTTTCATGCAGCTTGAAACAAGTGCCACCACAAACACCAGAGAACCATAGAATTCCAATAATTAACTAAATTTTTGAAGTTTACTTTTTAAAAGGGGGATTTTGTAAAATCAACTTTTCTGAGCTTTATATTGTGTTATGTTATTCTTTCATCGAAAGTATACCTTGAGTGTTGCTTTGATTCTTTCATGCATGTTTGAGAAATCCTTGAAATTTCCCTGGGGAAAGCAACATAGTTTTTTGACTGTGGTATCAAATGGCACTATGTTCCTACAACCTCTCTAAAAGAAATTTGAAAATCACGCTGCATTTTTCTTGCATTTCACATTTATGTGCTACTCTGGGTTGGTCTCGCATAAGATTATGAAGTTCACTGAGGTTCGTGGTGATTTAACAAAATGTAAAATGATAAGTAGTATTCATACTTTTGCGAGGCACTGTAATTAAAGTTTCCAGGAAGCCATGCATCGTCAAATAGACTAAAAGAGCTTCATCTCTCCACCTCCAAGCAGACAAGGTCCAGGCAAGCTCTTTTGTTTGTGCGACAGCATACGACTGTGGAAGCTATCACAGCCTTGGAAATCTATTGAAAAAAAGGCAGTCTTAGGTGTTTTAGTCTTTTATCTATCCACCCCAAGTGGTATCTTTTAATTAGGCTGTCTTCTTTTCAGAGGAGCATGATTGTGAGAATTATGAGTAAAAAAAGAAAAAAATCTTCCTATGAATCATCTACTTTTTAGTGGAAGTGTGAGCAGTTGCTAGGTTCAGCAGAGGACGCTTACATGTGATGAGATTTTTCTTTCATCATAGATATGGATTAGTGAGCAGCACCTATCTACCAAAAGGCTATGTATTCATTTTCTTTTAGCCTTTTCGCAATTCATTTTATTTATTTATTGTGAATTACACAATAATCTATACATTACATACTGAGTAGCCCAGCAGTGTCTTCACAGAAAAACATAATGATTCTGTTAATGTGATCTCAGATAATTACAGCTAATAATTATCATTGTTCACTACAACAACCACAGGTCTTTAGTAAACATACAGACATGTTTTCCATTGACTGATTTTCAATGCATAGTTTATCCAAGTCTTCATACAGCAAAGTTTCAAGCGTGCAAATGTGTTTCATTGATAAAGTGCTGCCTGACCATTGATGTCTAAAATATGATATAATATATATTACTCAGGTAAATTTCTGAGCCGCTTGGGTTAAGAAGCAGCAACTCCACACGGCTTCTGAAGAGTTGCAGCGAATATGGTCTTCTATTTTTAGTGCCTCTTTGATTATGATGTCTGACTGTGTGAGTGCTGCCAGCAAGCACTTTGTCACTCACGGTGCGTACTGAGTGCCGTACATTTGCTCTGGATTCACCTACTGAAGCAGGCAATCTATCCAACTTCCTTCTTGTGTCACTCAATCATGAGTATGAGCTGGAGTCCAGCCATTGTCACTTACAACTGCTCTGAATATTTAACAACACAATCTGTCATTGTTTTACAGCTGATACAATTTATTGTAGCTTAAGTGTTCCCTAACCGTAACTGTTCCTCACATCAGTCATGTGAGTTCAAGACAGTACTCAGGTCGAATGCTGCATAGGCTCTTGAAATCTTCCCTGCAATGTGTTATGTAAGATATTACCCCAAATTTCTGTAGTTTTGTATATGTTCAGCTGTAAGAACCACCACTTTCATTCACAACTGCCAACACTGCTCACGGTGCTGTTGTAGACAGTCAGTGAAGCTCATCCACCCACAGAAACTACAGTCAGCACAGCACTTTCAGTATTACGAGACTGCGCACTAAAACGATGTCTTAGGTGGATTAAAAATTATATATAATTAATTTTAGAAGTCAATCTAAGACAACAGGGACTGTTTTGGCGTTAACCTCCCCTCAGACAAGCTTTTCTATGGAATGAAAGCAACTTTAAAGGGTCGTTGTAGATAGATTATGTGTATACAAAACAACAAAAAGAAAAAAAATACATTGTGGATAATAAGTGTAAACTATGTAGATAATGCATCATCTAAATCCCCTGCACAATAACTAAAAATCTCACAGCCAGCCCAGATTAAATACATACCCATTTCTCTGCCATGCATGCGATACATCTTTTTATTTACTGTAACATTATTAAATGTGAGCTGCGATATTAGAGTGGAGAGAAAGGAGGGGCGGGGGGATTTACCTTCTTCAGAGCTGACATCCTGGGCGGATCCTCCTTCTGCAAAAGTGCGCTCACATGCTGAGGTCCCAAGCCAAGTTTGATGGGTGTGCAAATCTCAACTCATCCCGTGCAGATACTGAGCCATGAGGTACCTGCTTAGTATTCTCATCTCGCTTCCATCCCGTCCTATAGCGAGGCTTGGTGTGCGCACGTCCTAAGTCGTTGTTGTTACAGGAGTCAAACACACGGGGAGCTCTAGTCTGATTTATCACTTTTTAGGAGAAAAAAAGTTATCCATTTAAATAAACCATGATATTTAATACATTTTGATTATCTTGATTGATTGATTGATTGATTGACGTCAGAATAAATGCATGTGGGCCATTCTAAAAACCTTCTTCTTGAAATTAATTTGTACTGCGTATAATTATATTTTGTTAGCGTATTACCTATTTTATGTAAACGATTATTCCCCTAATCGTCTACTTAAACGATTCTTCAGTTATATTAACCTCCTATACCTTTTGGTATTCTGTAAAACAAGCACAATTCTTTTGCCGATTTGAAGAGCGAGTTAAAGTCGTCCATTCGCTGTATTGAACCCTCGTAATAAGAAAGCCGTTTATGTAGAAAAGTACATTTACTTAAACTTTGTAGGAAAGTGAACAGAGTTTGTCTCTGTGGTTGAACCCTCGCGATCTTATGTTTCCACCTTCAAATGGGTGGGCGGTGAATGTTGTTGAGGAAGAGACGAGTTTCAAACGGTAGTCTAGTTATTGCGTAGTTAAATAATCAGTTGGATAATTGTGGATCAACTTTAGCGTGTAAATAACTATGCGAGATTCCAGATAACCAATTTCGGATTAGCGGAAGCAAGAATATTGGTAGCATAGTTAGCTCGCTAAATTGCTTAGCATTCTGCTAAGACATTTGTGTCTTCCTCGTTTCGAGAACGCTGGGAATGTTTATATGGCACAAAGAAAAGAATGTGAGTTGATAACTATTGTGTCACCTACAATAGCTTGTCATATACAATATCTACAACATATGTCTAAAAATATTTCTCGATAATGCAGCTAGCTGCTTTAGTCTCGTGCTAAGTTGCTAACTAGCCATGTTGTAAACAAATGCACGTGTCTCATTCTTTCCTCTTCCATTGCAGTTTTCTCGCGTAGCTAAATGTAATGACTTTAATCAATTTATCCTTCATTGGATAAATGAACAAAATATGTATATATATATATATATATATATATATATATATATATATATATATATATTTTTTTTTGTTTGTTTGTTTGTTTGTTTGTTGTTTTTTTTTGTTCAGTCACCCCGCAGTTTTATTCTTTTAGTATGACAAAGAATGGAAAAAAAACCGAGAATAATGTTTTCGAATATTGGTGGTTAGGACACATTTGAGATGATGATGCAATCTTATAGAAGTATTTATACTCTTCGAGTTGTACACAGTTTGTTACAATACAGTCTTTTTAATTGTGTGTGAAAAAGCAACACAAACCGTGCTGGTGAAGTGAACTTACTATGAATAAGATTATTCATAGTAAGATTAAAAATGTTTTACAAGTGCAACGGCAGGGTGACATGCCCTCCCGCAAAATAACCTTCTAATTTTCTAAAATAATCTATTGCTTTCTTTCATCAGTTATGCTATATATTTGTGTAGCATATCTCTTTTTTTAAAATATACTTTAAAAAGAAATGTTTTAAAGTATATCTTTTAAATATTTTTGTGGCTGTAACATGTAAAAGAAATGGACAAGTTTAAGCATTTGAATATGTTTGCAAGACAGTGAGTCTTACATGCTTTGTTTTTGCTTGATTTTATTTAGTTTGACTGGTCCATTAGAATCAAATGATGCAGCATTTGATTCAGCAGGACTGTATGTAAAAGGCCCTTCCTACTCTCAAAGGAATGAGATTTGTTAAAAAACAACAATTTAAGAGATATTACTGTGTTGTTTCTACAGTATTTAAATCAAAAGTTCTCCAGAAGCTCTATCCTGCAATTACTACTCAGGGAAACGAACAAAACTTGTCAGCCATTTCAGAAGATCAGGCCACAACAACTCATGTGAAAAGAACATGCGGAGAAGAAAATGCAGTTGGTAAGCTCACACCTTGCCACATCCTTGCACTTGTTTTATATTGCATTTATATGTTTTTTTATTTATTACTTTTGAATCAGGAGATACAGAGAACCATCAAAATGCAGCCAGTCAGTGCCGCCGGATGTACACAGTCCTACCTCCTCCTCATGGCTATAAAGTACATGCAGAGAAATCTGTCTCACTCTTCCAGCTTGAAAGCGGAAACCATGAAGAAGATCCTGCTGGTAAGACAGCCATAGTCTTAACATTTATGGACTTTGCCACGCACCATTTAGTTCACAGAGATTTATGATATGGGCTTTCACTAGGTTTGCTCTCCCAAGCATTGAAGTCATTCATTTTGATTGTCTTTATAGCTCTTAAGCAGGGAAATACTGGAAATAATCATGATCTTTTTTTTTAAGCTGAGATTAAGTTTATTGAAGTGCAGCTGATGGTTGATCTTGGGTGAATATATTTGTATATCACTTTATAGGGCTATAATTTTTTTTTCTGAAACTTGCTTGTCTGAAGCAGCTTGATCATATAGCATAGTTGAATAATCCTGTCCAAGTTTGCATCCATTTTTACATGAAAATCTTTACATTAACCACCCAGCAACATAATATATATAAAACTAATGTTCTTGAGTTAAATAAATATTTGTTTCTCTTCAAAATAATTTGCACAGATGGCAAACTGATAAATTAATCGGTTACAGATACTTATATCATTTTACGTTATAAATACACACACAACAAATAACCTGGAAAAACTGTTTACAACTGAATCCTTACTTTTCTCCATTCTTCAGCTCAGCCATTGATAGCGACAATTCATCTTTTAGGTGCGGCATAAATCAAAATTGACAAAGTGTGGATAATTTTGTACTATAATTCTTTGAATATTATCACCTGTGTTAACTGAAATGTGTACTAGGTGATTTGGTTTGTGCAAAGCAGAAAAAATGATTTAACCTTATTACTTTTGATGTACAGAAAATGCAAAATAATTTGAAATTAAATGGGAGAGACATCAAGAAATGGTGGGAATTTTCTCTTACTCTGAACTGTGAAAACAACACATCAAAACTAGTCTTCAAAATATTAGGAGAGGGTTTTTGGAAAGAAATTTAAACGGGTGACTTTGAATATATCCTCTTACAAACTAAAACTAAAAAACTTTCACACATTCACTAATGAGCAGTTTATCCTTGCTTCTAACAGAGGAAAGTATGCATAGGAGCACTGAAGAGGAAGATGAAGAAAGGGATGCGGAAGACCAGAAAAGGAGACGAAGAAGAAAAAAGAAGAAGCCAGGCCCTTCTCAAGACTCTTGGAAAGATGGCCCTCCGGTGAGCGACGGGTCAGGTCAGAGTCAGATGGCAGTGGACAGAGGAAGCGAGCACATTAGCAGGAACAAGAAGAGAAAGCTGAAGAAGAAGAGGCACAAAGAGAAGTTGCTGTCCTTAGGACTGATGCCCCGTGCTGCTGCTCTGGAGTTCACTTACAGTAGAGATGAAGAGGAGGAGGAAGACAGCCAGAGAAAAGCTGCTGAGGTGTCAGAGTTCCTGAAGACAACACTGGAAATCTATTTGTCAGACTGTAAGTATTGGCACCTCCGCTGCAAGCCATTGTAGACATTGATCATTGTCTCTGCACTAAGGCCTGTACCCTTTGTTAAAGCAGCCCTGAGTCTGTATAATGGATTATTTCCCCACAGGATGGATGACTGTGACTTAGTAGGTAGAGTAGTTGTCTTGCAATCGAAAGGTTATAGGTTCAATTCCGGCTTCCTGGGCAACACACTTAACCCCAAGTTTCCTAACGGTGTATAAATATGTGTGTGTGTGTGTGTGTGTGAATGGGTGAATGTGGCTTAGTCAGTATGACTGGGCCACAGTCATACTGACTGTGATAAATAGAAAGAAAAGAATATAAGAAAAAAAATATTTAAAAAAATAAAAATACTTTTGTATTGATATATTCAACAGGTTATTTTCTTAAAGAAAAACATCAAAAGGACTTAATTCCATATGCATCTTTTAAGCAAAAGCGCTACATAACTTAATTCCATTTATCATCTATTTAACTCTCCAATAAAAGAACCAAAAAGATCACTGTATATTTCTTTGGATTAAGACTTAGGATCATCATTTAAAGGAACACTTGAACATGTGATTGAAAGAATTAACTGGAAATTAGTCAACCTAGTCAAAACATATTTACTGATGAATAACTGATGCAAAGAAAGACGTAACCAAACAAATGATGTGGCTCTAATCCACCTTGACCTATTCAAAGAGTTTTCCACTAGTAATGGTTACATGGAATCAGCCCCAATTCAAGAGAGCTAAGTCAGGCTGAAATGCAACATCAGAAAACTGCTAGTCACTGATTGGCTTGGGGATGTATTCAAATGTATTTTGCTGCCCAGCCTTTTCTGTGTGTTGTGATATTTATGCCTTTTTGTTGAGCGTGCGTTGTGAAGTGGCACTGATCTGACCGCACATATCAATGTAAACACAATAATTTAATTTGTGTGCATTTAAATCTCACAAACACTCGCTCAATAGTTTTTTTTTATCGCAAGCTCAACTCTGACAACTCTCATGACATGAATTTTAATGTTAAAAGATGAAATATCTAAAAATGATCAAGATTTATTACTTTTCAGTATAACAAAAGTACTAATTTTGATTCTAATCTTCCCCATCCTTGTAGTTTAAGAAAAGGGTGGAATAATTTGATGTCTCTAAACCACCTGAAGCTTCCAGCACCAGAACAAAGGAAGGAATTAAGAGCCTCACTGTGGTCTGATATCGGGCTGCTGTCTGACCAGCAAGACCTTTGTCCACACGGTTACTCAGATTTGTCAGCTGGACAGGAAAGTCATATTGGAGGAAAAACTTAAATCTTGCACAGCTTCACAAAAATTAGACAATATAACATTGCTTATGATGCAAACAAATATTTTTCGCAACTGAATTTTACAGGTTGGTCACACATATTTCTGAAGCCCCCTCCTGTTTTTATTGTGTTCAAAGCACTTTGTGTTGTCCATGTTGTCTCAAACGTTTTCCATACAGATAGATTGAAGATGTTCTAATATTAGTCTTTTATAAGATTTTAAACTTTACATTAATGCCTTGTATATCAAACCACTTTTAATTTATTGTATTTTCAGCCTCTCCTCATGGAGTCAAGATTCCTCAACTTTCTGCTACAGTGGATGGCCTTCTAACATGTCTAGAAAGCGGATCTAACCCAAACTCTGTTCTCAACAAGCTGTACAGTCTTAAAAAATTAATTCAACAGAATCAAGCTGACAGTCTAGAAGCAGCACTCGCAGAGCTCAACAACGACAGCTATATGTCTGAAGGTGGGTCAAATTATCATAGCAAGTGTAATGGAAATAGGTCAGTAAGAAGCTTTTGTTCAATGTCGCTCCATGATTGTTGCTGGAGCTTGCCCCTGGCACTTCTCAAACACGTCCTTGCAGGTTAGTACTTGCCTCACTCTGCTCTTGCTTGCCTCCTATTAATATTTACTGCTCAGCTGATTATACCTGTCCTCACTTGCCTATTTCAGCCTAAACCTGCAACTACTTGTCCCTGTTTGGTTAATACTAGAGGTGATCTTGCCCATGTTGCACCTCCCCTGGTTTAGCAAACATGTTTTGTCTTGTCTTAAGGCCATCAACAGTCAAAACCTTTCTTGCATCCCCAGACACCTCCTGTATATTTCATTACAACCTTTTCTGAGAAGTTGGGGGTAGGAGGGCAAGCAGATTGTGTTGTAGAAATAGGATGAGCACAGACGTTGAATGAGCTTGAAGAAAATCCAACCAGAGGATTCAGGTATCATCAAAATGACTGGTTTTCTGCTTTGCAAAAGAATCTTCTCCACCCACCCGTTTTGCATCTGCCTCAAAGCTTTTTAAACTCCCTAGCACTGCAGCTATCTTCCTACTGTATGAGTCATGTTTGTGTTCACATGTATAGATTGTTTTTTGGGTTTTTTTATTCCATCACACGAGCCATCTTATTTCTATAGCAAAAGATAGTTTATCCAAGTAAAATTCAGCACCAGATTAACTGGGTTAGATGATGCATATCTTTATTAAGTGCCTTGTAAAAGTATTCATACCCGTTGGGTCTTAACATGTGACAATCTTTATTGTGTTTTTTTATTTGCTTATATTATGTCATAATTGTGTTTTCTTCCTGGACTGCTGATGTTTACTGCCAAGGCCAGAATTATTCACAGCCCGGACAAATTTATGTTCAGAGTAATCTTTTAGTTTGATAAAGGTATTTGTTCTGACTGGAAGTTATATTATAGTTTTGGATTGATTCAACCAGGTCAACAACTTGATTCTGATGTGGAGTTTTAGGATTTGCAAGGCTTTGTGTGACTAATCACAAAAGGTAAATAAACACAATACCAGTGGAAACATGCAAAAAGCAAGCTGTAAATTAAAACAAGAAATACATTTATTTAGCATTATTGATTAAAATTTAATATAATTGATCCTAAATTAATGGCACACTGTTGCATCTATTGTATGGTATTTCCTATCCCAAAGAAACTTCTTGGTTCAATGAAAATAATTTTAAATTTAAATCCATCAGGGGTATGAACAAGAAAACATGTCATATCTCTACTAAATTTGAAATAATTCTGAATCACTGAAATGAACATGTTTAGGATTTATTCAGCATTTCAAACACCATTCACCTTATTCAAGCACTATCTTGTGCTTTAGTGTAACCCAGATTCACTGGCATGCAGGAGCTAATCCAGGTGAATGCGTGCTTTTAAAGCTCCTCAAATAAAGTTTCCAAAGCTCTTCTTATTCCATCTACCCCCCAGGGATGGCAATTAATTGACTTCAAGACCAGATTTAAAGCAGATTTCCTTTAAGCATGTTTGGGTTCACTCTGGGAGTCTTTCCATGAATAATGCTATCTCAACAAGCCTTCCTTGTGCCATTTGTTTTTACTTTTTTGCACAAGTCAAACCTGAGCTCAAACTTGAAGAAAAAAAAAAGGATTCCACATCCTTTGGATGGAGGATGTCTCTAAATAAATGTGTGGGAAGCAGATTTTCAAATGATGTGCTGACACATTTTTGGTTAGAAAAACCAGTCATGAACCATAATTGTTCATGTGGTATTGTGCTGTCAGCAGTAACTAAAGTGTTTCATTATGTCCTTTTCTGTTTCAGAGGAAGCCAATGCTGTTGTTTCTCTGTTCAAATACTGGATCACAGAGATTCTTCCTATGCAGAAAGACAAGGAGACAAGACTTCCAACCACACAGCAATAATACCGTCTGCAACTAAACACCAGACATAGTACAGAGGGATTATTTGTGTTTTTTGGAAAATTGTTTGGACTCTACTGAAAGTGATTTATTTTTATTTTTTTAATAAATGAAAAAAATATTTAATTTAGGGATTGCTGTGTCAAGGATTTTTCTGTCCTTATTTATGCGAACAAGAACATTTCTAAGTTTTTTCTTTTCTGTATGAGTTACCTTGAAGTAGAAAAAAACATGAATAATGTAACCCTTATTTTGACATAGCTAGAATTTGTAGTTCACAAATCCTGTCAAAAAGCAAATATCAACTGTGTAAAACACTTCTTTTGTTGTGCTATTCTTAATCAAATTAATTTGATTTAAAATTTGCTACAGTTCTGCTTCTGCAATTTTGAGACCTCACACCTTTTCAACACTATTAGCCAGCAGGTGTCCTGCTTAGGTCCAGCATGCTCTAACAGCAGACACGCTGTACCCACCACACACATATGGCTTACTCTTAACAGACACTTGTCTCAGTGCCAAGGGACATCAATGCCTCAAAGGAATAATGAAGTCAGTGAACACCCATTAACCACCAGGGGATTCTTGACATTTAATTAAGTCTTTTAAAAGTTAGGTAACCTCCTTAAATTTCCTGTCATTTAATTCTTATTCTCTGGAGCATACAAAATGATTGCATTTAGTAGTTTATTTAAAAAAGTAAGCAAAATATGGTTTTAGGGATTCATTACACTTGAAACATTATTTTTCAAGAGTTACATTTACTTAATCCACTGTTAGGGCTATGACAGTTCAAACATCGCTATGAGTGCTTTATCAAAACGTACTAATGGAAAGTGGTGTCACAAGGCAAGAGGTTTGGCTGGGCCTGGTTTTGTAAGAGGCACCAGACATGTATCCAAGGCTTGGGCATCATTTTGTCACTGTCTTTGGGCTGAGATACTTCTGATTCTGAGACAATGTCAGAAGTATCTCATGTAGTCGAAGAAGAAAAGGAAGAGAGTAGTGATTCAAAGTCCTTTCAGATGAAGTTCTGAAAGGACTTCATCTGAAGACTTTCACTTTGTAAAAGTGAAAGTCTGAAAGCCTCTGCGTTTTATTAAGTACAAAGTTATAGCCATCTACCAAGAAAATCTAGTGTACCACACTGCCAATAAAAATACCAGGCTTAATGACCATGGTGGAACTGTGCTTGATTAACCAGCAAAATCATCCAACCTAAAAGCCCGGGGAGGGGCTACGAAACCAGACCTCAGTGGAGACCACCAGAAGGCCTCTATTAACGTAACCTGGGCTTCCATTACATCTGAACAGAGCTGGAGATTGATTGCCTCCATATTGCGCTGCACTGATGCAGTAATTTATGCTAAAGGAACCCAGATCATGTACTAAGTGTGTATTGAGCATTTTAGGTCTCCGGTTACGTGCTTTAAATGGTAACATACACTCTTGTTGGTAAACAGTTTAAACCTATACCACTTGGGGATTTAACGCGATTTCCGTTGAATGCCTGTCTGCAGCTATTTTAAAATGGTTTCGCACAGCTTACAACCCAGCAATGAGTTCAGTGAAAGGCCAAATAATTATCTCAGCTGGACGGTGACAATTCGGTGGCCTTAGCCAAAGCCGCTTGCGACTTATCACCTTCAGTGGAAGTGTTGTTCTGGGTACTGCACACACCAGTGGAGAGCAACAGGTTATGACTCACAACACAGATAAGTGTGGCTGATGACTGGGTATTTTAAGAGAAGACAGCCATCTGTGGCCTGTGTTTGTGGATGAATGGATACCAGGTGGTGCACCTGGTGGGAGCTCAGATTCTCATTGTCATGATATTAGCCAGAGGAGAAAATAAGGGCAGACGTTGTGAGATTATGTGAGATCAAACAGGGGTGATCATTTGCAGATTAATGGACCGATTTTAGATTAGCTTAATAGCTCCAGGCCTTTCAGTGCTGGATCAACTGCTTAATTATCTTCACAACAACAGCGAGTTTATTAGTGTCAGGATTAGATAATCCTCTTCACATTTTTATACAGAATATATAGATTATCTATTGAGTAACCTGTGTTATTAAAAAAGCTGTACATTTGCATACTTTTGCTGATTTTGTCATAAATAAGAAATTCAGTTTGGTAAAAGTATACATCAAGTTAGTCTACTTTTTCACCATACATTTTATTAAACTGTACTTTTATATTTTAAGTAGTAGTAAGTAGTTATAGTTGTTTGTGGTTGCATAATTATATTTGTATCTCAATTTTTTTTCCCCCCTTGTCTCAGGAAATTGCAAATGCACCGCAGCACAAAGTATCAAGCATTTTCTCTGAGAATATTAATTGGTGCAGTACATTTCCAGATTAGCATTTTTGGTTGCTAGCCACTACTCAATAATTTAGATTTTGTCATTCATGAAAGTATTTCTTATACATAAGATCTTGGCCAAGTAAACCCAACATGCCTTGGTCCTATTTTTCTTTTTCTCTATCAGTTTCCCTATTAACTTGTCTTAGAGTGGATATTTCAGTTTTCCAGGCAACAAATCTGTTTTCTGATCATTATATTCATATTTGTGGCTTTGAAATATCCTGGCTTATGCATTGCTACATAACAGCCTTTTGGATCAGATTGATCTTGTTTTGCACTTTTATATGCATCTGTTTTGTGCAAACAAAAAAAGATTCTGGCATCAAAAGACATATTATTGTCAAACTTTGACACTGTTTATGAATGCATGAATTAGGAGCCATTTATTATCATTGATGAGAGAGAGGGTTATTGTAGGATTCTCACTCTGGAGACAATTACACTTGACCATGAAAAGGGACACTCCGTACAGCAATGCTTCCTCATTATTAGATTTGGAACCGAGAACCCTGTGGTCAAGGCGGTCAAGAGAGATATTAAATCTGAAATAAAAACAGCTGAAATAGCAAAAGAGGCAATGGTGGACATCAACAGAATAACTGCAGATTCAGTTGTTCTGAATCTGCAGTTCAGATTGATGCTAATGTGCCGTTAGCATCAGGTTTTTACAGCTTCTGCAATTGCCTTGTATTTCACTCTCCCCATGCTGTTCTCTCCCAGGTGAAGAACAGCATGATGCTATTATGTTTCATGTGGTGAACTCAAAATAGATTGTCATCACATTCATAGCATTTGTGGAGTGCAGAACTAAGAAGATGTCCTTTCAACAGACTATTCCACATAAGATATTGATCTCTGCAGCTCCCCTGGAGCTCCACTGGCTGCTTCTTATTAATATTAATTAATATTCTTATTACATGGCCAGCCAATTTAGACAGGGAAATATATCTTGACAGGTTGTACAGTCCTTTTTATTTTTTGGACGTTGTATCAATTATTGCTATGTTCAAAGTTCTCTGGTAACTGTTTGTTCTCTAGCAAGCTTTTACATAACTCTTACTAAGATTATTAAAAGCTAACTGGCTGTTTTTTTTTTTTTGTTTGTTTGTTTTTTGAGGTTTCAGAGTTAAGCATTTTTATTTTTTCATTCATAAAAAGTACAAAAAATATATATAATTTCCCATCCTCTGCACATGTGCACGCACCACTTTATGGTAGCCATTCACATTAAGTCCTAATGTGAATGGCTTAATCCATTCACATTAAGTCCTAATGTGAATGGATAGGAAGAGACACTGAACTCTATGATTAAATCATGGTAAAAGCTGGAAATCAGGTGGTATAAATCCCCTAGAGTCTAGTCCAAAACATTGTCTTGACCATAATACATCATTTTTGATTAGTGTCATGCACTTTTACAATATAATCCCCCTAAATCTTATTTTTAATGTCAACACATCATCTAGAAAACATCTACGAATGTTTCTGTTTGCACTAAGCTCTTAGTTCATGTGTCTGAGCTCCTTTAATCTCCTTAGTCTCACCTCCTGCAGCCTTCCTGTTATGCAAACAGTGGAAGGAGTTGGTATAAGGGCTAACCAGGCTGTCTCATGTCAGAGCACAGAGCATAGGCTGGACAGTCAGCACATACACCCAGGGCCGCCAATCCGTCAGTGGGGGATCCCATCCAGGGAGTGGAGCTTCAGAAAATAGAGCCCAGGTGATCCGGCCTTTAACTCTGATTTCCATCGGATTTTAAAAGAAGTCCACGGTGGAAGGCTCCAAGATGTTTTTCAGACTCCCAACACTCACTCCCGGATACATCAGGCTGCTGCAGGTGAGCAAAGTGCAACTTTTCTTTCAAAGTTTACATAAGCAAAATCTCAATTTGTAGGTGCTAGGTTCATAGCTAACTAAGATAATCTAATGTTTTGCATGAGAGGCAAAATTTTTTAGTACCCAATAGGCAAAAGAGAAAGCTTTAATGACTGAACCTGATCCTGGTTTTAAGAAAATTCCCATAAGTTGTTTCTGCACAAGCAACTTCTTTGACAAAGTGATTTCCCCTAAGCCACATGGTGCCATAATGCTGACATTTATTTCACTCTATTGCCTCAATAAATTCTGCTGTGACAAGATGATGAAACACAGCGCTTTCTTAATATACACTCATGATCCACAATTAGGAGATATTTCCAAGCTGCTGTGCCTGTAATTGTAGAATGGCTTTTATTTTTGCACTGTGGTGGTTGTTTATGTCTCAAACAACTGAGAAACCCGAGTCGTGACAGTCAATTATATTGTACACAGATAGTAGCAGTGGACGAGTGAACACAGGAATTGCTTCCTAACTGCCTGTGACACAGCAGCCATGGAAAGGATTAAGTTTTTATGATTTGCTCATCTTTGTGTCCCATAAAGCGGCATAAATGAAGCTGTTCGTGTCTAATGACAAGTTGTTTCTTTCTCTAAAGAGAAAAATCACAGTTTAGTAAAGAATGAAAAGGATTGGTGGGAGGTCTGGAGAACTGATAGCTGTCACTTTTTCTTTCCCGTCAGAC
The DNA here is from genome assembly GCA_010277075.1 of Poeciliopsis retropinna. Classification (NCBI taxonomy): domain Eukaryota; kingdom Metazoa; phylum Chordata; class Actinopteri; order Cyprinodontiformes; family Poeciliidae; genus Poeciliopsis; species Poeciliopsis retropinna. The sequence goes on from VMRM01000018.1 coordinate 10,076,195, forward strand.
CCAGGCGTTCCATAACATGCCTGTGACACCTCCGGCAGAGAAGACCATGCCTGGTATGGCGATGCTGCTGGGGGCCGTGGGGATCGGGATGTGTGGCTACAGCTCCAGGCAGTTGGCCCTTCACCACAGGCCCTCCACTCGTGTGCTGCACTGGGTTGGCACGCACACTGACGCCGGCGGTCCTGGCGCTGTGACACATAGGACCGGTGTCCTGGATGTAACCCGCCGAGCTCCCACCTCTCAGGAGATCCCACCTCCATCCTTTGTGGGGCAGAAATTTCCCTAAAAACAGCTACTATGTCATGAAGTTAGAATATAAAGCATTGAAGGTAAAGTTCCTGTAGCTACACTTCCTCACATCTCAGATTGTAGCTATGCTGGCCCGTTGCAGCTGCAGTGAGGCCCATGTGCTCTCTGAAGATGAGTAAGTGTAGATACCTGACTTAACCTAAATAAAAACCATAATGACATGGAATTTCTTACGTAGTGCAATAGATGTAACAATAACTCAAACTTTAAGGTACTGACAGGACACTTGTTAGTAAGAGTGACTGGATGAGTATACTGCAGATGCTGGAACTTCCCAGACTTGTGTTGAGTTTGACTTAGCGAGTCAGATTGTTTAATTTGGAAATACTTTCCCTATTCTAAAGTTGTGGTATTTAGAAAGCATCAAGTTTGGCTTTGCCCCTCTTTCTTTGAGTCTTACAAAGCAGACAGCTACTTGTAAGTGCTTAACCAGCACATTGATGCCCATGACTTCAATGGTATTTTCTCTGACATGGATCAGGTGTAGTCAGTGCAACACAGACTATACTATCAATGGAGAGTGTTACTGAAGGACAAATGATACAACAGTTTCAAAATATGAAATCCAAGAATGTAAACTATGCATGCACAGCTACATTATGCAGGATTATGATGGCAGGTTTTGTGTTTGAGGCCTTGGTACTGGCTGTCAGGCAAAGCAGAGTGGTGATTCCTTCAGGATAAACTGTCCTACTGGGATTAACCTTGGTGGAAAATCAACACACGCTCATTATCCTAATCAGGAATTAGAGAGACAAAGACCTGAGGAACTCAAGCAGTTCCTATGTGACCAAACAATGTGCCGTTCACCCTGCAGTGTCCACCATTTCTCTGAGTCATGAGCAGAGTTAAAAAATGTATATTAATGTTGGTGTTTTTAATTGTGTAGACATAAAAGGAAAAGGGGACCTGAGATTTGTCGAGGCACTGAGTGTGGTTGAGAACGTGTGCTGTGCCTTATTGGTTGCACGGGACTACACTGTCTTGGTAAGAGGTGCAGAACATTCATATGTGAGAACACATATAAATTTTCAAAAGAACTGATGGTGAGTAAGTTGAATGTCTGATCAGTCTTTTTTATCCATCTGAGTGGCGAGTTGGAGCAGGTTGCAAGTGTCTTAAAGCTCCAGCGGTGCTTCTCCAGAATAGCGCAGCAGGTTTCCACCAAAACGATCATAATCCACTCAGCAGGTTACACTGACAACTCCAACTGGCATCAGATACAGAATAATTGCCCTGGACAGCATCTTTTAGCAGTTACATAATGTGATTATAATGGTTACAACATTTGAAAAATCCACCAGTAACATGTATGACAAATCATATTTTGCCTGTTGTAAGATAAAAAGTAGTCACAACTTGGGTGCCATGTTCAAGCTTTGCACTCTGAGGATTTGTGAAATCGTTGTGGTCATGGGCTAAAGGCTGTGTAATGTACCTGACTGACTTTGATAAATCCTCACTATGCTGCAGTGTTGCACACCGAGCCCTCTGGAAACGTATTGATCTCAATCAGAGTGAGAGAGGATGCTCCTTTCCCCACCGCAGGAAAGCTTCTCTCTGTTTTCTGCACCTTATTACAGAATACTGACATGTTGTGTTGTGGTGGATTAAAAATGCAGGGGATGATTGAAGGCATCATATTCATCCTGTCAGCTTACTGTGTGTCACAAACCAGTGCTCATTTAGTTATAAGTGAATTGTAGTTCAGCTCTGTTAAATAAAGGTGAGCTGTTGTCTGTAGAAGTTCATACTTAATAAATTCATGTTGCACAAGATCACTTCTGCAGTTGCACTTTAGTCACAAATGTTAGTTGAACAGCCTTTGCAAACATTTGTGGGTTTTTTCTATTTTTTGTATAAAGAAATAAATGTTTTTAGTTAAATTACAATTCATGTTGTTTTGGTTTGATGGGGTGCTGGGAAGCAAGAGAATATTTCTAATATGCTAAAATTGTTCATTATTGGAAAGACATGACAACATTGTTAAGGAGAAATGCAAATGTTTACATTCTGTAGTCAACAACAAACAGTTTTAAAACAAAGAAATTACATTTTAAGTCATAAAATAGATGCAAATATGAAGTATTTTTACAAGATGAGCATGTTTGCATGTTATATATCTACCCTGGATTAGATATGTTCACATATATAAATATAGGAATTAATTTTAAATTAATTTAAAATATGACTGAAGTACTTTGAATTAATTTTGTCATATTAAAATTGGCAATTTCTGCACCTATATTCACCTATCACAATAAGATCAAAAGCCTACAGCATCTAAGCTGAATAATAATAAGAAAAATGGAGCAAAACTTTGGAAATAACCATCATGGTTTTTGC